>JANHMN010000009.1:69561457-69589902 GCA_030674055.1 Rhabdomys pumilio
GATGGCCGGAGCTGCCCTGTTCTGTCTGGTGGGGATGGCCGGAGCTGTCCTGTTCTGTCTGGTGGGGATGGCCGGAGCTGTCCTGTTCTGTCTGGTGGGGATGGCCGGAGCTGCGGCTTTTTCTAAATGTAGTTTGGCTAGATTACGCAATCAAGAGAGCAAGACCATGGAGAAAAGCAAGGGAAGAAAGAAAAGAGGAGAGGGAAAGGAAGGGAGGGAAAGAGAGGGCAGGGGAGGAGAGAGGAAGGGAACAGGGGGAGGAGGGGGAAGAGAGGGGAAGAGAGGGGAAAGGAAGGGAGGAGAAGGAAGGGGAGGAGAGGAGAGGAGAGGAAATGGAGAATAGGAGAGGGAAGGAGAAAAAAGAAAGGAAGGAGAGAGGGAGAGAGGGAGAGGGAGAGACAGAGGGAAGAAGGGAGGGAAGGAGGGACAGAGAGAGGGAGAGACAGAGGGAGGATCATACCTTATACTCTAAAGGTATAGAATAAACAAACAACTCAATCAGAGAAGAGGCAGGAGGTGCCAAGTCTGGAGACAGGGCTTTCCTAGGCACCAGCTGGTAGGCAGCCCTGTGGCAGTGCCTAGTGCTGATCTGGCCTTGGCTGAGACAGTGTCTGCTGAATAACTAGGCTGACCCCAGAGCCAAGAGCAGCAGCCCAGCTGCTGAAGACGCCCCAGGGATTGCTTCTGCTGACTCCAACCTTTCCTCGGGGATTTAGAAAACAAATGAAGTTCTGAGAAGTGGGGCCACTGGGCATCTATTAGGAGAACGATGGATACAACCCATCTCTCTGTTGTTTTCTTCTTATATGTAATGAATTCAGTCCAATCTGGGGGCCCAGCTGCAGGATCGACACAGAATGAACTCCCTTTGGAAGGAATTTCCCTGGGTTGGGATAGGGGGTTGTCCAGCAGGCCCAGAGAAACAAAAAACTGAGAAAAAGGATAATAAGGAAGAAAAATGCATTTAGGCATATATTTCTAAATGAAATACAGATGCGAACAAATTTCCATGCCAGCTAGTCCACTGTGGAAGAACAGGAGGAGCTCAAGGTAAACGACCAAGAAAATGACTCATCTGGGCAGGAATAAGGAAAGAGATCAAGTGTTCCTGAGTTATTAGTAACTCAAAATTCCAGCCGCATGCAGCGGCTTCAAAGCGGCGCTCTGCAAGTTCTGACCTCTGGTGAATGCCTGACCCAGCGATGACTTTGGGTAACCAGAGCCAGGATATTCTGGAGAATGTTTAACATGTCTAGCCCGCATATATTTGTTCATTTTTTTAAGATCTAGAAATATGTTAACTATTTCAGAAACTAAAGTAGATGTTTGAAGACGAATTTTCACTGTTTGTCACTTCATTGCTACCTGAACAAGATATTTATTGAATGCTTATGGTAAGAGAGGCAAAGAGCCATGTCCTCAGTACATTGCAAACAGAAAAAAAGCAGCTGCCTCTTCTGCACATGGACAGGGTAAAAAAGCATAGAGGTGACCCAAGCATGAAAAAGAGGAAAACAAGAAAAAAAACTATATAAGCCTTCTGAATTCTACTACACACCTCCACCCCTCGTCGTGACATGATTGGATACAATTTGAAGATTATTTTTATTTTTAGTTATGTGTATTTGTGTCTTCATGTTGGTCTGCACACATTTGAGCAGCTGCCCACAGTGCCCTGACGAGTATGAGGAGTCAATTGGAGCTGGGCTTGAGGAGCTGTGAATTCTGAGAACTTGAACTAAGGTCTCTTTGGAGAGCAAGAAGCAATCAACTGCTGAGCCCACTCTCTACATTTTAACAGGCACCATTCAAACTTGCCTAAAGTCACCGTGGAAGCCAAAGTGAAGGCACACTGTGTAGACACAAATAGAGACACTGGATCAGGCTAGTCCGAAAACATGTCAGTAGTATTTGTTCAAAGTACAGATAGCTCAGAAAAGTATCTTCTTTTCTTCTAGACGTTGGATAACATAAAGCAATGGTGACTTTGCAATTGAAAGTGTTGGCTTTGTATTTTGACATATATTTTCATATTTCCATAGGTGATTCCTTTTAGACATGCCACTGGCGGACAGAGATTTGCTATTACGGGTAATTGATACTTCCAAGATTTTGTTACTCCAGGAATTTCTGCCTTGGGTCTTTATTAGCCTAGGGTTTCTGTTCTCTAAGAGTAACACTGGCAAAAGTGCACACGGCTGTCTGCTTCCTCAGCCAATTTCTCAAGTCACCTGGGATGAAGGCCATGAAATTTACATAGGGAGAAGCTTATCAGGAGGCATGGAAGGCATGACAAGAATGGCAGCTTTCAATCTTGAACCCAAACGAGATTCACAGTGCAGAGTCGCTCTTGGTATGTCTCACTAAGAAGTAGCTCAGTTTACAGTTCAGTCAGATAGATTCAGGGGCTCTACTTCAAATCACATCCTCTTCTATGGGATGCCATTGCCTGAAATCACGTGTTGTCTTCATTGAATGGAGGAATGATGACACTGAAAAGAGACCGTGAAACTCAGTTCCTCCCTTGTCATGAAACAGTTATGGGGTATTTACAAGGACTAAGGGAACTGATGTAGGTCATACCCAGGAGCAAACCCAGGGTCTGAGGATGCCATTGACCAGCCCTTTCTGCAGCACGCCCTTTGTTGTACATAGTCTTTAGCTAACTTGTGAATTAAAGAGTTTCTTAAGATGAAGATGAAATGCCACCATTGTAGGTGGTATATATATATATATATATATATATATATATATATATATATATATGTGTGTGTGTGTGTGTGTATACGTATATGTCCCAGTGCCCATCTCTAACAAATGTCCAAGCAAACATGCTATTAGAAATCCTACTGGTAAAATAGCAAGGGACAGAGTGTTCAAACACTCAAATGCTCTGCGGCAGCATCACAGGAGTCCAGTTCCACGAATATCCAGAAAACCAGATTCACTGAGACATAAACTAAATTATTGCTTCATTTATGTTACAATAGCATTAAGGGAAAGCTCTGTCTCTCACTCACAGAGCACAGGCCACCTCCCAGTAGAGACATGCCTTCGTCTCCACACTTAAGGAGTTAATTCTGATGGGTCAGCCAATCATCTGATCAAGAGACTAGCCCACTTTACACACTGCCAAAGAGGAAGAAGAAGAATTATCCCTTTAGTGAGACAATGTACTTTTCCTTCCCAGAATTCCTGCCCCATGGTGCAGTCCTTATAGTCTATCATGAGGCTTAATAGGCCTCATGAGATGAGACTGTTCTCATCTCTCTTTTTATTTCTGATGCTGACCGGAGTCTAAGTGTGTTTTCTTGGTTATCCTGAACTTTTCCATCTTTCTCTAAGGCGTCCCTGTCCTGTGCTCACCATGTGGTGACCTCTTTGCCATGTGTCCACCGTAAGGCTGACCACATGTTGAGATCTGGCGCTTGCCTGGCCTACCGTTCTTCTTTTATATTCTAATAAAACTATCCTGGAGCTTCTGTTTGAATCTGTTTTGTATTAATGAGACTAAGAACCCCAAGAGAGGACATCCCCTCCCCCACTTAGTCAGATGTAGTGACTAAGTGACCTATTGTTCCTGGGAACATCAGGAAAACAGCCACCATGAGCAAATAGCTCATGGAAGAGGGGGTGCAGTAAGAAGTAGGGTAAATTTAAAACCATTTCCTACACAGACATGGGGAAATGGACTAGAAGTGATATTGGTTAATGTATTTACCTACATGTAAATTTGGATCCCTAAAGAAAGAAGAAAGAAAAGTCAAGGTTTGCAGCATTAAAGACAGGAGGCTAAAACTTTGACAGACTTGGAAAAATAATACTTTTACAGAATCAAAAGCAAAAATCTTAAACTTTAAACCCCAAAACAAAAGTAAACCTGTTTTATCTTTATTTAAATGAGGATCATTTCTCCAAGTTTGACTCTCTCCATCCCTAGCGTCTGGCATCCTCTGGCCTGAGAAAAAGAGACAGCTATTCTGCCGACAGGCCAGTCTTCACATTACCACAAGCTAGTAAAATCTCCTTAAATCGGTGAAAATATCAGTTTGCTTTGGGGATGAATTTAGTGTGGAAAATTCTCCCTAAGCCTCAGAAGTGGCAGTAAGCCTCTTCAGCTTCAGATTTATACTTTATTTCTGGGCAAATGCACGCATTTCCCATCAGAAAGATTCAGCTAATTCTTTCATCTACTCCTTATACATCACCTACCCTCATAGACTCTTGGGAAGATCACTTGACTTCAGAAACCCAAGAGCCTAACTCAGGCACCAACAGCATTCGGTTCAAAAGAGGGGTAGCATTCAAAACTGACCTAGAATGAATGAGTAATGAAGAGATTTTCATAGGTAGGCATGTTTCTCTCAACCTAGACAAGGTTCTAGACCAAACAACAGACAATAGAGTTTACATTCTAAATCAGTTTCTCAGTCTCTACACCACTGACATTTTAAACCAGATAAGTCTTTGTTATAACAGCCAGTCTTTACATAATAGATAATAGAACACTTAACAACATTGTGGTGGCCTCTGTATTTTAGGTGATAAGTATACTCACCATCACATCTGAAATGTAAATAAAATATCCAATAAAAAAATTAATTAAAAAAAGTTATTCCAACGAAACTCACTTCTTGAAATTGCCAAATGTCTTCTGGTGGACCAAAAGATGACCCTTGTTGAGAACTACTGGTCCAAACAGAGTGAGTGTGATCGTGTTATCTAGGAATAAGAATACTGGGACACTGTATCAGAGTGAAAGCAGTGTATATGTGTGTATGTGTGTGTGTGAGTGTGTGTGTGAGTGTGTGTGTATGTGTGTGTGTGAGTATGTGTGTGTGTGAGTGTGTGTGTATGTGTGTGTGAGTGTGTGTGTGTGTGTATGTGTGTAAGTGTGTATGTGTGTGTGTGTGAGTGTGTGTGTGTATGTGTGTGTGTGAGTGTGTGTGTATGTGTGTGTGAGTGTGTGTGTATGTGTGTGTGAGTGTGTGTGTATGTGTGTATGTGAGTGTGTGTGTGTATGTGGTGTAGCAGTAGTAGAAATCTGTGCAATGCATTTTAATTGTATTCACACTCCCTCCTCCCAACTTGTAGAGCCACACCCCCTTCCTTTCCAAACTAACTTTGTGTCTTTTTTAGTCTCCTAAAGGCCATTGTATACAGCCTAAATATTTTGTGGATGGGTGATCTTCCACTGGAACATGGTTAGTTTTTTCAGGGGCTATACTCTTAGAGAAAACTGACCCCTCTTCTGTCAGCTACCAATTGCCAGGTGCTCCTCAGGTAGGGGGCGGAACATTTTTCTCACCCCTTCCGACCCCTGTATGGGGATTTGGTCATCTATTGTAGTAACATCATTTTATTGTAATGAACCCCACAAGTTAAATATCCCACGACTAGATTAAGATAATCATTCAAGCAAAAACTTGCCCAGTCCCAAACTCTATGCATCTCAGTGAGCATCTGGACAGTTATAACGGCCATTCGGAAGCCATGGTGCTTTACTCGGGGTTTTACACTTTCACGATTAGTTGTATTTTAAAGCATTTACCACCAAAACAGACCAACAAACAAAAACAATGACAACAAAACCTGTAGCCGTTAAAATCAGTGAAACAATCAGACTTTCATTCTCATCCACGACTGATGTCCCCTGCCTACCTTCTATTCTCCATCAGCCAATATTCTTGGTATTCTTTCTAAGTGTCATTCCATACCCATACTTACAGCTGTTTGCATGTACTCACCAACATGTTATAAGCTAAGATCCATATGTGAAGGAGAACGTGCAGTTGTTGCTGTTGGTTTCTCTAAATTTGGTTCACCTCATCGAATGCATCTTTACAAGCAGGATTATGTAATCTACCTGTGATGGATGGCTTTCGTTGTCAACTTGACACAACTTAGGATCATCTGGGAAGTAAGCCTCAATGAGGAACTGTCTCCATTAGTTTGGCCTATGAGCTTATCTGTGGCAGCTTGTCTTAAGTTAATCAAGAAAGAAAGACTCATCCCACTGTGGATAGCACTACTCCCTAGTAGAAGGATCCTGAATTGTATAAGGGGGAAGAATTCAAGTTAAGAACATGCAAGCAGATGGGCATGCATACATTCATCTCTCTCTGCTCTTTTTTGTTTGTTTGTTTGTTTGTTTGTTTGTTTTGTTTGTTTTTTGGTTTTTTGGGTTTTTGTTTTGTTTTGTTTTTTTGGTTTTTCGAGACAGGGTTTCTCTGTGTAGTCCTGGTTGTCTTGGAACTCACTCTGTAGACCAGGCTGGTCTCGAACTCAGAAATCCGCCTGCCTCTGCCTCCCAAGTGCTGGGATTAAAGGCGTGCGCCACCACCGCCCGGCTCTCTCTCTGCTCTTGACTGTGGGTATAATAGCTGTTTCAAGTCTCTGAAGCCTATACTTTCTTCCTATGATGTACTATAACCTGGGACTCTAAGCTAAAATGAACTTTTTTTCCCCCAAGCTGCTTTTTCTCAGGCTGCATCATCACAGTCACTGAAGTGAAACTCAAACAGCACTTAAGCTATTTGGTTCAGTAGATTGTAAGCCCATGGTTACAGGCTTTCTCATTAAAATAAGCCTACCACTGCCAAGCACATCAAATGCATTCTTAAATTTCCTTTGCACAACAATCTGATAGAACCAATGTGCAGGTGACATAATGTTAGGAAATAAAGTCAACCAAAGATCATCAAAGCATCAAATCACTCTAGTCCAATTTTTCCTCCCCAAAGGCATGCTTGTAATCACTTAATTATGTTTTTTTAAGTTAACTGGACTCAGAGAGTCACTGACCAACAATCACCCTCAGATCTAGATACAACTCACTGCTTCTGAGAACATCTGACCAGAGAACAGATGACTCAGTGCCAACACATTCCCACTGTAGGAAGAGACTTTGAGCCTAATTTGACTGGAGATGAGTCACTGGGAATAGACTCAAGCAGGGAAAAGAAAATCTATGTCTTACATGGGCATGCAATGCTTTCTTCAATTATTCTATTGGATTGCATTCCCAGTCAAAAGCTACATTTTACAGAGACATAGGTTGTACTTCTACTACCATTCCATGTATGAACATATCCACAGATTACAAAACCTATCAGAAGAATGACATTGGGAGAGAATGGATCTATAACACAGAGACATTTTTCTGGGAAAAGGTGAAGCAGAGTTGTAAGGGGAGGGAGTGGCATCACGTTCGTGTTTGACACTCAGAGGCTGCACTAAAGAAAACATTTCTGACATATTTTTAAACTTATTATGGCAAGTGGACCCTGCTGGGTCACATAGAGAAGCTTGCAATCTAATAAGAGTCAGAAATGCAGACGAAAAAATACCCTGGGAAAGTTCCTCTGCTCATGGTAGAAGAGAGAGTTGAGCGTTGCCCTGTCCAGCCTATAATTAAGATGAAAGGCATGTTTCCTTCCAATTTGCCATCCAGTGGCATGGTGAACATTCCATCCTGGCTGCCGTGGTCCAATTCCTCTAATACAACTCATTTTTTTAAGGGAAGAAAAGTGGCGGCGGGGGAGGGGGGTTAAATACACATTTTTTACTCCTGTGTTTCATAGAATGAGCTATTTCAGTTTCAACTATTTTTAACTCAGTTAAAAGAAAATATTTTTGAATTGCTCATTTCTTACAGGAACTAGAACATAAGGCTTCCTGTCTTCAAAGTCTTGTTTGCTCCAGGTGCCCACTGGTTTTGTTGGTACCGATGCCTGTGATGGATCAGCTTCAGAAAGGTTGGACGGTAAGGTGGGTGCCCAGAAGCTCACATGTTTCCTTCACTATCTTGGGATATCACAATCTGCCCAATGATCCTTTGAGAAGACTATAAAAATTCAGACAGCCCTGGATTTCGTGTGAAATGGTGAGAACTGTCCTTTCCCATAAAGATACCTCCTTTATGCCTCTCCTGAAACCAATAAGCAGGTCTAGACTGAGATCGTGACCTTCATGCATGTGTGTTTCCAAAAACACATCTTACACATGTGCATGTCTGAACACATAATTTGGAGAAGTATATACATAAAATTTCTCAGATTTTTACACACACACACATGCACACACACACATGGTATTGCCTGTCTATGTTTACATAGATGTGCGTGAGTCAGCTACTCATGGAGAGCACAAAAGGGCATCAGATCCTCCCCCGCCCCTCCCCACCACCCCAGAGCTGGAGTTACAAATAGCTATGACCTGCCTGACTTGGGTGCTGGGAACCAAACTTAAGTTATCTGAGAGCCCATCGAGGACCCCTAACTGTTGACCCATCTCACCAGCCTAGGTAGCTTATTTTATTTAAAATAATATTTTATGTATATAGGTGTTTGAATGCATATGTGTACATCAAATGTACCTGCAGAGGTCAGAAGACGGCATTGGATCTCCTGGAACTGAAATTCCAGTCATGTAATTCATGGAGTAGCAGTCATGTGGGCACTGGGAATAGAATTCATGCCCTAAGGAAGAGTAGTAACCAGTTCTCTTAAGCACTAAGCCATGTCTCCAGCCCAGGAAAACATTATTCAAAGGAAATTATTTCACTCATAGACCAGCATGATATGAGATACAAATTCGGTATCATTCTTCCATTGTTCCTCTACAATGGTGTATAGTGTGAAAAGCCCACAAAACAACCTACTCTACCCCCAAAGAAAGCAGGTGTTAGAGGGCTTCAAAATTATGGCTCTGAACAAAATAGGTTGTTTCTACAGTAGCCACAGTCCATCTCCTCAAGGAGAACTGACATTCCATGAATAATTATCTAGTTTCAAATTTGCACATGAAAAATTGAACCATGCATGTTGAAGTCTGGACTTTGGTGGGAGGTTTGATGCAGGGGATGAATCCATTGCACGGATGTTAATGCCACCCTTACTGAGTACAGACCCACTAATACATCTTCCTGGCACATCCCGAGCTACATGTCAATAGAATGCCTAAAGCCTTCCACTCAACAAGCTCTGCTCTATTATTACGTGTCTGAAGGTAACAGGCTACGTCTTTTCAGGCCCTGGAGCTCTACATGTCATCTGATTGCCTGCTGCACACAGGCAGGGAAGAACAAAAACAACCCTCCCACCTGCTTTGGATCACCCCACTTAGGCTCACCCCTGAATGAGTCAGTAGTCTCCTATTCACACCCACCCATCGTCTGGGGCTTTGTAAGGAGTGTGGTTCTGTGGTCCAGCTTGGAGACCACCAGTCACTGAACCATGAGCTGTCGGGAATTCCCAGACGGTCTTTCTGAGGATGAGTTATTCCTGTGTACTTACTTGGAGTGTTGGTCTTTATAATTTTGACCAGTAATATATAGGAGAGAGGAGTTGGGAGGGAGGGAGGAAGGGAGAGAGAGAGAGAGAGAGAGAGAGAGAGAGAGAGAGAGAGAGAGAGTAGTTCAGTGGCAAAATGTTTGTCTAGCCTATATGGGGCCCTGGGTTCAGTCTCTAGCCCAGACAGTAAAGGGTTTTGAGAAAATTATCTATTCTTTTCGGTTACTGATTGTCACAAAGGGGCAATGACCACAAAACTATCACTATCGTGTGAAATGTCAGTTATGAACCACTGAAGAAGGAAAGAAAGAGGTTAGAGCTAGCCTGGTGGCTGCACTGGTTTAGGGCTAGTCCTGGGACTAACAGAGGGGCTCAGGCTAGCTCAATAAGCAGAAAGAATATCACCAGACTTGCGCTAAAATTCAGTAAATCCCTTTGCCCAGGTATGAGGGTACGAGCTCGGGCTACTATTGGCTGCAGCACAAACCACTTAAGAAAACTCTTCTTTGCTCAGGCTCTTTGCTCCTAAAGTATGCAGAGCTGTTCATTTACAACCCAAGGACAAGTGAGCCTCTCTCTGGCTCATGTTGATAAAAGTCAAATCAAGGGGTTCCCAATAGAGGAGTGAGAGAGAAGATTGAAGGAGCAGAAAGGGTTTGCAGCCCCATGAGAAAAGCAACAATACCAACCAACCAGAGCTCCCAGGGTCTAAACCACCAGCCTGGGAGCACATAGGGAGAGACCCATGGCTCCAACTGTATATGTAGGGGAGGATGGCCTTGTCGGGCATAGGTGGGAGAGGAGGTCATCGGTCCCATGAAGGCTGAACATTGAGTGTGGGGAAATTCGAGGGTGGGGAGGTGGGAGTGGGGGGTAGATGGGGGCACATCCTCAGAAGCAGGAAGGGGGGATGAAATGGGGGTTCCTGGGCAGGGAGAAGGGAAATGGGGTAAGGGGATTTAAAAAAGTCAAATTGATAGGCCTCTGTGAACAGTGACTAGGCTGGCTGCAGTCCAGCAGTGGCGACCTTTAATGTGACTGGACTCAGCTGGCCTATGCTGCAATCCCTACCTTCAACCCCTCCCACCCAGGAGCCTTCAGCCACCCAACCGCAATAAAGTTAACTTGCTCCAGGAAGGAAGAGAGAGAGATAATGAAAGCAGAGACCTCCTAATGCTTCTGAGAGCAAACCCTCTCCAGCAGACAGACCACCCTCTCAGCAGGAATTCAAGTGAGGTGTCCAGGACAATTGATTGTGGTTGTATGGAGTAAACTGTGAAGATTTCTTCTAATCCTGCAAGGTTATGAGCTGGCTTCGATCCAAGTGCTTGTTCAACAGGAGGAGAAAGTTTGTGACCTTTGAGTGAATTCTTAAGAGGATTCAAAGTGGTGTCTGAATCAGATGGAGATTAAAACTCTAAAGAATGAAATCTGCCTCAAAACTCCATGTTTCAAATCATCACCATCATCATCACCATCATCATCATCACCATCATCATCACCATCATCACAACCACCACCACCATCAGCAGCAGCAACAGCATCACCATCATCACCATCACCATCACCATCATCATCACCATAATCATCACCACCACCATCAACATCACCACCACCACCATCATCATCATCATCACCATCACACTCACTGTTCTCAATATCACTATTACCATTACCGTTATCATCTTCTTCATCACTATGGCATCATCACCATCATCATCACAGTCATCATCTCCAAAGAAAAGAACCCAAAGACAGGTTTTCTCTCCTTAGTGTGGTACCATAGATTTCATTTTTATATAAGTAACCTACCTAATTATGTTTTCCTTAACATTACTTCTCACAATCATTTAGAAGGAAAAAAAAAAAAAAACCACTGGGCTAACAATGCCGTAGCACTTTGAGATGTTGCGTCTTAAAAGAGTAAGTCTAGATCAAGAAAGTAGGCAATTAAAAGGTCCCTGTCCTCAGAAGAAAATAAATTCTGACAAAGGTATATACAGGGAAAACTTTTCAAGCTTGGAGCATTATCGCTTGAAGAGAGAAAGCTGTGGAGGGAGCTACAGATGTTTTTTATGGAAGTAGAAAGAGAATCATCCTCCCAAATGTGACTGCATCCGAAACAGAAGCTATCATCACTGTGTGTGCAGTTCTTCTTCTTTTTTTTCTCTTTGTTCAAGCATCTAGTAGGAACACGAGCTTTCTGTGTCTCAAGCAAAACACCTGAGATAAGTAACTCAGAAGAAGAGAAGGTATTTGGCTCATTATCTCAAAGGTAAGTCCAAGGACTACTGAGACAAAGAATTGGGGTCTAGTGAATAAAGCAGGCATTACGCCAGAGTGCTTGAGGGTCGAGCAAAGATGCTCAACTCATGGTAAGCAGGAGGGAGCGCCAAGTCCCCATATATCTTTCGAGTGCACATGCCCAACAACCTACTTCTATAAGGCCACCCAGCTCCTAAAAGTTTCATCTATTCCAGATAGCCCCACAAGCTGGCCTTTAGCACACAGGGCTTTAGTAGACCCGTTAAGGCCAAACTGCAGTTGGTGCACAGAAGTAATGATAGGAATGACCTTGATGACTGTAGCTGACACCTAGTGGTATATACCACCCTTGGCATGAACAGCCGTGATACAGGCAAGATTTGGTTGAATTTTAAAAGAGGGAGAAAGTCATAAGCATCCTCAGAATAACCTGATACACATTTAAAACCGGCAAGATAGTTGCTGAAAAGCGACTAGATTTGGAGTTTTAAGAACCAGGGTGGACTTGGCATTTGGGAAAGCAGAGTGTTCCAGCCTAAAGTAAGCCCCATCGGGGCTGGCAGTGGTGAGCATGGGAGAAAGGAGAGACATGAGTGAGGGTAGAAGAGAACAGGGGGGGTGATATTTCTCCCGCCAGTGCCAAGACGGGGCTTTTACCAGGTATCTGTCCACAGAAGCCCGGTGCCAAGCTGGGAGAATGCCTGTCAGAGTCTGGGAACTGAGAAGAAAGGCGGGAGCCTGGAAAGTAGGTCAACACAGTGAGTCACTATGGAGGGGCTGAGCAGGAGACCAGCCACAGCATGACCAAAGGTGGAAGGCCAGGGAGTCAGAGTGGAAACATGGTGTTGATGGGTTGGCATGAGAATGTGCTGGAAAACACCCCTTCCCTGATGCAAGCCCTCTGTGCTGCTGCTTCCCAGACAGCCATAGCCCAAGAGGCAGTTAGCCAGGGCAGTTGGATGCTATATGTAAATGTGTCTCTGTCTCTGTGTCCTCTCTGTCTTTCTGCCTTTCTGTCTGTCTCTCTGTCTTTCTCCCTTCTCTCTCTTTCTCTCTCTGTCTCTCTCTCTGTCTCTCTGTCTCTGTTTCTGTCTCTGTTTCTCTCTTCCTCTCTCTCCATCTCTGTCTGTCTTCATCTCTCTCTCTTCCTCTCTCCCTTCCTCTCTCTTTCTCCCTCCATCTTTCTGTCTCTGTCTCTCTGTCCCTCTGCCTCTCTGTCTCTCTATCTCTGTGTTTGTGTTTATCTGTGTGTGTCTCTGGGTGTATATCTGTGTGTATGTGTATGTTTGTGAGTGTGTCTCTGCATGTACATCTGTGTGTGTTTTTTTCTGTGTATGTGTGTGTGTCTGGGTGTGTGTGTCTGTCTGTTTCTCTCTCTGTGTGTGTATGAGTGTGAGCTGTGGGATGTGTACATATGTGTACATGAACATGAAAGGTCCAGTTAACAATGTAGACTGTAACTTATCTGTTGCTTTCTACCTGGTGTTCTTAAGACAGGGCCTCACACTGGTCTTGACCTCACCCATTAGGTTGGCTGGTCATCCAGCCCTGTCTCCATCTTCCCAGTACTGGGATTACATTCACAAGACACAACACTCAGACTTTTTACATAGGTTCTGGGGCATTGAACTCAGTTCTTCTTACTTGCACTGCAAGCACTTTGCTACTGAGCTCTCTCGCCAGCCCATGTCGAGAATGCACTTTATATGATTTCACCAAATGAGATCCATGCCAAATTTACTCGAATTGAACAAATAGGTATTGAGTTGGTACTATGTCAGGCAGGCAGAGGGGCTATTAAGACCACAGACAGGAGGAAAGGCTGGCTTAGATGTGCCTAGCCGTGACAAAGCATAGGAGTGAGTCACCCAACACCAAACTCTGGAGAAAATTGCTGTACATATTTTTACAGGTTGCTTTCTATTTTCATTGCTGAAGAATAGCATAAAAGAATGGGAGGCAGTCTATTGTTGGTGAACCTGGTAGCTTAAAAGTATTAGAATTCACTGAATACAAAGCACTGTGTGGTCTGCAGAAGTGAGGGACTACGGAGAAGAAGGAAAATCAGTTCACTTATTTTTTGAGGGGTAAACATGGGCCTCAGACATAAGTGACTTACAAACAGGGGCCTGGAATTCTGATGAGGCTTCACCCTTAGAGCTATGAGCCTCCTGATAGGTTAGCCAGTCCTATAGGTCTTCCCTAAACACAGACACACTCAGGCTACAGTAAAGGACTCGGCAGATTGTACTGACAAATACATAGTAAGACTTATTTGTAGCAATTATACTTAAAGAATAAGCAGCTGCGAATTTGAGAAGTACGGACACAGGAGGAATAGGAAAGAGGAAATTGGAGGGTGTGGGGATGCCGTAAATATGGTTGTCATATATAAAGTTTTTAAAAAGTAGGTAATTTAAAAAGTTAAGCTAAGTTAGAAAATGGCAGCATCTCCACACCATCATTTTACACAGAGCTGTATAACTGTATATATATGGAGAGAAAGAGAGAGAGAGAGAGAAAGAGAGAGAGAGAAAGAGAGAGAGAGAAAGAGAGAGAGAGAGAGAGAGAGAGAGAGAGAGAGAGAGAGCTTAGCTTTTTCTCTTATTCATAAAGAGATACTTGATTCAAATGACAAAAACTGAAGGTCACTGAGAGCTCGGGGAAGACTAAGTGGAAGCGGCATTATGCTTCCTTTGTTACCTAGAAGGCCGACTAACAGTGGAGAGCCCAGACAGAGGAGAGGGACTCATCCTTGCTTCACCTCTTCACTGGATTTGGAAATTGAGAGGAATGCCTTTGATGATTTACAAGTCTTTGTCTTAGTCAAGGTTTCTATTCCTGCACAAAACATCATGACCAAGAAGCAAGTTGGGGAGGAAAAGGTTTATTCAGCTTACACTTTCACATTGCTGTTCATCACCAAAGGAAATCAGGACTGGAACTCACCCAGGGCAGGAACTTGGAAGCAGAAGCTATTGTAGAAACCATGGAGGAGTTCTGCTTACTAGTTTGCTTTCCCTGGCTTGCTGAGCTTGCTTTCTTATAGAACCCAGAACTGCCAGCCCAGGGATGGCAACACCCACAATGGTCTAGGCCCTCCCCCTTGATCACTAATTGAGAAAATGCCTTACAGCTGGATCTCCTGGAGGCATTTCCTCACATGAGAATCCTTTCCCTCCAGCTTGTGTCAACTTGACACACAAAACCAGCCAGTATAGTCCTTTACCTATAAAAAGTGAATTATAGCAGACTCAATCTCAACCTCATTGGGCAGTTGTGGAGACTCAATGTCTTAACAAGAACTCAGGATAGGATCCAGCATGCATTTGGTATGCCAGAGTACTAGATACTGTTTGTTGAGGACTAGGACTAGAACCATAAAGAACAAGGAAGCTGTCAAAGAATTCACTTTCTAATGACAGGAAAAGGCAGCTGTACAGATGGATAGAAATATGTTATGATAACCCGTGGGATGAAGAAGAGAAGGGAGGGAGGGTGGTGAGAGAGCCATGGTGATAAATGACCTTGAGATTTGAAGCAGTGAGAGTAGCAAGTGGATTATTAGTGAGCAAGATGGGGAGCTCTGAGACAAGGCAGAATGTCTAGTGACAGTCACACCAAAGTGAGAAGACAGGACTGTACTGTCACTGGCCTACCAGAGCCGACACAGGTTTGGGGACTTTGAAGTTCAATGTGTTACAATGAAAGACGGACTCTTTTCTTAGTATAGCTGCATGTCTGATTATGGTGCAAGTCTAGCTGCCACCGCCTGAGTCAGTATCATCTCCTGCCTAAAAGTCTTAGAAATCAGTTCCTTACCTAGGCTCTCCTTCTCCTCCAAGGACATACGTTTCCACACAACAGCAATAGACAGAGTGTAAATCACCAGACTGAAAGGCCTCCAGAGGTCTCTGACTGAGCTCAGTGTAAAAACACCTCTCAGAGGTTTCTCTGGCCTCATGGGATCTAGCAAGTGATCTCCTTACCTAAACTTTTCCTAGAAGCTTCTCCCCACTTGCTCCCTGCCATACTTTGTCCCCTGCAAAGTGCAAACTCGTGGTTTGAATATAAAACGCCTCCATAGGCTCACATGTTGGGGACCTGATACCTAGGCGATAACACTACTTTGGGAAACCATGCAAACTTTAGGAGGAAGGTCTTAGTTAGAAGAAGACCACAGGGGATGCCTCCCTCACCTGCCCTGACTCTTATTTGCTAGGAGGTGATATTTCTTTGCTACAAACCTTCCCCACAAAGGTATTCTTTCCAAACACATGGGACTAGTCAACTAGGAACTAAATAATCTCAAACTGTGAGCCAAGCTAGTTCAAGATGTCTCTAGAAGACTCACTGTCACACACGTGCAAGGTCTGACATCTAGTCTCTTGTACCTTATCCCATCTGCTGGTGGAAACACCATTCCACCGATACTTAGTAAGTCTCTCTTCCTCTCCCATACCTATAATTGAGAGCCATCATGTGCACAGCCAGCCCCGAGTGACCTTATATTCCAACCTAGGATATTTTCTGCACTGATACTGTACTCATTTTTTTCTCCAATAAATTTAACAACTTGTGGAGATCACTTTAATTAATTTTTAAGCATAATAATCTTGGATGCTATGGGAAATATCTACCTCTGCAGCCAAGAGCACTTTTGTTCAGAATAAGAAAACTCACTCCTTTCTTCCTTTAGAGAGAGACTTAAGTGGATTTGATAGCAGCTAGAACAGCCGCTTTTGAAGGTTGGGTATTCCTAATCTGGGCATTCCTCAGTTGTAATATAAACCTGCTGGGAACAAGAAGAACTGAGGAGAACATAAAGTCCATTCTGCTAGCTGAGTCATGGCTGAGGATGCTGTCCTCTGACCCAGGTGTCTCAGATCCTATTACCCCATGACAGGTGACTCAATAGCTTGAAACAGAGTAATCGTCAAGATTATTCACAGTGAGGAGGAGGGTCAAACTTTCCTCTTATTTTCTGTAGGTCTAGCAATTAACTAAAAAATACAACTACCTGTTTTTCAGCTGATTGGCCACTTAAGAGCCATTCCAGTTCTTTGCTCAAAGTAAATATCACGAACACTTTCGATTTTTGTTTATCCATGACATGATTGTGTTAAATGAATGAACACCAATCCTCCTCACTGCACAAACCATAAAAATAATAGTCAAAGGATAACATGCCCAATTTAATGAAGCAAAGAATAAACTGTGAAGCATTTACTCATTTCAGCATTTAGGTTAGAGTGGAAGAGCCACAATGGTACACTCTGCCTTGCACATTGGAACCATGTGCTCAGTCAAAAACAGGAGAAGCATTCTGAACAGCTCCGGTGATCCTGCAACAATCCTCTTAACCTTAGCAAGGCTGGGCTGGGAAACGTTGGCTGGCAGCTCTTCCTTTTATTGTAAAGACCAGCTTCTTCTTCAAGGGGGATTCTCGTAATTTGAGAAACAATATTTTTTTTTAACTTGTCAATGAGTGCTAGAAACTCAAAGAAAGATGGAGACCGAAGAATCATGGGTAAAACACTTAAAAGTTATAAGCTCTGCTAACAAGCAGTTACTTTTTTTTTAAAAAAAATCCATAGTCTCTTGAGACAGGAAAGATGGCTCTGCAGTTATGAATGTTTTATCAGTCTTGCAGAGGAACTGACTTTGGTTCCCGGCACCTGGAGGTTCATAACTGCCTGTAACTCTAGTTCCAGAGGATCTGATGCCACCTTCTGGCCATTGTGATATCCTGCATGCAGGCAGGTCACATAAATTCACATGTACACACATACACATACATTTAAAAAAATTATTTTATCTTCTCAGACTTGAAAATTCTTAACCATTTCTAATAACAACCTTTAGAATAAATGTGAGTAAAGCTAGTATATTTTACATTACTGAAAACTGGCAAAATATCAAAGACAACTGAACATGATCATGACTGGGCATAGAACAGTGTCAAGTCTGTGGCCTGAGTAACAAGTCATTGTGTATCCATCCATTAAAGCACATTGTTCTTTTCTTTGCTCCAGAAAACTTGATCACTAATTGTACTCTTTTAAATGAGATTTGCACAAAATTTCACTTTGGTTTTCAAGCTCAAAGTCAAATACAAATGCATATAGTTTATAAAAATGTAAAAAAGGAAATGTTATGTCCCTTTTTATATGTGTTGATTTGTTAATCTACCAAATGTCCCCAAAATTTCCTGAAAAGAAATAAATAATAACAATAAATTGTCACCAGTGGAGAAAATGCCTAAATAAGGAGTGACTGGGCACTAAAGTCACAGGGCTCCACGGGCAATTGTGGAGGCCTGGGAGTTAAATCCAGCTCTGCTCACTCTATAGAAGGGTTTCTGACACTTTTGTGGCTGGCACAGCTTCAGCGAAATTGTAAATAATGGAATGTATTGTTTCTGATGCTTTAAAAAGTAAGCTGCTGTTCTGACGCTGACCTCTTTATCAATAAAGGTTTAAATAGAAAGTCGTTGGCCATGCCTCCACTTCCTTTCTTGAAATCACATTCTGACTTTCCTCCTGTGTTTCACCTACCTTGACTGGCAATGAGAGCCACTTTAAACCAAGACTTTCAGGATCCCAGGGGAGCCTATGAAAGAAGCCAGCTTTGTCCTGATGGCCTTCTGATCCAAGTCCCTGCACCATAGACAGAATTTTGGATTTCCAAAGACACCAGATCCTCCAGGGACACCAGGCTTCACAGACACCCACCATCCTCTCCTTGCACTGCCGGAGAGGAGCCGGGTACTTTTCCATATCAAGGTCAGAGGCAATGCACTCAACACTGTCCTGCGTCAGCCATTGCCATAAAGAAATTTGATTTCTTCCCATATTCCCATCAGATAAATAACAGAAGGCACCTGGCTGCTTGGTCATTTGAGCTCCAACTTTTCACAAGCTCTTGAGGGACATGAGAGAAAATGATGGATGATAGCCCGGGAGAATGTCAGCTAGGTTCGTGTACTCAGCGGGGCACGTTAAATGGAGTGTTTTGTTTGCATGGATTTTAAAAGCATATCCATCTGTTGGGGTTGAGACGTGGGTGTACGCACCCCCTAGCACCGTGCTGCGCTTTTGAGGTCAGGCTGATGAAACTGGATGGAGCTACAGATTTAGTGCTAAGGGCCTTGAGGGCCAAACTTACACTCTTTAAATCTGTCATGTTTAGCAACTATCAGCAGAAAAATGAACTTTGAGTTGTCTCATGGAGACAATTTGTATTCAAGGCTGCATTATGCTTCCCTCTCTCCCACTTGCAGTATCAATATGCCTTTCAGTCTCTGTAGCTCAAACCTCCCCAGCACGAGCAGCCAATAGCAACCTTCCCCTCTTCTGCAAATCTTTTGCTTCCTACAATGTTTAGTAGAAACTGATTGTCAGTCCTTTGTTTTAGTTATGATATTATTATTATTATTATTATTATTATTATTATTATTATTATTATTGTTGTTGTTTTGCCTATATATGTGACTGGGTATCACATGTGTGCCCAGTGCCATGAAGGCCAAAAGAGTGTGTCAGATCCTGTCTTAGTTAAGGTTTCATTGCTGTGAACAGACACCATAACCAAGGTAACTCTTATAAGGGCAATGTTTAATCCTGGCTGTCTTACAAGTTCAGAGGTTCAGGCTATTATCAAGTCAGGAATGTGGCAGCACCCAGGCAGGTGACCTGGGAGTTCTACATCTTTATCTGAAGGTTGCTAGTGGAAGACTGATTTCCAAGCAACTAGGACAGGGTCTTAACCCCAGGCCCACAGTAGCACACCTACTCCAACAAGGCCACACCACCTACTAGTGCCACTTCCTGGGTTAAGCATATCCAAACCGGCACAGATACCCTGGAACTGGAGTTACAGAGAGTTATGTATGTGTGCTGGGAATCAAACCCAAGTTCTCTTCCAGAGCAGTCAGTGCTCTGAATGATTGTGTCACCTTTCTAGACCTGTATTCTTACATTATTAAAGTTAAGTTGCTCAAAACTTTTCAGCTTTTTGCATACTAATGGTTTATTTCTCAATCAAATTATTTGTTTATGGGAATGACCAGCTCTGTCTTGGTACAACACTTGCCTTATCATCTTGCCACATTAATCTGTATTTATTCCTTCTTCCCTGGAATGTAATCTCTAACATGGCAATGACTTGGTTTAGTGTGTGTGTGTGTGTGTGTGTGTGTGTGTGTGTATACACACACAGTATATATATACATTATATACATAATGTGTATATAATATATATATGCAATATATATAATATATAACAATATTATATATAATATATATTATATGTTGTTGGGAATCAAACCCAGGATCCCATGTATAACAGGTAAATATCCTACCACTGGGCTACCCTTTCATCATTCCATCATCTGAGATTAAAAAAAAAATGAAACCTAAAGGATAGAAATGAAGCTTGGTTAGTAGAGCATTTCATTAACTACATGAAGCCCTGAGTTCAGTTTCCTGAAGAGCATGAAGCTAGGAGCCTTGGCACACACCTGTAATACTTGGACCAGGGAGCTCATAACAGGAGGGTCAGGAGTTCAAGACCAGCCTAAACTAAGTGAGACCTTGTGTCAACAGAAGAAACCTCACCAAAAGTCCCTAGTAGATGAAGAGGTGAAAGAAGAATTAATTAATTAACTAATTAATTAATTAATATGTTTTTCCACTTAGTTTAAATGCCAGCATTTTTTCATCATTTGCTTTAACAAATCCCGCATCAATCAGAACTTGTATTGAGGCTGAGGAGTCAGGCTTTCTATCTTGAATGTGTGAGGAGAGACACACACCACTCAATTCCACTTCCTCCTCTGCTCACATTTTCTGGCGAGCCGACATGGACATGGTGAAGCCAGTCCTCACCTCTGAGGCCAGGATCCATCGCGTTGAAGGAGGGCAGCAGGTTCTCTCCAAGGAGCAAGAGCACTAATTTCTGACTGTGACAGCTGCCGTTTGCCCCCCACCCAGACCCGTGCTGCTTTTTTTTTTTCACACACACACAAAAACCTGAATTGAGGCTGATTCCAATACAGACAATATAAAATGGGATTTAAAAAGAATATTAAAAACTTTGTGGAGAACAAGTAGATTTATTACTGCTAATATATTTTCAGTTGTTCTTATTATCTTTTCTGGGCTTTAGATCTGAAGAAATTGCTGCTTCAGAACCAGATCAGGAGGAATTGGTGCCCAGGCCCTGAGCTTTGCAATGTGTTTTGGCAACGTGTGTCTCCATTTCTTCTGTCATTTTTACATAAATATGATATATTATTACATAAATACATTCAAGAAAAAACATAGTCAGAACCTACCATGTGTGAATTTTCTTCTTTCTTTCTTTCTTTCTTTCTTTCTTTCTTTCTTTCTTTCTTTGTTTCTTTCTTTCTTTGTTTCTTTCTTTCTTTGTTTCTTTCTTTCTTTCTTTCCTTCTTTCTTTCTTCCTTTCTTTTGCATGTGTATGTATGTGCTGGTTCATGCATGTGTGCATGTATGTGTGCATGTGCATGTGTGTGTTGTGCATGTGTGTGCATGTGCATGTGTGTGTTGTGCATATGTGGTTAAGGTGTAGGGCCAGTAGATAGATAACTCTGGGTTGTCTTTCCTCGGGCACTGCCCACTTTTCCATTTTTGAGACAGGTTCTTTTACAGGCTTGGAACTCACCAAGTAGGTTAAGCTGGCAGGCCTGTGAGCTCCAGGAATCTGCCTGTTTCTGCTTCCCAGTGCTGGGGTTATTAACACATGCCAGCACACAGGCCTTTAAATGTGGGTTCTGGGGGTCAAACTCAGGCCGTAGTGCAGGTAAAGCAGGCACTTGTTATGGAGTGAGCTTTCTCCCCCACACCCATGTACAGACATTACTAATCAACTTCCACAGCAATTCCACACTCACTGAGCTTCCCAGCTAATCCTTTGTGCTGCTCAGTTTTCTTTTTTGCCTGGTGAAGAGAATTCACATTATTAACAATGTGAGACTAGAATTTACATTAAGTCGGATGCACTACTCTTTCATTTATAGAAATTTACAAAATAAAGGTGTTTTAATCCCTGTCTGTTTCCCAGCTTTCCTCAATAGTTCAGTTTCTTTTTGTTTTTGTTTTTGTTGTTGTTGTTGCTGCTGTTGTTGTTGTTGTTGTTGTTGTTTTTCAGAAAACTAGCAGGACACCAAAATGAGAAACATGGCAGCAAGGCCAATGAGGGATTTTCAGAGTTTCCCAAATCCACACGCATTCATGCACTCACTGTGCATATGTGTACACGCATGTGTATGCATTGTGCACACATGTTTAGTCTCTGTGTTCCATTTAGCCCTCAAGATAAAAATTGCTTTGTCCCCAAAGAGTCCCTACATGAATTCTTTACAGCCACCTCTGTGTTCTGCACCCTTCCTCAGCCAGATCGACCCCAATCTCTTCCCTGTCTCTACCTCTCTAATTCTATTACTTTGAGAATGTTGAATGAATGAGGTCATACGATGTAGTGTTTCGGAGTCTTTTTAACTCAGTATAATTCCCTTCAAATGGATCCAAGTTTTTGCCTGTATCAATCGTTTTTACTCTTGCATAACATTCCTGGTGTGGACTGTCCCAGCTTGTTTAAACATTCACCTGTTGAAGGACATCTGGGTTGTCTCCAGTTCTGGGCTATTGTGACTAAAGCTTCCATGAACGTTCATGCATGGGTTTGGTGTGAACATAAGTTTTCATTGCTCTGGGACAAATGCCCAAGACTGCAGTAGTTAAACTGTATGTAAGCGCATGCTGAAGCTTTTAAGACTCTGCCAAACTGTGCTGCAGAGAGGCCGTACCGTTCTGGCTTCCACCAGAAATGTGTCCTCAGCTGCTTTCTCTCGGCATCTCCACCAGCATCTGGTGCTGCCACCACTTTGGGTCTTAGTCACTCAAAGGCCATGAATTATTTTAAGTTGCATTCTCTTAACATCTAATGGCCTTGGTGTCTTTGCATGTGGAGTTTACTTAACCATTGTGTCATAATCTGTAAAGGGATGGCTAGCTAATTACTCAGACTAGTCAAAGTGGATGTGCTAATTGAGAGTAGGTCTGCCATTTTAGCTTCCACATTTGCATTGCCTGGTCATGTGATATGTTCTGTGTCACGTGTATGTCATCTCTAGGTTTACCTGAGAGACCAGGCACTTAGGATGTGTGGTGTAGCAAAGAACTAGTTATAGCCACAGTCTGGATTAACAATCTTATTCAGATACTGTCTTAGATGGTTCCAGATGAATGCCAGGCCTTGTCAACAAGCTTCAAGTTAGTGCAGATGCCAGAACTTCCTCTTTCATGGCCGAATTTGCATGCTATGTATTTGCACTGCTTTCCCCTCCTCTATGCATTGTTTGAATGAATCCCATTAGAACCCATGCTTGGCTGTTGGGAACATGGAATTGGATTTATGTCTTCCACACATGTAGCTCATCACCTAGAAAAGCAATTATCACTGGGTCTTTTGTGGTAGCACTACTTTTGACTTTTTAAAAAAAAATTGTCATGTGATTTTCCATAATGGCTATACTAATTTATATCTCTTGAAGTAGAGCAGAGAATAGAACCAGAGGAGGTAGAAGAACTTTCTAGAATGAATGGATAGAGAGAAATTGATTGCTGTGCACAGTTGTAACTAGATAAAAGGACCATGTCCTGGTGTTCTAGAGCACAGTCAGAGGGTGTGGTTAAAAATAATGTGTCATCAAAACAAAATGTCTGATCAGAGTTTTAAATGCCTCAGTGCTAAGAAATAATCAATGTTTGAAGTAATGGCTATTCCAACTACTCAGTTGATATTGAAAGCAGTGTGCAAGTGAGTGTAATGTCATGTTTTACCTTTGAGATTTACAAGGATTGTCATTTTATAAAAGAACATCATAAGTAGTTTTGAACATAAAACTTTATGTTTAAAGAAGAGGAAATAAGGAGAGGAAAGAGAAGAAGAAAGAAGAGGATGAAAAGAAGAAAAGGAAGGAGGAGAAGTAGGAAGGCGAAGATGAGGAGAAGCTTAAGGAAAGGAGGGGAGGAAGGGAAGGGGAAAGGGAGGGAGAAGAGAAGGGAGGAAGGGGACTGGAAAAAGAGGGAGTGGGAGGAGAGGAAGGGAGAAAGAGGATTGGGAAGGGAAAGGTAGAGAGAGAAAACGAGGATTTAATGGCAAAAGAGAAAAAAAACAAAGCCAAAGAAAGTCTCTTTAGTCTATTTTTTAAATCTGTGTAATCTTTAGTTATGTTTTGAAATGTATAAGCCTGTGTCTCAAGTATGTGAATCATAGATAGAATTGCTCAATCCCATTACCAAAAGATGTCTATTAAGCAATTAAATCCAACCTAAAGAAAACTACCTGGATACATTACCAGACTGGGTTCTGAGTCAAATAAAGGATAAGAGAAACAATGCCAACCCCCTAGGGGTGTTTGGGAGACTCATTCTCTTTTCTGTTTCTAATGGAGCCAATCTCCAACGTTGTAGGATGTTTTGATTTGTTCTGTTCCGTTCTGTTCTGTTCTGTTCTGTTTTGTTTTGTTTCTGACCAGTAGCCTTGAACTTGGAGGGAGAATATTACTGTACACGTGATTATAGCCACCTATAGACAATTGTTTCCACACCTCTAAAATTTACAACACCCAAATGTGTTGCCAGAAAGCACAGGCATTTGCGATGACAAATGTGATAAACAGGCATAGGTATCTTTCCTGGAGAGTGGATGCAACTGACCAAAATGGAGTCCTGAGTGGACAGGACTTTCAGAGGCAGCATAAGGGGCAGCTGAAGAAGCTTTTGATTTGTCAGAAATCCATTCCTGTAGAATTCGGGACACACTATCTTAATAGTCAATTGTTTGTCTTAAGCATCATCCATTTGGCCCAATCAGAAAAGATTGATTTTATGGATATATATTTATAGTAAAAATAATTCATTTAAAAGTTACAATTTTTTTTAGTGGAATTAGTGACCAATTGGAGAAAAGTAAACAACTTGTGTTTAGGTTAATAATTAGTGTGGCTTTATTCATCAATATTCAACTTCTTATAATCAAAAGAATCAATATAACTCACAACTTTATTTTTTACCTTTTTATTGATTCTTTGAGAGTTTCATCTTATGCACCTCAGTCCCACTCATCTCTCCATCCTTTCATATCTTTGCCCTCTGCCCTTACAACCTCCCCCCCAAAAAAGAAAGTAAAAAAACAAAAGTTAAAAAAAATAAACAAAACAGAGCATTTAAAAAAATCTTGTCATGGAAGCTGTAGTGTGTTTCACAGTATATCCCTCTGTCTACACAGCTTTACTTGCAAATGGTCATTGCAATGAGTCATTGATCTGGTCCAAGGCCTCTGGCTTCTGCTACACCATCAATACTGGATCCTCACCGGGACTCCTCTCAGATATCCTGCTGTTGCCCTGTGTCATTCGGATCCTGAAGCTTTGGATCTCCAGGATTGGCTATTTCATGTGCTTCAGCAGTTCACAGATGGAGTACATATGGAATTGGGCAACTCAAAGCCCTGGATTTGAGCCTGGGTTGTTGCTGAGTTGGTCAGCCTGCCAGCTCTCCTCCACCACACCACACAACCAGGGTGAGCTTTCCAGCACCGCCCTGGCAGCAGGGTCAGCTCTTCTGCTCTCATGCACTTGGGCCAGCTCACTTTTGCCTTTGCCCTCAAGGTCAGCTCTACTGTGCTGCCAGACAAGGTGTAGGGCCCACTCTCCCTAATGCTTCAGCTAGTGAGAGGTGGGGCCAGCTCTCCATAATGCCTCAACCAGTGAGGGGCAGGGGCAGCTTGGTACAGCCCTTGGCACACACAAATGTGGTCCCAGGCAACAACCCAGACCAGGGACATCTGCTTGGTCCTTACTGGTAATATGAGTCATAAACACCAACACAGACCTGTTACTGGATATCTGATCACTCTGTAAACCCCAAGATTGTGTTATTTACTGAAGAAAATAAGAAAATGTTTTTAGTTGTGGTGTGGTTCAGCCCTTAATACACACCTTTAATCCCAAACAATGAAGGTAAAGAAGGAAGCACCTGTGTTTGAAAGTGATGTCTAAGTGAGTGACAGATGATCTGACAAACCAGAAAAAGATTTGACAGAATAGGATATGCTTTGCTTTCACTAAAAGAGGAAAGGGAAGCTACTCCAGAGGCAGCACAGAGAGAGAAAGGGAGACAGTTTGACTGGAACAGGTTTACAAAGACAGGTTGCAGAGAGCCTACAAGCTAGTCACAGGTAAAGACAGAATGAGTCAGAGAATGAGAAGGAGCTAGAAGATTAGAACAGATTGCCAGAGTTAGTTTGAGGCCAAGCAAAGCAAATAGTCAGAGACTGAGAAAGAGAGGCAAGGTTAAGTCATTCAGCTTGGAGAGGAGTTTGAGGCAGAACAGCTGAGTTGATCCAGCCAGCCAGAGTTCAGAAAGAACTAGAAAGGGTGAGCTTATTTAGCAGTAGTCTCAGAAGCTGAAAACATTCTAGGTCTAAGTTAGATTGTACAGAGGCTAGAGGCTTTTGTAGGGCTACGGCTATGCCTAGATTAGCAGATGGAAGCAGTGAGTTTTGGAGATGACAACTACATCAACTGACTAAACATTACACCCCTGCTTCATGGCCATGAACCCAGACATGGCCCTCAGTGGCAACATGGGCTGGAACTTCATCATGGTGTCAGTGGTGGGGCCGGTTACTCACATCAGGTTGTTCCTCTTCACTCTTGCATCTCTAGTTCCACCTCTATAGTGCTCAAGCTCTTCCATTCTCTTTCTCTCCCATTTGTCCACCACATACTTGCACATTTTAGCCACTCCCACTCAGAGCAAGCCATGCACTGGTGAACCTCTAGGTGTCTTCTGCCTGCCCACATCATAAGGCATGGCATTGAGACAGTCTCTGGGTGTCTTCCTCCTACAACTTTCCTTGATTATGTAAGTTTATTGAAGGCATCAGTAAAAGGACAGAAGGCTTGGTCTGACCTTAGGTGGACCATGTTTATTCACAGCAAGGGGCATCTTGACATCTACATGCAGATGGCAAAATGCCTACAGAAGAATACGGGATGTCTATGGTATGTGTCCTTATAGGACTACCATATCATAGTCCCTCCCTTCCAGAACTGCTTGGCCTGGCTACAAAGGAAGCTGGGAAGTCTGTTAGTAAGAAACTATCACCCAGTAACACGCTCAGCCTTTAACTAAAACTATAATTGTATTTCCCCTCCTTTTGTTTTTGCTCATTTGTTTTTAGGTTTGTTTTGGAGACAGTGATCTGTGTGTCCCAGGCTGGCCTGTAACTTACCAACTAGCCAAGGATAACCCTGTGTTTTTTATTCTCCTGATTACAGAGTGTACTGGCAGTGCAAGAGATAGAGCCCAGGACTTCAAGCTTGCTTCTACCAACTGAGATACCTCAGTCACAAGGCTACAACCAACCATATTTTATCCTAATAGAGACTCTTACTATTGAAGTGATTCTTCTTTTAAATATCATTCAGGTCATAAATTATATAAGGATTACATTTTGATCCAAACCATTGGCAGAAAAGATGAATACAAAATTGTCGTTTAAGTCAATTCATATAATCTACTCATTTTTCCAGCATGACTTTCTTGTTCAATAAAGCTAAATCAAAGCAAGCGTACTGAGTTTTGTTGCCTAAGATATTGCTTAAAATCAAAGTCTGAAATAATATTCAAACTGGTTAACTGCTGACCCATGAGCAAAAATGTATGTTGTTTAATTGAATTTTTGCTTTTTTTTTTAACTAGCTGATTCTACAATTGGTCCAGTCTTAAGATGCCTCTTAAAAGACAGTTTGGTTTTATTACTGTGAAAAGACACTGTGATCACAGTAGCTCTTACAAAGCACAACGTTTAATTGGGGCTGACTTACAGTTGCAGAGGCTTAGTCTATTATCATGGCAGGAAGCATGACTGAAGCATGGTAGGCAGACTTGGTGCTAGAGAAGAAGCTGAAAGGTGTACATCTTGATCCCAGGCAGCAGGAGAGGACTGTATGTGTTTGAGACTGGGTGTAGCTTGAGCATTTAAGACCTCAAAGCCCCACGTCCACAGTGATACTCTAACAAGGCCACACTTCCTACAATAAAGCCATACCTCCTAATAATGCTTCTCCCTAATGCCAAGTATATTCAAACACATGAGTCTATTGGGGCCATTCCAACTCACATCAGCACAGAGAGTCCATGGATATGCTCAGGACATTGACTTCAAGCTCAGGACAGCAGCAAGCTGCCTCTGAAGAGCCCTGCTTTCCTGATCCAAGCCTCCCTCCCACCCAGAATCTTTTCTTGGGAACCAGGATGCAGCCTGACTTGGAAAAATGACCCCAGCTCCCAGGTGGAAAGCAAAAGTCAGCAGCTTGGAGACTGGAACGCCCTCTAGGCCAAGGCTTAGTCACCCGTGTCAACAATCCAGACGCCAAAAGCAAAGTCCTGTGAGAGAAGGAAACCGGAAATAAGCAGTAAAAGCTCTAGGCCTCAGCTTGATTCTCTCCCACTGCAATCCACGTGACATTTAATTAGAGTGGGTTTTTGTGGCTATTTATAAACTCTGCGTTCAAGAATTGTGTGTGTTTGTTTACATGCACATTTATAAATAGATGTAATTAAAACTTCTTGAAATAAATACAACCTCAAAACAAGATGCAGAGGGCCAGGGCTTCTGTGTGGTATCGTAGTTTTCCATGAGCTGCAGAGCTGGCAGAGATGTTGACAGGCAGTAGCATGACCACCAATACTATAAAACATACAAATGACCTTTCACCTTGCAGTGAACTTAACAGTTATTAGGTTAGGGTTAGGGTTAGGGTTAGGGTTAGGGTTAGGGTTAGGGTTA
>JANHMN010000009.1:69595649-69618149 GCA_030674055.1 Rhabdomys pumilio
TGTGTGTGTGTGTGTGTGTGTGTGTGTGTGTGTGTGTGTGTGTGTGTCTATGATATCGAATGTGCTGGTTAGTTTTACATCAAGTTAACACATCTAGGATCATCTGAAAAGAAGAAACCTTGATTGAGAAAGCATCTATGAGCCTGCAGGCGAGTCTGTTCGATTTTTTTTTTTGATTAACCATTGACAGGGGTTGAGATGCTCACCATAGTAAGCAACTGCACCCCTGGTAAAGTAGCCCTGTGTTGTTTTAAAAACAGGTTGAGCAAGCTTTATGACAAGTTAGTAAGGAACGTTCCTCCATAGTCTCTGCTTCCATTCTGCCTCCAGGTTCCTGCCTGGAGTTGTCAACCTGCCTTCTCTCATCTTTCCATTGTATCCCAGGAGCTATAAGCTCAAATAAACTCTTGCATCCCCTAGTTGGTTTGGGTTGGTATTTTATTCAAGACATAAAAATCGAATTAAGATCCGAAACATAGTATTCAGAGACTTTTTCTAAACATAGCTGTACATTCAATAACATATTTATATACATTTTTCACAGGGTGGGAGGTGGATATGAAGAACTCACTCCGTGTGGTCAGTGGGATGGCCTAACACTATTTATTGAGGAGCTCCACCTGGAGTAGAGATAGCACATTGTCGGAAAGCCAATCAAATGACTAGACTGTTTCCCACCATCCCCTGCATGTCACCATGCCATGCCGCTTTTCTGTAGTCTACACTGGTATTTCTGGACAAGAGGGTTAATCAATAGGAGCAAAGCTTTGATCTGTGCCCAAGGACTGCCACCTATGGCTCAATGCAAGCCTGTCACTCATCCAATTTAGCATGTAAGCAATTCACACAAAATGAGAACCCCTAACCCAAATTCCAGAATCTGAAACACTCCAAAAATTAACTAAAGTAATGATAAAATGCTGACATGACATGATATGTGGAAAATTCCACCCTTGACCTCAATTGTTAGGTCACAGTCAAACTACTGGCAAGCAAAACTATTCTTAAGTAATTATCCTCAGGCTATGTATATCAGGTGACCATGAAACTTCGTTTCTGTCCCCAATATAAACACACACACACACACACACACACACACACACACACACAAACAGGTAATTTGAAACTGAAACACACATCCAGTCCTAAACATTTCTCTAAAAGGAACCTGCACTGTAGCTACAAATGGAACCATTCGAGTTTTTGCTTTAGAAGAATGTGTCTGTCTGGGGTGCAGAGGCTCATGGCTGTCTTCCCAGCACTCAGGAGGTCGAGACAGATTACCATGGATTTAAAAACAGCCTAAGCTCTTTGGTGAAGCCTGTCTCTACAATGGGAGGTGTGGGCGGTATTCTTCTATATGTCTACGGTGGTGATGTTTTAGTTTTTGCAGGAAAAAGGATGAAGAAGGGAAATTTCCGGGCTTAGTTTCAGAAGAGAAATGCAGATCTAAAAGGCAGCAGAAGTGGACATTTGGCAGATGACACTGTCTCCATCAGGAGCAGCAGGGTTGTAAAAAGACAACCAATAGGATTCTTCAACAAAAATATTCACTAAATCAAGGATACTCTTCCAAGCAAGGAGGAAACTTATTTCCAAAGTACTGGCAACCTATCACAGAGGGAAAATTAGCTGTAATGCCCTGTTACACAGGCATTCCCTGCTCTATTCATAATCCACAATGACAGCAAAGGCGTCTGGACTGTGTTGGAAGGGCACCAGAGAACTTAATTCTCTGAATCCCCTCTCCAGTGCTTGAAGAAGGGTGTGTCCTTTCATGACTATGCCCTGAAAACCAACCAAGACCTGGTCAGCAGGCAGCAGGTCACCTCAGGGAGCCAACAGGAAGCTTCTCAACTTGTGCCAGCTGGACTGGACAAGGATGAAGCTTACCTCAGCCGAAGTCATTTGGATGTTTCCTCAGACTAATAGGGATCGGTGGCTTATTCTAATGAACAAGGTGATAGTGCTGGTCTAGGTGCCACAGCCCAGCTGCTGGAGTGGTTTAGGGAAATACCTGGAGTCATCTGGCTTGCTTCAGTGGAAAACAGGATCGGAAAAAAAGATCGGTTCTCAGAGCAGGGAGCTGAGAGCTAAGGTGTGGTGCCTCTTCCAAAGGCCACTGGTGCTTTCCCAAATTCCAGGAGATCAGGGTAAGAATGAGACATGAGGGGCTCCCCACCTCTGAAACTCTCCTCTGTGTTACCCAGTCAAACAGGCTTTGACAAGTGTGTGTCTACCCAGCAAGTAAGTTTAGAGGAAGAAAACTAATCATATAATCACACAGATGGTTATTTTGGTTATTGTGAATGCAGCAGTAAATATGCAATTAAGGGCATATTTCACAAAGGTATCTTGTGTGGAGATTGTTCTCTCTCTTCCTCTCTCTGTCTCTGTCTCTGTCTCTGTTTCTCTGTCTCTTCGTCTATCTCTGTGTCTCGGTCTCTGTCTGTCTCTTTTCTCTCTCTCTCTCTCTCTCTCTCTCTCTCTCTCTCTCTCTCTCTCTCTCTCTCTGTGTGTGTGTGTGTGTGTATTCTCAGTACACTCCCATAGGGGGAGGAAGACAGAGTTGACCATGGAGATTAGCATCCCTGAAGGTCCACAAGACTGAGAAACACAAGATCAAACACAACAGCCTAACTGAGTAAAGAGCATGGCAATCTCATGCTTCTATAAACTCTTGAAAAATATTCAAGAAACTCTACACTTCGTGATACTGGCTAAATAAAGTGGTTTTTATTATTTTATATTTTTTAATTCAAAGTTATCAACACTATTTTAGGTAAAATATACTTGACACACACATACACACACATACACACACACACACATATATATGTGTGTGTGTATATATATATATATATGTATATATATATATGTGTGTGTGTGTGTGTGGCAAGTATAATATATATATATGTGTATATATATATATCAAGTATAATATATATAAAATATATTATATATATATATATATATATATAGCAAGTATAATATATATATAAAATATATTATATATATGGATGAATATGATGGAGAAATGCAGGCACTAAATGTGTAAATGAATTTGTAACTGAGATATGAACAGCAGACAATAGGAATAAAGGAATGCAGTCAAACAAATTATGGGGACCCAAGCTAGAGCTGCTGAACACAGGCTTATTAAAAAATAAAAATAAAAAGGCCAGCATAGCAATATACACCTGTAATCCCAGCACTGTGGATGCTCAAACAGGAGGATCCAGAATCTCCCACACCCCCTGCGGATTTCACGTACTAGTCCTTTATCTGCTTTACTATTGCAAATACTCCTCTTCATTGAGCGAGGTGTGTTCTTCACCCTGCCGTGTTGGATGGGATATCATGTTTAACTATGCTTTTCTTTTTGTTTGTTTGAACTCTCAAGAGTCATGTCCAAAAATCTCGTTTCCCACACCTATATCCTGGGGTGTCCCCCACCTCGTGTTTTCCCCCCTGCTTTACAATTTCAGATCTTACATTCATAGATTTATTCTACTTAACTTGAGTTTTGTATACAATGTTGAATAAGGATGCAGTTTCATTTTTCTGCACATGAATGTCCAGTTTTTCTTGTTGATAAATGTACTGTTTCTATACTTATAAATATGAAGAGCACAACCATTCTGGTCTGCTTCTGTTTTGTTTGGAGGAAAATATTCCCATAGCAAAGACCTTTGGAATGTAACATTTACCCCCATCCCATCGTCTACGGCCTGCCCTAGGAATGCAATGCTGCTTCTTGACTTCATAAATACCTGTGTTCCACCAACCTTCGAAGAGTTTCAATCCATGGACACTCAACCAAATACTTCCTGAATAGACTTTAGTAGACCTAACATTTCGGGTGTCCCAGTGGCTACTTTAGAACAATCACATGGTCCAGTATGCCAGTTACCACATGGCAGTAAATTACATACTATGACTGCTACCGACAGAAGCAGAGTGGCCCAAACAAGAGAGCTGAATGAACATCCAGTACTTAAGACCAACTTGTGGGTCACTAGATGAGTGGCTGTCCTCAGCATTGCTTTCCTTATTGTCCAAAGGGGAATCCCGAGAATACTATCTGCCTCATCTTTTGTAGTTCTTTTGAAAATCAAATAAAATGTCATACAGAAGCCTCCAATGCTAGTGCCTGCCTAAAACATCAGCACTTAGGAGGGAAAGAAAGAGGAAAGTGAGTTAAAGACCAAAGGTAGATACATGGAGGAGTGGGGAAAGGGAGGAGACAGGGTCCAAGCCAGCCTGCACAACAAAATGAGACAGGTGGTTTCATACATAAAGAATCATATGGTTTTTAAAGATGTAAAGGTTTGTCTGAGTAAATTCTGAAACCACCCAGCAACAGAGAAGCAAGACCTAAGAGGCAATCAGATCACACTCTAGTTTCTGCAGAAGTTCTTTCAGTTTCTCATAATAGGTTTGGAAACATTGTTCTAATTTATTGTGAGCCTTTTAGTAGTAATAGTATGTTCTGACCTGGATTATGGGACTGAGCAAGCAAGTGCCCATCCATGACTTTGACTGTAGTGAGATCAGTAGGGTGTTGGTTGTGGGGTACAGGTAGGCAGAGTTGAAATGTGAATAAAAGGTTGAAGAAAAGTTAAGAGGAGATGGTTGGTGTAAAGAGAGGAAACAGAAGGAAGGTGTTTCAAGAGAAATGGGGTTTAATGGATGAGTCTTCTCAGATGGCATGCATTTTGAGCTACAGAAGATTATAAAACACTAGGTGAAGGGAAAAAGCTTACAAAAGAATGAGAGGTGCAGATACACATGACTGAACATATCAACAGACAGACAGATGGGAAGGCAGGAGGAACCCTCAGGATAATGGTGGTCCTTAGAGACCATAGGAAGACAAGAGAGTGCACAATCTCCTACTGTCTTCTCCAAGGTCTTCTGAAAGGTGAACTGGGAAATGCCAGCACAGTGGCTCTGCATAGCATGAGACCCACTTTCTGCTAGGAGGTCAGAAGATCAGTTTTATAAGTTTTTTAAAAAAATAAGGGCTTTCAAGTCTAAGGTAAAAGTTCAGGAGTAGTCGAGAGTGCCTATGTATGCCTAAGGCAATATCCAGATGCAACACTACACTGATAAATTATGATTTAAAAAAATGTTTAATGATTCCTTTGAAGATAATACAGAGTAGGAAAGGCCTGCATATATCTTCCTGTCAACTGTTTTATACGAACGTCATTGTGACCACAAAGGATTTGATTTCATTTTGAAACAGTGACTTTTCCTAAAAGGAAAAGAAAAAATGGCTGAGAAAATTTTATCCTCAGTACCAGACATTTAATAACTTATTCCTTCAATAGCAATACCAGCTCAATTATAGTAGTTTCCTATTTCTGCTGTAATTATCACACCCACTGGTATTAAACAACAATATGTCATTATCCACAAGTTCTGGAGGCCAGAACTTCTCAGTGGGCTAAAAATCAAAGTGCTGGCAGGCCATGTTCTTTCTGGAGGTTCTGTGGGAAAATCCCAGTGATGGTGTTGTTGTTGAATAGTTATAGATGAAAAATTAACCAAAGATAAGGATTATGAAAAAGCCATATAGAAATCCACTATTTTTTGTAAGCTTATTAAAAATATGTTTTGGGGAAAAAAGAGTTGGAGTGGAGGCACTCTGTGGATGGGTGATGTTCCTGCCAAAAGCCACATGTAATTAAATAGAAATTGTAGGGACCAGTATGGGCTACCGAGTTCCCCATGAGTTGTTGGTCAGGAAGTGCCCTGAGTCCCTCTTAAACAACCCAGGCTATTTGCCCATCAGAAGTTGGTTGTTTTCTGAGCCATGCTGAGAATTCAATTTCATGCACTCCAATCTTCAATTCAATTTTTATGGACAAGTTCTCACTATGTAGTCCTTGGCTGGTCCCAAACTCATAGAGATTCATCTGCCTCTGCCTCTCAAATGCTGGGATCAAATGTATGCACCACCATGTCTGACTCCATTTCTCAATTCCTGGTATTGTTTCGTGGATTATTGCGTTCTCAGAAAGTCTTTTCTAAGCCTGTATCTCAAGTATCTCCAGGTTGTAATACATTTTGTTTTTGTACATGGTGAGAGATGGGGAACTAGTTTCTTTCCTTAATGTGGAAATGTCCAATTTTCCCAACACCATTTATAGAAGAGGCTACAATTTTTACAATGTATATTTTAAATATCTTTGTTAAAAAAATCACTGGATTTAACTGCATTATTTATTGATAGGTTTTCTGTTCTAGTCTAAGTGTTTTGGTTACTGTGGCTCTGTGATACAGTTGAAATCTGATAGTGTGTACATTGTTCTTTTTGCTCAGGATTTCTTTGGCTATCTAGAGTCTTTCTTGTTCCATATGGCTTTTAAGATTATTTTCTATATTTCTGTGATGAGTACTATTCAAATTGTGACAAGAGATTGCACTGAGTCTGTGTATTACATCCAATGCAGGCACTTAATCAGGGCTGTTGTATTAAAAGGCAGAAGACAACTCCTGCTGGGGTCTCGACTGTCAGCTGCTGTTATTGGCAGAAAGGGAAAATATCTCTGTGTGTAAGCAAGGGAGTAGCTTGCTGAATAATGGGCTTCTCCTTCCGTCTTGACAAATGTGCTGATGGAGACCAGTGTCTCAAGAGGCATCCTCTTGACACAAAGGACTGTCCCTTACCTAAGCTCCCTCCACACAGCCGCATGGTCCATCCTGCCAGACTGGGTAAAATTTTTGCATTATACACTTGGCAGGAAAAGAAAATCTATTTTAAGCTGGCTGTTCATTTTTCATGATGTACATTACAAAGTCTCTGTATAGCCTAATTTATTTGTAAGTGGAGTAAACTTCAAAATACAATGAAGCCATTTGGCTAAATGCTGGCTCCTGGGAGTCAAGTTCCTGTATGGCAGAATGAGATTTCATCTCTTTACACTGATCTTAAAATGTATAAAACAGGCAGAATTCAGGTTGAAAGACCACACAACAGAAGGATTGGAACTCATTAGCAGACTGTATGAACCACCCTGTGGTTTTGCTTGAAGTGCCTGGGATTGCTTCTCGAATGTTTTAAATTTGATTATATATATATATATATATATATATATATATATATATATATACACACACACACACACACACACACACACACACACACACACACACTGTATTGAAAGAGCAAATGTTTCTGTCAAAATTCTTCCATTCTCCCCATCCTCTTACTCATATGGATTTTGCATGTTTGTAATCCATATGCCCTCCATGTCTTCTCACAGAACTCTCTGGGCTGGCTTATAAAAGATCACCCTCAAAGGAAATGTCTACACTAAACTTTCCTCTAAAAGGTGCCACATTTTTATAATATTCTAACTCTTTGCCCTACATTTCTCTGAGAAATATGGAATGAACAAAAGGTGTGAGCATTGAAATCAGGCCTGAGTCTCCAGCTAATTCTCTATTTTAAGTGTAGAGACTCAGATAAGACCTTAGGTTCCTTTTGCCTCATTCAGGAATGGAGGAATCACTTGTAACCCTTTCCAAGACTAGATCTAGTAAGATGTCTCACTTGGCTAACATTCCCAAGCTCCACTTTTGTTAACTAGTTCCCTAACTTAATGCTGCTTCCAACCTTCCTTTGCATGAACATACAAGATAAGCAAAAGAACACAAATGAAAGAGAAACTTTGGGTTCCCATCAAAGGCAAAACTGAGAGGGACAAAGGATACTCGATGCTCAAATCCATGACACACTCCAACTCTCTGCTTTACAGATATAAAAAGCACCAGGAAAGAAGTGTCAGGTGATCATACAGGAAATGAACTGGAATCCAGTAGCATCATTTACCTGGCTAGTAAAACAGAATTAAATATGCCCTCATTTTCCTTCCTTCCTTCCTTCCTTCTCTCCCTTTTCCCTTCCTCCTTTCTTTCTTTTCTCCCTCTCTCTCTCCTTCCTTCTTTCCTCCAATTGCCTTATGATGTTCCCTCCTCCAAGAACTTTCCAGCACACAAGGAAAGACACTATCTCATAAGAAATTACAGGAAATAAAAGGGAAGGAGGGAGGGAGAAAGACAGGGAGGAAGAAGAAGGGAGGGAGGGAGGGAGGAGGGGAGGGAAAGAGGGAGATAATCTACCACCACAGCCTAGGACAGGTACCTGACCCTGGGCTCTGTCAGGCCCAGTGATACAGCAATTGCTGTATCCACTTTTGTGAGGTATTGATAAGTGCCTAGAAGCAGAGTTTGAAACTGTGTCTCATGGTGCTTTCTATCTGATCCTCAGTGGAGCTTTGGGGGAAAGGGACAAACCAGGCTGGTGACCAGGATGACAATTCTCAGGGGTTCTTTTTGCTTAATCCAAAAGAGATGCTTTTTATCTATTTGGACATTTAAAAATTGTCCTGTGTGCCCTCGCCCGGTTCCCTGTGACTGGAGCAGACACGCAGCTGATCTGCTCCCCTGTGGAAACTGTGCCCAGAGGCATCCTAGAAAGGTCATGGCCTGCAGAGTTGCAGAGGCATCCTAAAGTGGCCACTGCCCTCAGAGCTGCAGACATCCTAAAGAGGCCACTGCCCTCAGAGCTGCAGAAACCACATCCAGAGACATCCTAGAGAGGCCACTGACCTCAGAGCAGGGAACACAATATCCTGAGGCATCCTAGAGGAGCAACTACACTCAGAACAGCAAACACCTAACTGGTCTACTACAGTGGAGACACCATTTCTTGAGATATCCTAGAGGAGCCACTGTACCCAGAACAGCTGGAGCTCAGGATCACAGAGACACCTGGACCCCGAGGAGTTTTGACACAACCAAGATAACTGGAAAGGCAGGTTCCAGTCAGAATCAGTGAGTACAGGTAGCACTAGAGCTAACCAAATGGCAAAAGTGCCATATGCTTGTATAAGGAAAGTGTTATATCACAATAAATAAAAATATTGGGAACTGTTGTAAATGATAATATGAGCAGAGAATACAAGCAAAGTGGTTTTACCTCTAAAATTCATTATAGCTGAAATAAGTGAATAGCTAACTAGAGGAAATCACTAGCATTAGGACTGGTGTGATAGCTCAGCAGTGAGTTCAATCCCCAGTGTCCACATGAAAGCTAGACATGGTTATGAACACCTGTAGCTCCATTTCTGGGATGCGGGCAAAGTATGGGTAGAGGCACGAGAATTCCTGGGACTTGTTAGCTCATAGCTTACTTCAGGTTTTTTTTTTTTTTTTTTTTTTTGACAGACCTTGTCTCAAAAAAATAAGTTATAGAAAATGGCACAGAAGAATATGCAGATACTGGTCTTTGCATGTGTTCCCCATCTCTCAATCAAATAATGATTCCAGATGATACATCATATAGGAGAGAGAGATGACTGACTGTGAGAGGGCACATCTACAGCAGGGATTAAAACAAAATATGAAAGTTCACTGAGGAAAAAAGTAAACTGGGGTATCAAAAAAAAGTTTTGGGTGCTTAACTTACGAGTTAAAAACCTCAAAATAGGATGCTTCTCTCTTATGTACATGAAGATGGGAGGGAAAGTATTGTGTGGATACAGAGTGAATTTAAGAATGTGTGAGGATGGAGGCCTGAAGCAGACACCTGCCCGATCTGCTTCTGGGGGCACCAGATCCCTCCTGACCCACCCTAGAGGGTGCAAGGAACCCAGAGCAGTAGGTAAGAAGACCTGATCACTGCTCTAGGCCCAGAGCTGAGTGCAGGGAGTGCTCAGATTCCAGCAGAACCCCAAACTCCGCCCCTGCAGAATAGCACACCCCTTCCACCTCTCTCTCCCGGATCTGAAGCCTGAAGCAGACACCAGCCTGGTCTGCTTCTGGGGATACCAGATCCCTCCTGACCCACCCTAGAGGGTGCAAGGAACCCAGAGCATTAGAGGATCCACTGAACCCAGAGTGGCAGAGGACCAAAGGAACTCAGAGCGACAGACAACATATCACGAGACATAATAGAGGAGCCACAGCACTCAGAGCAGTGGACACATTAGCCTGAGACATCCTAGAAGAGACATTACACCCAGAACAGTGGACACCTAGCTGGACTGCTACCTAGGAGACACCATATTCTGAGTCATTCTAGAGCTACCATTGTACTCAGAGCAGCTAGAGAAGATCACAGAGACATTGGGACCCTGAGAAAACCAGAAACAAGCAAGATAACTGAAAAGGGAGGCCTCAGTCAGAGACAAAGTACAGGGAGCAGTAGAGTTAACCAAATGGCAAAAGGCAAGCGGCAAGCGCAAGAACATAAGCAACAGAATCCAAAGTTACATGGAAACATCAGAACCCAGTTCCCCCATCATAGTAAGCCCTGAACACCCCATCACACCAGAAAAGCAGGATTCAGAATTAAAATCTCTTCTCATGATGATGTTAGAGGACTTTAAGAAGGACATAAATAACACTCTCAAAGAAATTAAGGAGAACACAGGCAGACAGATAGAAGCCCTTAAAGAGAAAACACAAAAATCCCTTAGGGAATTAGAAGAAAAAATAACCAAACAGGAGAAGGAATCAAACAAAACCTTCCAAGATTTAAAAACGGAAATAGAAACAATAAAGAAATCACAAAGGGAGACTACCCTGGAGATAAAAAACCTAAAAAAAGGATCAGGAGTCATAGACACAAGTATCACCAACAGAATACAAGTGATAGAAGAGAGAATCTCATGTGCAGAAGATACCATGGAAAACATTGACACAACTGTCAAAGAAAATGCAAAATGCAAAAAGCTACTAACCCAAAACATACAGGAGATCCAGGACACAACGAGAAGGCCAAACCTAAGGATAATAGGTATAGATGAGGGGGAATACTTCCAACTTAAAGTACCAGTAAATATCTTCAGCAAAATTATAGAGGAAAACTTTCCTAACCTACAGAAAGAGATGTCCATAAATATACAAGAAGCCTACAGAACTCCAAATACTATAGACCAGAAGAGAAATACCTCCCGTCACATAATAATCAAAACATCAAATATACAAAACAAAGAAAAATTATTAAAAGCAGTAAGGGAAAAAGGTAAAGTAACATATAAAGGACGACCTATAAGAATTACACCAGACTTCTCACCAGAGACTATAAAAGCCAGAAGATCCTGGACTAATATTATACAGACCTTAAGAGATCACAAATGCCAGCCCAGACTACTATACCCAGCAAAACTCTCAATCACTATTGATGGAGAAACCAAGATATTCTATGACAAAACCAAATTTACACAATATCTTCCCACAAATCCAGCTCTTCAAAGTATAATGGATGGAAAGCTCCAACACAAGGAGGGAAACTACAACCAAGAAAAAGCAGAAAAGTAGTCTTCCAACAACCCTAAAAGAAGATAGTTACACAAATATAATTTTACCTCTAATAACAAAAATAACAGGAAGCAACAATCATTTTTCCTTAATATCTCTTAAGATCAATGGACTCAATTCTCCAATAAAAAGATGTAGATTATCAGACTGGGTACATAAACAAGACCTAGAATTTTGCTGCATACAGGAAACGCACCTCTGTGACAAACACAGACACTATCTTAGAGTAAAAGGAAGGAAAACAATCTTCCAAGCAAATGGTTCCAAGGAACAAGCTGGAAGTATCCATTCTAATATCAAGTAAAATTGATTTTCAACCAGAAGTAATAAAAAAAGATAAGGAAGGACATTACATACTCATCAAAGGAAAAATGCACCAAGAAGAACTCTCAATTCTGAACATCTATGCCCCAAATGCAAGGACACCCACATACATAAAAGAAACTTTACTAAAGCTCAACGAATACGTTGCATCTCACACAATAATAGTGGGGGATTTCAACACCCCACTCTCAGCAAGGGACAGGTCATGGAAACAAAAACTAAACTGGGACACAATGAAACTAACAGAAGTTATGAACCAAATGGATTTAACTGATATCTATAGAAGATTTCATCCTAAAACAAAAGAATATACCTTTTTTTCAGTACCTCATGGTACCTTCTCCAAAATAGACCATATAATTGGTCACAAAATAGGCCTCAACAGATACAAAAAGATAGAAATAATCCTGTGTACACTATCAGACCACCATGGACTAAGGCTGGTCTTTAATAACAACAAAAACAACGGAAAGCCCACATACACGTGGAAACTGAGCAGTGCTCTACTCAATGGTGACTTGGTCAAGGAAGAAGTAAAGAAAAAAATTAAAGACTTTTTAGAATTTAATAAACAGGAGGACACATCATACCAAACCTTGTGGGACTCCATGAAAGCAGTACTAAGAGGAAAACTCATAGCTCTAAGTGCTTAAAAAAAAAAAAACTGGAAAGAGCATACACTAACAACTTGACAGCACACCTGAAAGCTTTAGAACAAAAAGAAGCTAATATTCCCAAGAGGAGTAGACGGCAGGAAATAATAAAACTCAGAGCTGAAATCAACCAAGTAGAAACAGAAAGAACTATACAAAATATCAACAAAACCAAGAACTGGTTCTTTGAGAAAATCAACAAGATAGATAAACCCTTAGCCAGACTAATCAAAGGGCACAGAGACAGTATCCAAATTAATAAAATCAGAGCTGAAAAGGGAGACATAACAACAGAAACTGAAGAAATTAAAAAAAAAACATCAGATCCCACTACAAAGGCCTATACTCAACAAAATTGGAAAATCTGGATGGAATGGACAATTTTCTAGACAGATATCAGGTACCAAAGTTAAATGAGGAGCAGATAAACCATCTAAACAGATCCATAACCCCTAAAGAAATAGAAGCAGTCATTAAAAGTCTCCCCACCAAAAAAAGTCCGGGACCGGACAGTTTTAGTGCAGAATTCTATCAGACCTTCAAGAAAGACCTAATACCAATTCTATTCAAACTATTCCACAGAATAGAAACAGAAAAAACACCACCCAATTTGTTCTATGAAGCTACAATTACGCTCATACCTAAACCTCACAAAGACCCAACAAAGAAAGAGAACTACAGACCAATCTCTTTTATGAATATTGATGCAAAAATACTCAATAAAATTCTGGCAAACCGAATCCAAGAACACATCAAAGCAATCATCCATCATGATCAAGTAGGCTTTATCCCAGGAATGCAGGGATGGTTCAATATTCGAAAATCCATCAATGTAATCCATTACATAAACAAACTCAAAGAAAAAAAAAAACCACATGATCATCTCACTAGATGCCAGGAAAGCATTTGACAAAATTCAACATCTCTTCATGTTAAAAGTCTTGGAAAGATCAGGAATTCAAGGCACATACCTAAACATAGTAAAAGCAAGATACAGCAAGCCAGTAGTCAACATCAAACTAAATGGAGAGAAACTGGAAGCAATCCCACTAAGATCAGGGACTAGACAAGGTTGCCCACTCTCACCCTATCTATTCAATATAGTACTAAAAGTTCTAGCCAGAGCAATTAGACAACAAAAGGAAGTAAAAGAGATACAAATACGAAAAGAAGTCAAAATTTCACTACTTGCAGATGATATGATAGTATACTTAAGTGACCCTAAAAGTTCCACCAGAGCACTCCTAAACCTGATAAACAGCTTCAGCAAAGTGGCTGGATACAAAATCAACTCAAACAAATCAGTAGCCTTCCTCTACTCAACGGATAAACAGGCTGAAAAAGAAATTAGGGAAATGACACCCTTCACAATAGCCACAAATAACATAAAATATCTTGGAGTGAATCTAACCAAGCAAGTGAAAGATCTGTATGAAAAGAACTTCAAGTCTCTGAAGAAAGAAATCGAAGGAGATCTCAGAAGATGGAAAGATCTCCCATGCTCCTGGATTGGCAGGATTAACTTAGTAAAAATGGCCATCTTGCCAAAAGCAATCTACAGATTCAATGCAATCCCCATCAAAATTCCAAATCAATTCTTTATAGAGATAGAAAGATCAATTTGCAATTTCATTTAGAATAACAAAAAAAACAGGATAACGAGAACCATTCTTAACAATAAGAGAACTTCTGGGGAAATCACTATCTCTGACCTCAAACTGTACTACAGAGCAGTAGTGATAAAAAACTTAATGGTATAAAAACTTAATGGTATTGGTACAGAGAGAGGCAGGAAGATCAATGGAATAGAATTGAAGATCCAGAAGTGAACCCACACACCTATGGTCACTTGATCTTTGACAAAGGAGCTAAAACCATCCAGTGGAAAAAGGACAGCATTTTCAACAAATAGTGTTGGATCAACTGGAGGTCAGCATGTAGAAAAATGCAAATCAATCCATTCTTATCCCCTTGTACAAAGCTCAAGTCCAAGTGGATAAAGGACCTTCACATTAAACCAGATACACTGAAACTAATAGAAGAGACGGTGGGGAAGACCCTCGAATACTTAGGCACAGGGGAATACTTCCTGAACAGAACACCAATGGCTTATGCTCTAAGATCAAGAATTGACAAATTGGACCTCATAAAACTGCAAAATTCTGTAAGGCAAAAGACACTGTCAATAAGACAAAACAGCAACCAACAGATTGGGAAAAGATTATTACCAATCCTAGATCTGATAGAGGACTAATATCCAATATATACGAAGAACTCAAGAAATTAGACTCCAGACAACCAATTAACCCTATTAAAAATGGGGTACAGAGCTAAACAAAGAATTCTCAACTGAGGAAATTCGAAAGGCCGAGAAGCACCTTAAGAAATGCTCAACATCCTTAGTCATCCGGGAAATGCAAATCAAAACAACCGTGAGATACCACCTCACACCAGTCAGAATGGCTAAGATAAAAAAATTCAAGTGATGGTAGATGCTGGAGAGGATGTGAAGAAAGAGGAACACTCCTCCATTGTTGGTGGGAATGCAAGCTGGTACAACCACTCTGGAAATCAGCCTGGCGGTTCCTCAGAAAATTGGACATAGCACTACCTGAGGACCCAGCTATACCACTCCTGGGTATATACCCAGAAGATGCTCCAACATATAACAAGGACATATGCTCCACTATGTTCATAGCAGCCTTATTTATAACAGCTAGAAGCTAAAAAGAACCCAGATGTCCTTCAATAGAGGAATGGATACAAAAAATGTGGTACATTTACACAATGGAGTACTACTCAGCTATTAAAAATAATGAATTCGAGAAATTCTTAGGTAAATGGATGGAACTAGAAAATATCAACCTGAGTGAGGTAACCCAGTCATAAAAGAACATACATGGTATTCACTCACTGATAATTGGATGTTAGCCAAAAGCTTGAAACAGCCAAGATTCAACTCATTGACTACATGAAGCTCATGAAGAAGGAAGACCAAGTGTGGATGCCTCGGTCCTTCTTGGAAGGAGTGACAGAATGCTCAAGAGAGCAAATAAGGTGACAAATTATGGGACAGAAAGTCAAGAAAGGGCCATCAGGAGACCACTCTACCTTGATATCTGTCCCATGTGCAGTTACCAAAGATAGACGCCAATATGGATGTCAGGGAGTGCATGCTGAAAGGAGCCTGACGCAGCTGTCTCCTTGAAGGTCTGCCAGAGTCTGACATATCCAGAGGCGGATGCTGGCAGCTACCCATTGATCTGATCAAGGGTTCCCAATGAAGAAGTTAGAGGACTGATGGAGCTGAAAGGGTTGGTGGCCCCAAGAGGAGAGCAACAGTGCCAGCCAACAAGAGCTCCCCAGGGTCTAAACCACCAGCCTGGGAGCACAAAGGGAGGGAGACATGACTCCAGCTGTATACTTAGGGGAGGGTGGCCTTGTCAGGCATGGGTGGGAGAGGAGATCCCTGATCCCATAAAGGCTGAACACCAAGTGGGGAGGAATTAGAGGGTGGGAGGGGGAGACTAGGGGTAGGTGGGTACACACCCTTGTGGAAGCAGGAGGGGGAATGGGATAGGGGGTTCCTGGGTGGTGGGCAGTATGGGGTGAGGGGATAAAATCTGAAATGTATTTTATAAAATAAAAAATAAAAATTTAAAAAAAAATTAAAAATTGTCCTGTGTGCTTATGTGTGTATCTGTGTGCATGTGTTGGGGAGGGTATATGTGCACATGTAAGTGTGTTCACTCGTGTATGGAGGCAAGAGGTCAGTATCAGGAGTCTTTCTCAGTCCCTCTTTACCTTTATTTCTGAGTCAGAATCTCTTGCTTGCCTGGAACCCACTGGCTCAGCTAGCCTAACTGGCCAACAAACCTTAGGGATTCTTCAGTCTCAGACTTCCTGTCTTGGTATTACAGGAGCGTGCCTATGCATATGACTGTTTTACACAGGGATTGGGGATTGGACTTGTGGCCTTATTTTTGCACAGAAAACATTTTTTTTGACGGAGCTAACCCTCCCAGTCCTCTAAATTTGCCTATGGAGAAAGAAGGCAACTGATGATGATGATGATGATGATGATGATGACGATGACGATGACGATGACGATGACGACGACGACGACGACGACGATGACGATAATGATATTAACGATGACAATGATGCAGATGCTGACACCAACGCCGATGATGTTTTAAGAATATGCCCTGGGTCCCATGTGGTCCTGTGTGGGCTGACTGCAGTGAAGCAGTCTGTAGCAGGGGCAGATTGGGAGACTGACTGCTTCACAGGAAGACTCCCATAGGGTGGAAGATTGTTGTGGGAACAGCCAACCCCAGCCTGGAGAGGCAGCAGGAGTTAGAGGATTTGTGAGTCAAGAGAGCAGAGACGACAGAGCTCCACCACAGTCCTTAAGCTAGCCAAGCCTATGAAAAGAGCTGCAGTTGTCACCTACTAGGGGAAGGTTCTTGTCTGTCTACAAAAGGTAGGGCTGAGAGTCTCCCAGAATTCAAGAACAAGCTTTCAATTACCAGCCCCGCCCCCCCACAGTCCTTCAGCTTCTCTGATGGATCTCCACATTCATTTCTGATATTTAAATCGATCATAAACTAACCAGAGATCCCAAGGGAGCTTTCAACATCTGCTGCAGTAGTCATTTCTTTTCTTTCTTTTTTTTTTTGGGGGGGGGGAGTCAGAACTGTGGATTTTGTGGCTGAAATGTATAGCGAATGACCTGAGTCTGGCTCACTCCGTGACGCATAACAGCGTATATCACATGACTCATAGGAGTCAGGATGGAAAAGACCCATGAAGTCACTTTTTCCGTCTTGCAGCCATCGGAGTTTTACTCTCTGCCAAGGTAGGATTATATTCAAATATTTGGTCTGATCGGGTTTGAACTTTTTCAAGTAGAAGGGGCTCCCACAGGTTCCCCCGGGATCTTAATTCCACAGAATCACTGATCGCAATCTTTGGAAAATGTTCCCAGTGTTCACTTTAAATTTTCCTTTGCTCAATTTCATCCCATTAATCCTACTTATTACCCCTCAGGCCACCCTAAATAATCCCCGTCTTCTTTCATGTTGACATTCCTCCAATGCTGGTAGAGAGGGGACAGGGGAATTCAAAAATGTCTTCTTGGCACGGATCAGAGTCCTAAGTATAAAATGAAGACGAGAAATGATCTGAATAATAGCTTAAAGTGTAGGGGAGACTGTATGTATTAAATGAGAAAGGCTTTTCCAGATCACCTAGGAAGAACTCGGCCAATCAATGGCAGGTGTTTCTAAGTTTCACTTTACATTCTTAATAGTCTGAGTCAGAGAGTAGCAAAGACGAAATGTCACATAATCGGCCATACTGCCACCTAAGGTGGATATGGACTATGTCTTCACAGCCTTTGGGGGAGATAATTCTATATAATCCTCTGATTATTTTTCCCTAGAGGGTGAGAATTACCTCAAATAGCACAAAACCACATAAACGAAACTCACAGTGAGCGTTGTGCCTCCTCTGAGGCCCTGGGCACAGCAGAGCTGAGCCAATGAAGTCATGGAACACCAGGGAATGCAGCTACAGGGCACAGTCTATACAGCGAAAGCCCCAGGTACTCCTCAGAATAGCTTTTGGTTGCTAAGATCCTTGATAAAAGTATAAATTTTTCATTTTAGACCACTTGTGACTCAAAATCTAGAAGACCTCCTTTTAAACAAAGGAACATTGAACACATTAACAGGCTGGTCCATGGGGTGACTCTAATCCAATATCATCTGAGAGTTCCTTGGATTAACGCGGATTAACTAAACCAGCTCCATGGGAACACAAATCGTATGTTAAGAACCAAACAAGCTGAAGCCTGAGATCACAGCAGGGCGGAAGGGAAGTTTGAAGTGTGGTGGTGAATATTCACTATCAACTTGAGAAGATCTGGACTTGCCTAGGGTGGGCAGGGGTGAGGCGGGATGGAAAGAAAAGGGGGAAGAGGGTCTAGTGTCAGTATTCGTCTCTCCCTGCTTCCTGACCATGGATACTATGCAACCACCTATCTCAGATTCCCATACTCGTGCCTTCACATGCAGGTCTTCACATTCTTGCCTTCACATTCTTGCTTTCACATTCAGGCCTTCACACTTACTCATGCCCTCACATTTGTGCCTTCACACCAAGGCATTCAGACTCAGGCCTTCACACTCAGACATTCACACTCAGACCTTCACACTCAGACATTCACACTCAGGCCTTGACACTCAGACATTCACACACAGGCCTTCACACTCAGATATTCACACACAGGCCTTCACACTCAGACATTCACACTCAGGCTTTTACACTCATGCCTTTACACTCAGGCCTTCATATTTACACCTTCACACTCAGGTTTTTACACACACTCATGCCTTCAAACTCAGGCCTTTATACTCAGACCTTCATACTTACTAAGGCCTTCACACTCAGGCCTTCATATTTACTCATGCCTTCACACTAGTACCTTCACACCAAGGCATTCAAACTCAGGTCTTCATACTCAGACATTCACACTCAGGCTTTTACACTCACTCATGCCTTCACATACCTTCACACTCAGACCCTTGCACTCATACTTTCACACTCAGGTCTTCACACTCACAGCTTCACACTCAGGCCTTCACACTCACACTTTCACACTCACACTTTCACACTCAGGCCTTCACACTCATGCACTTCCCATCATGATGGACTGTATCTCTTAAAACTATGAGCCAAAACAAATTCGTCATTAGATTTCTTTGGTCAGTTATGCTATCGCAACATTGCTAAAATTAATAATACAGAAACAAATATGCATTGGGTGTGAACGCATTTGCTGGCTATTGGAAACAAGATGCCTGTGTATGGGATTAAACTGACAAGGTAAAATGTCCCACTAGACCAGATCTCTTTATACAAGGTTTTAGCCCTTCTGTCAGAGGATCTTCTGTTCTTCCTACACTGTTGCTATGGATAGAAAATTTGTCACACATGTATACACATGAACACAAAAATAACATACACACACACTCACACATGCACACACATACATACCAGATGCATCAGCCTAGTGCTTTGGCCAGTAAATAGATAAGAGGTTAGAGCCCTTGTGGATGGATTAGTGTGGATTAGGATGGATTACAAGAAGACAAGGAAGCCAGATCTAATGACACATGTTTACAATCCCAGCCCTTAGCAAGCAACAGAATGGTAAATTCGAGGCCAGCCTGGGCTACATAGAAAGACTCTTTTTCAAAACATATAAAAAGACACAACTAATTCTTTCTGTTCTTTGTGAATTCCCTCTGTCTTGTGAGAATGAATGGTTCATTGGCACACCAGGAAATAGCCCTGAGCAGACTCCTGGGGCCTCTTTAATCTAGTCTTTCTTGCCCTCTAGAGCTGGACATCGATGTGAGTCAAAGTCACCAAGTCTATGAAATACTGATTATAACAACGTGTTCTAGTTTGGTTTCTGTTGCTGTGATAAACACCAATGGCCTCTTCATGAAGTTCTCATAACTCAAAACCAGTATCACATGGTAAAGTCTTACATATTATCAAGGTTCACTATTCACTTCAGATGCGACCTTGGCTGCTCTAGACAACAGCTTCTGTGTGCTGGCCCTGAGGAAGGACTTCCCAGAAGATTATGCCTCAATGTTGCAGGTCTCTTATTGATCACAGCTGATTTGTTTTTCTTTTAGTTCTAGCATCCACTGTCCCTGTAAAGCAAAGGTTTCACTTTTATGAAGTCAATCAGTCCTGATAAAGTTGTTGAGAAATTCAAATTTCCCTCTAAGGCAGACCTTGTCTGTGTTGCTCTCAGCATTGTCTTCCAGGTTCCCACCACAGCACAGTTGACTCTGAGCACTCAGTCGCTATTCCAGCTCAATGCTCCAAAATCCTCCACCTTCTCTCACAAAACAATTCAAGCAAACAGCACATGGCGAGGCCCGTTGCACCAACCTGTCATGCTCCTAGAGGCAAGTTCTGTCCTAGTTTGTTTTTGCATTCTGTGGCAAACACTTTGACTAAAATCAACTGTGAGGAATAAGCCATTTACTTGGCTCACAGGTTTTAGCCCATCATTGCTGGGAAACCAGAGCAAGAACTCAAGGCAGGAACCTAAAAGCAGGAACTGAGGTAGTACCTATGGGGAAGTACTGCTTAATGGCTTGCTTTCCCTGCCTTGCTCAGATCCCTTTCTGTTAGAACCCAGGTCCACTTGCCTCTTGATACCATGGCCATGGCCGACAGTGGACTGTGCCCTCCCATATCAATCCACAATCAAGAAAACACCTACACAGACATGTCCAAAGCCTAATCTGATGGTAACAATTCCCCACTTGAGGTTCCTTCTCCTCAAGTGTGTTAAGTTGACCACTAAGATCAACCATCGTACAACCCAAAGAGGAACTGTACTGAGATAAACATACAAAGTAACACCCAAACAAATCAGTTTTTCTTAAAAAAAAAAAAAAAGTTTCATAGTGAATTTTTTGAGAAAAAAAAATTACATCATTTTCTCCCCTTCTTTCCCCAGCCCATCCCGTGCATCTGCCTTCCTTCTTTCAAACTCCTTTTTCCTGTTATTGTTGTACCATATGTAGAATTTTTTATTTTCCAAAGAAAATAAGCCCTTCCTAATGCATAAGTCCTGTTTTACTTGGTTTTGTTTGTGATCCAGAGTTGTGAAATTTGGGGAGAATGTATTACTTAAAGTACATGGTAAGTAATCCCATTAAAATGCTTCCTAGAGTAGTTAGATGTCTTACTGAAAATTGTTCTTGATAGTGGATTCAGAGAGTTCTGAATCAGTGTAATAAAGCACTAAAGAAAGACATTATTAAGGGATGCCCTGGTATCTCATGGGAACAATAAAAACAGTTCTTAATTTGTATTCTAATTAATTGTATTTGTAAAGACAAACTTGTCTTGTAGATTGGACTATCCTAAGGTAAGATGGCAGGCTGGTGCCAAATAGAAAATGATCTGAAAGTTCCCTACATGACAATTCTAACTGGCAATTCAGAGACAGAAATATGTGCAAGAGCCAAGCTAACCATTCATTCTCATAAGACACGAAAAGGTACAACTACTGAACACATACATATCTTAAGCCTTGCCAATATTTTGCACTTAGAAAATTCTGGAAGGTGGAATTTCATCCAAGACTGGGTAAAGAAGAAAAAGTCAAGCCAACCGTCTTGCCCCTGGTTTGGAAGCGTGGCTTCAGGAATTCCAACAAGAGCCACCCATGGATTCCAAGTACAGAACTCAGCGCCCAGGGTGGTTTGACTCTGAGGCAGCCAGCTTGAGTGGATGTTTTCTCGAGCAAGTTTATTTTCTGAATTATTTAGAAAGTTGAGATTAAAGATGATCTGAGATTTGAAAAAAAAAGATTGAAAATGGCAAGAAAGCAATTCAAGACATTAAATTCAAACTTCACCTCATTACAGCATCTGAAATGGACTAACAATATTGACATTTCCCTGCCTTTCCATTGAACAGGATTCCAGAATTTTCATTTTTGAGTAAGGTGTCCATTTTTCCTTCCCCTAGACCTAGAGGGCATTTGTTGTTGTTGTTGTTGTTGTGTTTCAGCTGCCAGCTGGTTACATCTCTCTGCGGCTTGGTGGTTTCATTCTGGGTAAACAGATAGGATATTATGACATGGTCCACACAGTTTAACAGTGTCATTTTATATTAAGATGCAAATAGCCTGGAGGGATCTACGTATGTTCTACAGAACTTCCACTTCAGTCCCCTGGCCTGCACTGAAGACGCCCAATCAAATGCATGTGCTGCCTCGGTTCACATTTTCCTCTTCTCTGGAAAAAGCAGAGTTAGAGGCAGTGTTCCTCACTGACCCAACACCGGAAATTGTGACTGTCAATGGTGGAGGGAAATCACAGACAATGTCTGAACTGGGGGTAACACACTCCAAAACTTGGTGGGCGAGAGAATCCACACTGACTGGCTATAATTTATGAGAAGGTCTTTGGGGGAAGGGAGACACTTAAGAGTCTAGGAATCTGGGTTTCGCTTGAACTTTTCCCTTTCAGAAGAGTCTATGTCTCTAAAAGCCCAACTTCCTTAAATTAGCTGGACCATTATCCCTGTGGGTTTTATTTCTTTGTGGGGAAAATTTCCAACACACAGCATGGCTTCTGCT
>JANHMN010000009.1:69625582-69659642 GCA_030674055.1 Rhabdomys pumilio
GCTGCTGCTGCTGCTGCTGCTGCTGCTGCTGCTGCTGCTGCTGCTGCCGCCGCTACCCCTCCTGCTGCTGCTGTTGCCCCTGCTGCTGCCCCTCCTGCTGCCGCTGTTGCCCCTGCTGCTGCCCCTCCTGCTGCTGCTGTTGCCCCTGCTGCTGCCCCTCCTGCTGCCGCTGTTGCCCCTGCTGCTGCCCCTCCTGCTGCCTCTGCCCCTGCTGCCTCCACCGCTGCTGCCCTTCCAGTCACTTCTGTCTGGCCCTTGCTCCCTGGTGGGTTTCAGGCAATGGGATACATCCGAAGTGGCTTGGTCCTTGGTCAAAAGGCACAGCAATTGAGCTGGTCTCATTTTAGGGATGAACACTTGAATCACTTAAAGTGCTGTTGGCCAAAGGTCTCTGGCTCAAGGTCCTTTTATAACTGTTAATATGCATTCTGTGAGATGATGACTTGAAGCTGAGTATCTGCTACCCAACAGATTTTGAAGGCGACAGGTTTCCAACCATGCGGTTGGTTTTGATGCCGGTGGCACATGATGGCTTTCTCGGATCATGCTTCATTCTTTACTTTCCAGATTTCATCTGAAAGTTAACAGATATAAACAGATGGAGAGCAAAACAAACTAGGCTTTTCTACCTTTTTCTCCCGTTAGGGTCTCCCAAAGTCTCAGCAAAGACGTGGTCATCTGATTCACAGGACTTCCTGATTGTGTGAGGCTCACTGTGGATGTTCACGCTGGGCCTGCTTTCCCCTTGCTTTCAGTTACTCTTGGGAACTTTCCTATTTCCACATAGAAAAGATTCATTGTTTAATTTCTCTGCTTCAGGTCTGAGGCTGCTTCTCCTCCACTCACTCCTGTTTCCTTACAGAAAAGAGCAACACTTGGAAGCATGGACCCTGTCAACAATGTATTCTCCCACTGAGGGACAGAAGATGCTTACTTAGTCTCTTGGAAACTTTGTTTATGGGGAATCCATTGAAGCCTAGGGAAGAAGTGCATAAAGAGAATTTGCATTAGCATTTGTCAGAAGCCTGACCAGATTATCATTAAGAATATTGGGGTGGCAGTGCGGTGGTGGCGCACGCCTTTAATCCCAGCACTTGGGAGGCAGAGGCAAGCAGATTTTCGAGTTCGAGGCCAGCCTGGTCTACAGGGTGAGTTCCAGGACAGCCAGGGCTATACAGAGAAACCTTGTCTCAGGAAAAAAAAAAGAATATTGGGGTGAGAGGTGGGAGTTGGAGAGACAACTCAGTGGTTCACGACACTTACTGCTTTTTAAGAGGACCCAGTGTGTGTATGTGTGTTTATGAGTATGTATGTATGTATGTATGTATGTATGTATGTATTATGTATGTATGTGCATGTTCCAAAGAATGCTTGTGAAGGTCAGAGAACAGCTAGAGTCAGTCATTTCTCCCCTGTTACACCACATGTGTCCCAAAGACCAGTCCTCTGGCTTGGCAGCATTCACCTTTACCCATGAGACATCTCTCTAGCCCTGGTTTTGGTTTATTTTGTTGGTGGTGGTGTTTTTTGTTTTGTTTTGTTTTTTATTGTTCTATAACTGATACTTTTCCAGTATAGTGCATGACTGTTGATCATATATAAAACTATCAAAATGTATAACTATTATATATCTCTGATGAGCTTTTATAAAATTAATAGGTTTTTGTGATTAATTCTCTTGGAATAGTGGAGTGTGAAGCCAGGTTGTCTCCCATGTTCTGCGTATCATCATCTGTAATAAGAAAGCACCCAATGATTGTCTTATTGATCAGTGCTAAGAATAGCACTGAACTGTTCTGCAGATAATTAAGACGCACACTTACTTTAAATAGCCAAAGAACTGTCATGTGATTCCACCCTCTGATCTGTGTGGGTGATGTAATGCATATACAGCCCCCCAACAATGCAGCTTCCTGAACAGACACAGGCCCAGCCACAGAGCAAGGCCTCCAAGGGTACTTCGTTCACCAAATGGACAAGGCAGCTGGAGGTCATTTTCACACAAATCTAATTCTTCAAGAGAAGAATTCCTTTAGTATTCCTTGTCCTTGTTGTGCAGGCATTAAAAGAAAAAAGAAGAACAATGAAGGTTGTACTGACCTTCTTGAGATTCTTCCTTTTAACTGAAATCCATTTGCATGTACTTGAAGTCTAGAACCAATTTGTTATTTGCCCTAGTCAAATGTGATTAGAACAGACTAACTGGAAATAATGTCTCCAAGGACCAAGAATACCTACCTTAAACACCCAACGCTGTTGAGAAAAAAGCTCTTTTCTCCTGAGGTTAGTGTAACACAGTAGTAATGGGCTTGGGCCTCTCCAGATGGGAAAGATGAGATGTTTCATTTAACATTAATGTGATTTTAGACAATATGCCTCTATTGTGAAGATTGGGTCCATGTCACACACTAGAAAACTTTATGGCTCTGTCATATGAATGGGTGCATTTAAGGGAATAGCATAAAGGCTTGGCTATATGGTGGTTTCAAGGGTAACTTTGCAACCCTAAGGGCTGAGCCTCTTTCTCAAGATTCAACATGGTCTCTAGAGCCTTAGGATTCAAATCACTGTTTCTGGTGTCTTGGAGAGGGAGAAGATAAGAGTGTGACTGGGCATAATTGAAAGTGAAGTGGAGCGTGAATGTTCTTTAGGTCAAGTTCCTTGAAACTGCCATCCAGTCCTTCCAGCTTCATCCATTGACCAAAGCCCAGCCCCACCACACTGTAATTGCTTGAACCTGAAATGTCCGCTATAGACTCATGTTTTTGACACTTGATTCTTGGCTGGTGGAAGTATTTGAGATGGTCAAGAAACTTTGGGATTCTGTGTCAAGTTGGAGGAACTTAGTCAATGAAGGTAGGTTTCTGGGAGTGGCCACTTCCTGTTACTCACTCTGCTTCTTGGCCACTCATGATGTAGACCAAACTGCCTTACTGTGGCTTCCCTTCCATGATGAACTGAATCCTCTGAAATTTGAGACAAAGTTAATCTTCCCTTAAGTTGTTACTATTGGGCATTCTATCACAGAAACACAACTAATGTGTGTGTCTAAGTGCAAAGGACATTGGGAAGAAGAATCCTAGTTAACTGAAAATCAGATTTTTATTTGACAAAATCTAAGTCATGGATATGGGTTTACTTCTAAAATGAGTATAATGATAATAACAATTTCAAAACTTTTGTAAAGGTTAAGTTAATTGGTGTTATTAATATCTTACATGGTTGTAGCCCGCGCGATATCCCTGCCCGCAGGAACTCACGCAAACACACAGGATTCTATTGCAGCACGTGTTTTATTTTCCCAAGCATGGCGGAGAGAGAGGAGGAGTTGAACTTTTGCCCCACCTATATACCCTTTGGGGTGGACAATTATGATTGGCTGCTTGCTCAAACTCCCAGGTTTCCCTGCATTGTACATGCGCAGTTCAATGGCGGATATGACGTCGGAAATTAGGCATTCCCAAGTCGCTGCGCATGCGCGGTTTTGTTATTACACGCACGGTCAGGTGTCAGCAAGGACAGCTTCCCACACATGGTAGTTGTTTTCATTTCATCTCCCAGATGGCATTGCTAAAATACTCTGACAAAACCAACTTGGAGAAAGAAAGGCTTGGTTGGGCTCAGTTTCAGGTTACAGTCCATCACTGGAGAGTGTTGGAAGAATTTAAAGCAGCCAGTCGCATCAGTACATAGCTCAGTAGGCATAGCTAATCAAGAGCAGAGAGAGAATAAAAGTGGGCAAACCTGCACTAAGATTTCTTTCTCTACTCTTACACCACTGTCCATGGCCCACACCGAGGGAGGGAATAGAGTTCTTCAGAAACATGGTATGCCTTCTCCATGTTGTCCAAGCATTAAAAAAAAAAATTAAGGCTGCACATCTCTTCTTGGAACTCTTCTTCTTGCTCAAATCCTCATGCATAAGCTTAGTCTAGAACCCATGATAGGAAAACCTTCATGCCTCAATTAATGTAAATCCTCACATGGCCAGAGGAAACCTGAACTACAGTCTCTCATTGAGACCCTCTTCTTGGGTGATTCTAGATTGCATCATATATTAACATGTTGATATGATATTGTCTCAACATACACTATGATCTAGATTACAGATAACGAGCACAGTAGTTAGTTACTAATGTTTTAGTATAACTACCCCCCAAAATTACCCAGGTAATGAACTTCTGCTGGTTTCTACTATACATGTCAAGTTATTTTTACAAGTATAAAAATATCTGAGAAATCCCTGTGAACAGCAAAACTTTGCAATAAGTGGTACTTGTATTTTTCCAAACTCACAAATCCATATGGTAACCAAACTAAAATCTGAAAAGGCGTCCCTTCCTTGCATTGGTCACTCAGACTTGCCAGGTAAGTGGCTCATTGGAATGGGAGCCCCACTGTCCCTACTGTAAAGTCCAAAGCTTATTATCCTTGATCCAGTTCCCCTTCCTTCCATCATGACAGATATTTGAGCATTGGCCAGAAAGCTGGAACATGCTGAAATATAAAAATGGCCTACTTAAACTCTAAACTCATCAAGAGCGCCAGGATAGTCTGTTTAACCTCAGTCTATTAACAGAGATTTCTTAGCTGCTTTATCATGATCCAGGAAGATGTAATTGAATTGAACTTGTTTAAAACTTGAACCTTGTTGTGCCACTAGGGGTTCACCATTCACTTTTTACACGCTAAAAAGAAAGAAAAACATCAGGTGTGATCAAGTGAAATATATACATGTGCCGTGTGATCAGTCTGTACAAAGAGGAAAATGTTAGTTTAATTATCCAAAAGAAGTTTATTTTAAATAAAATAATTCAGTCTAATCTAAAATGTGATGGTCAGGTCCCTGAAGTTTGCATTTCTGTAACAGACACAATTATTTTCCAGAATCACAGGGCAAAATTCTCCCCTTCAAGGAAACAAGCCTACATTGATATTGAAGGTGATGTTTGAATAAGGCTTCAGTTCTTATCGACTAGCTGGCTAGATCTTCCGAACAGAAAAGACCAAGAAGTTCCCCAAGTGCCTAGAGATGCTCTAGGAAGGAAGAAGGTACATGTGGAAGAACTGTAACATCCCAGTGCCTGCACACCTACGCATGTGTCCCGTGTCCTTCATCAAATGGAAGCTGAATGCTTAGCTTCACGTTTTTAACCCATCTCTGTCTTTTTCTCACCAGATTTCACTTGTAATTTACTTTTTTATGATAAAATGTAATGAATAATTCCCATTGTAGCAGTAATAGTGTCAAGAGGAGGAGAGACAGGAAGTAGGAAGAAGAGAAGAAAGGGAGAGTTGTGGATGGGGGAGGTGATTGCCACTTGCTGAATACCATTCTATGTTAGCCTAGTCAGATGCTCTCTTTCTGTACATGTTAGCTTAGGTATCAACCATCTGTAACGTTGGGTTACATCTATCTGTAACACAGGTTAGCAGCAGATTCAGCCTTTAAAGATGGCCAACCACAGATACCCTACATCATCACTTCCTGTTTCTTAGAGCAGTTACTTTCTTCTTTGTTGTGTTAATAATCAAATGTTCTTTCCAGGCTTTCTGGATTCATTTCTGTTGATGTGAAAAGAAACAAACAAAAAAAAAACAAATAAACCAAACCAAACCAACCAAACAAACAAACAAAGAAAAACAAAAACCCTGACCAAATGCACCTTAGAAGAGGGTTGGGTTCATTGGGTTAATAATTCCAGGTTACACTGCACCATTTCAGGAAGATCCAGTGCTGGGACTCAGGCAGCTGAGTATATCATATCCACAGTCTGTAGCAAAGAGAAGATACATGTGCCCTTGCTTGCTTGCTTGCTCACTTGCTTGCTGGATAAAATCATCTGGTTTTCTTCACTGTTTCACAGTTCAGGGTGGTCCATGAAATGGCACCTCCCACCCTGAGGATGGGTCTTCCCACCTCAATTAACAATCCAGACAGTCTCCCACAGACATTCCCAAGGCCAACCTGATTGACCTGCATCTTTGTTAAGACTCTCTCTCCAGGAGATTGCAGGTGGTGTTGGGGTGACAGTTAAACTCTCGAGCTCAGTAACCTTGTTTTCATTTATGAATAACTTGTCCTCATTTCCATGTATATCTTGTCTCCGATACTCATTAACTCACTGAGTAGCACGCATTGTATTATATCTAGTAAATATAGCAAGCATTTAGGTGAAGGACACACCAACATTTGAAATACAAGTATGGACAGACAATGAGATGTTCTACCTGTAAAGAAATAGGATGCCAATCTCTCTCAATATATGAGAATGTGCAGGAAACTTTCTTAACTTTAACTGCACTATTTGGGACTTATCCTACTCAACCACTAAAGTGATACTTGTAGTTAATATATAGTGAACCCCTATGTACAAATGCCTTCGATCAATGAAATTAACTTTGTGTCCAGAAAAATCCATTCTTGGTTAATTGTCCATCTTTGTATGCCTGTAGCTTCCGTTTACTGGAACATTTAATCATATTTCCAACAGTAACCCACAGTGACCTCTTGGAGAAATGTTGACAGACAGGATATTCACAATTTATGTATATTGTAACACATGTATATATACAAAACCATGCACATGTGTTCACGCACTCTTAAACTTTTCTGAAAGAACATTTTGTGGATAAATAATTTGTTGCTTATAGAATATTAAAGCTAGCCTCTAATGTGCATTTTGCTTTAAGCAAGCTAAAATATTTCGCCAATGTTTATTATGTCTGAATGTTACCCCTAATTATTCATGGATAAAGTGTCCAGAATACAGCTCAATTATTCTCACCAGCTCAGGCGCAGAGGAAATAATATGACATGAAGCCAAGTGATCCTGAGCCAAACAGTGACTGCAGACTGTGAGCACTCAGAGGGATCTAAGTCAGGTACACAGTCTCTTGCCAGTCCCTCCCTGTGACCTGGTCCTGTCCTGTGCTCACGGGGCACTCTGGTCTGTTCTGTTGATCACGTTCCTCATTCACAGAGCTTTGTGTATAACAGCAACACAATTCAGCATCAGAGACTGCAATCTACAAGCACCTCTGTGTATGGAGCAAGTTATCACCAAAGGAGGGAGTGGGCTTCAGTCCTCAGGACAGAAGTGCAGGCTATCAGAACTCTGATGCTGAATTTGTAGTGGGCACACTCCAAGAGGTTGGTCTACTGTCTCCTTCCAGCCTCTCGGGTCCTGAGTGCTGGGCAATGAAGACTTGCAGAAATACCATAGCTAGAGTGTTCAAGAAGTGACACAGCAACACATCAGAACAGAAACACAGCAAAGCAAAACCTCTCACCTAGCCAAATGGAAAAAAGGAAGGAAGAGAGTGGAATTCTACAAGGCTTCTTTGAGGACACGCCCACAATAATCTGGAGACATCTCACTAGGCTCCACCTTCTAAAGGATTCACCACCTCAGCACAACTCCTTGCTGGGGACCTTTAGAAGACGTTCCAGTCCAGGTTGCCGAATGTATCTGTTTTCCTAAGTTAATTAGTTAAAATGAGCAGTCTACCTCAGAATTGCAACCAAGTAAGTCATACGGTTCTCAGCAACCATTGCTAGAGTCTGAAAGCTGTACCAAGAGATGGAGCACTAGTGCAGACGTTGGACCTATGCAGGAGATAAAAGCAGAAGTATGAAATCTTCAGAGTTCAGTAGGAAAACAGTCAGTCCATCATCACCACATTGTTAGATGACTTAGAGCAAATGTGAAACGACTGTAGTGACTAGCTTACTCCTGTGATGACAAAGTGCTCTTTAGATAAGTCTATTTTAAGTGCAAGTGGCAAGAATGAGCAACCGGCTGAGTGACTCATCGTATAGGAAATAAGCGCATAGGGAAACGATGTGTGTGGAGGGCAGAATACCCCCGTGAAGGTGTCCACATGGAAAGTGGTAGGACTTCTCAAGTGAGCCTGAATCCCACATGGAAATCCAAATGGAGAGAAGAGGCAAAGAGGGGAAGAAAGGGAAGTTGAGAATAGAGAGTAAATTAATAAGCTAACAACTTAGGTAGTTATGAGGAGTGGTAAGGAAGCCAACCAGGACTCAGCCATAGAGATGTGGGCACAGCCAGCTCTGGCTGGGAAGCCACTTTCAGCTTCTATGTAGTGACTAATGGTTGGTCAACACTACGCTGTACTTGTAAAGTGTTCCTGCATTCACTGGCTATGTTTATTTTAACTATTCACAGCTGGTTAATAGTTTTTGCCTTCCGTATGACTAAGCAATTTTTTAAAAATCTTTTTCATTTGCAAGCAATAAGTTTAAATATATATATATATATATATATATATATATATATATATATATATATGAGTTTAAATTGAGCAGAGAGCTTGGGCTAGTAAGGAAGAGTTTTTTTTTTAAAATGGTAGAGAAATATGCTACTGCTTAGACAGGGGAGGTGATCCAGAAAGGGAGGTAGTGGTGGTTAGGGATGTCCTTGCCAGAGCAAGCGGTCACACACACACACACACACACACACACACACACACACACACACACGTTGCTTTTGAGCCTGTGTCAAGCCACACATCACACAGAAGTGGAAGACAGAGCAAACTGCTCACCTCACAGTGGTTGGAAACTGATGAGGCCTGGGATACAGATGATGCTTCAAAGCCATGTCTCCAATGACCAGGAAAGCTCCTGCTAGGTTGGCTGTACCTCATCAAGGTTTACCAGCTCCCAGTTGTGCCATGGGATTGGAATGAGGAATTTTAACATCTTGGCCCTTGAGGAACACCGACCTAAATCGTAGAAGAGGGTGAAGGAAGTAACCATTTACATTACGCAGATAATAATAGTCTGTCTGACTGTGCAGTAGAAAGGAAAATCTGGGTGCTGGAGAGCAACCCTCTACTTCTGCAATAGCAGTATTATAAAATAGCAGGAAATAAAAGAAAGAAACAATTTAACAATTCAATATCTTACAATAGGGGATGGATAAACTTTATAAATATTATGAATATCTATAGTAAAGTTACATCAATGAACCAAGGTCATGAGTTTCCCGATTTCTAAAACTCAAACACTTAATGGAGAGTTTTAAAAATGCAGAATGGGTCAGATTCCTTACCAGACATACAGTTCAGTAACATTTACGTAAGGACAGTGAGGAATAAGGGCAGTGAACAATATCAGTCCAGCTTCCTTTCTGCGGCTACAATAAAACACTATGGCCAAAAGCAGCCTTGGGGAGGAGAGAGTTTATTCCATCCTGTGTGTGCAGGTCACAGCCCATCACATGTATGTATACATACATACATACTTGAGGTAGGAACTTGAAGCAAAAAAGCTATGGAGAAATGCTATTTGCTGGCTCACTGGCAAACTCCGGCCTCGCTAGCTTTCTTAGACAGCCCAGAAACACCTGCCTAAGGATGATGCCACCCAGAGTGGATTGGGCCCTTCTCCATCAATAAGCAATTTAGACAGTGGCAATAGCAATAAGACAGGCCCCTATAGACATACCCACAAGTTAACATGATCTGAGCAATTCTTCCGTTGAGGCTTTTCTTTTCAAATGACTCTAGTTTATGTCAAATAGACAGTGCTATATAAGATGGATGGATGGATAGATAGATAGATAGATAGATAGATAGATAGATAGATAGATAGATAGAATATATACATACACACATATATATATGCATATATACATATATATGTTTTCTTTAAAAAGCCCTAGCACTGCAGCCCACTCATTCTGAAAAAAACTGATAATAAGAAACCAGGAGAAGACGCACAGATGAAGCGCTAGCCTTATTTGTAGAGCTTATGTAAAAAACAAAAGTAGATCTGAAGTAAATATACAGAGCATTCACATCTGTTCTGCTTTAGTGAACACACAGTGTCTGCTATAATTATCTGAAATGTTTTTCATTTTCAAATAATACTAAAATGATAGATAATGGAAGGAGGATTATAATTTACCACTGAGCCTTGGAAGAAGACACTGGGGATCTTTAAAGATAATATCATAGCCATTCCCTCCTGCTGCCCCTTCTCTCCGCAAGCTGGAGCCAAAAAAGCCTTTCTCCATCCCGCCGGGTTCTTCTATGCTTCCTTCTTCTCCGGAAAGGGGGTGAAGGGCGGGACAAACGCATCAAGTTTTAAAGCAGAACAACTTAGCTTTGATCTTCTGCCCTCTCCTCCAAACCCTGCCTGGGACATATTTTTTCCCAAGTAAATGGTATTTTAGTGTATAAAATGGTATTTTTGCCTTAAGTAGATAATTTCTTCTTGAAAAACACATTTGAGGAGTTTTAAAGTATCAGGTAGTAGGGAAGAGAATGAATACACAGTACAAAAACCCAAATCTTTGACAACGGGTCTACAAACGCCCAGGGTCCCAGGCTTTGCAAACAAATGCTAGTTCAGCCTTTCACTTTGGATAGGGTGTAAACTCTGAGCATCTTTGTTTTCTGATGGTGGAGCAAAGACAGAACAAAGAATCCTTTTCTTACTTAGCTTACCAGCTATTCTATTTCCTTAAGAGTGTCTTAGAGTTTGATCGACCTGCCCTGTTCCATTCTCTCCAATCTGCCCACCCTACTTGGTTAAACCTTTCAACCTCTGGTGTTTCTTCTTTATCTCAGAGAACTTTTAAAAAGAACTGGCCAAGGCTATGGGTTTACTTTTTGTCTCAGTCTGGTATCAGAATGTATGGCCTCTAAGTCAGAAACTAAAGGTCAAAGGGTGGCCCTGCCTCTTTGTGTACATTAGCTGCGTAGTGAATTTGGGCTAGACAGTGTATAAAGAGGTGCCAAACAGACTCATCTCTTGGCCTTGCTAAATGAATCCTCCATTCAAGAGTTAATACAAGTGCAAATGCCAGCCAGTAAAATCAATCAGTGTGTATGTGTGTGTGTGTGTGTGTGTGTGTGTGTGTGTGTGTGTGTGTGTCACCTTGCAAAGCCAACCACTTCAAGTAGAAGACACTTTTACTATCAAATTTATTTGGTAAAAGAGATACTTTTTTTCTTTAAAACGAGGATATATCCAATGACAACTAAGGTAAGCACAAATTACAAATTACCATGAGGTCCATGCCGAGGCAAACAGCCATCAAGTAGTCATACCTTAAGGAAAACTGTTAAACATGTTTTCAGAGTTTACACTCTGTGTAGAATTATAGATGCTTCTATATTTATTGTCTGGGTTTCTTATAAAAAGTGGATGGGAGAGCGGGGAATTAAGAGATAGCTCAGAGGTTAGGAACACTAGCTGCTCTTCCAGAATCCTGGATTCAGTTCCCAGAAGCCACATGGTGGCTCTCAACTATTTTAACTCCAACTTCAGGGGATGTGATGCCCCTTTCTGGGCTCTTTGAGCATTTATATAAGACATATATACACACAGGCACATATACACATACACATACACATACACGTACACGTACACGTACACATACACATGCACATGCACATGCACATGCACATACTCATACACACACACACACACACACACACACACACACACACACACATATATATATATATATAATAATAATAAATGAAGAGGAGTTTTACCTGCCAGCAACCAATGTTTGCCCTCTTGAACATTCTGTGAACAGTACGTGATGAATAGTACAACCCGGCATTATAGTATGCTAATCTTGTATTTCCTTGCTGTTTCTCACTAATCACTGAGGTTTGAGTTATTACCTTACAAAGCCAAAGTTTTGAAGGTCCAGACACCCACAAAGCAACTTTCCTTTGCTGCTTCCTTAGCCAGTCCCATGGTCCTCCAGTACGACCAGAATAGCTGTACAGATCTGTTTGCACACCATTGTGTGTCAATTGTTAAGGGATGGCATGCTGGTTCTAGAAACTTCTCTTTGTAATCTATCCCAGTCATGTCAGATTCTACAGGGGCCTGAATTCAGTTCTGGGTACTAGCTTTAAGGGAGGGCTGACAAACTAAACTTTACATTACCATGACCTTAAGAAGAAATGACCACATTAACTGGGTTCAGTTAGCTTGAGAAAAGCATACAGAACAGAAGCTAATAACAATCTTTAAATATTGGAGTTAATAGCAAGAAGGGTTATATACAAAAGAAAACCAAGAGAGAGCAAAAATATGCTGCAAATTCCATTAGTCTGGGGTCACTAAAACTGGAATTGGGGGTGGGGGCTGAAATCTATGAGAGTGACCCTAGTAAAGATGACTAATAATGGGGAATACAGAGCCTGAACTGGACATCTTCTGTAACCAGTCAATACTTCTGGTTGAGAGGCTGGGATAGCAACCCAGCCACAAAACCTTTGACCTACAATTTGTCCTGCCTGCAAGATATGCTGGGGTAAAGATGGCACAGAACTTGTAGAAGCAGCTAACCAATGACTGGTCCAACTTCAGACTCGTGCCACGAGAGGGAGCCCATGCCTGATACTGCCTGGAGGGCCAGGAACCAGAGGCTGAATAACTAGTATAGAACCAAACATGACTGTCCAAAAAAGAAACAAGGAAGGAAGGAAGGAAGGAAGGAAGGAAGGAAGGAAGGAAGGAAGGAAGGAAGGGAGGGAGGAAGGGAGGGAAGAAAGAAGGGAGAGAGGAAGGAAAGAAGGTAGAAAGGATGAAAGAGTAAATGAGGTGATTCCTAATGATACTATGATATCCTCAAACTCTGGATCATAATCTAATCATTATCAGAGAGGCTTCATCCAGCAATTGATAGGAAAAGTTGCAGAGATTGACAGTCAAAAATTTGGCACAACTTGAGTAATTCCACACAAGAAGGGAGAAAGGAGACAGAAGGGTCAGGAATACCACAAGAACAGGGCCCACAGGCTCAACTAACTTGGGTTCACAGGGGCTCATGGAGACTGAAGCAACAATCAAGGAGGTCTAACCTAGGTCCTCTGCATATATACTAAGGTTGTGTACCTTGGTATTCTTGTGAGACTCCCAACAGTGGGAGAGAGGGCTGTCTCTGACTCTTTTGCCTGCTCTTGGGACCCTTTTCTTCCTACTGGATTGCCTCATCCAGCCTGATATGAGGTTCATGCCTAATCTTACTGTAACTGTTGGGCCATGTTTAGTTGACACCCCTGGGAGTCCTACTCTTTTCTGAAATGGAAGAGAAGTAGACCTATTGGAGAGAGGAGGTAGGGTGGAAGGTACTGAGGGAGAGAAGGGAGGAGAAACCATGGTCAGGATGTAGTATATGAGAGAAGAACTCTTTAAAACCAAGCAGGATGGATGCTCTTTGTGTTCTTTGTTTGCCTAATAGGAGATGGACTATTAAGGGGCCTTCCTTTTCTCTATTTAAGGACAGAGGAAGTTATCACAGACAGTACTCACCTTTATCACCTCAACAATGGTACCATAGACGCTACCCCTTGTCTACCACTGGCTTCCACTATGTGGTTACCTTCTCTCTCTGTCAGCCCCAGAAACGCAAAATGCTTCTCCTTTGCTTCACACTTTACTGAAATCTACTGCTCTGTTAGATGCTGTCTGAGTGCAAATTCCAAGCACCCTGAGTTCCTCAGCCCCCGGGTGCTCATCTGTGTGTGCTTTGTGCTGTGCTAATGACTTCACCTTGCTCTAAGAGGGCAAATGGTTATTCTCTTTTCTATTAGTTACGAGCTTGAACACTGGAGCAATACCATGGCTCAATTTTTTTGGGCCTTAGGGATGGTGCAGAACTAATCTGTGTCTCAATCTCTTCATTAAAAAAAAACTCTATGTATATTAATAGCAATATTTTATTGCATAGTTTCTGGGGAGTTACACACACACACACACACACACACACACACACACACACACTCGATAGTGGGTTTGCAGCACCCCCAAGAAGTTGCAGTGACTCTAAGACACAAATCATTTCAGAGATAACTCTTTCACAATGCAGGGAACCCCCTTTGCTGCAAACCATCAGGCAACAACCAGCAGAGTATCCACTGAGGATACCACAGAGAGAAAAGGATACCACAGAGAGAAAAGACCCCAGGCTAGTGTCCTGGTCCAGATCATTTCTCAGACCTCAGCAAAGCCTAGAACTTCACGCATCCAAAGTAATTACCTCTGAGCTTCAGCAATTTTAATGTTTGGTCAGAGGGGAGTTGTTTGCAAAATTGACCAATAAACAAAATCCCACAGGGCAGTAGCCTGGAAATCGTCCCTGTGTGGTGAGGGATGTCTTCATTCCATGCCCAACCACAGGAGCGAGCACACTGGCTACCTGAAGCCTGGAGCACAGTCCCACCCTCCTTGGTCTTAGGACTGAAAATTCTTTGTTAGCTACCCAATGAGGGAGCCACTGCCAGTCCCTGCTGGAAACATGTCCCGACCTTAGATGGACTGTGTTTTTCTTGATGTTAACAATGACTAGCCTTCAGGCCTGAAATGGGGACTGTATATCTGAGATCTTCTGATGAACTACCTAGGGTCAACACGGCCTCCAAAAAAAAAAAAAAAAAAAAAAAAACACCACAAACCCAACAATTTTTACTTAAAATACATACATAGCTTCAAGTAACTAGGTTCAAGAACTCATCCCTACTTGGTTTCTTGGTTTTAAAAATTCCTTGACTAATTATCAATGCTGCAGATTTTAAGAATACAGACAAGGACTTCATAAGTCAAGTTTGGAAATTGGTCACCCAATAGATTTTTTTTTTTGCTTTTTTTTTTTTTCATTCATTTAGTCACTGGTGTTTTGTGGGTTGTTTTTTTTTTTTTTTCACCTTTTTGTTAGTTGATGAACTTTGTAGGGTCCTCATGAGATCTTTCTGCTTCCCTCCACTTAGGGACAGACACATCTTACATTCAGACACCATCGTTCCGTCAATGCTATCATTTGCAGAGAGTCTCAAGCCTCTGTTCTTCCTTAGCATGGTTCTTCCCTTGTACCCGTGGCCTTTCCTCCAGTGCTGGCACCATCACTGCAGTCATGTAGGGAAGAGCTTCTAAAGTGAAAGTCATGATTTGAATATGCTTGGCCTAGGAAGTGGCACTATTTGGAGGCACAACCTTCTTGGAATAGGTATGTCACTGTGGGTGTGGGCTTTAAGACCCTCATCCTAGCTGCCTGGAAGTCAGTATTCTTCTAGCAGCCTTCAGATGAAGATGTAGAACTCTCAGCTCCTCCTGCACCATGCCTACCTGGGTGCTACCATGCTCTTGCCTTGATGATAATAGACAGAACCTCTGAACCTGTAAGGCAGCATCAATTAAATGCTGCCCTTGTAGAAGTTGCCTTGGTTATGATGTCTGTTCACAGCAGTAAAACCCAAACTAAGACAGTGGGGATCATGATACAGGATTGAGAATGACTTCTATACATGACCCCCCCCCCCCCCCCCCCCCCCCCCCGTCTTAACCCCTCATCAACACAGTTCACGTTTGTACTTGCTTGAGCAGTCCACACTGCGCATTCTGGGCTTAAATGAAATACGCCAGTTTCACAACAGAAGTGTGATTGCTGAATTGTGGTGAGACAGACATTTTTTAAGTGGTTTTGCATGAGAGTTGACATGTACAGTGGCACTAACTGATAAGTTGAGGCACTTTTAGTTCTGATTGTGTCCTAATTACCAAGTGGAAGGTTCTAACTTCATGATGTCTCTGTGCAAAGTCCCAACCCCCAAACCTATCTAAACAAATTCTAAGTTGTCTCTTTCCCAGACCACCTAAATATCATTCTACAGATTCGAAAACCCAACCACATTTAACCTTTCCTCCCCTAATCCTTAGGAGTTCCCCTACAATCTGTGAACAGAAATGTACCACACACTTGCCCTAGCACGCCTTTCCCTTCATATTTGTACTTAAACCTTCCCACACTAAGGTCTAGATGACAACAAATGCTGGTCTGTCCATGAAGCCTCTGACCTCCTTACTCTGGGGTCAGCATATTTTCCCAGTTAACCTTCCAAAAAAAAAAAAAAAAAAAAAAACCCAAGATTTCACTAAGTCATGAATTCTTCACCCAGGATCCTTTGAGTACCAACAAACCTGCCAAGTAGACTCCCCAGAAGGGTACTCACATAGTACCCAACAAATGTTTGCGGACGTTTGTGAGTCCCCTACTTTACAGAGTTAGTGAACATTCTCCGAGAAGCTAGACACTGTTCACCCTTTCTAGGGGCAGTTAAATCAAATGATCTAGGTTGCGAAGTTTCTTAGTCTGACAGTGTAGTATACTAAAAATTGTTCCTTGGAAGCTGCCGTAAGCCCTCACACAACTGTTATCAATGCTTCAATGTGCCTTTCCAGTTTTCTGGGGCACAAAGAACAAAGTCAAGGGATGTGAGGGGAATAAGGGCCTTCTTATCCTCGCTGTTTATTTGCAGAGCCCACACATCCATATGGGGTCAAGCTGACAAATGAGAGAACCAAGGAGATGTTGTTTCTCAAAACTCATCAAAAAAGCCTTTGACCAAAAACATATCACCTCCAGGGCCACCTTCATAATGGAATTCTCAAGTTAGTCTGGGGATTAAAAGCGTCAAGACTCGTACCCAAAATCACTATTAGGGAAACTGTATCAAATGATCACTGGCTTTTAATTTCTCACTCCCTGCGGGCCTGTGTTCGGTAACTCTCCCATTATTTGATAGCTTCTCACACATCACCTCTCCTTATTTGAAGGTCAAGCACCATGTGACTTAGCATGCAGATTTGTGCAGCCTGAACACTGGTCATCTCTAGGATGCACCACTGATAGATATCTTTACTTCCTTCTCTTATTCTTATTGTAGAAAGGAATCAAGAAAGGGCAGCAGAGCAGAAAGGAAAGAAGTGGAGTGGAAAAAGAAGAATGAAGAAGAAGGGAGGGAAGGAGGGAGGGGAAGGAAGGAGGGAAGGAAGGAGGGAAGGAAGGAGGGAAGGAAGAAGGGACAGAGGAAAGAATGGGAGGAAAAGACACATAAAGGAAAGAAAAATAATTCAATACTATCAAAGTTTATATCCTAGTTTAGCTAGTAATTTATAATTATATCTTTTATAATAATATATTTTATATACATATGATATACATATATTGTCCTTATAAAGTGTTAGATCTGGACTAGGAAGTGGGTTCAGCAGGAAGAGTGTTGCTGCCCGAGCCTAGGGACCTGACTTTTCCAATCATCCATGTACAAGGCTAGCATTTGTTTTTTGTGAATGTGCCTGTGACCTTAGCACTGTAGAAGGCAGATGCAGCTAGATCCCTCCAACCTAAGGCCTGCCAGTCTACCTGGAATAGTGAGTCCCAAGATCAGTACTGGACCCTGTCTGAGAGGGATAAGGCAAGGTGTGATAAATCAGAAACATGCAACATTCTGCTCTGGCTCCCACATGCACACACATGCACATACACACATACACACATGCACCCATCACATATGTGTGCACACATTGTGCAGGCATAGTTACACACATGCACACACATGAGTGCACACATACCACATATATTCACATAAACTACACAGGTGTACTCACACCCTCCACAGCCTTCCACAGACGCACAAAGCACCAGGATTTTTCATCCAAATGAAATTTCTAGAATCCTGCCTTTCACCATAGCTCTATCTACTGTTTTTCTTATGACCTCATTTTGAACCCAGGAATTGTGTAAGTGACTTTCTATTATATTACTGAAAGGAATATCTGAGACAATTAGACTATAAAGAAGAAAGCTTTATTTTGACCAACAATTCCAAAACTTCAAACCATTATCAATTAGCTGTTTGAGGCTTCAGGCAAGACAGCACACAATGGTTCTGGTGGAACACAGCCATTACTTACCTCATGGAAGTAAACAAAAAAGCATACTGAATCCCTTAATCCACATTTGATGCCACTCCCTCATTGGTTTAAAACTGGTCACAATCACACACCAGATCCAACCCCTTAAAGTCCACACCACCTCCCAAGGACACCAAACTGGAGACCAAACCCTTAACACATGGTCCCCCAGGGACACTCAAGAGCCAAACATTATCAATGACACTTGGTTAGTTTGTAATTCAAAGGTGTATTTGGTTTGTAGTGCTAGGTATCAAATCCATGGCCTCACTTATACCTAGGCATTGCAACGCTCAACCTTTGAGCTATATCTCTAGTCCCCAGCTTGAACATTCTTCCCATCTATTCTGACTCTCATCTACTCTGTCCATCCTAACTTAAATCCCAGGTCTCCTATGAAACCTTTCCAGATGTTCCAGCCCAGTGCTCTCTCCCCAAGCTCTTCTAACAGTCAGTGTACAGGCTGCTCACTTGACCTATGTCCTTTGCAGAACTAGTTTGCTTTTTTTTTTATGTGCAGGCTTTCTTTTAAAGAGATTCTGAAGCTCTTGGTGATGGGGACACATTCTATCATAGCTTTTTGTGTCTTTTGTTTAAAAAGTCAGACGATGTTGATTCTGAGAAAACTCCAAGGAAGTTACATACTTACAAATACCTTTCTGTGTACCTGTGAGGACTTTATAATAAATTCACCAACAAAAAAACAATGCATACAATTAATTCTAAGCCAGGAGAGAGGTGATTACTCAGCTGAGCCAGTAGAAAATGGATAAAGTCATCAGACCCAGAGTTGGGAATATTTCATGGAAGGGAGTGCCAGAGGCACAAAGTGACCAGAAACATTCTTGAATACAAGTTGTTGCTAATTCAGAAAAGTTGTACTTAACGGAAAGCATTTGTCACAGCAAAATCAGGAACTATCTTGGATACATATGGGTACTACTCTAAACCCTGCAGAAGATAGGTATGGGTCCAGTCTACTGGACCTTAGGATGATACATGTTCAAGAGTGTCATGTGCTTTCACTTCAAGATCCTCTTCGGATTTGGCCAAACACACACTTGAACGTGCATTTGTGGTTATTAGAGATTCTGAGCCATTTTCATAAACTTCTTAAAGGGTCAGACTAGAAACTGAGATATAATGACACAGAGAACAAACAGTAACGACCGAATTGCTGTTCAGAACGTTTCTGACTCAAAGACATGGTTGGCCTCCAAGAATATTTGCAGCTGCCAAGCATGGAAAATCCTAGACTCTCATTTCACCTTCTCTCCAATCCAGACTGGCTGAGAGACCCTGGGAAGGCTTCTCACCACCCACCCACAAGCCACATATTCCTCTATAAACAAAGTATGAAGAGGGACCCAGACCATCTCAAAGTCAAGTTGTTGTCAGGTTCTAGGAGGTCATAGTGAAGGAGGCTGGAACTCAGTCACCCTGCCCTGCCTTAAATCACACCCCTCCTCATGCTCAGTTAAAGGGGACAGAGAAATCACCATCGTCAAGTTGGAAGTCTGGGAAGTAGGTGTCCATCCACTGAGAGGAGCCGCCTGAGTCTGGTCCTTTAGTCAGCTTCAATTCCAGCATGTTTAACAGAGACAATGTCTGCTGATGGTAGCCATGGATGTAGCCTTGGTTCTATGTCTTATAAATACCGTATGTAGGCCCCAAAGAGCTATCAACATCCATAGTTTTCTTTCCACAGAGTTTTGTTTGCCCTGGAAGCAACCCTATGGTGGGGCACGGCTACAGTGGCCCTTGAGCTGGTTCTTGAGCTCTTACAAATGCCCATGGCCACAGATCTACAGGGAGACTTTAAACTAAAGGGAGGCACATGGCCCAACAAGACCATTGAGAATTGCCCCACATAATTTTCCTGTATTTGAAAAACAGCCATGCCCAAGAAAAAAAAAATTGAAAACTTCAGCTCATGAGTTGGCAGAGAATTGTGGGGAAAGTTTTGGATGGAAGGAAAGCCAGTGAATATTGGTCTTTTGGCCCTGCCTTTTTATAAAAGGCAAACATGACTCTTCCTTTAGTGAAGCATGGCTGGGCACTGTTTAGAGAACTCCCCGGTCTGCTGCTGCTCTAGTCAGCTTATCTAAACCAGGTTTGGACGACCTGAGGTTTTCTGCGTTCTACAGTGGGTCTGGGAGACGTTAGACAGACAGACACGATTCCAAGGCTTCTATTTCTTGTCAGCAATGCAGCACTCACACAAACCAGCTAATAGAAGCTAGTGATCCAGAATTAATTTGGAAAAAAAAGAATGACCTGCCAGAATTCTTTAACCTAAAAAACATGATGGCAGTTTAGGTTGGCTTTGCATTTTCAGCAAAGTTTCCTATCACTCCTTACCTTGGGATTTGTGGACTTGAGGGAGTCTAATTTTAATGAAGACATTTTCAGAGGTCTGGGTAGATTGTGAAGGACCAATGAACAGACCGATCCTAAAGCAGTGAGAGGGTCCCACGGATACCAAGGAGGGGTCAGATGAATCACTTCCTGTAACAGCAGGTTTCTGTCTAAAAATAGGCAATTCCTCCCAAGTTATACTTTTCTATGGAAAAGGAAAAACTGAAGAGAACAGGCTAGAGTATTTTTAATATATTTTTTTGTTAATGTAGAAAAGGTTTAACTTCAGAGAGCATGCCTGGCTCTAGCCATTAGCCTCTCCTCTGAACTACAGAGTCTGCCAAAACTTTGACTTTGAGGAGTGACAAATGTCCCTCTTGGTGTTTTTTTATACTCACATAAAAAGAACACGGGTGGAAACAAAGCCATTCAAATCTGCTTAGGGAAAGGAAACTTCAGCGGTACACAGCTTCAACTTCATGCCTTACTGACGAACAATGCTTGACCTTGTATTTGGTAACTGTGAAATTGGTTAACTTTTAAATTGTATTACAGCAACTTACTAATTCAGTAGCTAAGGTTTTGAGAAGAAGCCTAAATTTATTTTTGTATTTTGAAATAACAAATTTAAAGCCAACGGTTACGTTAACTCCCAATTTAGTTCCTTACAAAATAGTTTAGCTCTAATAACAAATTAGGGCATAAAATTTGAATAAAATTGTGGTTGCTTATCCTCCCTAATTTAAATATAAGGTACAGTGACTTATATTATTTAACAGTAAAGGTTAAGTGTGACTTAGGGGCCTGGACAGAGAGCTCAGCTGGGAAACTGTTTGCCTTACAAGTAAGATGACCTCGATTAAAGGCCCAAAAGCCAGGTATTGTAGGCTGTATATGCAAGCACAGCCTTCTAAGGCCAGCAGTAGGGAGACCGAGACAGTAGATGATGATGCTTGTGTGATAGCTAATTTAACCGACTTGGCAATTTCCAGATCAGTGATAAACTCTGTCTCAAAAACATAGAGCAGACAGTGTCTAAAGAACAACAGCCAAGGCACTCTTCTGGGCTCTACACACATGTCCCCCTTCATAGCACACATGCAAACATACACACACTCACACACACACACACACACACACACACACACACACACAAATGCACACATGCAAAAAAATGCAATTTCTGCAGATGTGCAGAATAGCTGGTTTATTCTTTTTTGTTGTTTTTACTTTTTTAGATTATAATGTAGTTACATTTCTCTATTCCCTTCCCTTATTCCAAGCTTATTCCAAGCTTTCCCATAAACTTTTTTCTGCTCCTTCAAATTCATGCCTTCTTGTTTACTGTTATTGCATGCTTAAGTGTGTGTGTGTGTGTGTGTGTGTGTGTGTGTGTGTGTGTGTGTGTATATATACACATGTATATATATATGTGTGTGTGTATATATATACATGTATATATATATATATATATATATATATATATATATATATATATATATTCCTAAATATAATCCACTCAGTCTATATAATGTTATTGTAGATAGGTTTTCAGGGCCGACCATTTGGCATTGGATAACCGACTGGTGTGCTCTTCCCGAGGCTAGACTATTTCTCCCATTCCCAGCATTCCTTGGTTGTAGTTCTTCGTGTAGGGTTGAGGCCTCATAGACTTCTCTGTTTGCTTTGGCATGTTCATTGATGTCATCCAGGTTTAGCTCACAGCTGAGCAGTCCAGTTGGTGAGACTTAATGGGTATAGTTGCAGACATTACTAGAAAGCAAAATCTCACAGCAAACTCCTCAGTCCTCAGGTTCTCACAATCTTTCTTTTTCCCCACTTCCGAGGTGTTTCCTGAGCCTCTGGTGAAGTAGCCGTTTTGTACATGTGTCCCTTGGGACTGGGCTCCACAGCTCTCTGCATTCCAATTGGTTGTGATGTTCTGTAAAGGTCTCCATCTGTTGCAACAAGAAGTTTTCTTGATTAGAGGGGAAGACTATACTCATCTGTGAGTGTAAGGACAGATGCTTAGGTTGTAGTTAGGGGTTATGCTGGTCTAGTAAGGTAATGGTGTGGGTTCGCCTATAAGATCCATGATTTTGCTGGCCCTGAGTAGTTAGCTAGGTTTCCAGTAGCAGGCACAGTTTCCTTCTTGTTGGAGCAGGGCTGAAGTCCAATTAAAGCTATTGGTTACCACTAGAGTATGCATCTACTACTATATCCTTGGGGTTAAGTGCTATGCTGGTCTCTGGCGTGGTTCATAGGCATATCTGGGTAGGATTTTTGGTTACCTCTCTTTTAAAAGTTCACATGCTACCTCTGTTACTATGAAAGTTAGTCCTCACGAAGGAGACATTCAAATCAGTACTGAATTATTCTTACTCAGGTTGAAATAGCATCTCCGGGGCTGGAAATATGGCTGAATGGATGAGAAGGCTTTCTGCTTCTTCAGAGAATCTGGTTCCGATTCCCAACACCTATGTAGTAGTTCCAGGGACTCAAATCCCCTCTTCCAACCTCTGAAGGCACCAGGCACATATGTGGTGGACATACGTACATGCAAGCAAAACATTCATATATATTAAATAACATAAATAAGTCATTTTTTAATGTTTCAAAGCATCATTTTCTTAGTACATATTAAAATGATTCTTAATATTACTGTGCTATTTTACCTAGGCATATCTACATTTTAGCAACATATCAAGTATAATCCAAGAAAATGTTTCATTTTACTTAAATGAAACAATTTTTTTATTTAACAGAGAATCTCATTCTATTGATAAATTCACATCTGTATACTTAGAGCACATACTCCAATAAAAAAATTCAAGAGAATAAAATTCTACTTTCTCAGAGGTTTCTATTCAGCATCTCATAATCTAATCAGTCTGTGCTATAAAGCAATATTGCCCAGATGATATTGCAAAATTAATAGAAAAATACAAATATATATAAAAATTTTGAAGCTGTACAATATTAGAATCTCAAAATTGTGTAGCCGAAAGCCCAACAGAGAAAATTTATAAAATTCTTTTTATTCTTACTTTATATACATATTACTTATTTGACTATATTTTATGAGGCCTTAAACAGTCTGTTGGTCAGGTTTTTGTGGCAGTCATCTGATATATTTTATCAACTGCTACAAACATGAGAGTATCTATTTGACTCTCTGTTAAATCTCTTGATCAGTTTCTTTTCTGGAAAGACTTGGTAGTTATTGTCTCATATCTCACTGTTGTAAGGATGAAGCCAGAAGACAATGGTTTGGTATGTTCGGCTTGTTATTCCTAAACACATGTTCGTCACATGAAACAGATCTTTTAAGATTACAGTTCTTGAAGCTGGAAAGGTCAAGGTCAAGGCACAGAAAGACAAAGTGTCTGGTAAGGGTTCCCCCTAAAAGTGAGGACTCCTGTACATCCCTGATTCAATCTCTCCTAAGGGCCCTGCTAGCACTCGTGAGAGCTCCTCCTCCATTATCTAGTCACCGCCAAAGATCTCACTCTGCTACACCAGCACACTGATTGAGATATAAATACTCTGCCATCTATGACCTTCTCTCCCAAACATTTTCACATGTAAAATACTGTCACGGAAGTCCAAATGCTATCCACAGTGGATCTCATTCCCTCACCAGTGCCAAAGCCGGATTCACTTTCATGTGAACCTTGAATAAGTTGTGTGTAGTGCTGGTCAGGAAAAGACAGTCGCCGCCACTCACAAGGCCATCTGTCACACGTGGGACTTTGGCTTTGGGTATTTTTTTTCCTCTGGGTGTTGGGTGCTGATAAATTACGTTCACTGTTTGTTGACAGTTCTTTTATGTTTTTACCATTATGCTAATTTTTTTCAATTCTGAAGTCACTTTCAAGTTCATTGTCTAACTCATTCTTGAAATGGTCTATAGTATTAACGTCTGATTTTTAGAATATTAAGATTTGTTTTACTCTCATGCATTGCTTTTGTTTTGGAAAAAAAATCTTTTCTCCAACTGTTGTAGAATGTGATATCCTCATTCATAAGCAAGATGTTTCCTAGATCGTTTTTTCCCGTTTCACGAATGTAAGCAGAGTTCTGAATAGTTAAGGATTTGCTGTTCCGTCTTGCTGCAAAAGGTTATTAGTGTGTCATGTTTATGTTTCTTGTCATTAATTATCCGACAATGTGGTGAACATGCTCTGAAATACTAGTAGCAACTCCATGTTTAATGTTCATATCACCTCAAGATAAAACAGATGGTGTCAAATATTGTCAGCTTAAGGAAATTATGCTCACCAAGGACTGTAGCCGGATGGCCTTCCTCAGGCTAATCCACAGGGCTCAGTCCAAGGGTTTGAAACAAAGACAAGTTCATCCACCATAGCAGATCTTTCTTGAACTGATTAATTTGTTTCTTTTGCAATTTCATACTCAACCACAATGCATTCTTTTTACCTTCATCTTTCATCTTCTCCCATCTCCCAACCATCTTGTCACCCCTCCTCCTCTTTCTCTTCCTCCTCTTCCTCCTTCTCCTCCTCCTCATCATCCATAAAAGATCTTTTTGCACGTTTGCCTTTTTTTGCCCCTTTGTGACCGACCCACTGGTTTTAGCCAAGACTGTTTGTTCAACCATGGTTTTTTAAGTATCCAGTGGTAGATTTACCTTTTATTACATAGCTGACTATAGTAAGCGTCTCTCCTCCAGAATCCATTTGTAGTCAATAGCTCAACATGGACAGGTAAAGGTGTACGAGTTCCTTCCCAGTTCCTGATTGGCCATTGACCGTCCCAGTATTGTGCAGGTCCAGTGCAAACTGTCAAGGCTGCTGTGAGATCACGCTTGCAATGGCTGTGATGTGCCCTGAAGAAGGCATTCCATAACCCTTCTCCCTATTTGTGGCTCTTAACTCCTTCAGTCTCTTCTGTAACGTCCCCTGACCCTTAGTGGGAATCATAAATGTCCTATTTAAGCCTGATAGAACATATTCTCACTCATTTTTATCTCTTTGAGCAGCCATGAATCTATATTACCACCATTTACTGCAAAGAGACGCTTCTTTGACTGTGGTTGAGAGTGGCATTTGTCTATGGGTATAAACATAAATATTTAGAATGCAGTTTGACCCCATATCAATTTATCTAAACAACCGTAGTAAGTTCCCAGTGGGCTCAGTACTACTCAGCTGTAGTTTTTCAACTAGGTTCATCATAGCAGGTATCTACTCCCTCCTGTGAAATATATCAAGGCTCAAATGCAAGCGGAGAGAGACAGTTTATCCCTCTGATAGTTACGTGACCACTGCACCAGTGAACACACCTTGCCTAACAGGTTAGCAAGTACATGGGGAAGACTATTAGCATCTTTTCTCCCCAGTGGCTTGCATAGCATCTCGCAGTCCTTTAAAAATATTCTCATCTTTTAAGCTAAGCAAATAAAATGTATTTAATAAATGCGTCTAGAAGCCTGAAAGTCATAAGAGAAATGGAAGCAGCATGAGTCACGATCTATCCTCTCATCCGCCCCATACTTCACTACAGAGGTGAAGTATCCCGGAGTCATGAGGACTGAACTTCTACCCACTTCAGTTCTGTAAGGCCCTTATAACATGCCTGAGACTCTAATAAAAATGTTTTATGTGGTTGAATAGTCCTGAAAACTAGTGAAGCTCAGGTACTCTATTCAGTCTCTCTGTCTGTATTAGTTAACTATGGTTAACTAATGGTTAAACTAATGATTATGGGAATCTTTAAGGTCCTGATGGGAAGACAGGTTTAACACCAATGCAGTTGCTATTAGCAGAATATGTTTGTGTCAAACAGACGTTTCCCTGCTTTGGGTTAACGGGAGAAGAGGCATATAAACCTTATCTAAGTTCCATAAATCTGACACAACTTATAGGGAGAAAAGTTTATTTCGGTTAATGCTGCAACGTCAAGGAAGGAGTCCGACTCTGGGCTTCTAATGATAGTGGTCCATCAGGGCAAGGGCAGGAAGGCATGGCAGAACATGCTGTTTACCATGGAAACCAGGAGGCAGAGAAACAAAGCCTTAGGGAAAACAACGTTGGATTTCATTGACTTATGTAAACTGTTATGTATACAGTGGAAGATATATAATAGAGTCTGTGATCATGGGTTAGGACAAATCTAATAAGTAGAAATCTGAATATAAACCTAGCCACAGCCTAGTAGATGTCAAATGGAGCCAACTCATAATTAGATCAAGGGTGGGTGGGGGTCATCTATGGGCTGGGGAGTTGGTTCAGTGGGTAAAGAGCTTTCTGTTCAAGCAAAGATAGGCATTCAGATCTCCAGCACCCGCATGAAAGCCAGGCTTAGCAGTGTGCATTTGTGACCCTAGCACTGAGAAGGTAGACACAGTTGGGTCTCTAGGGCTTGCTGACCAGCCAATTTACCGGTAGTGGTGAGCCCCAGGTTCAGTGAGAGGTACTGTCTCAAAATATAAGGAGAACGACTGTAGTACAATCCCTAGTCTTGTCCTCTAGCCTCCCAGGCACAGTCATGATTGAACACATGCACAGATGCACACACACACGCACACACACACACACACACACACACACACACACACAGACACACACACACAATTATAGAAAGAAAGAATCTTGAAAAAACTCTGTGTAGACAGGATCTGATCTAAAATTGAGTACCAGCTTGAGCACAGGGCATCTTCTCAGTCTGTCGCCCTTGAAGGCACTGGAGAAAAGCTCACTCCCCTGAAACACCGATCTGTTTTCTTGGCATAGAAACTTGTATATCGTAAGAAGTGAGTTCTTTCCTCTAACTCGAGGTCGACGATTTCTTCAAACTCTTGGAGATTTAAAGGCGGCTATGCTCATGTTCACTAGGGCTTCTTTCAGAATATTAACCATGTCTGTTTATTTTAAAGAAAATGGGCTCCATATGTCATGGGATCATTTATACTTACATTGCCACATGGGATACATAAATAAATATCATATTATAAACATGTATAAATAGGTTTAGATGTGGAAGAGGCCACTTTTTGAGTCATTCTCATCTTAATCTCTGCAGACGTTGGCTGGCTCCCAGGCATAGCTGCTAGGTCTCCATGCAGTTTCAGCCCTGGGAAGGTGTTCTCCCATTTTACTTAACGCATTAGAACAACTTTGACAAGGTAGCATTTACCAGAAGTAGACTGAGCAGGAAGAAATTCAATTCCTACTCCTGTGCTCTGTAGTCCCCATGAAGACCATGTGTCATGGATTCTATGTCCTAATCTAAGGACAAGAACCACATAGGTAGCTTAAAAACAACAAAACAGTATTCTTACCCTAACTCTGCTGCTGAACAGTCAGCTGACTTTTACAAGTCAGCGTACTCAGTCATTTCAATCATGTAGGAATGAGGCAGACATGGCCACCCTGACGTTTTAAATGTATGTATTAAGAAAATAAGCGTGGACTCCAGAGCTGGCTCACAGCTTAAGAGCACTGATTGCTCTGAGAGACAACAGGGGTTCAATTCCTGGCACCCACATGGAGGTTCAGAACCATCTCTAATTCTAGTTACAGCTGTACCTAATGACCACTTCTGGCCTCTGCAAGCACTGCACGCACATGGTTCACTCCACACGTGTAGGCAAAATCACCCACACACATAAAATAAAAAGAAATAAAAAAAAAATTTTAAAGGAAAGAAAGAAGGGGACTTGGATGGGGCAGTGATGGGGATGTAAAGTGAATGAATGAATGAATGAATGAATGAATGAATGAATAAATAAATAAATAAATAAATATTTTGTAAAAGGCAAAATACAAATAAAAGTCCAAGTCCCTAGCATTGTTTCTCATAAGAAGGGGAAATGAAGAGTTAGGAAAAGAAATTCACAGGCTTTAGTTGGGATTCTAACTCAGAGTGGCTAACTCTCTCAGGAAGTGTTGACACACAAACAGCACAGTAGTCCTAATAGTTATGGTGTAAGAACCTAGACAATCCATCGCTCATATACGGCCGCCATGGCTCTGCCACTCAGGAGAGTAGAAGTGGTCCTTTGTGAGGTCCCATTGATGCCCCACCCATCCCCTTCAGTTATTCCAGTGCTTCATCATTAGAATGCAGAAAATCACTGTAACCCTTGGATCATTTTCTACCAAGGGATTTGAGAAAACTGTGTCCTGGACTGGAAACTGTACCTCACGTCTGTCTCAGAGATGCCCAAACCTAACGCATCACAACTGAACTTTTGATCCTCTCCCAAAGCCTCGCCTTCTCTCAGTGTTTCTATTCCACAGTATCTTAGTTCTGCCCATTATGCTGTGTTAGTAGGGTCTCTTGGGTATAACCACTGCATAATTCTGCAATACATTGTTTCCCTTAAGCTACATCATGAATAACAATGAGCAAATAAGGTGTTAAGTAAAATGGCTGTATTCTCCTTGCTCGCCAAATAATCTTTAAAAATGATCTGGGAAGAATGTTCAAACAAAATATGTCTATTTCCTTGGAAGCCTATGGTTTTTAACATGCAGCACGAGGAAAATTGGCCTCCATCTCCTGGACTTCAAAACACAGGTGACTTAATATTGTCCCACTCCACTTCCAAAGGCTACAGATACACAGGAGAGCACAGAAGGCACATGCAATACAAGCTCTGTAAGAGATCTGTAGTGTTGACAACGAATAGTCCTTGGTTAATGCCTGATTGTGCTCAAGCTACTGTGGCTACGACAAAATACCATAAATCTTGTACCAAAATTCCCCATCAGGAAGGAATTTCCCATAGTTCTAGAGGCTAAGAGGTCCAAGATCAAGGAACCAGCAAGATGCAATGTCTGGGGTAGAACCATTACCAGGTTCAAAGAACATATCTCAGAATATCTTCATGTGGTAGAAAAGGCGAAGTGGCTCCTTGGGTCCTCTTATAGAAGCTCACTATGCCCACTCATGAAGGCTCCAAATTCACAATAGAATTGCCTCCAGTGGCCTCACAGCAGTATGGTATTATTGGGTTTCACTGTGAATTTTGGTGAGACAGACACAGACATTCAGACTATAGTAGCCACATTGGATCCCACAGCCAAAGGCAAACTTGAAACAAGAATGTACTTTAGAAGGGAGTGACCATGGGCTCTCGGGGAGGGGTACAAACAGAGACAGGCCAGGAGGAGACTGCAAACCAAAAGTCTGAGGGCCCAAGTGTGGCCATGGTGTTTTGTATTCAGCTGCTGTATCCTAATCGACCTTCAGCTGGCTCCATTCCAGGCTCTTTCTGAACCTTTCAACAGGTTCTATCTCTGACCGTCTACATTTTCTCCCTCCAGTATGTTCACTGCCATGTAGCCAGATGATTTGCTTTAGCAACTCAAATGCACTTCAGCCTCATCAGTTTCAAAATCCTAACTGCTCTTCAAGCCAAGGTAAATTCTTTACTACAGTCTATGAAAATGTTCTATGGTCTGGAAGCTAGTTACTTCTCCACCTGTGTCCCATGATTCCTCGTTGTCATTTCCCATAGACCTTGGAGTGCTGTGTGCTCTTGCCTTTACTGCATGTAGATCCTCTTCTATGGTCTCCCATGTGGGTCAGACTACTTGTACTTGGCCTTCCGCTCATGGTCTCCACAGGAATAAACCCTTTCCCATGCCGTATCAATTTTCCATGCACCCTGCTGCCCTTTTAGACTTTCATGTTCACAGTGAATGTTCACAGGTAGCTTGAGGCTAGAGGAACACTCTTGAGACACAATACTATACATAGCTTGTGTCATATCTCTTTCTTGCAAAAAGCCTTAGCAAGAACCAATGACCCTCCACTGCCTCTACCACTACCTGGATCTGTAAAAACTATCTCACAAACCAGAAAAGGAAACTATGGAAAAATTGTTCACCTCCTCAACCCATCACACAAACAGAACTGCATCTGACTTTCCCAGCATCCATTAGACTGCATGAGTCACAGAAGACACTTAAGAAACATATACTTGAGTGTATGTGTGAGAAATCTCAAGCTCAGCTTTATATGTCCTTAAAATAGCACATCACTGATACATACACAGCAGAGAAGCTTAGATACAGTGCGGGTCTATTTCCTGGATGTTTTAGCAGTTTCCTCTGGTGTTGGATCAAAGAACATTTGACAGAATTAATAAAAGTTTACTTTGTACTCTAAAGAATCAAGCTGGTATAATTTGACTCATCACAGGAAACTGTGATTCTGATAACCAGGAAAAAAAATTGTTTCCCTTAGTCTGGTACCTTCCTGCTTTCTACAGAACGATCTAGATAGACACAAAAGTAGAGTGTTTGTAGATTGTGAACATTACTCAGAGCTAAATGACAGAAACATAACTCATGTTAGTAACAGGCAGCAGATTCTTCCTGTTCTCATGGCTGAGACAAAAAGCAGATAGAAGTAATGGGAGGAGGAGAAGTTAGTTTGGGCTCATGGTTTCAGGGGGAACAGTCCATGCCTGGGACAACCACTGCTGCTTCTCCTGATGGCCAGACCAGGAAGCAAAGAACGCAATGTGAAACCAGAGGTTCCTCTTTAAAGGCCCATTCCTCACAAGACCTTCTCCTCCACTACCTCCCAAAACAGTACCACCAGCTAGAAACCAACTATTTAAACACAAGAGCTCGAGAAGGACATTTTAAATCCAATCCACACCCTTTAGCACTGATGCTATTTAAAAGGCAGAGTCTTCATTTAAATGACCACATCACATTGGTATAACCCCTTCGAAACTTTTATGCTCATGCATGACTGACTCCCTGCTTTAACATGTATGTGTGCCCTCTTTTCTTTTAGAGAATGGGGCTCATTTTTCACATGTCTGTTTTATAAACTATTTTTTCCAGTTAATGCCACATCATTAAATATTTTGTGATATCATTTTCCAATACCACAGCAGACACTCTATAGTTGATTTAACTGCCCCAGGATTGTGTGTAATTTTGTGATTTTGGAGTGATTTTGGATGTTGTTGCCACGCACATTCTTATAACTTAATCTTTGTCCAAAACAATTAATTTCTTATGATAATTTCTGAATTGTAATTGCTGACATATATATCGCTAACTTGATTTCCAAACAATCCATATAGAGTTACCCCCCAGTCATGCATGAGGGTTGCTGTCTTGTTGCCCTTTGCCAGATTCTTGGCTTCACTTTTTGTTAATCTTTGCTCGTTTCCAACTTTTGAATGATATTTCATGTTTTTCAACTTACTTTTTTCATTGACGGTAAGATCGAATTATATCTTATATCAACTATTTGTATTTCTTCTGACAAAAAAATCAGATTTAATAAATGTATAAAGTTCTATATATGTTTTCCAAAAGCTGAATAAACTGTGCAATGAAGAACTTGGCTTGATAGCAGAGTTCATGAAATTGAAAGTGGGAGGAACCCAAGAAGGAGGTGCTGGCTGTCTGTGAATATCCAAACTCTTACCCTACAACAGAAGACTCATGCTTAATTTCTGTTTTTTTTTTTTCTTTCCAGACAGTTGTAGGTTTTAGCTCATCTTTTTTCCCTTGTTTTGTGTATATACATGTGTGGTATGCAAGTGCATATACACATATATACAGGCACATGTGTGCAGGTACATGCATGTGTGCATATGTGTGGAAGTCCAAGGCTGTTGTTGGGAATCTCTCTCAATCATTCTTCGCTGTATTCATTGAAGCAGGGTCTCTCAGTTGAACCGAAGCCTTACTAATACATCTCACCTGTCTCTTTCACTTACTCTGGGAATCCCTACCTCTGCTTTGCAAGCCTCCAAGCTTTGAAAATTACAATGCAGGTGCCCTCCATCCCCTCCTCTAGAATGGTCTCACTTTGTTATCCAATTTTTCCTAGAATGTTTGTGATATTCCTTGGTGTGCCTCCACTAACGGAAAGCTGTGTTAACCATAGAGGTCTAGAAGGTTCAGAGATGATCACACAGCATAGCACTGAGCTGAGGAAAGACAGGAATTCAAAATTCAATTTCAGCTGAACACATATGACTTTACTACCATCAGAAAGCTGAAAAAATCATTAACTCAAAACATTACAAGTTGGAGACCATCTGTGCCTTTAAGGCTACCATTTTTATAGCACCTAATCAAGAGATCGTAGCAATTAAGGTGATTTATTTTCACTCTGATCTAAGCACAACAATTTAAACTCACTTACTAGATTTTCAAATCAGTCAACTTAAAATATGTTTATATTATATTATAAGCAAGATTGCTGGGACTGTTAAACTTTCAAGCAAATCATTTTTTAAAGCACAAAGTGGTTAAGAAAAAAAAATGAAAAGAATTGCTCACTTAGCAGGCCTGCTAGTATTTGAATGCACTTGGTGCTTAGCTTAAGTACTGTGCGCTTTTAACACACAACAATGTTGTTTTACATTAAACAAATCTGTAAACATTCAGTAAGTCAAATGCATCTCCCAAGGACAAGTTCTAATTTTTTAGTTATCAAAAATGTATACGAGGTAAGATCAAAATGACAATATATTTTCACCTATCATTTAGCAACATTTCCTCTTTTGATTCACCCAATAAGTATCAAATTTGTTCACTCTCTTTTAGATTAGAAACAGGACTATATTGAATGCGTCTTTCAGCAACCCAGACCAGGGACAATTATTATTCAGGGCAACAAACTTTGGTTCAGTAAGCCATCAAAATGAGGCTTGAGTTTGGTTTATAAGGCTAAGCAGACACAAGGATTCTGAGTCAATTAGCCAGACCAAAAGCTTTGATCCCCCTTACTACACTGTGGAGTGCATGGTCTGGGTACACGTTAGTGGAGCACACATTAGTGCTCAATCTTTGCAATAGTCCGTGATGGTTTTATTATTTTTATTTTTTCAAACACAGCATTTTTAAGTGATACCAGCCTCCACCACCACCGTGTTATATGATCTTGCTGATACTGCAGATAAAATATAGCCACAATTTATTTCGGTAATTTAATACTGTAGTAGTTTAAGAAAATCCTGGCTGTTCGCATGCTATTTCAGGATGACGTGACCCACCCTGATCCAGAGAAATCGAGTTAAATTGGGCCTGGTGTTTTCTGCCTCTGTTTTGTAGCAACATCATTCTGGGCTATGTTTAACCCCAAGAACGCTGACGGCACTGACCAGATTAGGAAGGGAAGCCCAGTGTTCTGCTCTGATGTAAGAATAAGTCTGATTTAGGCATCAGTTAGAATATATTTTTTGGAAAGTCATATATGGTTTTCCAACTTTCATTCCCAGTTTAGGGAGTTAATCATTTCTTATAGAAACTCATCCTAAGCCTAGGTATGTGGGTGGGAGGAAATGCTTTCTTCATTTTGTCCTGGAATGAATGTATACCAGGCTGCTGTATAGAAGTCCCAGGTGATGAGCAACACAGATGGCATCCAGAACTTTCCTTCTTTGGTTAGACAGTTCATCCCAATAAACACAGCTGAGAGTCTGTTCAATGCATCACAAAACAGTGGCAAGGAGCCACACAAACCCAGATATTATACTTTTTCCAAATTATATATGCTTGTTTTCCTAAAATACTGTAAGTATCCTGTTCTTTCATACTTTTGAATGTGCTACTGACTTTAGCATGAATATTGGTCCAAGTGTTAGGGGGGTTGGTGTGTTACATGGTTCTTATCCATCTGGTGCAAAGAGGCAGATGAATGGCAATCACAGAGATTTTTCTGAATACATGGGTGTCTTCCCTCAATACTTCCTGCCCACTCCCTCTGATCAACTCTGCCAAGCTGATGTTTTTCAATGGACACAAAAGCTGGTGAGATGATGTATTCCCAGCTTCCAAAACTAGGGCCCTATTCCTTCCTTTTAAGATATCTTTCTTTGCTTGGGACAATGTCTCGTTCACTCTATAGCCAAGGCTATACTCCGGCCTCTGCCTCCAAAGTGCTGGGACTGAAGAATACACACACACACACACACACACACACACACACACACACACACACACA
>JANHMN010000009.1:69659652-69700590 GCA_030674055.1 Rhabdomys pumilio
CACACACACACACACACACACACACACACACACACACACACACACACGTATATATGTACATATTTACACATATATATGTGTATACATACATACATACATACATCTCACCTGTCTCCTCCCTTTACTTTTCTACCTCTTTTTTCTTCTTCCTATTCTGGTATTTTTGAGGGGGTGTAATAGGCCAAGTCTTCTGTTGAGTGCTGGAGATGATAAGACACTTTTGAATTTGTTCCCAAATTAAGAAGGTTACAAGAATAGAATAAGGAAATGGTCTAATGGGGACTAGAGTAGCAGCACTGTAAGAGCCAGGAGCCACCAAATGAGGCCAGTGCATGCAAGAATGGCTTTGTTAGCACCTGTGGGCTGCTGGGTTGGATAGAAACCCCGTGTTCTATTCTGGGCCCCTGACTCCCTCTTTCATTCTCTCTTCATCAGCATCCTACACAAGCCAAGTTACTCATCCCCTTCCAACCTTGCCTGGAATCCCACATTAGGAAGCACAGGGAGGAGGAAGATACTGCAACCTAAACCTCAAGAAAATGATCTTATCCAACATCAAATCTAAAACAATAGGAACCAGGAGACCAGAGAGCTCTCAGGACCAGTTTTTCACTGCCATCTCTGACTGCTTTCAGAAAGTTATTCTCCATAAAACAATGAACACAGCTTTTATTTCTGAGGAAAGTTTGCCTTGTCTAACTCAGACTAGCGTTAAACTTTAGTCACCTTTCTCCATCTCTCCTGTGCTGGGATTGCTGGCACTCACAACTACACATGGCATGTATAGATCGCTTCCCTGTTCTCTCTTCATACATCTCCCATAGTAGGATAAATATTTGTTAAATTAGTGAATGAGCTGCTGAGTGTACAGAGTGTTATTTAAAATGTATACGGGGTGAAGAGATGGCTCAGCACTTAAGAGTAAGTTCGGTTCTTTGAGAAGATATGCTCCTAGCACCCATATCAGATGGCTCACCACCTCCTGTTAACACCAGCTCCAGATCTCACTATACAGATCTGGACCATGTACGTAACAGAAATCACACATTTATGCAGTCATACATGCTCATATAAATGTAATTTTAAAGGATTTTTTAAAAAAGAAAATGTATCTAAAGTTATGAAATGATGCCTTTTCCCTGCGTGTTAATGTTGCAGGAGATGATGTCACTGGGTCTCATCCGAACTTCCTGATGCTTGACCTGCTGGATTCTTGCAATGTATTTCACCTTCAATTCTTCATCATTCCGTCTTTTTATTTTTTACTTATTTTCATGTATATGAGTGTTTGGTCTGTGTGTTCATCCACCCCAGTGTGTGCCTGAAACACACAAAAAAAGTCAGAGGAGACTACTAAATTCCATAGAACTGGAGTTATACATGCTTGTGAGCCACGATGTGGGTGCTGGGAACTGAACCTGGGACCTCTGCAAGAGCAGCAAGTGCTCTACTCACCCTCCGACCATCTCTCCAGCCCCAGACTTCAAATCATTCTTACCTCTGTGTTCACCTTGGCATTGACTGTTCCTCTTACAATGTCTGAACAAACTTCACATCTGGCGTGTGTGTATGTGTGTGTGTCTGTGTGTCTTTGTGTGTGTGTGTCTGTATATGTCTGTCTGTCTGTCTGTCTGTCTCTCTCTCTCTCTGTGTGTGTGTGTGTGTGTGTGTGTGTGTGTGTTTGTGTGTGTGTGTGTGTGTGTGTGTGTGTGTGTGTGTGTGTGTGATGGGCTGTGAATCCAATCCTAATTCTTACTGTTGGAAATGCTACAATTATCCCTGGACAAAATAATTTACGTAGATAAAGGAACTTAATCCTGGTAATACCCTATCAGAGCAACCAGGAATGCATTTCTTCATCTGTTCAGAAAACTAAGTTATAAAATCCAATCTAGGGAGTTGAAGGGAGAAAAAAAAAAGAGAGACAAAGAAAATGGGCATTAATATCATATTTCCCCAGAGTGAGTGCTTTGGGCAGTTATCTGCTGAATTCTCCTCTATCATGCACACACTTAAACTAAATTGTATTATTGTTATTACCTATTAAAGGAAAACACAGGTCTTCCCCCGGGACACTTCTTCAGGCTGATCCTCAGCATCAAGAGCGCCTGCACTCACTCTGATTTCCCTCAAAACTTTTCGATCATAGTTCACCCAGATTATTAGCAATTTTCTTTCCTTATTGCATGGTTTCTGTCTGCCCCTGGGTGGTTTTGTTTTAATTAGAAGAAAAATAGAATGGAAAAGTTTCAATTGTGAACACACACAGAGGTTCTGTTGGCGACTGTGAGCTTGGCAGAAGGAAAGCCCATGGTCAGCTTAGCTGTACTTTACTGGCTCACAAACAAGAACAATTTTGAAGGAAATTAGAAGACATTTTTTAAAGTGACAATTTTCTCCATCAGGTAGATTACACTATTTCCTGTTATTTTATGATACTGATATTTCACTTATACATTTTTCTCCAGCTCCCATAAAATTTTCCATCTGGAGTGAACTTTTCTAATCTCTTTGTAAGCCGCTGGATTCGACGTCTCCTTCTTTCTGCTCTTTCTTCCTTCCTTTCCTTCTTGCTTTCTTTCTTTCTTTCCTTCCTTCCTTTCTTTTATTCCTCTTTTTTTCAAGTGTCGGTTTCCAGGAACCTCTATCAGATACCAGTGAGCATAAACTTACAATAGCTAAAGAGTTTATCCATTTAGAAAGGCAGCCCTGCAGGACAGAGGTGGGGGTAAAAACCAGACTCAAATACTGAAGTTACCTTTGCCTGAAACCTTAGCTCAGGCCTCCAACAGCTTACAATGAAAATCCTTCAAAATTAAGAGTCGTAGGGTTTCCAGCTGATAGACATTTTCCGCACAGAGGATGAAAGAGCAGGTACAGCAGGCTTTCTTTCAAAGGGGAGGAACGGCAGTTGGCTGTGGTTGTGGGCAAGGGGAGGGGGATAAATGCTCTCTAAAAGCTTAAATTGTACCAAGCAGATCTTTTCCTGACCCCCTCTCCCAATGGAACTGTAAAGTCTTCCCAAGCAACGCCAAAGAAAGAGAACAAAGGCTGTGGTATCGCATGGATGAAGTTACAGGGCTGATTACAAGTCACGTGGTGAGATTTTATTACTGCGGGAACAAGATGGAAAACCTTTCTCTGCGGACATTATTTCCTGCCTCTGGATTACAGTGGGGTGTTTTTTTCATTTCGATGATGTGGCCTGTCAGTAGGCTTCCTTAACCTTTGTTAGCCGGCCATTCGGTGGTGGAACTTCGCCCACTGTTTGCATGCCTGCCCTCTGCCCTGATCTTGTCCCAAGTGTTTTGCTGTCATTTACAGAATTTGGAGTTTGTATAAAGAGAATATAGGGAGGGTAATATATATTGTTTAGTAGATTTTTTTTTAATTAGGAAAGCGAGAGATTAAGCCCCAAATGGTGGAGCACTTCCTCTGTCCAGATGAAGTACTTCCTGTGTCCAGATGAAGTACTTCCTGTGTCCAGATGAAGCACTTCCTGTGTCCAGGCAGGCGCCAGCTTGTGGTCACTTGAGGGAAGGCTTGCGTGGGTCTTGATGGACCATAACTGTTATGCAAGGACACAGAGAGCTATAAACACTTCCTAAAACCTTTGGTGGGGAGGGTGGTCTGGCACTTAAGGACTAATGGTCTAGCTCTTCTCTTGCATGAGATTGGGCATCGTTATCCAGTGTACAAGCTAAGTACAAGCTAAGGTGCTGTGAACATTTAGACAATTCTCTAGATTATTCAAACCAAAGAAAGAATACAGGAGAAATAGAGTCTCCACTGTGGTTTCCTTCCGGTGCACCTGATCACTCATTTACTGAGATTCAATTAAGAATGCTACAGGGCAGAGTAATTATGTGGTTTGTATTTCACCCAGTGACTGAATGAATTATGGAAATTGTAGGATTCTATTTTATTATACAATTTGCTTGAGTCCTTAGACCCTCAACACTTAAAATGAGAGGTATTTTGTTGAACATTTTTCTCCAAAATATTTTACACAAAGCATCAAAAATATCCAGCTGTTTGAAGACTCCTGGCTTGCTGTCTCTCCAGTAAGGTTTTGCAAAGCAGGTCTACTTCCTGGCATGATGGTGTAGCCAAGTGATCATCTACTCTGGTTATAAAGACTGTCCAAACTGAGGGGTTTTTTTTCCCTGTGAGAATTAAAATGATCTCTAAGAGAAACACATCAAGTGATAATTAGCTGGAGAAAGTTGACCAAAAGAGAGATATTAACATTGTGTTAAAGAGAATGTTTAAGGAAGTTGCATACTAGTCTATAAAATTATAATAAATTATCTGTTGCTTTTAAATATCTTACCATTGCTTTGAACAATGGTTGTGTGATTTAGCTTTCAGTTACTGTAACAAATACCTGAGATAACCTAGTAAAGGGAAAGATTTGTCTCTGGCTTAGGTTTCAGGGTTTCCCTTTTAGCTTGTGGTTAGGGAACACCCTCTGATGGAGTGGAGGAAGCCAGTCACCTCAGTGCCCGGACAGAAGGAAAGAGGAGAGAAAGTTACCTACCCCTCTGAGGGCTTCCTTAACCTCAGACCTCTTTTGGGGTCTCTGTCTTACACTTCCTGCCACTTCCCAATCACACCATCCTGAGGAAGAGGCCTTGGCCTCTGTTTAGGCATTTAGTAGGCATGTCAGATTAAACCTACAACAGTGGAGAGCTAGCTGTGGCAATCTGATTTTTCTACACCTTTCATTCCCTCCATTTAGAAGCTAAGAGTCATGGTTGGGGCTTTCCATTTCTGGGAAAAAGGATATAACTAAAACCAGGGAATATGCAAGAATCAGGGCCTGGGTACATTTTGTATAGCTTTTTTGAAAATTAGCTTAAAAACATTTGTTCTCCTCACTGATGTCAGACATTCTGCTCCCCCTAGTTCCTGCATTAGTCTAATTTTCCAAAATTATGTGTAAACAAAGGACAAACTCCCTCCCACTTTTAGCCAAATTATGAAAGCAATGTGTTTACAGTCAGCTGAAGCTGAGACATATTAAATTCAACCACAAATGCCAGAACTAGGTGAAAGTCCACTGAGAGAGAACATGAAGTTTCCTGGTAGAAGGACTGTCTAACAGGAGTGAGCTGAGAGATTTGCCTGGCCAATCAATCTTAAGCAGATAAACAGTACTTGTATAGAGTTAGAGAAAAATCAAGAAGATAAATTTTCTTTTGTTTGCCCTAGTAAAACTTACCATCTGAACCAAGCACATTTAAGCACATCATCCCACAGTGCTAAAATTTCCACCTAGTTATGCCACAGGACTTTAGAACTCTTTCCCATCCTTCCACAATCTTCTTTACCTGTAGCCCACACCGATGGCAGTCTCTGTTCTCCAATCTTCTAATGTGAGTTCACCTAGGTTCGGTTCCTAGCATAAGTAGACTCACACAGTATTTGCCTTTTGGGGACTCAATGTACACAGTTTTGAGGGTCTGTGTATTGTAGCACAAGCCACAATTCATATACTACACCCTGTCAAGCACCCGCTGATGAACATTTGAGTTAAGAGTGACTGTGTTGGTTCATGTTTGGCTGTCATGAATACTCCTGCTGTAAGCAAACCAAAGAGTCTGTTCCAGTCCTGGCTTTCCGTTCCTCTGGCTATCTACCCAGACGTGGTCTGTTGTTATATGGTGGGTGGCTTTACATTTAATTTCTGAGAAATCATCAAACCATATTTCCCAGAATTGACAATATTTTATGTGACTGCCATGAAAAACAAATAGTGTTCTTATATTTTATGTCAGGAAGAGAAAGTTGGAAATAAGTATCCATACAGGATTTTCCAAGAAATGACCTAGTATGTTCCAACTGATATGTATAAATACTTAGATGTTTTTCAAAATTCAGACATCTGCATCATTAAATTCTATCATCTATTGTATGCAAATGAAAGGAGTAAAACCCTATTTATTGACAAAATTCAAGATCCACACATCTGGAAATCCAGGTTATAATACTAGAGAGCTAATATTTCGGCAGAAAGCCATAAATGGACCGTGCGTTTTATATGTATTAACTCTGCCCTGGTCTGCCTCTGCATTGCCTGGTGTTCCCTTCTGAAGAGCCTAAGAAATTTAACAAGTTCTATACTCTCCTTGCACAGTCTGTTATCCTAGTTACACACTAAGTATGATGGGAGGCCAGGATGTGGCAAGGCATTAATATAGACTTAGAACTTACAAAGTTATCAGCACTACGCATGACATAGTTAAACTAAATTTTACATAACAACTACCCAAAAAAATGTGTTAGGTTAAGTATGCTCAACTCAACTCAACAATGGAGATGTACTTAGGATAAAACACTCTACGATGTTGATCTAAAACTCAAATTTAAATGTATATTCTGTTCTCTTTTTGTTCACTAAATTGAGGACACTTAAGTAATTCAGTTGTGTACAGGCGGGAAAGGCAATCAAACAAAATTGTAGTGTCACTAGGGGGCACTGTAAAAAAAAATGAGAGTATGGCCATTCTGGAAATGAAAAGACCATCTACTATGCTACAGAGAAGTGAGGACCAGGGCTGATTGTGCAGCAATCATCATTGCATCCCCACCCCTACCCCCAGAAGTGATGAGGACCCGCTAAGCATCCAGGTTCCTGGCATGCACTCAGGCTCAGGTTCAACAGTCCAGTCCACCTAAACCAGAAGCTCTAGCTGGCTGGTTGGACATTGACCACAGCAACCACAAAGGGAGAGTGTGAGCAGCTTCCAAGGACATCTGAGATTTCCAGGTACCCTGCCAAAGAAAGACTGGTAGATATTTGAAAGCAAAGGGTCTAACAGCTCAGGCCAGAACCTTGCTTAATCTTATTGTTATGGCTCATTGGTTACCCCCTACCACCATGCATTCATACATACATGCACAAACACATACACAGACTCCCAGGGAACATTCCAGGTTAACTAGACTTCTCTGGAACAGAAAACAATTTCCTCATGTGCTCTCTTCAACTTTCCAAAGTCGCTGGCTGCATGTTCTATGTTGTCCTTTACAGTTTGCCTTCCAACCTAGACATCATCGACTTGGGCACCTCACTAAGACCCCCCCAGTCTTCCAGGTATCAAAGGAAATACTTCAAAGTTAAAGTCATCAGTGATTCCAAAAACAATAAAGGCAGTCAGTGCCAAAAACTACAGTACAGATAAGTCTTAATAAACACCAACTATCTGTCCTGAACATAATGTAGTTGGAGGAATTTCCCTTTCTGTATTCTTAAGAGAAATACAAGACATGAAAAGCTAATGATCACTTCACATCGTGCCTCTGGCTCCAAACCTCGTACACCCTCTCCCAGAAGCTCCAGAAAGGGGGTACAGAAAGTCTGAGACCCTATCTACTCACTATACCCACATTTCCTTAGAAAACACAAAACACATTGGGAGTCAGAGTGACATGACTAAGCAGGCCAAGCACTTAGTGCACTGGGGTCTCTCTCATTAGAGGAAGAAAACATAAAAATACAAAACCATAGGCTTAGAGAGTGACCTGAGCCACATGCTGGGCACAAAACCCCAGGCTTTGGGTTTATCCAGCAGAGGACAAATACTGGCCAGCTAGTGTGAAAATGGCAAGCAGTGCTTTGCTACAATTTATTATTCTTGGGAACAAAACCAGAAACTGCACAAAGTGGGTTTTAAAAAATATGTATATTTAAGCCTGATTCAACTCTCCATTTAAAGGGTTGAGAATTTATGGTAATGGAGCAGAAAACAATTGCTCAGAGGGGTTATAATCCTGTCCACGTGGAGCGAATGCCTAGATGATGGGGTTTGAGGATTTGGACAAGAGCTTCTGCCAGTAGACCACGTGTGCCACATGTTGAATTAACAAAGGCATATATGAAAATTTATGAGAAAGAGAACACATGTGTGAGCATGCGTACACACATACACACACACACACACACACACACACATGCATGCACACACATGCACACACACACACACACTTTGATATGCCATTTCATTGAAGTTTGTATCTTTGCTCAGAAGTCTTGGTTTACTGTAATGTTAGTCAAGAAGAGGACTGGAGGATAGTTCTGCTCAAAATCCTTTTTTGCTATTGGAAAATTAGACAATTCTGTAGCCAAGCCTAGTGGCAATGTTGGTTAACTTTTTTTGTAGTAATTTTTTTGTAGTAATTTGTCATTAGAAGCTGATTCATGAGCCAGGCTTGGTCCTGGAAGCCTGACCACATTGACATGGGAATGAAGAAAAGGAAAGGTATCTGTGCAGAGAAGCTGGGGTCAGATGGGGCATGCTCACTTTGATGGAGCAGCATCAATTATCAATAACCCAACCCTGAGCCCCACCATGTTTATTCTGTACAGCTCAGGAGAAGGATTAGCTAGGAGAAAGGGCTTAGCTCCAGCTCCCTAGAGAGTCTCTCTCTGTAGGCGAGCAGTCTTAGACTGCAAACATCTAGGAGAAGGAAGTTACAGTTACTAATTTTTGCACACACGGATCAAACATTTTTTAAACACTCATACTGGGACCAAAGGAAGGTCCAGCCTTGTCCATTCCTGAGTCTGACCTGCGGAAGGCTTTGCCAATTCCCATGGGTCCAAAGCACTGTCTTTGTAAATGTTACACATTCCCTGGGGCTCCATCCGATCCTTATGCTGCCCACACCTCTTCTCTGATTATCAGGATTCGCATGTTGAGATGGACATTATTATTGCTATTTTGTGTTTGAAGAAGCAAAACAACTATTTCTCCAGACTCATTTCATCACATTCCCCCTAGCTCTGCTCCCCCATTTCTCTATCCGTCTCATCTCTCTACACCACTCTTGTCTCCCTGACCAAGTTACATTCAGGGAAGGGCTGGTTGCCCGTGGATTCTTTGAACCTGTTAAGTGTGAGCTAAAAGCATGAGGAAACTCTAGCCGACCTTTCTGAACACATGCATCTTACTTTCTACACCACCACATGTTCCTTCCTGTGCGCCCCTAAAATAGCATTATTGCACTTGGCGGTAATAACTTCCTTTGTGGTCTGTCTGCCCCACTAAGTTTTGGATTCCAAAAAGGAAGAAATCATGCCCGGTGCTGAAAAGATGTAGGTGCTTAAGAAAATATCTGTGAAATGGATGAGCAAGGCAACTTCCCTAGGCTTACAGTGTGCAACTGTTACACAAGGAACTCAAGTCCTTGTCTTGATAAAGGGTCATTTGTTGGTAAGGCTGATTAATGTGTATGTTTATTTTTTTTTAAAAAGGGTGATAGTTATATTGATGACCTTGAAGAATCTTCAGTAAAGTCAATAATCGATGAAAACCTAAACTCATTACATAATGCTGGGATGTGCCACCAAGCTGCCCACAATACATTCAGTCTTACTTTTGACCTCATCCCTCAAATGAGTAAACGTATCTCCAACATGGAGGACACAACATGCAGTCCAGACATTAGCTGCCACTTACCTTAAAAGGCATCAAACTGAACTTGAGTTAAATCTTTTCCCTCAATTAATTAGCGTGTGTTAATGTAAGAACAACACAGCTGGCTCAGGCACCAAATTCTGTGGAGTCTGAACAGGTGTGCTCATCCCTCAGCACGGTGACAGGTGTTCTGATGTGGTCTCACCATGCTAGGCATGACCAAATTTGTCAACAGTTTCTACTAATATCAAAGGCATCTTTAGCGTGAGTATTTATCTGTAGCTGTGATATCATCTCTTTGGATTTATGTCTGCCATTCTCTGTGATGCACCGTGTTCACTTAAATTAACATCTTCCCATCAGCCGAGTGTATTGACTGATTCTTCCTTATTCTCCCTAAGGAAACAGAAATGTATGGTAAAAAAAAAAAAAAAAAAAAAAAAAAAAAAAAAAAAAACAACTTTATCCTTCTCATTGTTTTCAGTCCAGTTCGACAACTGGTTTCTCTCTCATCCTTGTTTCCTTCCTGTGGTTGTGATAGAACACCCTGACAAAAACAAGCTTTGGGGAAAGAAGGGTTTATTTTAGCTCCCCACCCAGGTTACAGACCACTGTTACAGAGAAGCCGGGGTATCAGGAACTTGCAACAACTGGTCTTTTCACAGCCAAGTCAGGAGCAGAGAGAAATGAACAAATGCACACACGCTAGCTCCCCCCACTTCTGCTAAACTCAATTTCTCCACTATTGTACATGTCAGGACTCCCTGTCTAGGAGATGAGATTACCCATGGGGCTGCATCTTCTCACTGATTATTTTAAAACTCTCCCCAACAGACCTGCCCACAGGCCAACTCAATATAGAAAATTCTTCATTGAGACTCTGCTCCTTGTTGACTCTAGGTTGTGTCAAGCAGACAATTGAAAGTAACCAAGGCCGGGCAGTGGTGGCACACGCCTTTAATCCCAGCACTTGGGAGGCAGAGGCAGGCGGATTTCTGAGTTCGAGGCCAGCCTAGTCTACAGAGTGAGTTCCAGGACAGCCAGGGCTACACAGAGAAACCCTGTCTCGAAAAAAAAAAACAAAAAAAAAAAGAAGAAAGAAAGAAAGAAAGAAAGACAGAAACAAACAAACAAACAAACCAATATTTCACTTCCTCACGGAGCCCAGTTGTCTTGCTTTGAGTAGATATGTTCACATCAATTCTGCTTTCACATGTGACCAAACTTGTCTCTAGCCACATCGTCTACCACCCAAAACAAGGTCACTAATCTGGAATGACCTTGAATCTTTCCATCAAATCTGAACCCGAAAGGTCTGAGAACGCAGTACTTTCTTTCGTGGGAAACAAGCACCAGGTCTCCCTGTTTCCTTGAAAGGGAGAAGCATTCCATTCTACTCCTAAGAAAGAAAAAACCAGGAGAAAAGAGGCTTGACTTTTTTGTCTTTCATTCATTTCCTGATCGTAAGAGTGACGTCCCAGAGTGGCAAGGATGGAGGAGAGACCTAAACAGGATGTCTGTGTTCCTCCCTGCAGACTCTAGGCACTTCCATGACTACTGAGTTCTCCCCAATGATCAACAAACTTTGTCAGGAGCAGTCAGCCAGTCTCAGTGCTGCTTGCAGCTGGGGGAGGAAATTGGCTCCACCTAAGGGAAAGCAGCTTGAAAGCCCTATTGCACCCTGTCCTCCAACCTTCTGTTTCAGGTGGGGGAGGAGCTAACTGCTCATTTATCTTATCCCACTGTCCATCTGGCTTAAAATTCAAAAGGAAACAGGGAGTGATTAATTACCAAATGTCAATGGATGTCTCATTTTCTGCTTGTTCTCAAGACTTTTGGGCTAGATGCACAACCTACGTCTTAATGACCTCATTAAAATAGAATAAAAATTAGAATTCGGGCATTGGTAATGTCACATGGCAAGTCTTAATTCTGGTGTTTCCAGGACTGATCTTGGGCTAAACAAATTCATTACTTTCGCATCGGCTCTCTCATTTCAAACCAGAACCAAATAGCTACTTCATTCTACTCTGCCAAGAACACAGTGAGTTCATTATGAGTTTCTAACATGAGATCTGCTATAGACAGATGGGTCTCTGTTGGGATACTAGTTTTGTCACAAACAAACTTGAAGATGCCCTCACCAAGTGCCCATAAAGATAAAGCCAATGAGAGAACTGAGTGTGTTACCACATAAGCATATAACTTTTTTCCAGTAGAGAAATATTATCGCCTAAAGCAAACACCCTAGGTGGTTCAGGTTCCCTAAATATGTTTCAGCCACTCTGTCTTTTCTCTTGAGACCTGATTCCATGACAATACCAAGAAAACTGTTAAATTCCTTTTTGATTGTAAAGAAAAAGAAGTAACATAGCTGTCACCGGCCCCAGAAATAAACACACCAATGGTGTGTGATCATCCCCCTAAGGTAGTAGTGTGTCCCTTCATAAATCCCATGAAGACAGTCTCGGTGACTTTCAGCTCATACTAACAAATCCAAGAGCTCTTGGTAGTCTAGATAAAGAACAAATGCTACCCAAGAGGGGTCCCTTGTGTTTGAACAACCACCTTTGAAAAGTAGAAGTGTTCCTTGCGTAGTTTCTCCTCCTAGAAGCCGAACTGAGTCATGTTTCAGATTCCTTCATTCTGCCTCTTGGGCAAGCTCTTCTTCCCTGGCGGCTTCATTTCTCTCTGCTTGTCATCACTTCCTGTTCTACAGACTGCATAAGCTCTCCTTTGTTGCTACTATTTTGAGCTCCCTCCTTATCTCGGACCGATATTTGTTCCTTCCTTGCTCAGTAGTCTTAGCATCTCGTTTGAAATCCCTAGACATCCTGGAGCCACTTGGTTGAATCCCAGGAGTGCTAAAAGGGTTCGTTCTCTTTCTTGCTGGTGTTTTCAGTTTCTCTTCTAAAGTTCAAATACCGAAGACAAAGGAGTTATTTCCTCTAGATGGGTTCAAAGAACATTTTTACCCTAACAAAATGTTATATCCTGTTAACAGAACTGGCTAGGCATTGTAAGGCATCAACATTAAGAAATAGGAATCTCAGGGCTAGAGAGACAGTTCAGGGGTCAAGAGAATTGATTGCTCTTGCAGAAGACCCAGACTCAACTCCCAGCATCCACACAACAGCTCACAAACATCTCTAACTTCAGTTTCTAGGGGTCCTATTCCCTCCTCTGGCATCTGTGGCTTTGAGCACACACACCATACACAGGCATACATGCAGGCAAAACACTCATGCACATAAAATAGAACAAATAAAATTAAAAAATAGTAATTTTTTCAGTATTCATTTAAACACAGGACTAAACTCATCTCCATGTGACCAGATGGTTGACTGAGACTGAGACCTGTTAGTCTTAGCCATCTTCCTGACACCCACTGTTATCTATGTAAAGGAGGGGGGACCTTTTCATCCTCAATTATCAATAATAGTTCCCACGAAAATACAGAAGAACAGCTACACTTTGACAAATTTAGTGTTTCCCCCACCAAGTGTCTGTTTCTACCAGATACACCCAAAGGGTAGACACAAACCAGACATACAATTTTGTACAGCCAAAGTTCCTGTATCGTGGAGATCCATCCGGCATGTCAGTATAGATTATTCCAATCACTAGCTTTCCTATATCAGGTTTTTGTTTTGTTTTGTTTTGTTTTGTTTTGTTTTGAGACTAGAGATTGGCAGGGCCTATGTATGCTAGCCAAGTTCTCTATGACTGAGTTTTATCTCCCAACCCTTCAGATCTAGTCCTGAGTGAGTCTTAAGAAGCCCAGTGTGAAGCCACACCTGGCTTGTCAGATGCACAAGGTAATTAATTGTCTTTGCAGAGGATTGGAGAGTACTGACCAAATCTTCACTAGAGAGATATGCAGTTACAAAGTAGGGACCTAGTCATCTTTTTATTAGAATTAATGGATGTCCCATAGTTAAAGAGGCGGATTTTATTTACATACTTTCAGTCTTAATACATTCTTGGTGAAGATTTGTGGTATTGTTTTCTGCAAAATGGAATCCTGGTATGCTTAAATAACTTAATATCTAAAGGTTTTAGTTTGGGTCAAGTACCCCTCAACCTTCTTCCTTTATCGCCTAGAAAAAAAAATGTGCAATAGGCACAAGCAATGCCCAGCTCCTGGGCAGATGAGTAATCTGAGCCTGATTGGGTGGTACGTTCCCTTGCTAACAGAGGTGGAAGTAACTTGAGCTTTAAGCTGAGTGTTCCTATCCTGATTTTTCATAATCTAATATCTAAAACAGGACCCAGAAGAGAACTCATAAAGTGTTCGTATAAACCACAGAGCCCGCTGACCCCATATCTCTCACTTTGTTATTGCTGTGACAAAATGCCTGGCAGGAGTGGTTTAAGGAAAGAAAGGTTCATCCTTACTTACAGTTCAAAAAGATACAATTCAACCTGGTGGGGAAAGCAGGAACTGGAGGCAGTTGGTCAGATTGCAGTCATAATCAGGAAGCCGAAAACAATTAACAATGGTATTCTGTTAACATTTTATTTTATTCAGTCAGGCATGCCACCCCATGGGATAGTACTACCCACACTTAGGGTGAATCTCACTTCCTCAATTTTCCTAATCTAGATAATCTGTCACAGCTGTGCCCCGAGGTTTGTTTCCATGGCATATTAGTTACTTTTCTGTTGCTGTGACAAAACACCGTGACCCAGGCTGACCTACAGAAGAGTTGTTTTCATTTATAGCTTCATAATGGCTGAGGGTTCATTACATCAAACAGCAGGCAGGCACGGCAGTGGGAACAGGAAGCTGAGAGAGAGAGCACATCTTGAGCGCCAAACGTGATGCAGAAAAAGCCAACTATAAGTCAGCTGAAGTTAAAAACTCTCAAATCCTTCCCCCATTGACAGATATCATCCAACAAAGCTGTGCCCCACCCCCAAAACAGGGTCACCAACTGAAAACCAAGTGTTCAAATATTCAAGTGGAGAAACAGGGACAGACATTTCTCATTTAAATCACTACACATGGTGATTCTAAATCCCACCAAGTTCACAATGAAGATTAGCTGACCCAGCTCCACAGACAAATGGAGCATAAGGCTTTTGACAGAAATCATGTTCATCTTTTGACATAAGTCATGTTCAGAAGCTTGAAACTCCACACTCTCCTATTTTCCAACTATGCAGAGCAAAAGCTGGATTTTTACTACAGTTTTTAAACAGTGATTTTCTAAGTGTAACTCTTGAAACAACAACAGTGGCACCTAGAATCTTACTAGAAATGAAACTCCAGACCTATTGAATCAAAAATTCTGACGACTGATCCCTCTGGGTATTCTAAGGCACACTAAAATTTAAGAACAACTTAATTTCACCTCCAGCATCTTGATAATTCCAAATCGTACTGGTCCAATCAGTCAGCAAGGACACAAGGCTTGAGTTGTTAGCAGCAGTATTAAACTTTGTAGGAAAGCAAAGAACCTTCTCCATTCTGAATGAGTTAGAGACACAGACAGCTAACATAGAACAGTTTGAATTAGTATTCGGTACCATGATGCACTGTGGTGTCCAGGCACATGTGGAGAGCCATGTGGCTATTCCATATGGTTCACAGATATCAGTCCCTTTTAATTCAGGTGTGCAGAGAAAATGCATATTCAAACACCACTTCAAACTATGCAAAAGATCAATGGATCCCTGAACAACTATGGCAGCCAACAGCTGGCCTGATGTTAATCCCCTAGAAATGGAGTGACTCTGGTGGAGAAGCAGAGAGGGCACAGAATAAAACACAAAATCAAAAACAACTCCAGATTTTTACACGTAATTGCCTTTGGCTGCAAATCAAATGCTTGCGTGCTTCGTGTGGGAAGTACACTGGTTCACGAATCAAGCCATGTTTGTGCCCAAAGATAGCGATCTCCACATTAAAAGATTCCAACCACAGGGTTTGGGCAGAGAGCACTGTGGACCAGTGGGTGCAAGAGATAAGAGCTGCATTTTGGATGTGCAGCATGGGCAGAAGGGGTTAAAGGTTAGAGTCGGTCTACTGAACACTGGTTGTCAACTAGTCATCTGTGAGTAGCTTCTGTGCATGCAAAACTTACGGGAGATGGGGGTGGATGAAGCAGCACTCTCTTCTGAGAAAGCCCGAAGGAAAGAGATGCCAAGAACAGCAAATAAACAATCAGAAAGCACAAAAGGCAGAAACATGTAAATACAGATGAAAATGTCTTAATGAGCAAACTTATCCAAGAAGTGACTAAAACCAGAGCATGTTGACAAAGGAAAATAGAATGGAGTTGGAAAATCTGTGGAGGGTAAAGGATGACAAATGGTAGAAAGGAAAATCAAGTGGGGACTGTTGCTGGCAAAAAGGGCAAAAGACAAATCAAACCACACAAGCCAGCCCGTAAGGGAGAATGGGCGTGGTTAAAGAATCAGAGCTGGAGGTTGAAAGCTATTATCCAACCCTTTCTCTTTCTTTCACAGACATTCAGAAGTCAATGAGGTTGTTGATATGACAATGCCAAGATGGAACTCATACCCCCAGATATATTTTTGCTGTAGTGTCAGGTAGGAAGTAATAGAAGAGAAAAGGACCCCAGCTCTGTAGGAAGGTCCACCCTTCCTACAGATCTCACCATCTTACTTTGTGGTGGAGGGATGAAGATGAGGGAGATTGAGAATATCCCATAGGGGAGCGGAACTGGGCAGTGAGGGACTGTCATCAGCACCCAGGGCTCACAGGGCTTCTTAGCCCCAGATACACATGGTGTCACTAATAATGAGTCCAGATCAATTGGAGTTTGATCTCACTCAGGTAACAGGGTAGTTGGTCCTTGCCAAAAGTACCTCAAACACTTCACTGAGCAGCCACTAACCATGAATATCTCGGCACCGAGAAAGCCACAGAGGATCAGCAGACTTTCTGTAAGGAGAAAGAAATATGGATGCTTAGAGCAAGAGACAGCATTTAACAAGTGAGGTGTCTGTGAAGCCGTGTTAACAGGTGTGTTTTCACAAGCTGCTGCTTCAAACAGTGAAACCAAGATGGAGATCTGGCAAATGTTGCTTCCATGAATTATGATGATGGGATGAGTTATGGTTCAAAATAATAGAAGATAAGTGAATGCCAGTGTAAAGACTGGGGTGGCCCCTGGTCAACAGAATATTGGCATCTGTTGTCTTCCTTCCCTGTCTTTCTGGCAAGCTCAGCCTCGTCTTTAATACCTTAGCTTTCATTCCAGACTTTTCCCCAGAGAAATTCTATCAGCTTTCCTGGCTTAACTTCAAATGGTGCTATATTTCTTGGTATTTGCTCTTTTTCATACTGGATACATCCTCTTGTCCACAATTGCATAGATACCTCAAGTAGAAATTGCATAGATACCTCAAGTTTAGCTTGCCCAAAGCAGTAAAACCATACTACAAACACCTGGCATGGTTTGAATTGGGAAAGTTCCCCATAGGCTCATGTAATAAACACTTGGTCTCTGATTTGTGGCACTGTTTAGGGGAGGTGATGCTGACTTGTTGGCGGAAGTACATCACTGGGAGAAGGCTTTGAGCATTCATAGCTTGATCCCACTTCCAGTTCGCTCTCTCTGCTTTATGTTTGTGATTAATAAGAGCATCTCTCAGATTTCCACTCCAGCTGCCTGTGTCCTGCCTTCCCCACCACCATGGACTCTCCCTCTAGGACTGTAAGCCCAAATAAACCCTTCTGTAAGTTGCTTTGGTTCATGATATTTTATTATAGCAACAGACAAGTAACTGTTACACCTGGAGTAAGTTATAACCACTAAAATTATTTTACTTGTATTCACCAAACAAAATACACTGACCCTATCCTGGATTTAATAGGTAAGGTTAAATCAATCACAGTTTCATTCTTTCAGCATCAAGGTAGAATTCTCAAAAGTTGAATGTCTCCTATACTCATCTTTTAAACTCTAATTATTCTTAACTCTAGGGATTTATTCTTAAATAAATATGTGGTAAGAGGGAGGGTTTGCAATGGTGGGTTGAGATTTATCTTAAGCAGTGGGGAAAGCTGTGGCTAGTCAACCACCGTGGTGACTGTGTGAGTCTTTCAGATCTTCATGGTCTTGACCATGCCTGTCAGGGCAGTGCTCAATGTCACGTTCATTGACTTTATAAAGTCCATCTGATTTCCCAAGCCTTTCCTTTCACTCTGTATCTCCATGGCACCATCAACAACCAGCAGTTAGTAAAACAAACCGAGCTAAGGTGGATGGGAATAGAAGATATAAGAATAGCTCCAAGGTCACTTGTCTTCAGGTCTTCAGTTCATTGGGAATATGTGCACCTATTGATTGCCCTGACTTCTCATCATTATGTGGCTTCTGGAAGTCACACTCTTTGTTTTTGTTTGAAAATAAAATGCTTTGTCTTGTTTTTCACAATGGTTGCAGTTATGAGCATATAACTAATTCCCTAGTTGACTTCAAGTATATCTTTCTGGTGATGTCTACTTGAAACAGAATGCAGAACACATGAGCTTTCTGAGGTAAAGTACTGATCAGACAGTTGTCTTGCCTACTCTTCAGTGTCATCCCAATGCTGGAAGGACAGGCCCAGGCCATACAATGTGAACCAGTACATGGCCACCACAGTTTCCTGACCTCGGCCATCTTCCTTTCCCTATTCCAGAATTTGTAAGTGACTCTGAAAAAATTTGTCTTACTTTAGTGCATATTTTATTTTTTTTAAAAAATATTTGTTTTATTATTTGAGGCTAAAAGATGGATCGATGATTTCGAGTGATTGCTGCTCTCTCAGAGGACCAAAGTTCAGTTCCTAGCACCCACATCAGACAGCTCACAACCACCTGTAACCCCAGAAGATCGATGCCCCTTTCTAGCCTGAGAGGCACCTGCATACATTGTGTGTAGTGACACACTGGCACATAATTTTTTTTATTTTACTTTATCATTATTCGTGTGTATGTGTGTCTGTGTGTGTGCATGCGTGCACATGCGTGCACATATGCATACATGCCTTGGAGGCAAGAAGAGGAAAACAGTTAAATTTGTTTACTCATTCCTTCGTTCCTTTGAAAATGTCTCCTCATTTATCCTGGGATGGTTTTAAAACCCTATTCATCCTATCACAGACTCCTGAGTACCGAGGTCACAAACACACACCTGGCTTATTTTTTATTTACATTTTTTAGAGCTACAAAATTCATCAAATGAGATTTTCAATTAAAAACACAATCATTTTTCACACAATGAGTGAGGCTTAGACAGCCAAATAGCACTTCTATTTTAAATGCCATCTCTATCTTTGCCAACGTTATTTTTAAATTTCTTCTACCAAATTTTATTCTCCTGTCTCCAACATCTTTTCACTTACATAATCAACAGAATCACTCAAGCATTGCGAAAGGTAACAGTGTTTGCCCAGATTGATCATGCGCAGAAATAGATCTTACAAGTTTACATTTGGTAATTTAATTCTGGCCTGCCTCCTTTGTCCAAGTCAGCATTTCTCAACCCCTGGGGTCATGACCATCGGAAAACACACATTTCCAATGGTCCGAGGAACTGGGACACCACTCAGTAGCAAAACTGTTGTCATAAAGTAGCGACAAAAGTAAATTTATGATTGTGGATTCTTCACACCAGTAGAAATATGTCTTTTCTGATAGTCATGATCCACAGGCTGAGAACTACTTTTCTTTAATTCGTCCATATTTGAGGGGCAGAGAGAACAGCAACATTCATGTCCTCTGATTATGCAAGCAATATACTCTGCGTGGGGAAGCAGAACGTGCGAAGGCTAGAAATGTGTGTAGAAAAGAAGAACATAGTGCATAGTTTTAACAAGCAGAGGCAGCCAGAGGTGTCACCCCAGCACTCCCATCTCTCTCCCCAACTTGACCCTCGACTACCATCATCCTGCCTGCCCCAGACACCACAGCCCTCTTAGAGACCATCTTTTATGGTTCTCCCAAAGGATCTTCCCTGCTCACTGCTCCTCAGAGGGCCAGGCAGCAGGGCCCTCTTCCCTTGCAGCACAGGAGTTTCTCTTCTTGCAGAAATTTCGCATTATCTGATGTTTTCCATGTCTGCATCCCAATCATAAGAATTGAATCAGGAGCAGCTCCTTCAGTCCAGCTGTTACCACAGCACACACTGCTTTTCTTTCCCTGCTTCATGCTCCCAAGCATCACGTGGCACTGTGTGTGAGTACATATGAGCATATACAGGATCTGCATATATAAATATAGATATATATATATGCTTATGTGTTGTCTGGTTCCATTCCTTAGTGGAAACTGCAAGAAAGCAAGTTTATTGCCATGTTTGTAGCATGTAGCATAGTATCAGAAAAGTCACAGATCCTCAGTAAATACCTGCTGAGTGAATAAATGATTAGTTGAAATTTGCATCTAACATCTTGCAAAAATGGTTGACATGTTTATTCTCCTGAAATGACCATAATTACTCTTCTACAATTAGGGTGATTCCCACAGTCATCTATGATTAGACGCATCTCTTCACAATGGGCGAGTTTCTGAATGGGCTATGGCAAACACAATTGGCCTTCTGTGCACGCCTGGTTTTTATCATTGTGAGAGGCTGTAACAAAATAGCACAAACTGAATGCAATGGAAATTTAATTCTCATAGCTTGGGAGACCAAGAAATCCACAATTAAGGCAGCAGTGAATTGGAGCATAATGCAGACTTGCTTCATGGCTCAGAGCCAGCACCCTCTCCTTGTGTCTGCTCATGATGGAAGGGGCAAGGCATCTGAGGCTTCTTTGATAAAAACTCTTATCCTATTATGAAAGCTCATCTGTCAATCACCTCATCACATACCAGAGCCCCGCCTCCTCAGAGCATCCCATTGGTGGTTAGGTTTCAACAATGGATTCCAGTTCTAAAGAGGCAACAAATGCCTGAGAGCAAGCTATATACTGTTCTGTGCATTCTTATCTCTGGTGCAAATCAGTGTCCTAAAAGCTAAAAGAATAAAAATAATCATGAATATATGTGGTGTCTGGAAGATTCTTACCCTAGACTCTGTGGGTGGCATGCTTATTTCTAGTCTTCTTTTTTCAAGGCTCTTGACTAGCCCAGAACTTTTTGTTTGCCTCTCTAAACAATCCAAGCTGGTAAACAGTAAAATCCAAAACTGGAATCCTGTAATTTCCCATTAATAGATGATAATGATGGTGGTGATGATAATGCTGGCTATGGGGATGATGGTGATAGTGGTGAGGTGGGTATGGTGGGTATGGTGATGATGGTAGGTATGGTGGGTATGGTGGATATGGTGATGATGGTGGGTATGGTGATGATGGTGGGTATGGTGATGATGGTGGGTATGGGGATGATGGTGGGTATGGTGATGATGGTGGCTATGTGATGATGGTAGTTATGATGGTGATGGTGGCTATGGTGATGATGGTGGCTATGGTGATCATGATGGCAGACATGGTGGTGATAATAGTGGTGGTAATGATGAGGATGATGGGGATGATGATGGTAAGAAGGAGGACAATAACAATGATGAGAATTGAGATTGCGTTATCTCTCTAGTGGATGTGCCTACCAGTCAGAACATTTATTGACCAGTGTTGGTTGTAATTGCACTGACAGTTGAGAGCCAGCCAACACATGCTGATTGATTCAATATTGACTTCTACTTTCACCATACTATTTGGTTTTTCTGAAATCTTATTTTAAGTCCAAAGCACATGTTATAAAAAAAAAATTGATTACAACCTGATGAAAATATTTAATGTCTCAAATCAGGAATTTAAAAACCAGATAATAAAAGATATGTAGTAGTAGTTCAAAGTTTAAAGTGATCGGGAAGTTGACTTACTCTGCCGAAGAGAACATCTGTGTGCGCAACAACCTCAAAAGGTAAAAAGCTGTCCAGTCCAACTCTGCAGCTCACCCCCTCCTTAGACTCCATTCGTTCTAACAAAGCTTGACCAGAGTGGGTTTGCCCTGTGTGTTTTTACTGAATATGAGAGTGGATGGTTTAAGCAAGGGTTTGAGTGATGAAATCATTACAGGAATATGGCTGGCTGTCATTCCATCCACATGCTTTTCTTCTTCACTGCTGAGCCCAGACTTGGTTTAAGGCAGAAGGAATAGTCACCTTTGCAGCTCCTTCTCAGCTCCGTGTGTGGCTTTGTTAAGCAGCTCACAGCAGTAAAGTTACAATGATAGCCAAAGGGTCATTTTCTTAATACAAAGGTCAAACTCATTTGGCTTCTATATTCCCCTCAGCCCCTCCTTTCTCCATCTGGAATATACACACTACATAATACCGCATGGAAGGAATGATGGGCTTGAAAGATGGTGACGGCACATACGTTAACAGCATCCTCCTGTGGTTTATGAGCTTTGAACTACCATCTCAGTCACTCTCCACTCTCTTGAGTACAGGCTAACACATGCCTATCCAATGTTATGTTTCCAATGTCTCTTTTATGTGCAATTTGATATACATGCTATTGATAGATTGTAGGTAATACTGTCTTTCTAGCAGTTGTATATTTTAGATTTTACCCCTCTAATCTACACTTGATCTTAGTCAAAAGGCCGAGCAGTGATGTTTACCCCTCTAATCTACTATTATTAACTTTACATTTTTCCATACCTTCTCTGGCATGAGCCATATGAAAATCACTCCAGCATTACTGTTTTCATCTTACAGTGTAAACATAATACACAAGTTACCTATTTAAAGCCTATGATGGATTATTAAAAGTGCTTGTCTCCTGCTCTTCATTTGTGAGTGGGAACATCGTTATCACCCCTCTCATTAAGGTTGTTATTATGAGTAAGTACGTAGGAGTTGATCAGTACAGTGTTTTGTCTCATAAGCTTTCAGCATTGACAACAAAGATACTGGAAATTGGAATGTCTCCATCCCTGCCTATAACAGTTCCCTTTCCATCCTGTCTTCTTCACTCCCCCTTTCTCTCCATCCTTCTCTCCCTCCCTCCCTCCCTCCCTCCCTCCCTCCCTCTGTCCCTCCCTCCCTCTCTTTCTCTCTCTATCTCTCTCTCTGAAGTAGACACCCTGCCTCCAGGAAGTCTACAGTTTACCATTTAGAATGGCCCTATAGCCATTGAGAAGCCTCTCTCTCTCTCTCTCTCTCTCTCTCTCCTATCTATCCTATCTCTATCTCCCTCTCTCTCCCTTCTCTTCCCTTCTTTTCTCTTTTCTCTCTCCTCCTGTTCTGCAAGCAACACGTCTCAAGCTAAGGCTTGAGATGCATATGGTCCACAGCTTTGGAACACCACCACAAGAGGCAATGGCGGAAACCTGGGATTCTGCCTCCCTGTACAGAGCCTAGTGGTGGAGTCCCCAGCAGTTGAGACAGGGAGGATGGAATCCAAGTTTAAGAAACATAATGGCCCCTAGTTCCTGGGGTCACTTGACACTGAATTTGAATGCTTTTGAGTATCCTCTTGAATTCCCCTGGGTAGCGGGAAAGAACCACATTAATGAAGTGATCAGTCACTCTACAGTATCCTTTCATGCCTCCCAATTCTCAGCTATAAACTTCCTCTGTAAAGAAATGTCCCCTTTAGATAGCTGGTTAGTTGCCATTTCAGAATTACACATTTATTCACCCCCAAAATATTCATGATCCCCTCTAGTTGGTAGGCAGTGGGCTAGATGTTGGGAATGCTTACTTAATACATTATCCAGAATTTCAAACTGTTCACAGCACAATTGAGAAGAAACACAAGTAAGTTGGCAATTAGAATGTACTGTGATGATTGTGGGGGAGGGTGGGGAGAGACAGAAAGGTCATGTGACGGATCCCAGGTAACAGAGCTTCTGGGAGTGGAAAAAGGAGTCATGATTGATTTTCATGACAATGAAATCTGTGTACTTAGAAAATAAGATATATGCTTGTTTCTTTGGCTGCCCATTTTATATCATTATTATTGTTGATACTATTTATTATTAATACTACCTACAGACTCACCACAGGCTAAGCAGACGGAAGCAAATCTTCCTCAATTGAGGTTCCTTCTTCCTAGGTATGTCCAGTTGACAATCAAGATTAGCCATTACAAACGTATAGATATGTTGGCAGTCTTGCGTATATGCACTTCATACCTGCACATGTGATCATGCACACATAAACATATTGTCATGTACACAAACAATCACATATGCACATAGATACACACATACTCCACAAATATTTACCTATGAACACACATGATTCCACTTGTGTTGGCCACACAGAGAATCCCCCTCATGTCCTTGGTGACATGAGAGAGTACCTAGCTACCTCCAACACCATCTTCTTTCCAGGGCCCATGCTCGTCTCTTCCCTTCCAGTTCTCAAACCAGTCCTTGGAGTTAGCCAAGACCTTTCCCTTTGCCATGTGGTTAAGCTTCTGTAAATGGCATGGTGCTCCAAAAGGCTCTTCAGAGCACCCGGTGATATTCTTGTGCAGAGAGATCTTTAAGACAGACCTGAAAAAGATCTATGGGACTCCTGAAAATACTCTTTGATCCCGGGTAGTTGTTTCTCCAATTGTCTTTGATAAGAATCAAAAAGATAAAGGCAAAAGAGTGACCTTTTATTTAAGGAACTTTTATAAAGACAGACCACTCGTAAGGACAGATCTGTACCCATCGAGCAGTCCATGGACCAGCTCAGCGGAAGGTCTGGAGGGTCCTCGGCTCATAAGGCTTTGTCTGGGCATTCTTTGGGGGGTTGGCTGTTGTTGTCACTGTTTTATTTTGTTTTTCCTTACAGGTCTCTTGCTTGTATCAGATGGTTTCAGATGTTGTTATTTTATGATATTCCTGGGTATACAAATATACATCTCTTTGTGTCTACAGGCGGTACTTGTGCTTTTTCTTTTGTTTTTGTGTAAATTAGTTTACTTTGTGCTATTCTGATTTAATGGTTTTTACTTCACCACACAAAAAAAATGCCTTTTTGTATTCTAATGAGAGAAAGAGAGAGAGAGAGAGAGAGAGAGAGAGAGAGAGAGAGAGAGAGGTGTATATTTGGGTGAGTGCAAAGTTGGGGAGGATCTGAGAGGAGTTAGGGTTGGGAAAACCCAAATTAGAATGTATTGTATGAAAAAAATCTATTTTCAATTTTTAAAAATTTTTAAAAAGATTGAAAAACAAGATAAAGCAAACATCCTATTTTGTAAACTGCTCCACCCACTGAGCTTCCCTCTCCTTTTTGTTGCATATCAAATCTCAGAGAGCTGGCAAACAATGCGCTATAATGCCCTGCTTGGAGTGGGTCAGTTAACACTCGGTGCCATGCCTTGTGCTCTTCTCCACATTCTGAGAGACTTTACACATTTTTTCTTTCCCACGGCCAACATGAGGAAAATGGACTGTGGGTCAGATAATGTAAGCAACAGACCACAAGGTGACTGCCAACTATGTAACCATCCAATCTACTCCAAAGGAAAATATTCATTAACGTTAACACTGAATGCAAAACGCTTGTTTGGAGGTCCAGATGTCGGAAAGCGCCGCATCCTGAATAGCTGAGATCTCGCAGTTCTTTCCCATCGTCCTTCCTGATTTTGACTGAAAGTCAAGTTTCAGGGAAATTCTTTCCCATTACTGTGTACTGATCACATCACGAAAGCATTTAAAAATCCGACTCATTTCCTATACAAAGAAATGGAAGGCACAACCACAAAGATTTGTGTAAATGTCACCATTTGTTATTAGAAGCTGCGCTCGGCAGGCTGGAGGATTACTGCAGTAAGTATGCTTCCTACACAGACCACCCAGACACGCCCACACGACCACATGCCCACACCCCCTCAGGTTTCTAAAAATGAAAACGATTTTCTAGTTTCTTTTCTTCTCTTTTTTTCTGTACTTCTGTCTGTGGGTTTATGTTCTTGATGAATATTTTCGAACCTCACGGAGAGCAAAGGTGGGAGAGCTATCCTCTCCCATAGAAGGCTGAAAGTAAAAGCCTTAGAAAGACGAGGCACCCCCCGCCGTGCGCCCCCCCCCCAAATGCAGCAAGTTCGTGTTCCTGTCTGAAACTGTCACTCGATGAAAAGAAAGAGTGAAGCAGCAATGATCAGCTTTAACTCTTTCCTGCCGTGAGCTGGACCAGATGCCCAAGGTTGCATTTTTACGGAATTAGATCATAAATGGGACCCAACTCGCTATTCAGTCATTTGTCACTAAAGAGAAAGAATGTAGTGTCCTCACATGGAAAGAATGTCATGCCCTAAACATTTATTTCTGGCCACATCTTTCCCAGCCTTGAGATCAAAACTTCGGCTAACAGATAAGCATAGATCCTGGGCCCACTCCTCCCTCCCGTGACAGCACAGTGCTTGTCCAGTGTGGCTCACTGGCCTTCTCCGTGTTTGGCCCACCTGATGCTGTAGCAATCGTCATTCTTGCTCTAGGCAGAAAGTCTCTCTTACATTTTCTCACACTTACTCATTTCTCTTGTGGGACCAGGATTCCTCTACCATCTTCCTTTGCCTTGCCTGGTTCCTAAGAAGACAATTCTGCAGACGAAGTACTGGGCATGCCTACAATCCTGTCACTAATTCTTGACTGTTTCTATATAAAGTGTATGTTGGCAGATTGTAACAGAGTAAGAGGTTCCGGTGCATTTTCTAAGCTATCAAAGGCTAAACTAGCATCTGTGGGCAACATCATTGTCGACTTGGTCTTTTCCCATGAGATCCGTGCACAAGGGTGAATCATCAAAGCCAACAATTTCTTGTCCAGTATACAAATCTTCTGGTGCCTGGGGAGTTCGTTTTGTATCAAGGGGACCATAATTTTTTATATGCAGATAAGAATCTGGATTGGCAGTTTCTCTGCATTCTATCCTCACACACTGGCCTTTTTCTCTGCTTAGGACTACCATCTGCCCCGGGATCACACTGCAAGAATGCAGTGCACTTAGTCAAAACCAGATTTTCCCAAACTTTAAAAACAAACAAATGGTAGAGGTACCCCGGTCCTACCAGAGAAACAGACAACAAAACAAAACAAAAACAAAAAAAGCACAGAATGCTTAATGATGTGCTTTTAATGTGCTTAAAAATGTACCAAAGCAAAGGCAACGGGTTCAAACCAATGTTCAGATGTTCACTTGAGTGACATCGGTTGTCCAACGCTGCTCCTGTGATTGCTGTTTTGTATCAGAGCCAATGTGCCCCCAAATACAAAAATGCTGTTGGGAAAAGGTAGGTCCAGGGTTAGTTTGTGTACAAACACACTTCACCTACAGGTTCTAATGAAGGTGTGACTTAGGGAAACTACTGAGATTTTTAAACCTCAGTTTGTGAGAAGACGGAAGGGTGGCTTGTTCCTACACAAACCAGGAGACTTATATGAGAACTGAGCAAATCTTAGAAAGACAGAAATGACATTTCTCTAATTTATCTGTTCAAGTCTTTGTACATAGGGTTAAGATATGGGCAGGGAAGAAGGCAGAGCCAAGCTGTCCAGAGGAAAGAAAGGAACTCATGGCTGGGAGAGGAGAAAGGAACGGAGGCATGAACAGAAGCATGGAGGAATAGGCTTAATATCTGTCATATATTCTCATGGCAACGGCTTTCCATAACCCTATGTGAGAAAAACCTTTTAAATGACAGGAAGATCTTATGGCAATAAATAAATAAATAAATAAATAAATAAATAAATAAATAAATAAATCCTTCTATTTAAATGAACCACTTCATACATAGCTCTTAGTTCTGTACCTAGCACAATGGAAAATGTTTACAGGTAACTGTTATAATTAATGCTATACGGCAAACCCAGTTACAAGGAATCAATCCGAACTTAACTAGTCCATTCATTTATGAGATTACTGAGAATCATTTTTACAAAGGAAAAAATGTCTTTCAAAGTGATGAACTGTAGGCATATGAACTTGGAGGTCAAAATATATTTGTTTCTATAATTTACCAATAGATCTGCAGACTGCAATACTAAAGGCTCCCTTGGGAAAATAGGATGTGGTCACATGTATTTTATCAATAGTCCCTCTGCCGCCTCAGCCTCCAGCTGCCTTCAAGGAGCCTTGGCCTCCCCGAGTTAGCAGAGAGATGCATGGAATTCAGCTGCCTGAATGTTCTGAGTATAAGTCATCCGTGATGTTGGCTGAAACTGACTCACCCAGCCCAGCCTTTCTTCCTTACTGAGTATCAGTCCTTCAAAGGACTGAATGAGATCAAGTCTCCTCTTCTTTTGAAAGAGGGAGGGAGGGGGACACATTCAAGCTCCAGGATCATGCAGTGTTTCTAAACACCCTTTGCTCCATTTCATTCTACTCTAACCGAAGTATATCAAATTGTCTTCTAAGTAAAGTCCCCCACCCCATCACAAAGAAGAGGTATTAAAAAGCAAAAGAGAAAGTTATAGAGAATTTGTAGAGTATTCTTTTAAAATACCTTTTCAGGCCCCATTACAATTTGGCTGATTTGGATGGTAATGATGCTTCTAGCTTGGGCTTTTATCCTTTTCCTTTATCACATATCAGGCTTTATTGGCCAGTTCTTCTTTAATGTCTACCAAGAATATTAGCAATGTTAGAGCACGTAGTCTCCCCTTTGCATTGTTTATATATCTAGCCATTCTCCTAATTTACTATGCTTAACTTTCAGTAGTCAACTCTCGTTCTCCTTTCGAGATGATTAAAGCTCAACATGAGATAGGTAATATTTTTAAGTATAATCTCCCTCCCTTTTCTGGGTTTTGAGGCAGGGTTTGAACTCAGGAACGTTGTTCCTGCTTCTTCTACCGTCCTGGTGCTAGTATTGCAGGAGTGTGCCACCCTGTCTGGCTTGTTTTTAAGTATCCTTTTACTTTGGACTTGTTTTTAGTATTGTATGTACATGTACATATTAATGTATGAACGGGTGAGTACATCTGCCATGATACAAATCAGAAGTCCAGGCCTTACTTTCCACTATCTGAGACAAGATCTTCTATTGCTCTCTGCCATATATGTCAAACTTGCTAGCCTGTGAGCTTCTGCTGACTCTCTTGTTTCTGTCTTCCTTCCATCGACACAGTAGCTCTGAGATCTCAGACGTGTGCCTCACGCAGCCTCAGATGGGATCTGGGGATGCCTGCTCAGGTCCTCACACTTGTACTGCATGGACATCACTCAGTGAGTTATCCCCATAGCCCCATTAGTAAGTATTCTTAAAGGCCTCGATGTGGGGCTTTTCACATGAGAGGCAACCTCGATTAATACGCCATCTGTTCCTGTTGGCCCTGTGAATCACGTCTCATCACTGAGCATTCTGCTTCGTTTGTGCTGTCATTGCTTTTCTGTAGGACACGGGGTAGAAGAGAGAGAGAGTGAGCTTTTTAGGAAAGATTTGTTCCTCATCCTCCCATCCAAGATCCACTGAAGCTTCAGAAGACAGAAGAAGACAGGTCTGAAAAGCTCAGCACCACAGTGCACGCTGGAAACTTAGAATATGGGAAGCAGAGGCAGGACGATCTCAAAGCTTGAGATCACAATAGGCTACATAGCAAGTGCAAAGCCAGTTAAGACTTTGCTTTAAAAAAAAAAAAAAGGAAGAGGAGAAAAAGGAAGGGAAGGGAGGGGAGAAGAGGGGAGAAAAGGAGAGAGGAGGGAAAGGAAAATCAGAAAAGCCCCTCTCCCATCCACACAGTAAGCAAGTTAATAACATTAAAAGGCTCAAAGCTCTAACCAGCTTCAACCTCAAGTCCAATCAAATATGCCGTCTGCTTTGCCTGATGTCATCCACTTTGGTTGTCCCTGATCACACTCACCCACTGAGGTCTGGATCCTGTGAGTTAAAGTAAAAATAATTTAATGCAAACATAAAATTTCTCATCCTTTACCCAGAATTGCCTCCGTGCATTCCTTTGAATAGGTTCCAATGGCCTTCTTGAGTTTTGCTTCCTATGGAAGATGGCTCACAAAATGTAGCAGTTAAAAGCACCCATAGCTTGTCATTTCGCCCTTAGAAATAACCATATTCTGGGGTCTTTTGGGGGGTGGGAAAGAAGAATAGAAATCAGAAACCTGCTGGGCATTATTTTAATCAGGGGTCTGAAGTTGGCAGCCAGCACAGACCAGCCCCTGTTTCAGTCATTTCCCCAGGGTGCAGAACAGGAGAACAGCCAGAGAAGAAAGTGTCTGATTTCCCAACTCACTCCTCAGGAAGCTTTTCTTTTGTGTTGTGTCACAAAGCTAGAAGACTGCATATGAGTTGTCCTGAAGTTGCTACAGGACATGCTTAAATATGAACCAAATGAGCTCTGGATACCTGCAGCTCAGACTGAGGGTAGCAATCTGTAAATGGCTCAGAGATATTCAGGCACATATAGCAGCCTGTGAGATGGCTCAGAAACGTTCAGGCATGTTGGCTGGAGTGCTTAGTGGGTGATCTGTGCTGAGAAGTATCTTTCCCTCCTTCAGTCAGCCTCATGGATTTGGAGTCATCCCTCTAAATGGATGGCATCATAGAACAGGGATATATAAATGAAAATCCTGCACATCAATAATCTGCTAACAGATACTCACAGGATCCACTAAGGTTACGGGTCACAGTGAAATGACTCCTGAGTGCCACAGAGAGGGGGACTCATAAGAATCTCCTTCCTCTGAAGTGAGAGAAAAATGGCTCCAAAACACAAAAGCAGGAAGGAAAGTTTTCACAGCATCTCTCTCTCCATTTTTGTCAAAGGTTGATTCTGCCAGCAAGGGGAGACTATCACTTTCTAAGGACTGCAGAAAGCAGTAGAAAGGAGGTCATAGAATAAAGCCATGTGAGCACCGGATTGAGAACCAATGACCCAGTTATCTAGGCCCAGCCTCAGGAGACATGCTATGTAACTTCCATGGGTCTCACTTTCCCCCACTGCAAGATGAGAGGATCAGAAAAGTGTCCACAGGTCTCTTAGAATTGTGGGGCTTTGTGACACAGGGCACTTAGTGACCAATACTGGTGTCCTTCAATGAATTGGTGCCTTCAAGAAACAGATGTAATTATGATCTTTATGACCACAGAGAGTGTAATAAAACAAGCAAAAATGGAAACCAAGTGAACTAATCTAAGAGCTGTCACTATAATTGGTGGTGTTTCAACAAGCTCGCAGCTTAGGAGGGGGAAATAGGAGTACTACATACAGTGACGAGTGAAAGCAAAGGATGGTGAAGCATGGATAAGGGCCAAGCTGACCAACCCCAGACTTACAAGCAAAGCAGCTAGGAAGAGGCTATACACCAACTGTAACTCTTTCTTCTTAAATAGTGTATTAGTTACTTCCCTGTCACTATGGTAAAACATCATAACCAAACACATTTTAGAGAAGAAAAAAAAAACCCATCATTGTAAGAGGAATGAGTCAGCAAACCCTGACTGGTGGTCCACAATGACCCACGGTTACTCAACAGCAGCATCCATATTTTACAACCTTAAGAACTGCCTGGTACCTGGAGACAAATGACAACAGAGCTCAAGACCTGGCCAGACAATTAGACGGTGCCGGCAACAAAGGGGAAAATGTCCTGGACCAATGGGTGTGGGTGATGGGTATAAAGGCACAACCCAACCCTGCAATGAAAGAGTCTGCTTGCGCTTCTCATCTGACTCCAGAGTCTGTGTCATTGATCCTGCCTTCTTATCCTCTACCCCCAAGGACCATCCTGAGGGGCCTAGGGATAGGACAACCATTATGGCTGGGAAGATAGGGCAATAAGCGGATAAGGCACAGTAACAGAAGTGGGAACCAGGAAGCTGACTGGTCACATTTTCAGCACATGGAAGAGGACAGAACAGGAAATAGGCTCCCATTGGTCTACCTCCTTCAGCACTTCTCCACCTCCAAAAGGTTCCGTAACCTTCCCAAACATCACCACCAACTGGGGACCAAGTGTTCAAATTTGTGAGCCTATGGGGACATTTCTCATCACACCAACCCACATAGAAAGAAATCGGCTGCAACAGTGGGAGTAAGCAACATGAAATTTCAACTCTACACATTCCATCCACCATCGTCACTAGTCACCATGCTAGGGTGCCAAGATACCTGGTGGATTCTTGACAGAAATAGTCACCATCTTTCCGTCAGCCTAGCTGCTCACTGAACTGAAGCTGATTCAGAGTAGATAGCTCCCTCTGAATCTCACCTCTTATCCCATCTGCCTTGTTCTTGGTCCTATCAGAGCACCTAGAACATAGAAGGGACAGAGTAAATTGTCACTGAATGGTCTTGCACATCACGCAGCCATATAATCATCTCTAACTCTTTATCGTCATCCATTATTTCACAATGCATGTCCACTCTGCTGTAATAGAAGCCGCAGGGACTAAACAGATACCTCAGTGCATAATGATAAACCACGATGTGATGGTGCCATATAGTTGACAGTATATGGCCTGTTCTGGATGTTTCTATGAAGACATGACTGTTGAACTGATATCTAAATGATGTATCATCAGAACCAACAAGGCAAAGATGAGGGAAAGCCACCCAGAAATAGGGACTACAAAGTGGTTTTCAGAGTGGTTGTGGCTGACTAGAGGCCGTAAGAAAAGGATGCAAGAGACATGACAAACAGGAGGAGAAGCAGGATCCTACCCAACCTGAGACCTCACAGTAAGAATTACCACTGAACTGCTCACTGCTCAGCAGATGCAGTGTGCTGAATGCTCTACTGCCGCGAAGTGCAGCAAGTCCAAACTCACACCCCAACCAAACACAACCGTAGTCTGTGAACATTGGAGTCTTTTGCATTATTTTAAAACCTGTTGAGAAAGTGCATTATGTTTGGGCCAAGTTGAAGGGGTCTTGGACATGGAGAGCAGTAAAAGCTCATATCCAAGGAGAGGGAGGGCTTGACCCAGACACCTTAGAGCAGAAGTGGAAAATCTGAGAGGTTCCAAATGAAAAGATCAAAAACCGACAAGGAAGTTCTTAGGCATCATTTCAAGATACCTTTGACACTGTCCACCTAACATGCAAAGTCACGTGGAAAGAGGAGCTTCGGATAAAATTCTCACACAGACACACACACAGAAGGCCTGAGGTTTTCTGTGAACTCGTTCAAACCTGAGAGTAGATTCCAGGCCAATCATTCGCTGTCTATATAGAGCCTGAAAGGCCATCTAAGCAAAAGTGTGGCCTGCTTGTTCCATCTGGCAGAGAGAGCGACTGTGTCCATTCATACCAACTAGCTCAAGATTCAGCAGGAAGAACATGGAAGGAGGGTGGTAAGCCTCATCACTTCTAACATACATTATTTTTACAGATAAACCGATCACACATTCCTGAGACTTACGTGGCCTACACTCAAGTTTTCCCAATACAGTTACTCTCCCACCATGCAGTTCTATACATGGCTGGCTTTCTGGACAGTTTGGATTACTTAACTCCTTATTACCTCACACCATTGCTGTGGATGCTGATATCCTCTGTTCTATGGCTGAGAAAACAAAAGCAGAGAGAGAACGAACGGCTAAACCCAGGCCTTCAGATGGATTTGAACCTGAGATAGCTAGCTGCCAAGTATGCTCAAAACTCTATGTCGTTCTGCCCTCTAAGGTGTGCGAGAGTCAGCATGCTTGTCTACTGGGATGTCACAATGTGCGCATTTTCTAAGGGCACAGATGAACACTGTCTCTTCGTGAGCTTTCCCCTCTGGATCACTGTGATACAACAGTTGACGCAGAAGATCTAGAAAGAGAGGAGGAAACAGATGGATTTGACCTGACCCACCTCTGACCTCAGCTGCGAGTGCAAATAAAAGGAAGTTCACTTGTCACAGAATTCCTGTGAAAAGCAGCTTGCCGATTGGCCTATTTTAGTTCCTACTTACACATATTTATTCATGAATTCAACAAGTACAGCTTGAGCCCATAGTCTGTGCCTAGCACTTTGATTAGACACCGAAGTGTGTCATCAGACTCAGTCTCGATGACATGTAGTATGTGAATTTAAAAAACAAAACAAAACAAGCAAGCAAAAAAACAGGACATGGTGCTCCCAGGTATGGTAGAGAGGGAGGTTTGCTGTAAATGAGGGAGAAAACAGCCAGAATATCAGGTTTTTATATGACTCAGTTTACACAAAAAGCTAAAGCTTAACAAAGTTAACAAAGACAAAGAGGCTAGACATATATTTTTAAGCCAGTTATTGTTAACCTGAGTAGACCTTAGGAATTTATAAACCTTACTTATTAAGTATACCTTAGTATTTTACCACATGGTCATGTTAACCAAGATAGTGGCAAAGTTACATTATCTGTACTCTTTTTCAGCTTAGTAAATAAAGATGTCTGCCAGCTATGTGGTTGCTATTTAAAAATATCTATTCTTCTCAATAAACCTATTTTTTTAAACAAGAAGTTGAATCCAAGTTACATATACAGTATATTCTAAATAAAAGTTGAATCACATGTGTAGTATATTATTGCAAATTAAGATTATCCATCTATAGGTTTTTTAACCATAAGCCTTTTGTCATAAGTTTTAAGCTAAATTTTATTACAGATTGTTTCAACCATACACAATGGACTTGAAAGTCCCGATGTAGTTTACAGCATAGTCTTAAGCTGTTGCTCCTGACTTCCCCAACCACTAATTTCATTGCTTTTCTATAAATGCAATTCTGCTACTATTATGAATTGTTATGTAAATGTCTTTGTTTTCCAATGGTCTTAGGTCCTTACTAGACACTCAATTCCCCAAGACTCTTTTATTTTTCTACTGAAGTTATCTCAAAGAAAGAAAATTTTAAAAAGCTCAGAAGTTGGTTCCGTTGGTAAGGTACTCTACATATAGGGGGAGAAGACTTGAGCAAAAAATGTCCAGAAGTCACAGAAAAATATGCCCATACACTTAGCTGTGGGAAGGAGGAGACAGATAGGTCCCTGGAACTTGCAGTCTGGCTAACTGAATTAGAGAGCCAGAAGCCAGTGAGAGAACCTGTCTTAGGAAACAAAGTAGAGAGAAACTGAGGAAAGCAACCAAGGACCATACCTGGCCTCCACATGCATGTAGACAGACAGACAGACAGACAGACAGACAGACAGACAGACAGACAGAAATAAAAATCATTCAGGGCATGGGCTACCAGCTATCTAACCATCAGATGGTTTTAGCTAGAACAGAAACCTTTCAAGGTCAATCTATATTTTGGATATTATTTCACATTGCTTCCTGTAGGCATATTTAGCCCCCAGATGACTCTACACAGAATGGCATCTCATACCCAAATCATCGTGTTCGTGGGTTTGCTTAACTGATCTGAGAGTGATGCAGGCTCAGAACAAATCGGCTTCTGCCCATGTAAGGACTGACTGGGAGCCTTGGATCTGCCCAGCCCCCCGGGAGGATTCTTGCCGGGTTTATGACATGAGACCTGCTGGAGAGATGGTCACCACTCAGCACATTCCTGACACACAGGCCTCTGGAGGACAGTCCAGAGTCAGTCTCAAATGTCCAGATCTGGAAAAATAAAACAAAACCAACAGCAAACACAAATGAAGTGGGCAGAATCCTGAGACTCACTAAGAACACTAAAACAGCAATGCCGACTTAATTAAAACACCTTTTCATTCCTTGTTTTCTCATCTTGTTTTCTACAATAGAGTGCACAAATTTAGAATGAGGAAGGGGAAGTAGCTGAATTGATTGGTAGTGACTTCCTAAAAACAGCCATTTTGTTGTTGTTGCCTAGCAATGACATCACAGCAAGTATTTTATAACAAATAAGAAAAAGAAAAATTAAATGAATGAATGAATGAATGAATGAATGGGTTCTGGGCAAAGAGCCCGAGAAGATCATGTCTGATTTCATATATGCTCTCATATGTTCATATCTCTCCTACTGTAGACATTATTCATCTTCCCTTTGTTGGTTTTAATTTAAGTATCTAAGTATCTGAAGCCCAATTGCTCCAGCCCAGCTTAGTTCACTCTACCTAAGACACCTTTATAACACAGTATCAGAAGCACTTTTTTAATATTTGCATTTTGTTTTGTGTTATTTGTGTGTTCCCACCCCATCTCTTTAGCCTCTGTTTTTCCCATCAGATTATCGATTTATCCAACAGTGGAGATGGCAAATCAAAGAAGAGACTAGACACCTGTGAGCTCATGACATGAGGCTATGGCGATGACAAAGCCTGGGGCCATGTGGAAAAGCTCCCTTACCCTTGATTCCCTCAAGGATGTGTCTGATACTCGTCTTTGACGCATCCAGCTCAAGTTGGTATATGATTTGTTCACCTGATTCTTTAGCCTTTCATGTTTACCTGTCACGCAGCACTAGTACATAATTCTCATCAGGACAGAACCCAGGACCCTTCATTTCCTCCAGCTTTAACCACAAGTTAATAATAACCACATGTGGTCTTGGAAATGTTTCTCTTCTTGCTACTGGATGGCACTGGAGATTTAAGAAATTCATGATCTTGCTGTCCATGGTGGTGGACATTTGTAACCCAAGCACTCAGGAGGGAGGGGCAAGAGGGTTCCAAGTTCAAAGCCAGATTGAGCAACATAGTGAGATGTTGTAGAAAAAAGGGGGATGGGGAAGGTTTGGTGAAGAGGGAAGGGTGGAGAAAGCAAAGAAGACTCGGGAAGCCATGGCCTCTTTAAGCGTAGCTCTCCTTGAATGGAGTCTAAGATCACTGGGGTTGATAGTGCTAAGATGGGGTTATTTGGAGGCAAAGAAATGTTCTTTCCCAACTGGAACAGCAGGCTGGCCTCTCATGGATATAAATAATTAGGAGACTATTAGTGGTGGAACCTGAAGTCTGAAGTATCCTGGAGAACCAGGACCTGCCTTCAGATACAAACTTCAACTCTTATTCTGGTAAGCAAACGTGAGAGCTCTTGAAAAGGTCACAGCTAAATGGAAAGCAAACAGAACCGGCTAGGCTTTTCTCTCACCAGGTGCAAGCAAAAATGAAAACCTGGTCAGGACAGTTCTGTTTTGTTTATGTTTTTGTTTTTAATATATACTTTTCTTTCTACTGAGAAAAGATCAAATAGAGGAGTGTCCTGGGACGATAGAGCCAGTACATCAAAGCAAATGCAGACACACTCACTGTCAGCCCCACCCCTGCTCTAGCAGTGAAATTTGTGGACCACCATCTCATCTGTCTCTGCTCCTCTCTCTTCAGCTTTTGTCAGAGATGGTGCAAACAGTGGTCTGCATTCAGTGAATTTACACAAGCTGCTCATTACATTTCTACAAAACGGATTTTGCATTAGATGTCACAACTGCAGCCTCACGAAAGTGTCCCCATGAACACTTAATACACTCCAGAGAATCTGTGGTGCTCACTGGATTAGAAGCCAAGGTCCAGTAAATGCTTTCTTGTGTTGTCATTGAAACAGGGTCTTTCCCTGCTACACTCCCCAGCCTCTCAGCCTACTGAGTCCTGGGACTAACTGCCTTTTATAACTCATTTTGTGATATGTTTATTGGGATGGAAACCTATCAGAAGCTGAGTCATATCTGTAGCAACTTCATGAGATTCTTTAAAGGACTCGGTAGCTAATGCATTCTCACATTTCCAAGTAGCAGGGATTTGGTAAAGGCTAATTAGCATTTTATGATTTTTTTTTCTGTTGATGCTTTCTAAACAAAGAGTCCATGAAGATGGGGGCTAATTGCTTCTCTTTGGCTTATCAGAGAGAGAGGGAAAGAGAGTAAGGGAAGGAGACAGAGGAGAGAGAGAAGGGAGGAAAGAGGAAAAAGACAGATGGAATAAAGAAGAGAGGAGAGACAATATCAACATCTAAGCAAATGGACCTGTAGAACTCACCTATCATACACAAGCTTTGCTGCTTTCATAGCATTTAGGGGGGTTGGAAATAAAGTTTCATTCTACAGCTCAGGCTGACCTTGAACTCATGATCCTCCTGCATCTGCCTCGGAAGAGATGGGATTGCAGGTCTATGCTACCACACCCAATTCTTAGCTGCCTCCAGCTGCTTTTGGCTGCTTTTCAGCTCCATCATCCTTCTACAGCACAGGCTGCAGTGGCTGCTCACCTTACCAACTCATTAGCATGAGTTACTGAGTGCACCTACTGCTGCTTAGAAGTTCCAAACATTTGTTCTTCATCCTACCCCAGGAGGTGCTACTCAGAGGTGGGAAAGGCCACAGAGAAGTCACAGAACCGTGCCATAGCTTCAGAGAATTTCTCATGTAGAAACTTCTGATGCTAAGAAGCAGAATCATTCCTCTGGAGACCACTCATGGGACAATGTGCACTTCAAGACTTAAAACAGAAGTGTTTTGTTTTGTTTTTGTTTGTTTGTTTGTTTTATTGTAAACTAAAACCTGCTGGAAGGAAGTACTACCTTTTGTGCTATGACTTTTCTGGGTCATAAAATCCTCTTCGTTATCCATTATTACAAAACAAAGGCATTTCACTTTGTTAGCATTAATGAATGTCATGGCTTTCCTTGGAAATGCTTCATTGACTTCCATTTACCTAGAGGAAAAACCCCATCACGTTGCCTTTCATCTCTGTTTCACTTCTTCGTTCCAAAGTTCTATCCTTCCTCCTTATTTCTCTCCATAATAACAAACATCACTTAGATATAAAGGGTTATCACATGATAAAATAAATCCGTTGATGTGTTTAAGTGAGATCCTCACATCTGCATATAAACCCACACAGACAAATATTTAGATGAATTATACTGCTCTATGTTTAACTTCTGCTTCCTTGAGTCAACAGATAAACTTTTATAGAGGCAAAAAAATAACCCCTCAACCTTACTGTTAATCCTATTATTCTTACAGTAGCAGAAGACAGTGCACCAGCCAGGAAGGGAATACAAGGGACCTCCCTTCTTATCCTCCTAATTGTTTCTCCAGACCATCCCCTTTGGAACAAAGATAGGGTCCAACCTTTCCTTGGGAGCCATGAATTTCTCTTGAGTACATTTACTTTGGAGTTACTCTGGAGGCAACAACATCAGAGACACATGTCTATCTGGTTGCTATTAGTGTTTTCGAAACTCCAAATGAAATGCTTCAGGCTAGCAACTAGAGGTGTTGATCAAACAATAGTTTCCCAGCCAACATCCAAACTGGGTGTACCCAGATGACTTTGCACTTAAGCACTGGAATTTGAAATATGTGGGTAAAGCCTGACTAATTATAGTGTTGACCACAGTAAAGTCATGGAGAATCCTGGTGTATTATACTGAGAAGCACATATAGAAATGCCTACATTAAGTGTGTAGTTTGCCTGAGAGCCAGTTCATGTGATATTACCAACCTCATAACCCAGAGAAACTCTAGAACAATACAGTAAGTCATTAGGGTTCATGGTAGCCTAGTAGCCTGCCTCTCTGCTTTCCTGGCACTGTTTTATACAAACTATACAAACTGAGAGCATATTCTAGGCATGAAAATATAGGGGAAACATCCAGATACGAATTGTTGAAATAATAACAGGGAGATTTCACTACACACATACAAGGTCTGTTGACATGGAAGAATACCTCCCCATCAGTCTGAATAAACTATTACATAACAGCTAAGCTATAATAAAATCCTGATTCCAAATCAAATAAGTCTCCCAGACTTCTAAAATGAGTCACCAACAGCTCTATAAACATACAAAATACTTGACAAGGAAGACTCTGATAATTTTTTAGTAATTATGTCTGCAAATTGTTCCTTGCTGACATCACCCATTAGAAATGGTTTCCCATAAGCTTGCCTTTCCTCGTCACTTCTGCCCATTAATCACTGATACTTTGGCTATTTCTAACATTATTAGGTGGTCCACAAGGTCTATGTGATTATCCTTTGTGGAGTTTTTATTTAGTGGAATCGGGTTGAGCAAAGCTAGGATTATCAGGAGTTATGCTCCTTGTGGTCCTTGTTTAATACACACTCACAGAATTGTCATATCTTGATTCTAAAACCACATTTCACACACACACACACACACACACACACACACACACATATACACACATACACACAACACTTTGCAAACATCTTAACATAAATACAATAAGGAGAAAGCTAGGCAGGGTTGAGGGCTCACTGAGTTGACATATTTTCTGTTTAAAGACATTCCCAAGCACTGGCGTCATCTTTCTTTGTGTTGGACGTGAGACTTCAAGTTCTGCTCTGACATGTGATCCACAAACCAGCTCTGAGCCAAATCCAAGTGTCAGCTGCTGGGTCCAGCACTGACGCTGGCCGGTGATGAGTGCAGAAGAGCAACAGGGGCTGTGAATGTGGTGAATGTGGCACTGCTGGTCCGAGAGACACAAAGGACAGCACAGCCAGGGGCCAGGGCTTCATCCCAGGAAAGGGGTGTCACAGCTGGGGAAATTAAGTCAAAGGCCTAGGAAAGTGGTAGACAAGGAGAAAGCTTGGCTTACCCTAGACCATTATCGTGGATGTGACCCAGAATAAACCAAGCCCTTGATCTCTCTGTAACTGTACTCATCCAATGATAAACACTGGCTCCAAGGAACCCTGAGAAAGTAAAATATTTAAAGTCATTCAGAATGTGTCTAAATGGAATCTAGACTTCTCCCAGAATGACCTGAGTAGCTGGCGTGCCCCAAGTTTTACCGCTGGAGTGAAGGCGGCTGAGTAAGCAGGGAAGGAGCAGAAGCCTTCCTATCGAAAACAAAATCTCTGTCGTCACCAAGCTGAAGTCTTCAGCTGAACACTTAGAATAAACACAGGGGGAAGAGAAGGTGTCTTTCATGGGAAGAGGGAGTTCTGGGGCTACAGTGTAGGTGTGTGTGTGGAAGAAAAGCTGTGTACCAGTTGGGCATCCAGCAGAGCAGTGGGCTACTCACAAAGCCATACTGTGTGGCAAGGAGCAGCCAAGTAGAGGTCACACTAAGTGACTGCTTCCTGCACTCATAAGACTGTATCGAGGAGTGTCTCCCAAGCATGGTGTACCAAGAATGCAAAGAAGAATAAAGATTAGACCCTTGTATCCAGGAGTCCATAAAACAATGGATAAGGTACACTTGAAAATAGAAATTCAAAGCAGAGTGCAGTGAATGAGGAGCTGGCCACATCATCCAGCTGTGAATACACAACAGGCCTACCCTGGGGAGCTGGGGCAAAGGATTCTCCCACTTGGACCCTGGTTCCTTTTCTGTGCTTCTGAAGGAACAGAGCTTCTGGTCACATTGACTGTATCCTTGCAAAAGAAATTGAGGCCTGCCACTTTAACTTAAAAAGCAGCGACTGGAATAATAGGTAGAGAACAGATACTGTTGAAGAAAGTGAATCAGTACGGAAGAAGAGTAACGCAAAACAGACCCTCAGCAATCACACTTTCTATGGGAGAAAAGGGGCTGTTTCTCTCTGCCTCCCCAGGAAGTAAACATTTTTGCATCATTCTTATCACAAGAGGCTCTGGTTAAAAATTATATTAGCAGCAAAATCTGTTTGTCTGTTTGTCTGTTTGTCTGTTTGTCTGTTTATCTGTTTGTCTGTTTGTCTGCCTGCCTCCTGCCTCCTGCCTCCTGCCTCCTGCCTCCTGCCTCCTGC
>JANHMN010000009.1:69700600-69731381 GCA_030674055.1 Rhabdomys pumilio
CCTGCCTCCTGCCTCCTGCCTCCTGCCTCCTGCCTCCTGCCTCCTGCCTCCTGCCTCCTGCCTCCTGCCTCCTGCCTCCTGCCTCCTGCCTCCTGCCTCCTGCCTCCTCCTGCCTCCCTCTCTCTCTCTCTCTCACCTCCCCCCCCCCCAACACACACACAAGCACACGCTGGATTACATTTCCATAAGCTAATTCTTTAAACTAAAAAGTTAAGCTATGTATTTAATCAAGGCCAGAAGATTTATGAAATAACTTCAGATGCATTACACAGAGTCCTCATGGACAGACAAAATTAACACTGAATTAGGAGGAAGGTGGGCTACTCTTCTTACCCAAGGCCCCTTTGGGATGAGGAAGTCAAGGGATGAGAACCAGGAACCACTGTCAATTATTCTGAGGAACTATGAAGAGTATGCAAAGTGGCAGAAACTCGAGAAGGCAAACTGTGGCTCTGAACCAAGTTCACTCCGGACTCTGAATTAAGCAAGACATGTTAAATTTGCTTCCTGTTCTGACAGCTGAGAACTTGGGTGGCTAGGACAGTTGTCAAGGTGAGTCATGATGCCCTGTGGAGTAGACAGGGAAATGTGAGCTGCAGCCACCCCTTGGTTGGTGACTTTGAACTGGTGGATGACTGTGACCTACAAGGGAAGACTCTGAGGGGGGCAGAACCTTGACTGAGGACTGTCCCATCAGCTGGGTCTTCTACTGTGCCACACAGGATTGAAATATTTAATCCAAGAATGAAATGGAATATTGGTGCCTTATAAACTTTATACATACAAGTGAGTGGAGGGAATTTTATGCCAAAGGGATTTTGTCCCTTAAGATGTGGCTCATCTAGATGGGTGAAACACCATTGCCCAGAATAAAAGATTATTCTGGAGCTAGTGGTTTAAATACAGTCAAAAGTAAATCATAAAGAAATGTTTGAAGAAAAGAATTATTGAAAACCGGGGGGGGGGGGGGGGGAAAGAATTGAGAAAGGATATTGGAGGTGACAGATGGAGATGACATTGTGGGAGGTAGATATGTTCTAATCAGATATCTCCATGTGGGAGTGTCATAGCAAACCATGCTAATCTGTACGATCAATATGCCAAAGTAATAATTTCTAAATTTTTGAAAAGTAAAAGAACACCCAATGGCTACTAAGACAGAGGCCATTGAGACTGGTCCTTATGCAGGGAGTAAAGGACTATGGAATCCATCATTCTGAACGAGACAACTGTCTGTCGATCCCTTTGTCCAAGGTAGGTAAATGCAGCAGCTTTGCTCTGAGACCTCTTTGTGCCTAGACGGCTGCAGGAAGGTGACATCTACTGGGGAGCGGGGGGGGGGGGGGGGGGGGGGGGGGGGGGGTAGGGTGTTCTCCTCTCTCCACTTATCCTTTTTGGAATGGCCTCATAGTCCTAGACATGTTTTTTAGTTGATTCCAGATCCAGTGGAGTTGACAACCAAGAGTAACCATCACAAAGAGGTTGGATAAAAGCAACGAGGTATAAATCGAAATTGTAGTGCACTATACAGAAGCACTTGTGGTATCTATAATTGTCTAAGCACATACTGGCTCTCTGGCAGGTGAAAGGGTCTCTGAAATGAGTCATATTTTTAAGTCTATATCAAACTATGCTGGTCAGTCCAAGAGCCAGTCATAATGTGTGGCAAACAAGTCCATGAAGTGTGGATAGTCTGCATTAAGGAAAACTTCAACTCTTTCTTTTTATTCTCTTTTCATTTTGTGTGTGTGTGAATACATGGTATGCATGTATGCATGTATGTATATATGCATGTATAGCACATGCATTTGTGTGGGTACACATGTATGTAGTGCCTGTGATGGGGAGGGGCCAAGACTGATGTTAGGAATCCACCCATCTTCTACCTTATTTACTGAGGCAAGGTCTCTCAATCAAACCCAGAGCTTGACAATATGGCTGGTCTCCCTAGCCAGCTTGCTCTAGGAGTCTTTGTCTCTACCTTCTAAGACTAGAAGTAGAGTGAGGGATGTCACACTCACCTGGCATTTCTGTGAATAGGAAGCTCCTGTCCTTGCATTCACACATCAAAAGCTTTAACTACTGAACCCCCCTCCCCAGCCCTTCTTTGTTTTACTTGCTTAATGCAGCCACTAGAAGTTTTAGAATGACACTGTGGGCAGCGTTTCTGGCTCACATTCCCTCTCTGGTGGTCACTGGCGATGTCATAACAGAGGCTGACCATCGTGGGCAGCCTGCAGCTGCTGAGCTGTGGGCTGGCAGCTGAGCTTCATCCCCTCTGACTCTAGGTTTCCTACTGTAGCTAAAAGAATTGCCAATGGGAACTTCAAAATAATGTCTTAGTTGTTAGATGACGGTGCCTGTTTAGGGACTACCCCACAGTTGTTTTAAGAGGCCTGCCTGGGTTAAGACCATTTATGGAAGGAGCTAAATGGTAGTGATTCATTCCATAAGTATCTCTGGAATTTTCAGAGAAAGTACCATCATGTTGATCAACATCAACTGGCATGGACTCTTTTTTTGTTTTGTTTTGTTTTGTTTTGTTCTGGGTTTTGTTTTGTTTTGAGACAGTACCATGCACTCCAGGTTGTCCTCAAACTCAAAATGTAGCTGAAGATGACCTTCAGGCACATGCTACCATACCCAGCTTAATACAGGATCTTAAATTAACTGACCAATGTCCTCTAAAATAGGTACAGTAACAACTGTGCTCAAGAATATTTTAAATGTGAGGGCTAGGTCTTCAGCACCATTATCCCAGAAAAGAATGTCCTAATTATTATTTCTTACAGCATTATAGATATAGATATAAGCAGATAAACATGAACAGCTACACAGAGAGGGGGGAATGTTTAAAATTCCAATAAGAAAAACAAAACTTTCTAATGGTTCAAATAAGAGCAAATCAACTCTACACTGTATCTTAAGGTAGACCAAAATGGGTAAACACGATCCATGTTCATAAAACCTTGACAACAACAGATCAAATCATCTCTTTAACTGCATGACCATCATCACCCTGAAATCAGCACACCAGGCCTCGCCCATGAAGCACGACCTTTGTAGAAGGAGAAACCTGTTAGGTGGTAGGTAGATGTAACGCACATACACAGGCTGTCTGCCATGGTGCAGCATGTTGTTTTCATAGAGGGATTGCTTTGCAGGCAAGTTATCCTTGCAGATAACTCCTTGTCTTCCTCCTTCTAGAAGGTATGTGCTCTTCAAAGGCATACATACCCTGTTAGCAAGGTTCAGAGTCTTTAATCTTAGGATAAGATAGCTGGCTAAGCCACCCTGAAACCTTTCCTGACGGCAGTCCTGATCTTTTACCTGTCCCCTATGACCTAGAAACCTCTAATAGCATGCCGGAAGGGTTTAGTCATTTCTGGGAGACAGGGAGCACTTAGGGGACAGAGGTGGTGAGAACAATGCTTGGCTGGAAAGGATCTACTGTGTGTGCTTGATGTTAGTGACTACGGATTCAGGAATGCTGGTGAAATTCCAGGGTCCCCACATTCTGCAGCGACCATCTATGTCCTTACTGTGGCTACTGTTCTAACAGCTTGCAACTTGATAGAAAGCTGGTGATGGGCTTGTAAGAGTCAAAGGACACCAGTGATTAAGACTCGCCAGGAAGGATGATGTAAGGGTATCTCCATTTCAGACTAGGGAGAACACAGCAAGGCTCTGCCTCGTGGATCATAGATAAAAATAGCTGCTGTCTGCTGGTGCCAGGTACTTTTCATGATCTGTCACTGAGAGCTCACAGCCAATTTCATGAGACGGTGCTACATTATTCTGCCTTCTTCTTACATGAGGAATCCAAGGCCACATGCGGTTTCGTCACTTGTCAAAGGTTAGTGTTGCTGAGGTTAGAATTGGGTCCCACTTTGATCTGGTTCCAAAGCCTGATCTCTTTACTAGTGTGTGGAGCTAACTGCAGGGAGGCTGCTACTCCCAGGAAGAGCTGCAGCTGTCTCAGGTGAGCTTTGTTTAGACCTCATGAAACTGTCAAATAGTTGTTGCCTCCTGGGGAAAGTGGGTGCTTCCCGCAGCCCATAGTTAGGGGAGGTTAGGCACTTGGAGGAGTGAAGGGACCAGGACAAGCCTCCATGTGCTGCTAGAGTATGAAGCATCCCTGGTGATAAAGGAGCTCACTTTAAAGAATTCTGTGGGTGTCACAGCTGTGTGCTCACTCAGTATAAGAACTAAGGAAAAAATCACCTAAAATTAGATCTGGGTATTATTAGCAGTTTAAATTCAGTAATGACCCACTCTCTAATTCCTGCCAGAAATAGGTAAAGCAAAGCCTGTTGCTTCTCACTGTGACTTGTACCCTTAACCGTGGCATTATTCCCATAGAACTTGAACATCCCTTATGGACTGGCTATTTTTGTTTTCAGGTCTCAATTACTGAACCTTGGCATTTCATCCCAATGACGCTGGATGAGAAATAACAGAAACCAAGACAATGATAGCATTTCTGTTTCAGAGATAGTCAGGGAATATGCTAGAAAGGTGGACTGACCTCAATTTGCTATGAAGGAAAAAGAAGAAGAAAAGAAGGCAAAGGCTGATTCATCCCCCAAGGAGGTTGGAAAAGAATGTGGTTTGACTGAAGATGCCAAAGAAAAGCAAGAGTTAAGCTGAGGAAACTCAGAGCATTGGCTGTCAGCTCCAGGCCATCCCAGTGCCCCACCTAGGGCCACACACATACCATCAACCTCAGCTGGGGTGGAAAGGGAAGGGACTAAAGAAGAGGCATACTGTTGGGTGGCTACAAAATGTGAGCAAGAATCGGCTGCCGAAAAATGTGACATTCTATGTCCATGAGAGGACATGATATGGCCTTAGAAAATGGCTATAGACTGTTAAAAAGCCAAAAGGAGTATACACACACACACACACACACACACACACACACACACACACACATATATATGTTTGTATATGTGATATATATGTATATATGTGTATAATGTATATATGTATATGTGTATGTGTATATGTATATTTTGTAATCAATTATACTAATTATGATTATATTTTATATTATGTAATATTTCATACATGTATGAAATATTGCATAATTACATATATAATACATAAATTACATATATGAAATATATATGTATATTTATATTGGCACTGCTATGAGAAAGTGCTGGGTGAAAGAGCAGAAGTCAAGGAGGAAAGGCAGAAAGGCAGGAACAGGCTGATGGTTAAATGCAAAGAAAGCATGTCCCTGATTTTTGAAGACTTTATTCTGGTATAACCTTTATTCTCTAGTCTATTAGCAACTGCCAAGTAACAAAAGTTGTAATAATCGTGAAACTGTTCTGTGTGGCTAAACTACCCAGTGGTTAAGGTGAAGGAAAAATAAGAGCATGTTGTGATCATCAATTTGGATTTTCTACCAGACCTTAAAAACATTCATCAGGAAAGCGACGAAAGCACACCTCTGGGCAAGTCTATGAGCTGTTTCCAGAAAAGACTAGCTCAGAGAACTGAGTGGATGAGACCTACCTCGAGAGGAGCTCCATCTAACAGGCTGGAGGTCCAGGTGATGAGAGAAAACAGAAAGGGGAAGCAAGCCCTGGATTAAGAGTTTCTTCCCCAGTGGATGTGGTTTTATGCTGCCGATTCAGATGAAGATCAAACTCCAGCTTCTTCAGCCTATGACAGACTTGCAGCAGTGATATGCAAAAACTTTGGAAGCCTTCACCCTCAGACCCAGGATGCACCATTGGCTTCTCACTCTGTGTTTTCAAAAGCATCTTGTTCTGAGTTCCCTAGCTGATACCCAGCTCTCTGATCTACAGAGGACTGTTGTGTGGCCATTGAGTACTCCAGGGTATTAACTTCCTGCTGGTATTGTATATATTCCTTTCCCTAAATGGTCCCAATACAAAGATGAATTATCACTCTTCTCAGATCTGTCACCATCAATCCAAAAGTGAATCACTGACCCTACAAGAGAACCGTTTTCTTCCGAATAGTCAATTAACTTTCAAGGTAGAATGGCTTACTGAGAGTGCAGTCCTACGCAACTACCAATTTCTATTGAGTTAAATGTTGTGCCTGCTCTTGCCAAGGAGTAATCTCACAACACAGAGCTATTAATTAAGTGTTATTAATAAAGAGGAGGTAGTTCCATATTTAATATCATGTAAAGGAATTTGGTCCATTATACAAGCATTAGTCAATTCTGTTGCTATTATTTATTAATAATGGCAATGGAGATCCAAGTGGCTATTGAGAACAGTCTTAAAGAGATGACTCATGGGCAAAGCCGATCTACAGAAATAGCATGTGCTAAGATTGCCATCTGTTAGAACAATCTACATCACAAGACTCCACGGTTCCCGTTACCCAGGGTAAGTGCATTTCAAGCATGAGGGAAAACTTTATCAAGTTTCTCTAAGTCCCTTTACTTCGAGACTAAAGTGGCTTACACAAGGAGGAGGGGAAGGGAAAGAATGAGGCACAGCCTACTCCCTCATCTCCCCAGATTCCCTCTTCACAGGAGAAGAGAAAGGCTCTCTTGGCCATTATCACTCCTATCATTGAATCTGTCAACTTCGCCTACTTGATCTTTACCAATGCTCTTCAGGCAACAGAACAGGGATTTGAGATAACATTGAAAATAAATATATTCATTTGAAAGAGTTCTTCGCTCCCCCGCTTCCTACTTTCCCTCTTTCTCTTCATTTTTTTCCTTTCTTTCATGTCTTCCAGGAAGAACTAAGCGTGTCATCAAATCTATGCAAGGGAAGCCATATACCCTAAGCTTCTCTCTGTTTTGTAATAAGAACATGACATCTGAGATAATTCTAACGTGCAACTGGTAGTTTTAGATTTTAGCTTCTGTCATAAGTGGAGCCTGCCCTGAATCCTATCTCAAGCAGATAAGGAGCCTGCTACCTCCCCCACACCAGCCTTCAAAAGGCAGCTCGGTATATCACTTAAACCCTCCTTTTCTTTCTCTGGAGATTCCAGGCCCACCTATCCACAAGTCCTCCAAGGGTGTTTTCAGAATACAGGATAAGCCGGCATTTCTACTCTTAGTTCAGAGTCTTTTCTGATGCTTGATTTTCTTCAGATTTTTACAAATTTGAAATTTTGAAATTCAAACTTTAAAAGTGATTTTTGAACTATAAAATTTATATTATAATTCAGCCAAGTAACATACTATCATCCTCTTTTTCTATGTGTAAGAGTGTCGTACTCTACAAATTTAAAGAATAAACCAAAAGAAATTTACTGTATCTGGAAAGAAAAGCAAATTGCTGATAGTAACTTCACTAATTAACAATGATGATACTCACCACTAGAAATGCAAATCCTTGGACACCATAAGCATTGACCTGGGGTTTCTGTGAACATTTACATATGTTACGCAAAGAGGTAAAGGAGAAGATATAATGTGGGAGTTGATAAGAGGAAAGACAAGACAGGTACAGCTTGAATCTAGAGCTGCTTAGCATTCATAATGACCTGAGTTCAATCCCAGGCACCAATTTTTATTAAAATGATCCAAAAAAAGTGAGGAAGAAGAAAAGAGGAGGAAGAAGATGAGGAGGAAGAGAAGGAAGCAACCTTGGTCTAGACACATTTGCCTGTGACACGTTTAAAGCTAAAGAAAGATAGTAAGTTAATAAGTTAGGGCTCAACTGGAGAAAATCACTAAGTGTCATACGTATGATGATAGGAGCTAGGAAATGCTTTGTTGCGTCTGAGGCCAATCCTGAAGTCAGCGTGGCAAGCTTTCACCTCCAGGGTTGCATGGACTTTTCAGAGGGACTGCTAGGCATTGCCACAGTGGTAAACTTCAATCTGTCCACACGACATTGTCTACTTCACTTGAATGAAACTATTTTCATGTATGCTTCTGTGGAAACCAAGAGTGCTAGACCAACAAAGTAGGAGACACCAAGCAGATTTCAGTAGCTTATTAATAGAAGCTAATTGCATATCTATCTATCTATCTATCTATCTATCTATCTATCTATCTATCTATCTACCTATCTCTGTGTGTGTGTGTGTTTGTGAGTGTGGGGGTGTGGGTGTGGGTGTGTGTGTATGTGTGTGTGTCTGTGTGTGTGTCCTTGTATCTACATAAGCCTATGTATGCTCCTGTGGAGGTCAGAGATTGACAGTGAGGGTCTTTCTTTGTTGCTCTCCACCTTACTTTTCTGAGACATGGTCTCTCCTAGAACCTGGCTAGAATGGCAGGCCAGCAAGCCACAGGAATCCTCCTGGCTCTGCCTCCTAGTGCAGGGACTACAGGTCAGAGCTTCCACACCCAGCCTTTACCATGGATGCCTCCGTTCTGAACTCACCTTCTCTTGCTTGCACAGTGCGTACCTTATCCTTGGCTCATCTTCCCAAGGAACCCATTTGTACCTCTTAAATTCTAGAATAGTAAATCCCGGCCGTTAGAAAAGAGACTATACATAAGTTGGTGATTTAAAGTGTATTTCTTCAGTATCTGCAGCTATTTACATCTATTTGACACTGGAACTAAATCTTCAGAAGGCCATCATACTGAACTGTAAGGACAACTGCTTCAGAGAGATGAAAAGACCAGAGAAACCAGTAAATTCCATGGGCAATATCAGCCCACTGCTATACTCAACTTTCTGAACAATGGCTGGCTTTGTAACAAGAGGAGAGACTATAGCACTCTTTAAGTCTGTAGACGGCAATATTAACAAAAGCACTACAGTAAGTGAGAGGTAATCCAAGCTAGAATTGAAGTCCATTCAGATGATTACAAACTATTGATGCCATCCCTCAGAATGGAGCAAACTGGCCCAAGTACAATCAGCCCATCACCACATGACCATTTAATAGTATAGGAGGAGTAGGGCCATACTGGGAACCCAGGGTTGCTCAGTATTGTGGGCAGGCTGGATTCCTAGAGTAGATAAGGTTAACCAGCCTTGCTCGTATATGACTTACACCTCTCCTTTTATGCCCACTTCATACATGTGTACTAGAGGCCCAAGTACAAGAACAGGTTAAGTTGGAGGGATAAACTGACTAACGTCCATTAGACAAACTATCCCATACACACTGGTCCGTAGATCCTCCTTTGCTGAGATGGCTCAACTGGTACACATTCAGAGAGGACCTTTCATAATCCTCCTCTCCAAACTTAGTTATCACTCATTTTCCAATATGGCTCCCTCTCAATCCCTGAGTATCTAGATGACCTCTTCATTGCATCTCAAAAATTGCTACTGATTAATCTTCAGAATTATCCCTAACTCTCTACTTTCTCATTCCAAGCCAAGAGCACGGTCGGGTACACCACTTAGAGTTTGACCCAATGGTGAGTGTTTTCCTTTGAATGGAACTTTAGGGTTCTACCTATTGGGTTTAGGGAAACACTAATATAACATTAAGAGCTATCCCCAATCTACGTCCAGCGGGTTCCTTACCCTACATAATCTTCCCCCCTTTGATAAGGCCTCGAGTTTCTATTGAGAGAGAAGAGGCTGGGAAGCAGGAGGAGAGACCCTTCCAGACTGATGGATTTACATACCCCGCAGGCACAATCTGCCACAAGCTGATTTCATTTACATGACTTCCGTTTCAGCACAGTGAACCTCTATTCCGCACAAATTATGAGCCAGATGTATGTGTCTTTCTCCATTAACCAGAACTATGGTCCCCAGTGCTGAGAGAGCTCTTAGCAAGCCAAAGCCATTGGGTTTGCCATAGAGGGAACAAAACAGCAGCTGATGGTCACTGGCACATCTCTACAGCACCGACAGTGTCACCCAGCCATCTTGAGCTCAAGAATAAGGCAGGTTTGATGAGAGAGCTGTTGACCCATGGACATCCTGAGAAAATGACAATGAGGGGGTGCCTGATATGCACTTCAGGATAATAACCTGGGGCCGGTGAAACACTCTCCCAAATTGCATATAATTTACATTGTGTGTAATTTAAGTAAATAGGTACTTCTCAATTTTTTTTTCTACTCATGGTACACACATATTGTTTAAAAATAAACAAACAAAGCTCAGCCTCTTGTTAGTTCTTTGCTTTCTCAAGATTTAGAGAAGAAAATATGAAATAAATGATGATAATTCTCAAAAGTCTTCCACCTGGAGAGATCCTGAGTCACGTTTTGAACAAGGTACAAGGTACACACCATCTTAAATGTTCCCTGATTCTGGCAGAGTTGATTCCTGAACTTACAATGAGAAAGAGAAAGAAGCATTTCTTCCATAAGTCATAAGAAAATGAGCTTAGCTGCAGAGAACAGTATGGCGTGGCCTCAGGAAGGCGTTGTTTAGATGGAATCATCACCATTTGAGCCACATCTTCCTCAGCCCTCCAGGATTGGACTAACAGAGATCAATTATTTTTAGAGTAGAATCAGATTCTGATCATATCTCTCTCTCTCTCTCTCTCTCTCTCTCTCTCTCTCTCTCTCTCTCTCTCTCTCTCTTTCTCTCTCTTTCTCTCTCTTTCTCTCTCTCTCTTCCCCCCCCCCGTGTGTGTGTGTGTGTGTGTGTGTGTGTGTGTGTGTGTGTCTATGCACATGTGTACATGAATCAAGAGTCTCCCTCACTCATATTCCGCCTGACTCTTTGAAACAGAGTCTCCCACTGAACACAGAGCTCACTAATCAGCTAGACAGCCTGGCTGGCCGTGCAGCCCACAGGCCCTTCTGTCTCTGCGCCCCAGCACTGACAATACGTCTGGCTCTTCACGCGGGTTCCAGAGACCAAGTTAGTTCTCTTGCTTGTGCAGCAGCTCCTAGAACCTTCTTTCCAGTCTTCCAGGAGACTTTGAGTCTCTGAATTCCCAATGGTGACCATGGCCTATGAGTCCTATCCTTACTACCTAAATCTCTAAAGTCTCAGGGACTTCTCTAGTCTTTCTTGTCATGAATCTACAGCTGAGAGTTAACAAAAAGGCAAATAAAAAAAGTGCAGCCACTTTCAAGGCAAAAGTAAAAGGAGACAACAGTGACAAGAGTCACTGTAGAGTTGTCGTTGACGCCAACTGCAAAGACAATCTCAGTGTCACAGTTAAGGTAAAAGTAAGCTTGGCTTTGGGGTCTATTTCAAAATCTGGGAGTCCATCTGACATAGCCAGCTTTACTCCATAGAGACAGCTACCACCAGGGCTCTGGGAAGCCAGTCTGCACCTCACATTTCCCTTCAGCTGATGTACAAAGAGCATGACCCCCACTGATCACTATGTGTGTTCCATCTCATGCTAGGAGGGCTGGCTAAGGGGAGCAAAGAGTGCTAAACAAAAGGAAAGCTCATCACACAAGTAATGAGGCCTCACGGTTCATGGGCAGACTCTTAATTCTATCATCCACACTGGAGAGGATGCATGCTTACAGCATGGATCAACATGTAAAACCTTCCATTCCCACGGCAAACAGCATTCGAAAGAGGAGCGATATACAACTGTTTGTTGGGATTTTTATTTTCTTTTCACATATGGCAATATTTATCTTCAAAGTTCCCCTCTCTGACTCCCAGGCTCTTTTACGAAGCAGCTGGTCTTGTGTGGCCTCATTGTGACATGACTCCTGTGTGATTCGGTAGCTTATTTGCCCAGTGGTTGGGTGGAATTTGTAAACTGCATACTATTGTTCTCGACTGTTTTCTTTTTAGTAAGAAGCCATGCTTTCTTACATGGTGGACATCCATGACTGGGATTCGAATTAGGTGGAGCACTTGAGATATTTCTATCCCAACTTTCTCTGTTCGGTAATGACATTAAACAAAACAAATTATTGCAATTAAACAGAGAGATGGCAATGGGGCCTGGAAAGAGACGTGGACTGGGAAATTAAGATGTGATTGGGCTTCATTTTATGTAGGAGAGCTTGTTAACAAACGCTCAGATCTAACTACTACAAGCTGCTAGCATCTTCTAATTATTCCTGGCTGTTCTTGGGAAAACAAAGTAAAATATGGAGTCTCTTAAAACAGGCCTCTTTGGCTAACTTTGTTCCTGAACAGACATTAGTAAATGCTCTCAGTTAGCTGTGACACTTTCCTTCAGTGATGAAATGGCTACAGTGCAGCCAGACCTATTAAAACAGAACAAAACTCTGAAAGCAATTTATATTCTCATTTTTTTTTCACTAAAAGGAAGTTCCTTGTACATTTTGCCACCATTGTTATTTTTCCGGGAATAATATTCTGAAATGTGAATGGAACTTTCAAAGGACATTGGAAGGAAACAAACAAACAAACAAATAAACTGAGAAATCCAGAATCTTGTGTGGGGCTTAAATTTTAGACTGCTCAGCAGTATGAGGGCTGCAAAGAGGACGTAGCAGTTAAGAGTGGGTACTGCTCTTTCATAGGACCCTGAGATCAGTTCCCAGCAGCCCTCCCCACACCTGCCCACCTGTAACGCCAGTTCCAGGATATCCAGCATCCTCTTCTGGCTTCTGTGTATGAACATATGCACACACAGAGCTGGAGAGGATGATTTGGAGAGAGATATGAATATGATAGAATCAGCACATTCCATTGGCCTTATCCCAAGCACTTTCCATTTTAATGTTATGTAAATCAAACACTGTTGCTAAACTTCATTCTCAAGGAAATTTTAAGCAATCACCTACCGCCCCAACAACAACAACAATAACAACAACAAAATGTTTGGATACTGGTCCAAATTTTGACCTAAACCTCTACAGTCTTCACGTGGTCCAGAAGATTCAGGGGCTCCACACTGCCACCGAGGCTCCAAACCAGACTCTCAGTCCTTGCTCCAGTCTGTTTCTTTCTTGGGTCCCCACAATCCCTGGGGGCTGTGCACTGGGCATCAAACACCACTTCCTGCATCCCCAGTGCTCTCCGCAGAACCCTTCTTCTGTTGTATTCTGGTCCTTAATATTCAGGAGACCTCAGCTGGAGATAACCACATGTCCCTACATACAGGCCAGTCCTTCAGGGACTGGTATGGCCTTTGATTGTAAGCCTTTGTCTCAAAAAGGCATTTGGTAGTGGTTTTGTTCAGCTTCTAGGCTTCTCCTGCCCTTACTCAGAGGATTCTATCTCCTCCCATACCCCACAGCCTCACAAGCAAGGTGTCCAAGGGTTCCCTCTGCTTATCTGAAAGTTTCCCATATCTCTAACAGCTATGGGGTTGAATACTCTCTGATCCCCACTCTCCTGTACCAAACCATTGTTAGAACCCCCATCAGTATGCTAGGTCACTGACATCCCTTCCTCCACATTAAAGGTAGGAACTGCAAAGCATCTGCAGTCACTTCTAGGTCAGTTCCTTCCTCATCCCTACCTGACTTCTCGAATGGGATTCAGGATTTGTAGTCTCAGGAGAAGCTCTATACTGGTGGTTTAATCTGGGTCTTCTTTCCCTATTGGGTCCCTAGGGGGAAAAACAAAAAACAAAAAACAAAAACAACAACAACAACAACACCAACAACAACAACAACACACACACACACACACACACACACACACACACACACACTAGCAGGTCCAACACCTGCATTTCTGTCTCTTTAATTCATTTCCCTGCTAAGTTGGAGGTCAATACTGAAGACGCCAGCCACATATCCCTCTCTTGCTGTAATCCCTCTTTACACCTGCAGTTTCCCCCAGGATCTTCTGTTTCCTATAGTAACAGCCAAACTTCCTCTGCAGCTGCCTGGTGATATCTCTGTCCCTGATCTGTAACCTCCTATAGAGACAAGCCACCATATCAAAACTTCCTCTGCAAACACCACCTTGTACAGCTTTATCTCGGTCGCTTGTCTCGTTCTCCACATCAGGGACAACACCCTTGTTCTCCCCATACTCATCTTCACTGTCATCACATCTTGCTGACTACATCAAGTAATGCTCAACTCCCTTCTGAGGAGGAGACAGCAAAAGCACAGACCCTTCCTTTGGAAGTCCCAACAATAAAATGATTCAACCTAATTTCACTCTGGGAAATCAGCGAATTATTGGACTTCCTTACAGAGCACAGGTAAGCAGTGACGAGCTCGAATTGTGAGTACATTCTCCAAAAAGACCACACTGAAAAGTCTTTACCTAGCACGGATGACAGCTTTCTCATAACAACATAAATGGAGCCTCTCCCCAGCCCACCCCCACCCCTCCCTGGCCTATATACTATAGTCTTTCCCAGAGGCCATGTGCAATTAGCAAAGAGATTCACACACTAGTAACATGGAGAGACTGGATACTCAGCTGAGGGCTGTGACACACCATGCCCCTCATGAGGTTGACATGCTGGTCCAGTCCATGCAAACAGTCACCAAGCACCCTCACTACCCCCCCCACACACACACACTTTTTGCCAAGTGGACACAGCTGAACTCTGAAAGACAGTCTTTAATTGGCTCAGAGAATAGTCCTGTATAACAATCACAAACCAAGGTTTGACTCTCAGAATTTGAAGTTGGGCGAATGGATCTTATCTGTAACCCCACGTATAGTCTGAATCTTGAAGTGACACACAGTAAGTTCATGGGAATTTAAGGGTCTAATCCCAAACGTTGACCAGTGTCCTGAATGTTCTTGTTTAAGCCACTGTTCTGCATGAACTGTTGGAAGCATTCCCATCTGCCCAGCTGAGAGGTTGAGTTATTCACGTGAACAGTGTCCATTGGTATGGAACACAAACAAGTAGATGGGAAATGTCTTCACGATCATGTCATCTGAGTCACGACAGGATGTGATGAGCTTCCCAACCTCTCATAGGGGACATGCTCCAGAGCCACCTGTATTTTCCAGATCCAGCCATTGCTCTCCTCTAAAACTGAACCTCAGTCATAGCCTGCCATTGCTTGCTCTCTGGGCCACACAATTAACTTTGGAAGGATCTGGATTATTGTCAACCAACATCAAGTGAAAGGCTGTTCATTTTGATGAACACTCCCCCTATGCACCTGTTTGGTTTCTATCTCTTAGAGAAGATTTTTTACCTTAACACGTCTCCAAATCTATGAGGAAAGCTTGCCCATTACCACAGGTGTCATCATCAGACTTCAGTGAACGAGTGCTCGTTGACATGGAATATATTGAGTGATTATGTGCTAAGTACATAGTTCTAGGTTGAATACAATTAAATATGTGAAACTGAAGAGTGAACATTGAAGGCTCAGATCTAGTTCACGGGATGAGCCACACACACAGATTCGAAAGAGCAATATCCTACAGTGTATGGTTTAGTGACATATACAATGGGGGATTCAAGAAGAGAGGAAATAAAACCATGGAGAGTTTAATAAAAGCAGTGGCATTAGAAAGAAACCCACATATGTTCCACCTTGGATAAAAGCAAGATCTCTCTTCCAGGCATTATGGATGGAGCTGTCAGTCAGTTCTTGAGAAGAGGTCTTCACCGTGTTCTGTCAGATGTCTAGTAGCTCCTCACCAAATCAGGAGATCAAAAAACCATCCCGTGGAGAACAATTGGGTAAAGATTATGTCGCCTAAGTGAATTTTTCAGCTCAGCCTTAGAGAGGAATTGTCTGTGCTGAGGAGAGAAGTCAGACAGCTAAGGATCGGGATGGCTGAGCACAGTGCAAGCAATGGCAGACACCAGTGAGGAACTGTCTGGAGGAATCTAAGGGGTGGGCCCGGAGCCGATGTAACCCAACTCTTAATTGTAGCTAGTTTTGCATTTGGATTGGTGTCTTGAAAGTGATTAAAATCTTTAAAGTTCAGAGTTTTACAAAAGTAGACCTTTTGAAATTCTTCCAAATACAGAGGGCAGGTGGCTGCATAGAACTAATTATCACTAATTATCACATGTAAATACTTTTGAAGACATCCAAAGGTTCTATAGGAGGAAATAGAACTGCAAACGTGGAGGCAACAGTTCCTTCCTTGCTGTGCTAAATTTTCCCCCATGAAGTGGAAAGCTAACCGGAATGCCAGGAATATATTGCTAGATGGTACATTTCAAAACAGCACCGTTTTCACAATTCATCATAAAATCTCTTTCCACAGAGATTTTTTTTTTCCCCAGTGTGGCTTCATGAGGGTGAAATCTCAGTCAGGACCATTCCCAGCCTCTGGTTTTCCCCAAGTGCTTAGTGGAGCAGGTCAGCTTAGACACTAAGCTCTCTAAGCCTTACAGGGAGAAACTGTTATTTTTCAAATACTTGTCACTCACTCTGCTTTTGACTCTGGAGGCAAGAACAGAGAAAAGACCCACTAACAGTATAGCACCCCATCTGTGTGCATGAAGGAAAAAATTTCAGCAGGCTTTTTGTCTCCCAGATTCATTTCGTGATGGTTCTGAGAGACCTGAGCAGCCCAGTGAGTCACTCAGAAATATATCTTTTAAAAACAAAGAAAGGCAAAAGAACCCTACGAATCCTTCCTAAGTTGTTCAGATGTAAGCTGCTTCCTGGTTTTGCTTGTTTTCATGTCTTCAGACAGACAGACAGGTACTGAGAGGAAACAGAAGGTTTCAGTCAAGGTCATTGTTTATGAGCGAATTCTAAGGTCTGAGAGAAGGACAGTGGGCCATCTCCGAAACCTGGCCAGTCCTGCTGAATTAATTTATTTTTTGTCCTCTTTCTTCTCGTTTTTCTCTTTCCTTCCTTCCTTCCTTCCTTCCTTCCTTCCTGTCTGTCTGTCTTTCTGTCTTTCTTTCTTCTTCCCTCCTTCTTTCCCTCCCTCTCTCCTTCCCTCCCTCCCTCCCTTCTTCCTTTCTTTCTTTTGCCTCACATCCAGCACCAGAGGAGCAAGCAGCAAGGCAGAGTCTATGCTAATTCAGAAAGTCTGGGAGCCAGACACTCTGTTGGAAAGAGAAGGATAAAGAAGATTCTGACCGTTGGGCAGCTGGTAGGACATGACTCTGGACTTCTATCTTTTCTTATGCAAGAAACAAATATCAGAATCCTCTTGAGTTTAAAAAAAAAGTAAATAAAATCAGAGGTTTACAGCAGCTTCTCAAAAAGAGTTCATTTTCTTGTGATTTTAGAATACTGTGTTAGTCTCCCATTTGAAATGCCACAAGGGAAAGGATTCTTGAAGGATTTTTCCTTCCCTCTATTGAGATAAAACCATTCTGATGCATGGAGTCTGGGAAGTTATTGGTCTTGATGCATGGGTTCTTTGAAGATATTGATCAATATTAAGGGTGATTTTTACTTTTCTTTTGAAGGTGTTGGCTTAAAAAATAAGTGAAGCACATTCATTGAGGCCTATACCTGACTTGCACCAAGACCTATTCTTAGACTGATATATAAAGAATTCACTTGCCACTCCCTTCAGGATTAAGGAGCATTGACCTTTGGAACAAGGTCTTTATATGCATGTCAGAGTATTTTTAAGAATGGGAAAATCCAGGATACGGATAAACAGCAACCAGTTCCAAATGAGAGTTATTTTTAGACCTGAGATTCCAAAGTATATAAAGCTACAGATATCAGAATGGTTCTCATCCTAGTAACGTGCCTTCCCTTCCTGTCCCCTCTAATACACTTTCCACCCTTTTTAGCATGTGCACACACACACACACACACACACACAGAGAGAGAGAGAGAGAGAGAGACAGACAGACAGACAGACAGACAGACAGACAGACAGACAGACAGACTCACAATTTTTAGGGTTTTTTTTTCTTTTTTTTTTTTTTTTTTTTTTTTTTTGAGACATAGTCTGTATACCCCAGGATAGATGACCTCAAACACTTTGGTGTGTGTGTGCTTTGGGGATGAAGAGTAGAGATACACGCAAATATGTTCTTATGGAGGCTTGTAATTTGTTTTTATGAGACAGGGTCTCTCATTAAATCTAGAGTTCACTAGCCAGAACCCAAACCAGGCTAGCAACACCCTGTGGCCAAGATTACGCCCATCTTTTATCTCCAATTTAGGCTGCAGCTGTATCTCATCCCATTGATGGGAGGTTGATTCCACAGTCCAATATAATCTGCTAACAAGAGTAAAAAGAAGAGTTGGGGGAGGGGGGTGATGTTCAAGAAACATAAGTCCTTGCCTGGCTAGCTGCCTTTGATTAAAAAAAAAAACTACACAGAAAACCAGAAATGCTTCTCACACCACTATGCCTAGAGCTGGGGATGACTCCAGCTCTTTGAGCTTGCATGGTCCACATCTTACCTACTAGCTACTTCTCCTGCCCAGATCCTCTTGCCTCAGTCTCCCAAGTGCTAGGCTTACCAGCATGCACTAACACAGCTAGCTATTATCTAAACAAAGAGTCAAAGTATACACGTTTTCTACTGATGAAAGCCCGGCATTTGTGAAATTTCTCCACAAACCTTCTCTTAACTGTGTGTAAGCTCTCCTACAAGCATTCAAATGTGTCTACTTCTCCCAACAAGATTTGGGATCTCAAGGACAGATAGATGTTCTCTTTCCTGGTACCATTACCAATGTCCAGTCTCTGAAAGTTTGTCAGATAGTCTATTGAGAAGAACAATGTCTCCTTGCAAAGTATTGTATATGAAATCTATAACAGAAAAGAAAGTAATGCCACTTGGAAGTTTCTCTCACTTGTGCTGACCCAGAGCTCTCAGCAGAGGAGTCCTTGTGTCTTCCCATGCCCTGAGTCCATCTAAGCCCTGTCTAAGATACTCAGACACAGGGGTACTGTCTAACAGGTCTCCCCCATCACACTAAGATAGGAAGACATCTGGTACCCCTAAAGAGCTAATGGACTCTAAAGATAGCATGAACTCTCAGCCCACTCTAGAAAGAACAGTGGGTGTATAGTTTTGACTCTTGGAAGAAACCAGTTTCTCTAACTCCTTCTATCCAAATCCTCTGAGCATGATTATAGTCCAGAAACTGCATCTTGGTCATTAAAAAAATGTCTTAGTCAATTAATAAAGATTCTGGAACTTTGTTCAAAATAATCCAGTGGAAAGAAACGGAGTGTACGTAGAGATGTAGGCCAGTCAGAGCTGAGCGGGGCAGGGAGAGGCTTCTGTACTGTTCTTATTACTTTGCTATATGTTTGATATTTTACATAATAATAAATTTCAAAACTCTTTATGGAATTACTTATTTTGAGTACTAACTCCTCAAGTGTTCTCTTTCAGAGAGAAACACTATCTTTTTAAGATACTCCCCTTCTGTGTATTTTAAGTTAGCAGAGAAAGTAATGGATTTTGTTGTGGCATTTTTATGCATAAATGTCATTATACTTGTCCTAATCTATCCTCTCCCAGACTGCTTCCCTCCAGCTCCCTGAGCTTTCTGCTTTTATGTCCCATGTATTCCACGACTCTCTCTTTAAAATATGTTTTCTAAGCTGGGTATGGTAATATACATCTGTAATTCTGTGGTTCAGGCACTGAAAGCATGGGTGCAGGATGTTAGAGTTTAAACTAGTCAGCGCTACACTGAGAGACCTGACAACAACAGCAGTAACAACAACAGCAGTAACAGCAGCAGCAGCAGCAGCAGCAGCAGCAACAACAACCAAACACACATCTTCGTAGTCTAATTCACACTGAGAAAACATTCTTGTCGCAATAACAACGAAGTTTGGAGACACTGAAGGACAGCATAAACAATAAGACCCCCCAGAGATGCAAATGTTAGCTTCACCAGTTACAACCAGAGAGACTGGGCAGAACATTACTTAATGTCCCTGGAGTCGGCCATCTCTCTGTAACCAGTGAATGCAATGGCCACTGTCATGCTCAGCTGAGGAAGGTAAAGAAGCTAAGATGGAGAAAAATGACCTGATTCAGTAGGTGCTTAGCAACAAACCTGGTGCTTTTCACAAAACCACCCACAGGATACAAAAGCTTGGAATGATATAAAGTACATTTCATATCCCCTTTCCTACCAAAAATAAACAAACAAAAAGTAGAATAGATATTCGCTTGGACATGTACTCATCCTCCATGTGTTAAGGGGCATTTGTATGAGTTGAATGATGCTGGACTCAGTACTAACATATAGCCATTACTCTAAAATCCTGTAGCATAGTGGTAGACAAATATATAAATTTATGTGGCTCCTTGGGGAAGAGCTAAAATAAGAATATGTATACAGAAGTCCTGGTATCATGGGAGGACACTGAGCTCTGCTGGGAAGAGGCCAGTGAGTGGTTAACAAAGCACTTAATTGGACCATTCTACTGATAAGGAAGCCCTCCTTTAGAGACTTCTGGGGCTCTCAAACAGACCCTTGCCTCCTTTGGCCATATCCTAGGTAACAAATGGAAAGCCACTGAAACACATCATTCACAGTGGAAGAACACCAGAACAAACAACTTCTGGCTTGCCCACTTATTTCAAGACAGTGCATCTGAATGGCTAATAAACAGAAAATCTTCAGTGAGATGCAGAGCAGACGGGAGAGTCCAGCTGAAGGGCTGGGGATGGGGGAGAACGGCAATGGGGGAGTCCTGCCACAGCCCTCCTTGGACATCAGGAGACTGTTGCAGTTCCTGCTTCGCTCAGGGAAAAAAGAAGGTTTGGAAACTGACAGAGAAATCTAGCTGGCAGGAAAGCAGGGATGCAGAGAGGCTCCAAGTCACTGGCTCCGCCTCTTTTCTATTGGCTCTATAAATACCATTCTGAAATGTTACGGTAACTTAAGGAGTCTCTTTTAGGAAGCATTTGGTAGTGAGTCATCAGATAGCTATGCGTGCACCCTGCTGTGACTCCGCAGAGCTCTGCCCCTGGCTCTCAGGATGTCTGCTTTAGAATCTCCATCCTGTGACAAAGAAGAAAGTCTACCTTTTGCACACAGGTCATCTCTGCTGCCCTGGCATCACAAGCTGCTCTTCTTCCTTGCTCTGTAAACTTCTAGGAGCTGAAGAGAAGAGTCTCAAACCTGGATGGCATGAATGGGTCCACTTTTAGAAAGACAATGCTGAAACTAAAAGCAGTGTCTGAACTGTTTCGGGAACAAGACCTCTTTTGCACCATGAGAGTGAATTGGGCCCAAGCCTCTGTACAAGGAAATGAGAACTGCATCTTATTCCCAAATATGCTAGGTGCATATTAGTATACTAGTAACTAGTATACTGGTTACACATATCTATTGCATGGGCATATACAGAAACAGTATCACAGAAATTTGGCTGCTACTTTTCACAGACATGGAAGTGTGGCCTGCCATGCTTCATCTGGTATCATCCCTATGCCTGGGGCCAAGCTGCTGTGCTGGCCACCTGCCTAAGTAAGTGCCACACTCTTTCCCCCTGAGAGTCCTTGAGCCAATAGTTACCATCAAGGTTCTAAACTACAGACACATGCTAGCACCCTAAGACCTGACAGAGGAAGGGCCTTTGGTTTATATTTAACCCTGCCAAGCTCTGTGCATTTCCTATTCGTCCTAGGTTGTTATCTTTTGAGTAAAATGAGCTATTATATACAAGTAACATATGTCTACTGCATGGACACATGAAGAAACTAATGCAGAAGTATGGTTGCTACTTTTCCACAGACATGGAGATAAAGCCTGCCATGTTTCCTATATCTTTGTGCTGGCTTGCATAGTACATGAAGACACAGAAAGACTCAAGGGACAGTGCCTGCTTCTTTGTGTGTTTTTAGATTCTCGTAAGACTTGTGTGGCTTAAGCCAATCAACTCATGATTTTGTTTGGTCTGGTTTAAGAATGGTGCATGAATGGGTCCACTTTTAGAAAGACAATGCTGAGACTAAAAGCAGTGTCTGAACTGTTTCGGGAGCAAGACCTCTTTTGCACCATGAGAGTGAATTGGGCCCAAGCCTCTGTACAAGGAAATGATATTCTATCTTTGCAGATACAACTGGCCTGGAACTCATCATAACTTCGACTGACCTTGGCTTTACAGAAGTATATTCGTTTGCTTCTATGTTGTTGCAATAAATGCCATGACCCAAAGCAACTTGGAGAGGAACGAGGAACGGTTCAGTTCATCTTTCACTTCTGGACCATAGATCATTCCTGAGAAGTCAGCCAGGGAGCTCAAGGCAGGAACCAAAGAGGCAGGAACTGAAGCAGAAGCCATAGAGAAACAGTGTTCACTGGCTTGCTCCCCATAGCTTGCTCAACCTTCTTTCTTATACAGCTGGACCACCTGCCCAGAGGTGGCACTGCCCATGGTGGGTTAGCCTGCTCACATCAATCATTAATAAAGAAAATGCCCTATAAACTTGTCTCTTGACCAACTGATGGAAGCAATTATGGTTCCCTCTACCCAGATGGTTCTAGTTTGTATCAGCTTGTCAAAAGCTATAGCAAGCATAGTCAGCTCAGAAATTTTATACGCCTCGCTAATATTTCTATGTAACTGTTTCTCTTTGGTAGTAGTAGCAATGGAGTGCTAGCCATCCATTAGCCACCAGCCAAATGTGATGGCAAGGTGCAAGCAGTGTAGACGTGTGAGTTGCAATTTATAAAGTATACAGTAGATAGATAGATAGATAGATAGATAGATAGATAGATAGATAGATAGATAGACTCCTCCCTTAACGAAGGATATATATAATATATACATTCTATTTTAAAGTGATAATTATTTTAATACATCATATCTACAATTCATTTTATTCATTTCATTGTACTTTTTAATACAGATGCTGGAATGTTTAAGACAGACATGGAGCAAGCATCTTATAGAATTTGAGAGTTGAATCTGCGGCGCTCATGTATCTGTTTAAACATCTCAGCCAAAGCCAGGATATAGGTAGCATCTTCTGGTTTTGAGGCCAGAATCTTTCAGGTTACATCCCTTGGGGAAAAGGACCAAGAGGACAGCTTGTCATTTCGTGTGGGTTGTTGTTTATTGATGCTTTTCCCCATGGCTTGTCAGCAACTGTGATAGCTATTTGGTAGACATCTGTAGAGAGTCCAGAATATGGTTCATTTTTCTTGTTTTACAGCTGTGTAAATCAAACTCAATATTGCTCTTCTATATACAGAGGTTATTGTATGTCTCAAAGCAAAGAATTGCTGACTTTGTGTGGGTTGTGGGTTTGTGTATCTGCCCATGAGTGAGTGTAAAAGTGTACATCCATGTGTGTGTACAGACATGTAGAGGCCAGACAGCAATGTTGGCTGTCCTTCTCAATCACTCTCTACATTTATTATTATTATTATTATTATTATTATTATTATTATTATTATTATTATTATATTGTTATATAATTGGGATTTTTAAATCTTTTTTCCCTTTTGTTTTTGAGACAGTCTCTCACTGAGCCTGAAGGGTATTGATTCAGGTAGATCTGATACACAAGCAAGTCTTAGAGATCTTCTTGTGTAGAATAACAGGTACAGGATGCTTCACTTAGATTTTTGGAGGTTTTTTTTTTTGTTGTTGTGTTTTGTTTTTTGCATGGGTGTTGGGGATCTGAACTCAGATCCTTATGTGTGCACAGTGAGCACTGAGTGAACACCATCTCTTCAGCCAAGAATTGTTCATTTTCATAATTGCATTATTACCTAAATGGTGAGCCTGGGAAAGAAGAATAAGAGATGAATAGGTATAGTCACGTTGTTGAGGGGAGTATAGAAGGAAGTATTGTGGAGGTTTAAAAGGGATTATGAATAAGTAAAATTAAAGCCAGAGTCTTTATTAAGAATTATCTAATCTGGAACTTTGACAATACTATTGATTTTCCATTTTTTTCCTATGCCTTGCCTACACTCCAAAAGACAGATTTTCAGTGAAAGAGAGTAACAGAACAGGGCCTCAGTAGTAGCAGAGGAGAAAGGAGAGGAAAATTCTTCTTGCTCATGGAGACTCAAAACTTGCTCAGGGAAATTGTAAAATTTAGCCCCGGTGAAGCCAAGATAATCTATGAACCATATTCCTCTAATCTCATTAATGAAACCCACCTATTGCGTCAGGGAAAAGTTATTTATCAGTTGCCTGTATGAGAAATTATTGCATCGTCTTTTGTATATGAGACCAGAGAGAATGTGCAGAGGTTGCATTTTACATTGATCTGAATCACGGATACTCTTCTCATAAATACTCCTTATGCCTTCTTCACATTGTGCAAGCAAAATATTATTTGCTTTTAAATTTGGATATCTTTAAAAATTAACAAATTTACGACTGTCCTACCTCAATCTCTTATGTACTATGATGGCAGGTGTGTGCCATCTTTCCTGGCTCATGATGTACATTTTAAACTGGTTCCTACTTCAGAAAGGGTCCCCATGCTCTGCGGTGTAGCTTCAATGGACCACGGCTGTGTTGTCCCTCTACTTACCAATAACACTGAGATGCAATCCACAGCATCCAACAAGCCATTATTTATGGGGTGGGGGTTAAGCAAAAGGAACAGCTAGGAGGAGCCCAGCAAGATAAGTCACTCTGAACCCCTAGTCATGCCTCCGGTGGATTCCTTTGGTAAAGTTTTCCTTTGTGGGTTTCTTTCAGCACTTGACCCATAGCCCATGGAATGTGTCAGCTCTAATTGCCTGTGTGGATTGGCACAAGTCATACCTCAAAATTGGAATGTTGTCACGTATAACATAGCCTTTCAGAAGGATAAATGTGGAAAATGTTTTACCAGTGAATTTCTTAGAAGCAACTGTGCTCTATCATGTGAAGGTTTAGGACCTGGACAGAACCTAAACGACTATATTCCCAAGGTACCCATGTTTCAGTGGCTTTCAGGATGATGCTGCCTTACCCCATCCCTAGAAAAGCAGGTGCCCTCCCTGACTCCATGATCGTCACACAGTATTCTCCATCCAGGCAGCTTTCTACGAGAAGGGGGTTTGAGATTTGCAAGGACAGATGAAGGGTCTGAGGGCCTTTTGGGGATCCCATTTTTGTGAGACTCATTACTGAAGAACAACTTATTCAATTATTGTCTGAGGACCAGGTGATGGCTGTCGAGAAGGCCTCCTTGTTCGGGGTTCAGAATATACGAAATTTGTCTTTAGGGGATGATCCGCTACTAAGAGTGATGCCAGGAGGTTGGCATTTAAGGAAAAGAAAAGATGCTGGCGTGTGTTGAGCATCTATTCTGTGCCATGCATTGTGAACTTAACCTTGGACTCTCGCAGGTTCATCTAAGGTCTGTTTTCTTTTGGGAAAGACTGTGACCCTCTGGTTCTGGAGGGCAAACTAAGCGATGAATACAGGGCTCTTCAGATAGATCAACCCTTTCCTTCCTTACTCTATGGCTATCCTCACCAGACAGCTAGATGTTGGTAGAAGGACACACATTTGGACCAAACACTACAGCAAAGTAGCTCAAAGATCATTTCATACACCATAGATTCAGATAACTTTCTTCTTTATGCAAAAATAATACTCATTTAAGATACACAGTCAAACACCAGCATACAGTTAGCACACACAAAATAGCTATATTATTTGGGGATCCTAAATTCGTCTATGAATCTGTTTAATTTTGGAGGTAAAATTAGCCAGGTTTTGAGATTGAGCTAATCACAAAACCAGAACTTTCCATCAGCTGGGGAGGGGCAGTTAATAACTGCTCTTGGGGAAGGAAGGTCTCTCTTCACAAGAAGCTAGCATGAGAATTCCCATAGCAAACGAAGGCCCACAGGAAATGTCTAGTTGTGATGATGACTCCCAGACGGCCTCGCTCGTCAGACCTCCATTCCAATCTGTTTCTGGCGCCATCATGTGAGGAAATTGTTTTTGTCCTAGGGTACATTGTTTTGGGAAAATAGCAGACTGTGAGCTTCTAAACATCTCCTGATTGATAGTTGACATTTTTCCCAGGAGATTGAGCCAGGCTCCCATCAGGGAATGGGATGGAGGAAAAAGAGCATCTCTTAAAGACCCACAACCTTGCATTTGGAGAGCTAGGCAGGCATACAAGCATCTCCTACTTTAGAAATGAAGCCAGGATGACTGAGGTTCTAGGACAGATGAGCATGAGATTCCTTGTAATAGGAATTATGAGTATCCATATTCTCTTCAAAAGTCTTGAGATTCTTTCAAATACTTACAATCAAATACTGAAATGGTCACATTTATGTGAATATGTTTTGTGGCAGTGGACTACATAAGTCTTTCTTAGAATGTCTATGTGTATGGTATGTATATGTGAAATACACACACACACACACACACACACACACACACACACACATCTTTATTGTAAGTTCTCCTTTCCATTTTTCCAAATCATCTCAGAAGGACAGGGATAGAATGGAGAATCCGTCAATCTAAAGCCCAAAGCCATCCTTAGGACTACCAACTACTGTGAACGCTGGCCTGAGATCAATGACCCTGGATAGGAACATAAACCTGAGACAGGCAGTGAGGATTGTGCCATTTCCATAGCTGGAGGTGTTTTCAGGAGATTGGGTAACAATGCAGTAGAATTAGGCCTGATATTTACTCATTGCCAGTAGAACAATTTGGTCGTTAGGAGGTTGCCAAAGCCTTTTTTTTTTTTTTTTCCAGAAACACCATTTCATGAGATCCTTTGGAAATAACTGTTGATGCCCCTCAGCAGCTCCGAGTTCCACTGACAGAGCTGAATTGTATTCCCTGTCCTTCTCACCCGTAGAGCTACAGACTATTGACTTGTTTGGAAATGGACTCATTGCTCATGGCGCTGGAGGGATGGCTTAGCAGGTGAAAGTGCTTGCCACCAAACCTGACAACCTGAGTTCAATCCCAGGGACCCACGTAGTGGAAGAAGAAGTGACCCACCTGCTGCCTCAAGTTGTCCTCTACCTACACACAGAGAAAAAAAAACATAAAAGCAGAACAAAACCGTCCACAACAATAATTACTCTTTGTCATTGCTGCTTTTTGCAGTTCTTGGTATTGACTAGGCTGTGGGCGCTGGTTTCTGCAGGAAGCCCTTTGAGCAGTTTGAAGGAAGTCAGTGGGCATGATTGGAAGCATGTGAAGCCTTTCTCATTTACTGATTCGGGGTTGACGTGACCATCATCTTGGACCTTAGCTGGACCTGCTGGCTTAAGTCATAAAACGTGATTTCTTCACGTGGCTTGAGCTTCCTACAGCTGAATGGCCAGTTTCCTCGAAAAAGCGTCTCAAGAGAAGCCAGTGAACATATATGATATTATCTTTCATGACCTAACCCTAGTACTGAGGAGTGCTGCTTCCAGAATTATCTCAAGCAGGTTCCATGTATAACGAGAGGAGTGTCAACCCAATGTAAGGTGAGTATGCAGGGGGAACTTGGCATGGTGGCCAACTTTAGAAATCATGAGTCCAGGGGCTTTCCTGAAGCTATAATAATTTGTCCTCCTCCTACATGTTATAAACACGTAACCCCTCTTTTATGACGCCCCCTTTTTTACCCTATGGACTTCAGGACCAGCTGGTGTCACCTAAATTGATGCAGGTATATATACGGTACAGGTGAAGTCCCTACATGTACATCCCTGAGCAGTGTTTCTGACATGGAGACCAGGGGAGCATACCCCACTGGGATAGAAACATACATTTTCTTTCTGAAAAGGAAGTGAAGTATCACACGTGAGAAGGGAAAAGGGGTTGGAGGGAACTGGATGCTCTTAGCTGACGAGGAGGAACAAGCCAGTTAGCGTCTGCTCTGCTGGTGGCCAAACACCCAAGAGAAACAATTTAAAGGAGGGAATGATCCTGGCTCATAGGGTTCGAGGTTTCTGTCACTGCAGGGAGGGCGAGCAGAGCAGAACAGCTAGCCATCTTATTCAGAGTTTCTTTTTCCTGAAGATGTCACTGAGGCATTGGTTGCAAAGTGGCATTACAGCCCGAGCTGTGTTTCTCATTGATGTAACTAATGTATTTTTTAATAGATTTTATGTTTGTTTATCTATTTATTTATCTACCTATTTATTTGCTTATTTTTACATGTATAGGAGTTCTATCTGCATGTATTTTTGTGCACCACGTGTTTGTAGTACCCATGGGGACCAGAAGAAGCTGTCAGAACCCCTGAACTGGAGTTACAGGTAGTTGTGAGCCACCATGAAGCTAATGGGAATCTCTTCTGGGTCTTGTGGAAGAGCAGTCAGTGCTCTTAACCACTGAACCATCTCTTTACCCCCCCTCAAGCCCCCCGCCCAAACAGGTCTGGGAACTTGTGATAAATAAGCAGGTGTCCAGAATCAGAAATACAGAATAGGAATGCTCGGTGTTCTCTGAGGAAGAAGAATGTGGTGTTTCCTAGTGCCGGGACATCAGGGCAAAGATGGGACTAGAACCATTTCTGCACGCAGTTCTCTTTCAGAGTCCTCCTGGAAACAGTGGTGCAGTTGGATTCCGCCCTGGCTCTCCCATTTGATAGTAAGCTTCATCGGCCCATTTGTTCTGTTTGCCTTTCTACACTTGTCTTCCTGCTTTGTTCCTGGTTTTGCTTGCTTACTGGTCGAGACAGTGTCTCACTCAGCAGTTGAGACTGGCTTGGAACTCACTATGTGTACCAGGCTGGTCTTGAACCTATGATAATATAATCTGCATCACCCTACTGAGTGCTGGGGTTACAGGCATGTATCGCCATGCTCTGAATAGCCATCATAATCTTCATTAAAGATGCTGATCACATAGTAGGCTCTCAGAATCTCTTTTCCCTTTGTTGTCCCCCTCCTTTTGTCTCTTCTGCCCTTCTGCACCCATCCTCCTCGGAAGCTTTCCTTTGTCTAAGTTGCTATCAATTTTAGAATCCTGAGCTGGTAATTATTTCTTATGCTGTACCCCTAAGGACAACAAACATATCCGCACATATATATATAGACATACACATTTATATACATTTATAATTACGCATGTGCATGCATATATAAAATAAGTGTATGTATTTCTCCACACATCATACAGTAATGAAGATGTCTTTACTACTTAATATCTTCATAATAGACAGTTAGATCTATAACAAGAAAATAAATTCCAGAGGTTGTTAGGCCTCCCAAAGTCTCCTCAAGACTTCCCTACCAGCTATTTTTTTTTGTGCTCCCTTTGTAAGAATCTGAATGCAACCTAAGGTTCCTTCAAACACCAGGCCATGAGCAAGGGGAAGACACATGCACACATGGCAATAGGAAACTTGATCCAGCACAGCCATTTGGTTGAAAGTTCTGCTCAGTTTTCTGTACTGTTTAATTCTGCCTTAAATGAAGAAACTCGTGGTCCACCCATACTTGAGTACCAGCCAAGCTGCATGACTTCACGTTGCCTTTAGAACAGTATTGGATTGCATAACTTCTTAGCTTGTTTGTTCCCAACATCCTGAGGCTGAGGATCTGCTATATGATTCAGAATGGAGCCCTGGGCCTATGGAAAGGGTTTCTGTCACCAAGGCTGGCAGGAGCTTTGTGCTGTTAACCGAATGACACATCTGTGTTCTTTCAATTGAGCTGGCATCTGCAGCAGAGAAAACTTCTTCTCTGGGGGAGACATCCTGAGAGATTATATTGGGCCTTTTTCTTTACCGCTGGGTTTTTTTTTTTTTTTCTGTTTAATTAGGCCTGTTCTCTTTGGGTGGATCATTTCTCTAGTTCTGATCATACAATACAAAGTGTCCCTTGGTACATTCTGTTCCTTTTATGAGGTTCCTACCCAATTACAGGAACACAGTCAACTCTCCTACAAACAACTATTACTTGCTGAAATAAGAAAAAAAATCAACTACAAAGAATTTCAGGGAAATAAAGACTCATTCAGGGAGAAGCCTAAAGCAATCTTTTAAAGATAAGGTCACTGGAAAACCTTTTGTTTGCATTCTCCCACAAAGGTAGATCGAGAAGTAGGTAGAAGATAGGTAGATAGATAGATAGATAGATAGATAGATAGATAGATATGCCTGGTAATTGATAGAGATGGTAGTGGGTACCTAGAGATAAATGGTAGATGATACCTAGAGCTAGGAGGTAGCTATTTGATAGAGATAGAAGATAGATATTCACATAAATGATTGATAATAAATTTACATAGATATCAGAGGATAGATATAGATGATACATGGATAGCATGATCTAGTATTTGTATTAATCATCACTCTAGTTTCATAGCATCTAGTGGGGACTGTGACTGAGGAGCCTTGGGAGGCAGTAGAGAACGGACCATGCGGCTCTCGAGATGAGTAAAGCAAGGTTGAAGCTCGGTTTGTGCAGTCACCCGGTTTTTATTGGAATGACGGAATCAGTTACTAAAGATTATTTGCCAGGACAATTTTTCAGCCCACATGTTCTTTCTTTTCATGTCTGTGTATACACTCTAAGCCTCTAGCTAAATTTTATGAATGAAATATGTAACTTGGGGTGAACTACCCCAGGAATAGAAAACCCAACTCTGCCTCTAGAAAATCTGAGGGCTAGAGTCGTGCTACATAACTTCTTTCCTGGAAAATCAATGTTGCTTCGTGACCAGTGACTCAAGCAAACACAGTATTTGGGTTTTTGGTTTTTTTTAGCAAGGTAGTAAAGATTGCCACTGGAACATTAATGTAGCCTTTATGGGTTGAAAGCATTTTGTTCAATAGCTTAATGTGTCCAGGTGAGGTTGAACTGCTCCACTCCATTGCTAGTAGGCAACCACCAATTACACAAGATCTTGGACTGTGAGGCTTATAACATGGCCATATTTGCCTTCTGACCTTTGTCACTGAGGACTTGCTGGTAGGTTCTTCCCTTTAGATGTGCCACATTTCACAAAGGTTGACTGACCAAGACTGTACTTCCACTGGGTAGGTCCTAATGTAGTTCAACAACACATTAATTACAAAAACAAAGGCTGATAATACCATTTGTGGGAATAGCTTAGCTTTTGTTTCCAAACATAGCTGCTTTCAAATTCTACAGCACAGCTAGGGAAATTATGTTTGGAAATTTTGTTTCCAAACATAGCTGCTTTCAAATTCTACAGCACAGCTA
>JANHMN010000009.1:69731391-69779330 GCA_030674055.1 Rhabdomys pumilio
AATTTTGTTTCCAAACATAGCTGCTTTCAAATTCTACAGCACAGCTACACACCTGAAATCCAAGCATTTCGAGGCTGAGGCAGCCTGGGATACATAGTGAGATCCCAGCTCGCAAACCAGAAGAAATGGAGAAAAGACAAACAAAACTCCACACCAGAGCTGTCTCATGGAATAGAACTCACCTCAAAATACAAAACCACACCCAAATTTTCAGTAACCATGTAAATTAATTTTAAAGAAAAACAGGTGTGATTAAAATAAAGCATTTTAACCACATGTTTGATTTAAATTCACACATATCCAAGAATATTTAGATACATGATAACTATCAAAACTCTCATACTGAGACTGTTTACATTTTGCATGTGTTTGTACTTACATCTTGAAAGATTTTGTGAACATTTTACACCAGTAGCCTGTCTCAGGTCAGATCGGCTATAATTTCATAATTTCCCAGGTACCACATGTAACTCATATATTGGACAATAATATCCTAGACCCTCCTTTACAACCTGTAGAGTTTAGAGGGAAGTGATCAACCCACTGTGAGTCCCCATTCACTCTCCCATACCATGGGATCATATAAAATATATTTTGGAACTGGAGAGACTGCTGAGTGGCTAAGAAAGCATACTGCCTTTATAGAGGACCCAAGTTCTTTTAGAATTTCAGTCTCAGGTGGTCCAACATTCTCTTCCAGCTTGGGCAGGCACATCATTCTCAAGTTCATATGATCCACACATACAAGTAATTAAAAGTGAAGTAAATCTTTTAAAACTTCATCTACATCAAAGGCTGTGAGAGCAAATCTCCTGACTAAAAGGACTACAGTCGGTATTGCCATGTGATGAAGGTCATTCAACCAGCCAATTTTCAATATGTCATCAAAAGGTTAGCCTAGAGAACCATGAACTCTTCTCAGGAATGGCTGACGACTGATGATAAATATAGGTTTGAAGAATTTCACAAATTTAGTACCAAGATGGAGATGTATGGCTCCAAACTACAGTCTGGACATTAGTTCATTACTGCAAGGACTGCCATGACCCAACACAGAAGAGGTATAGACTATCACAATGGTCACTCAACGGTGAGTTACAACAGAGCTCAGAAATTTCCCCTCATGGCCATTCACAAATAGGCAGAGATGCAGATCAGACATTCTGGGGAGGTAAAGAAACAGTTGGGAGTGTGCCTCAGCCTTACTGTGTTTGACTGTGTACAGTTTCCAACACCACCACCAGGAAGAAGGAGAGAGAGAGAGAGAGAGAGAGAGAGAGAGAGAGAGAGAGAGAGAGAGAGAAACAGAGAGAGACAGAGAGAGACAGAGAAAGAGAAGGAGAAGGGAAAGAGAAGAAGAGGAGAAGTAGGAAAAGGGGTGTCTGGAAAACTTTCTCGTATTTGGGGGCTGCTGGGAGCTTTTTCCATTTCCAGTCCTGTATACCCACTTTGATTCTCACTCAACAATAATCCTGCTATGATCTGGGATGGGTGACAGCCTTTGTCTGGCTCATTCCTCACAGAGCCCCGGACGCAGGTTAGAGTGGAACATATCCTCCACTTAAGATCAGACGGGATGTGATGGCAGCAGCAGGTAATAAGATGGAGAGAAAAGCACCCATTCTCCAGTCTCCTCCCATGCTCCTACTGAGGGCTTCTTTCTGTGACACGTGGACAACACAGAGGATGCGAATGAAGTTCTTGCATTAGACAAAGTGAACTGACTAGCCTGAGCCACATCTACTCTCTCATAAGTTCTCCTTATTAAGAGGCTGGCAACTCACTTGAGAAGTGAGGTCCTCTAAGTGTGAACCAAGGAGATTCAAGATGACGGCATATGTGTGCGTGCACATCTGTTCACAGTGCTGTGGGTAGAGCAGACAGGAGTAACTGCTCTCAAGCAGTGACCCCAAAGTGCACGTGGCTTTTGTTATATCTGGCTGGCTCCCTAACTATCCAAATTATAGGGCGACAGGGGATCCTGTCTAGACCGGTACTTTTGGCCCTGGGATTGGCAGAACATAGAACCAGAAAGCCAAAGCGTGGCCCAAATATCTGCCTTTTTTCTTTTTTTTCTGGTAGACAGTCAAGCTGGGTGGAAACTAAACTCCAAACAATTACCAAATAGCAATAAATGAGAATATCAAAAGCCAGCACAGCCTTTGCTCCGTTCTTTATTGCTATGCCCTGGCTCAGGAGCCATGGTTGGTAAAGTGAACAGCTGTGTGATAAAAGCCTAGTTTAACCAGCTTTAACCACGCCGGTCCCAGGGTAACATCGTCTTCCTACATTGCCTATCTCTTCTAGTCTCAAACATCACTCTTTGACAGGAAGAACACAACAACAAGTAACTGAAATAATTTATTTACCACTAGAGCACCACAAAACCAGACATGCATTGTGTTTAAAAATACAGCATAATTGGTCATCAAAACATGTAACATCTGTTCTTATACCCCATTCTTTAAAACCCAGGCCAAGCATAAAATTGTACTGTTGCTTAACACATACAATCTGCTGCCCCACCCATATGCTAACACCCCCCTCCCCTCCCTACTACCACCCCTCCTGTGGCAATATTTACTAATGGGAAAGAAAGATCTGTATAGAATCCACAGACTTACACAAAAAAGATTCAAGAACCCTTAAAAGAGCAGTCAGTGCATTCAGAAGGAGAGACAAATCATACAGAAAAAAAATAATGTTTTGTCCGAGAGGAAAATATCTGCAGAAATAGGGGTGGTGGGGAATCATAAAGAAACAACAGAAATATGGAAGGGGAAAGAGTTGAAGCACAAGGGCACATCTGGGGTTGTGCTGCACCCGACACAGGGGCCATTCACCAGCACTTGCTCTGTCTTCCGGCTTGCAAATTCTGTTCTTCATCTCAGTGAATTTTGAGGAACGCTCCTTAGAGAAGCATACAATATCAAAAAAATTCTCTTTGTTTTCACACCTCACTGTGTGGCCCTTAGGCTGAGACCGCAAATAGTCCATCGTTTCATGGACTGGTTTATATTTTGAAGCTCTGTGACAAGGATACCCACCCTGAAAAGCCCACCATCGTGTCCCACCACTGAGATCCAACAACCTCAAGCCAAATGAAAGCCAACCCCGGCCGCAGAGCATGCTTGTTCAGGTGAACGGAAGAATATTTTGACAAGGGAAGTTTTGGTTTGTGCTTTTCTTCAGCCTGCAAAGAAGGTCTTTCAACACCTGAACTTCAGTGAAATCAAGGAAATAATTAATGAAATTAAGAATAAAAAGATGAGTGCTGGCCTGGACTTTTTCCGTTTGAAAAACTCAACCAAACTCTGCATCTTTCAATACTCCCCATGAACACCAAAAACCCAATTTAAAAAAAAAAAAAAAAAAAAAAAGGTGCTTCCTTTGAACTGTCTGCTTTTGAATAGCAAAAAGAATCTGTAAATATATGAGTTAAAGAAACTTTTTCTAGCCCAGTCACCAAGACTCTGAGTTCAGGTTCTTAAACCCGGTCTAAACCTACATTTGTGCTCAGTTTTCTGTGTTCACTAGGCTCCATTTTCTCAGAGGCACTGCTTACCGTCCGACCTGACTCATACTGACGCAGAAGAGATGGGGGAAACACTGTGGAACTCAATCCTATCTTTTGTGGCTTTGTTTTGTTTGGTTTTTGTCTTTTGGAGAATAGAAGGAACACAGGGGTGGGCGGGAAGAATAGACCAGGTAGTTTATGTCATTAAATGGACAATAGATAAAGTACAGACAGAGAAGACAGTATAAAAAAAATTGAATTTGTAGAACAGGTCAAAATCTAGGGGTTTTATTCAAAGGCACTGACCAGCTAAAGAAAACAAACATACAATCTGAATAATCATTTTTAAAAAAGTCCAAATTTAAGTTCAATCTAAATCATAATCATTATTACAGAATATTAAAAATGTGGTAAGAGCTACACATTACAAGTAAAGTAGTTACTGTTTAGATTTAATAGTTTGTAAAAACAGATCTGCAGTGTGTTTTCAATCATGCTGGCTTCTAGACCCGTCTATTTTAATAATATCCATGTAATTACATATACCAAGACAAAAGAAAGACCTGTATTGTGGATCAATAGCAACTTCACGGTCAAAAGTCTGACAATACATATCAAAACAGGTCAACATCTCACTGGCTTGCTTAAACTGGCAAAGAACCATTTATAGTTAAAAGGGAAAAAAAAAAATCCAAATCTTCCAGATTCCCACTGATTCCAAGTTTTCTTTGTTAACAGGCCTTCTGGGCGTATGGCCGTCCATGTCGCTTCGGCAGGCAGGCAGGCAGGCGGGCGGTGCACAGCTGGGCCTTTGATTTTCCCGCAGACTTGCTCGGTCCTATAATGACGCATGAAGGTCATTCAGTATGACCTCCTTCCCCCCTGGCTTATTTGAGTTCAAATTCCTTAAGCCATCCATGAGTTTGTGGCAAAGTATTTGGTCTCCATTTATACACCTGTTTTGTTTTCCAAGGGTAATGAAAGGTTCATTATATAGTAACACACAATAAATAACCCACTGTTAGCTCGGAGGAAGGGACAGGGAGGGTATCCACTGTAGAGTAATACAGAGGAACCAGGAGTGGCGCGGGGTGAAATGTGGGGTGGAAACAATACATACAACTCCATTAAACGGATTTTCCTGTTTCATTTTGTTTTTCTTTCACATAATTAACACTAACAAATTCTTCCAGTGTTTATTTTTTCCTTTGAAAAAAAAAAAAAAAGATGTTTTCTTTTTGTGTCTCTCAGGAAGTAGGTGAGATGCAGACTAACGCCTTCCATTTTTTGTGGTTGTTGTGGCTGTAATCTCAGATGCCAGTTTTAACAGAACACAAGCTTGCAAAATGTTTGAACTAGTACCGATTTTTTTTTCTCTCCGATTTTATTTTTAAAAAACAAAAAAAAACCAAAAAGCACTGATGAATCAAAACTGCCTCCTGTCATGAACATCGTCGTCGTCGTTGTCATCGTACTCCATTGTCACCGTGGTTCTCGCGTCCCGGCTTTCCCGAGTACTTTAGCTGCATTTACAAGACTTGACGATCATGTTGGAAAGCTGTTCGATCTTGGGCGTGTTGCCAATGTAGTAGAGAATGGTCAATGGTTCCAGATCCTGGGACACACAGCAAGGGGAAGCAGAAGCCTCGGGATTTATGGTGTTGTACAGGCTGAGGACCTGTGTGACAGAACACAGAGAAAGACACAAGAAAGGGTTCACTTTTGTTTTTAATTTTTGTGCACATGTGCATATGTGTGCACCTGCGAGCAGGGGCCAGAAGTCAATGGTACGTGTCTTCCTCAGTCTCTCTCCACTTCATTGTTTGTTTGTTTGTTTGTTTTAGGCTAGGTCTCTCAATGAACCTGTAGCTCCTTGATTTGGCTAGATTGGCTGGGTCAGCCAACTCCAGGGATCCTCCTGTCTCCACTCTCACTGCTCTGACATCATCTCTGCCCATCTGATGTTATAGGAGTACAAACGGCCTATCTGGTCCAGTTTTTACATAGTTGATGGAAACCGAACACACATTCTCATGCTCATGCCGTTTTAATGACTGAGCCATTTTCCTTTCTCGGGGGCCACCGAGTACATAATCTTAATCATGACTATTTTTTTCTTACCTCTAAATTATGGTAAAATTGGCTTGTATCCTTAGCAACTGCAAGTTTAGAATTTTCCCACAAGTTGACTTTTGTTCTTTGTGTACATATTAAACAAATGTTTCCATAAAAAAAAATCAGACTGAACCAAACTAAATTGCTCAGGTAGCAGATTTTCCTTTTTACAATAAGTCTACTGGCCTTTGCTATACAAAGGCCTCAGGACTCCTGCTATTTTTTTCTATATAAATTCAGAACCAAGGTTGCATGAATACCCATGTTACATTGCCACATCACTTAAGAGCTCCTTGGACTCAGGGAGTCTGCTTGCTTTGTCTATGCCTTATAAGTCCAAGAAGTGTTGTCTTGACAGTCTTGTCTATGCTGGAGGATAAAATGATCAGTAGAGGAATAAAATATCCCATTGAAATCCTCAATAAGAACTGTAATCTGCCCTCAGGTATAGAAAGCATATCTGTCTGCAGCAGGGTATCTGTCAGTTACGTGTCTTCAGCCATGTGTCTTCATGGGCCAAGGAAATGCCACTTACATTTTCATTTAAAACATGGTTTACTTACCAGGACTTCATAATTACAGAGATGCTAAGGATGGAGGAAAAAGCAACCTGAAAGCCACATGCATTCTTCCTTTTGTTTCACTTTGATGCAGAGCCTTCATTTGTCACCTACACTGTATCATAGATAAGACTGACCTTGAACTCACTAGACAGCCCAGGTTGGCCGTAAACTCACAATCCTCCTGTCTCAGTCTCTTGAGTTCTAGAATTTCAGGTGTGCATCACCCTCCTCCTCACCCCAAGCCACTAATTTCTGGTCCCAGTTGCTCACTTTCTTATACGTTGCCTAAAGCAATCATAGTCACTGACCCTCTATTACCATTTCTCATGCTAAATGGGGATGACTAAGTTCAAGAACTAATTAGCAAGTCCTACGACAGAAGAGAAAGTGTTGCACATAGTTCTGTAGCTTTATCCCAGTCTTCATTACAGAGGTGTGTGGCTCTTACTGATGGAAGTGTGTAGGTCACCCAGTGATGACAGAGACATTTCCAAGGATGCCATTAATCTGTTAGTCAAACAAGTGACCTTTTCCTCGAGATTCCCTGGGATGTTTTCAACCAAGGACAAGAGACCTGTTGAGCACAGCAACACTGCCTACTTTATTAGGCCACCCCTGGCTTCTTGGGGAACTGTCCAAACCACATATTTGTGACCATGACAGTTATTCTTCCTTCTCCTTGAAAAACAAGCCAGGTCTCAGGCTTCACACACTCGCTCTGTGTATCAGGGAGGAGAATTACGTTTCCACTTGGCAACCAGGCCCTGCTTACATTACAGCTACTGCTGCTACAGTCCAGATGAATCAGGCTGGCGAGAGAGCTTAGACAAAGGGACAGGCATGAGCCAGCTTCCCTCACATGGCTAAGCACGTGATCACCCCCGAGTGCCAACCCTACAGATGACTGGAGGAGGGGAAGCCATGTTTATCCATTTCAATTCCAGTGCAGGCAGGCATTTATAAATAAATAGACCTCATATTTACTAATATATAATTTTTCATAAGCAGAAAGGAGCCATTTTATAACACAGATTGCCTAAAATAATTGATAACACCTAACTCTTGAATTCAACCCAATATGATCTCTCTGGCAGCAGATTCATTTTCCTACCCTGCAGCGAAGGCAATGTTTCTAATGCCTCTTTAATAAGGAGATTTACAGAAGCATAAAGAACAGAACAGAAACCTCTATTTGCAGCCACACTTTAGGAATTAAGCTCAGAGAGATGGAGTGACGGGAACTGGGTTATAAAGCAAATGGCTTCGGTGCAAGGTCTGTGTCACCGAGGATTTGTTTTTATCTTGGGTTAGGCAGCCATAGCATCTACATCCTGATTTCATTGTTTGTAGAGAAATTTTGTTTGAACAAGGCTCTTTCTGAAGTCCTTCCCATCTTTAAAATCCTACACTATGAGCCACAAAGAGGAAGCTCATGGACGTGTGTATTAGATATACGAGTATGCAGAAAAACTTGGTGCTCATCTAGGCTGGGGAATCATGGCATCTGATGTTGAATTTCTTGCTGAGTTAGCCCTCTGTCCTCATTAAAGTAACTTGATAAAAATACTTAGCTATACGTTCACCTTTGATCCTAGTCAAAAAGATTTAGAGAGACAGCTGTGGTAGCACATGCCTGTATTCCCAACACTTGAGAAACACAAGCAGGAGGATTGCCATAAATTCAAGGCCAACTGGTCTCCATAGTGAATTCCAGGACAGCCAGGGCTACACAATTAGATCCTGTATCAAAAAAGTAGCAAGCAACATCAAACAATATTCATCTTAAATATACAGTTTGTATTTTACAACAACTATTGAGTTTGGCATCATCCTCATCATCGCCGTCATCACTGACTTAGGCAAGAGTAGGAGAAACCAACAATCCAGATACTTACTTTGGTGTGCTGAGTGTCTGAACTCCATAGATAAGGGCACGCCCCAGCACAGAAGTTAGCATTGTATCCTTTGGGTTCATGGATCCATTTCCATCCAAGATCCCTCTTAAAATCAATGTACAGAGGACGAAGGCAGCAATTATCCTGCACGTTTCTGTTCAAAGAAAAAGCAGAGGGAATTTTGGAGTTGACTTTGCATGCACCTCACCCTAAATCAGAAAAATGACCGGTTCACTTATTCCATTAACCTGGAGCGTCAAGAGCCTGGTCTTGGTGACTTATAATCTCACGTGATGTCAACAGTGAGATACTGCCAGTCCCTGGACCTTTTCCTCTTATGTATTCTGTACTCTGATCGTCTTGTCTATGACCTTGAAAATCAATATTCACCTCCGATGCACACAAGCATAAGCTGGAAGGCAGTTGAAAGGGGCAGAGTCTTTTCATGCAGAACATCTGCTGCACATCCAGCCTCTATGGCTGGTTTGTCCATATAACGGATAAAATAAAACAGATATTTTCAGAGAGCCCCTGGAGGCATTTCCCTTTGAGAATACATCCTATGCTTTACCATCTGTTACTAGATCAGGAATAAATCAGAGTTTGAGAAATATGGAGTCTCATTGCCATAATTACTGTCCTTGGCAACCGAAATGTCCTTCTCTATTCGAGACCTATGACATGGTGAATCCCTCACAAAGAGGACCCTGCCTCTGATTCACAAGTTCCCCAAAAGGGATTCCTCCTCTAACAGGAAACACAGAGGACCATGCATCTCTCCCTCACAAATTCATGTAAAAGTGGTAAACAATCTTTTGGATGGTTCTCTGGCTCATGACAGACCCTGCAGCTCAAGGTATGGCCATCTGCCTGCTTGTGCTATTTCTGTAACTCAGAAATAGATCAAACTCCAAGGTGAGCTTCAAGACATGGCATGTCTTATTGACCTAGCCAAAATCTCAAGGAAACTTACGCTGCTTGTAGGCGGAGAGCTATGAGAACTTACCAGAACCCAAGACTTAGAGAAAACACCCCAGGGGCTAAATTTCTCCCTTCATACCCAGTTCACACTAGAGAGCTAAGGGCCACAGCAAAAATAAATAAATAAATAAATAAATAAATAAATAAATAAATAAATAAATAAAACAGACAAAACAACAACAAAAAACCTGTTAAAAGTTGTTCAAAAAACATCAACAATATGGCTGTTTAAACAAGATCTGAGCAAGGACAAGCAACACCAGTTGACATGTCAACAGGGATGGAGCAAATGTCACACGGCCCTGCTCCCAGACAAAGACCTACAGGCAAGATGGTGGCCAAGAAATAGAGAATTAGTCTTTTCCAGGAATGCACCTCTTAAGTGGTTATCCAACACAAAGTGGTCAACCTTCAAACATATATAAATAAGCAACAGTAAATAGACTCAGCAGGTTGCATTTATATAATTATTTGCATATATGTTGCACATATAATAATTGAAGAAAAAAAAGACCATGAATTTGGGAGGGAACATAGGACAAAAGGGAGGAGCTGGAGGAGGGAAATCATATAGTATAATTACATTATAATAAAATAATAAAATAAAAATATTTTTAAAAAGTCTTTGGGGAGAATGTTGTTCCATGATTCAAAAGCTCTACCATTCAATATACTTTGAACAATGGCTTCACTTCAAGTCAATGTATGCAAGACAAAGCAAAGGCAAGTCAAGAGTCAGCAGACCCAAACACGTGTTTTTATTTTCATTTCTTTACCTAAAGCAATAGGCGGCATCCAAAGCACGCTTCTTCCGCCGGCTGGACTGTTGTGACTCCAGTCTGTAGGAGGGCAACAACATTAGCAGGAGATGTGGGGTCTTCCCACTGTTTTTTTTCCTAGTGGACTTTATAGTTTTCTGATCACCACTGGCATATGTGGAGGTGCCATCAATACCTTGAAAAAATGCATTTGGGTAATAAACATTTAGCTTTACCTTTATCAAATATAAGCAGCAATATTTATATAATATAGTTGTCCCCCCTGGCCCCCCGCACCCCATATATGGTCACAGACATCAGTGACGACTACTACAGCCGTATTGACTGGCTACCATCATTCCCCACAGCAACAGATATGGAACAACGGGCCTCCCACAAGTGACAAGGAATACATCTAAATGGGCCTCTTGTCCAAAGGCGGTGCTGTGTTGAAGACAGGGCTGTTACTGGGAAAAGTCACTACACAAGAAGTCTTTGACCTATGGTCCAAGGGCAACCTGGGCAGTTTATTTTAGTCCATCCTCAGTGTGGGCTGTGTGCAGGCTCTCAGCAACAGAACACTCGGCCATAGAGCCTGCCTTGTCGCTCACTGGTTCCCTCTTCTCCTGAGACTGCTCCACTCAGAAGACTTCCCTAATGAGCATAAACTGAGGCTTAGCTGAATGGCCATGAACTAGGTTTAGGTGAAACAGGAGTCACCCTTACCTAATGCTATTTTGGGAAGCTGTGCAGAAAGAGCTTTTTCATTTATTTTATGGCATCCTCAACACTTTTCTGATTCCATCTGAGATTTAGAAACCTGAGCTCCCTAAAGCATGCTCGAGAGGCTGCCAGTTTAAGCATTTAATCTCCACTCAGGAGAATCGTGGCTAGGCTAGAGACCGAAATAAATCTCTACACCTCTGGGAGTGTTTTTCCATGACCAAGGGCCACTAAGGATTTCTAAAAGTGGATGGAGGTCCCAGGTGGGGTTCTAAAGGAATGAAGGCAGATGCCACCGCAGCGCATGGGCGTAGACCTCTCTTTCACCTTGTCAGCCAACAATTCACTGCCTAATAAGCCAAGTGACTTGACCTCTCACCCCTCAGCATCTTAAAAATGAGCAGAGGAAATAGAGGTTTCATTCTATGTTTACTAGCTGCTACAGAAATCTGGTAGGGAAGCCATTTGCAATTACGGGTGCAAGCTAGCAAAAGGCAGTGTGTCCCAGCACCTAAAGGATGAGTTACAGAAGCTGAGATGTGAGGCAGCTCTTTCCTTGGGTGAAACATACTTGTTGATGTTTGAAATTTTGCTTAGGGGACCAGAAATGGATTTCCTTGAATTCTTGCTGCCTACTAATCTCAGCAGACGGGAAGTTGATTCACTTAAGTGAAGAAAAATGAGTGGGCTTAACTGGCTGATAGTTCACAGGGTTAACTAGTCAGTTTCATCCCTGGGTATGAAGCAGTGAAAACCTGGAGTCTATTCTTTTCTCCCAATTCTTTCCACTTAAAAGAAAATGTTATTATTTTATTTTTTAATTCTGTGTGTGCATCATTGTGTGCACTTGAGTACAGGTGCCCTTGGAAGCCAGAAGTTATCGGATTCCCCTGGAGCAGGACTTATAACCAGTTTCAAGCTCTCTGGTATGGGTTCTTAGGAATAAAACTCAGATCTTAACCATTGAGCCATCTCTCTAGACCCACTTTCTACTTTTGTCTAGCCACTGTTAAGCAAATCATTGCCCAAATGAATGAGTCCCCACACCTCACGAAACAATGACATTTCCACATGCAAACTGACTTTACCACAGCTCCTCTCCCACCCCAAAGAGATTCTCACAGTAAAAACCAAGCTTCAGTTACCTGCGAATCTCGCCTCTAGCTCTTCGCTTTTATTTGGGATGATGTAATTATTAGATGGTACGAAGGTACAGCAGGGACAGTGTAAACTTATTTTAAATCCTAGGTTCCTGTCTGGAAAACATTAAGTTAAAGGAGTCATTTGTATGCATGTCTATGTCAGCTGACAATTCACAAGCTGTTGGGGGCCACATCTAGGGAGAGAGAAAGAAGGTTCTTTGTAACCTTTGTGGTGAAGCCACTCCTGCACAGCGTCCGTCACGTCGAAGGAGAGCCATTCACCCTCTGCTCTGGTTTTCACAACCTTACTATCAATGTAGCGCTGGGTGGGAGATGTTAAGTCTTTGGATTTAAGGATCTAGAGAGAAAAAAGAGCAAGAGATAGCTTGTTGGCTACTGATGGCATGACCAAACCCAAACCACTCACGTTATCCCAAGTCATTACTGACTCTGGGCTCTGAGTCTGGACTCATGCACTGTCATCCCGACAACCATGGTCACATGCATGAGAACACAACACCAGGCCTTTGCTTTGAAAAGTATAACTACTCAGTCCTCTGTGTGTTCTGATAAGGATGACAACCACCGTAAAGTCTGATGTTGAAAGAGAAGCGATAGCTCTTATACTTTGCTGACAGAAGCCCTCTGAGAACGCACCAGGAAGTTTGTGTTATGACATCTGCATCTTTGTTGTTGTGTCTCCTTACTTCTTTGGTTTGGGGGTCTGGGAGATGAGGATATAGTTCAGAAGACCCTTCTTCTCAAGTCCCTGATTTATAAATCTTCTAAGAGAGAGAGAAAGGTCTGACCCGTTTCCCAAGTCAGCTGGTATTAAAATATGTGTCCTGGTTTTGGAAGTAAACCTCGGGCTGGGATTTTGACTCTCAGTGTAACTTGTGATTTATGGTGAAATCCGCATCCTGCCATCTCAGAAGGACTCAGGCAGGAGGAGTCTGGCACAGTGTGCCAGTGAGAGCTTAAAAAACAGGTTGGCCTGAACACCAAGACTTCAGGAAGATAAGGAAGCCGCTATGACAAGATGTTCATGGGTTTTAATGGGAAGTGTACATCAGCAGTGGCGTCTACCCATCTATTTTAAAACTATTATGTTTTATGAACTAAACTATGACCATGAGTCTCCCAGAGCTCTAGCGAATCCAATGTCCACTGGATTGCCTTTCAGCAGTACTTAGGGGCACAAACCATAGTGTTTTATACACGACTTCCTGGTACTCAATCTAACTTTGAGGGTGTTTCATACTTAGTCCCTCCACCAAATTCCTAAGCTTCTCCAGGTCATGGGGCTATGCCACCAACCTGACATCATTTCAAAGTGTAGTACTCCACTGTGTCAACAACTACTAATGACTCTCTAGACACCTGGTAGATATACACGTTCCCTGGTAAACTGTAAAACCAAAACATGTTACCTTTTAACTAGGTGCTTGTGTGTTTTCCCCCAACACCCAGTTTGTTTCAGGTAACATGGCAACAAATGCTTCCAGGAATATTTGGGGTTAGTGTAGATTCAACCCAAGGATTGATAAAGTACAGAGAAGAAAGTACCAAAGGCTGGAGTGGTACCTTACAGGGAAAGGGCTTACCTAGCATCCACAGGACCCTGAGTTAGAGCCTCAACATAAGGAAAGAAGAAAGGGAAGGAGGGATGAAGGGAGGGGAGGAGGAGGGAGAGAGGGAAGAAGAGGAGGATGGAGGAAGGGTTAAGGAGATGAGAGGGAGGGACAAAGAAAGAAGTAAAGAGGAAGGAAGAAAGGGAAGGAAGGGAGGAAGGGGGAGAAGAAAGGATGCTATAAAAGGAAATAAAACAATAAAGGAGGGAGAGAGAAGGAAGGACAAAGAGGAAGGGAAAGATGAAGAATAGAGAAGAGAAGAAAAGAAAAAGTAGAAAGAAAAGAAGGGAAAGAGAGAGGGAGAGGAGGGGAAAGAAAGGGAAGGGAAGAAAGAAACCATACATACATTTACATGCTCAGGTGCCCTCATGAACTTTAGACAAACTTACTCCACGGGCCTGCCCCTGCGGACAAACCCCACTAAGGGGAAGAATGTGGGGTAATCATGATCCTGCAATAGGCAAGAGGTTCTTTTTACAAGTTAAAGAAAACGAATGCTTGTGACTTGAGGGCTGAGTACAGTGAGCTCTGGGCTTAACACACACTATTTAGTTTAATTTAATCCTCCAAAGATTCCTGTAAAGCAGATTAAGCAAATGGAAAATCAGAAAGGATTCAAAGCCCTCCCCACCCTGGAGCCATTTTCCCACTTTGTTATGACAGTCAGGGTGGGACTGTGGGGTCACGACCCTTTTTCATAGAGTACAAGGAATTCAATAATCAAGCAAAAAGTCTTTGAACAAGATTATAGTAAATGTTGATGCAGGCAGAATGCATACGTAACGGAGGCAGACATAAATATGGAAGACACAGCACAGCATCCATTGCCTCTAGAGCCTGTCTTGGGCGATTAAGATACAACTTATCCAGCTGAGAATAAAGGGCACAATGTGAGCAATGCACAATAAGGATAAAAACATAGAGGAAAGAAAACTCCAGGTACTCCCTGTGTTGGCCAACAGCTCAGAGCATGCCCAGAACTCATCATTCTGCTTTGAATGTTTCTCCTAGTAGGTTTCTTATGGTAGTGTATTGTCATATGAGAATTTGCATATTTTCTGTGCTATTGATTAACAGGGTATAACCTCTTCGTTTTCATACAATAATATTTATAGATACTACCCAGAGCAAAACCTCATTTTCATTGTTGAATTAATCATATATAAATTACATATTATATAATTATTTAATACTATGATAGAAGGACTTATATGATTATAAATGTCTCATGTAAAATTAAACATTTATCACATACGTATTTTATATGTATATAAAGAGAAAGATAGATCACATGTACATGATTCTGTTTACATACACACATACATACACACATCACACAAAAACAGACTAGATCCATCAGCTTCCTATTATATTTTTGCCTTTGCTGCCCAGGCCTTTCTCCTGTCTCTAAAGCAGGGCAATGAATGTGAGCTGCTGCTGGTTCCTTCGGGATCCAAAGCCACTTGGTTCTGTGCTTCTTTCTACACATTATCATGGCCGACGAGCAGCTGTCTTCCTTGGCCCAGTTAACCAATGTTGCCCATCCATTCCAGACTCTATCCTCTGCGGTATGCTGGGGCTTTTTGAGTACATCACATCCTAACCACTTCTGGTATTTCCAGTTAGACTGTGTGCTTAGCAAATGCCCATTCAGCAAGTTTCTCAATGGGCTGGTGACACCTGGACTTGGTATTGAGATGATCCAGGTTAATTAAATGGCTAAAAGCTGTTGCTATACAAGACCAAAGGAGAAGGGAGCTAGCTATTGCTTCTGTGAGAAACAAAACAACAATAACAACAACAACAACAACAAACATTAAGGTTTCATGATGATGACTTGCTGTAAGGAAAGAAAACAGATATTTTTTAAAACAGTGTGGTAGTTTCTCCAAAGAATAAAGAGAATTACTATGTGATCCAGAAGAAACAATTCCTACCTATAACCCAAAAGAACTGAGAGCCCAGACACAAGCACATAATATATATACCAATTACCTTAGTCACCGTTCTATTGCTGTGAAGCGACAGTGTGACCAGGGCAGCTTATAAAACAAAGCATTTCATTGGGAGCTTGATTATGGTTTCAGAGGATTAGTCCATGATCATCATGGTGGGTAGAAACTCACCAGGCCCGCAGGCATGATGCTGCAACAGTAGCTGAGAGCTTATATCCTGATACACAGGCAGGAAGCGGGATTGGGGAGAGACTGGGCCTGGCATTGGCTTCTGACACCTCAAACCCCACCCCCAGGGACACACTTCCTCCAGTCAGTCCACACCTCCTAATTGTTCCTAAACATTCCACCAACTGGAAGATGCATATATGAGCCTATCGGGCCATCCTCATTCAAGCCACCATACCGATGTCTGCAGCAACATCGTACCCAGAGCCAAAGGGTGGAGATGTATGGACAAGCAAAATGTAATACATGCATACCATAGACACTTGATCAGCCAGGGGGAGAAAGGGAATTCTGCAAGCTGCTACAAAATGCATGAAACCTGAGGACATCAAACTCAATGAAGGAAGCCAACACAAAACCCAAAGTACCTCAACTCACACAAGAAGACAGACCAGGAGAGTTCATATAAAAAGAAAGCTGAATCATTGTTGTGTGAGTTGGGGGCGGAGTAATAAGTCACCTTAGGGATAAATGGAGGCAGAGTTTCTGTTTTGGATGATTTAACGTGAACAACAACAATCCTGGGCTGGTGAGATGGTTTGGTGGGAAAAGGCATTTTTTTTTTGCCATGACCGATGTTCCCGGTTTGACCCTCAGCGCCTACATGGTCAGAGCACAGACCCCTCCATGTTGTCCTCTGATCCCAACTGAAGCATCACTGCACACTCACACACTCACACCTGCACACACTCACAGTTACTCTTCCGTTCTTTTAAAGACGGGAGGGGGGGGCTTTTGGGAAGGGGGTGGAGGGGAAACGGAGGCTTAAAATACTGGCAGTGCGCAGCGGTCTTAACCACAGAGCACTGAGAACATGATGGCCCTGGCAGCAAACAGACACAGCTGAAAGGTGCATTTTATTCTTTGTATATATTTTATCACAGTATTTTTTTTTTTCTAATTTTAGGTAAGAGAGAAAGCTATAAAATAAATACTAAAACAAAAAAGTACTAAAAATCTAGAGAGATCCTGCTCTTTGGTCTTCAGTGATTTTCTTGAATCTTCTATATTTCAAAGAAAGTAAAAAAAAATTAGGATTAAAGATGGCAAAGTCTGGGCTGAAGAGATGGCTCAGAGGTTAGGAGTACTGACTGCTCTTCCAGAGGCCCTGAGTTCAATTCCCAGCAACCACATGGTGGCTCACAACCATCTGTAATGGGGTGCGATGCCCTCTTCTGGTGTGTCTGAGACAGCAACAGTGTACTCATATAAATAAAATAAATAATTGTTAAATAAGAAAAAGATGACAAAGTTTGATAGGATCATTGAAAATATCACACACACACACACACACACACACACACACACACACACAGTATAGTTATGTAAAATTCCTTCAATTCTTAGAAATTCTTAGAAAACACAGCCACAACATGCTAACTCGTGTGAGCGTATATACACACACTCATATGTATTGAAGTTAAGGTAATTTAAAGTTTGTCTCATTTTATAACCCTGTCTGTGCGCTTGTGCTCTCTCTCTCTCTCTCTCTCTCTCTCTCATTCTCTCTCATTCTCTCTCTTTCTCACTCATGAGTGACCTAGTGGACATGCAGAGGTCAGAGGACAATTTGTCAGAGTCGGACTCTCGCCTTCTACCATTATGAGTCATAGGGATCAAACTTTGGTCTTCATATTTTGTAGCAAGCACCTTTACCCACGGAGCCATCCCACAGTCTCTGTCTCTAAAGAGCTGGCCAACAACAGTTCCTCAATGAATTATCAGCCAGGATAGGTTGGTTGGGGTTGGGGGTGGGGGTTCTAATGACTTGAAAATGAGATTTATCTGTCTCTGACTTAGCTGCCGCCCACACTGCTGCCTTCATTAGGTTACCAGAACGGACAAGTCGTATGCAACATGTGCAAAATACTCACATCTCACCTTTGGCAAGGTTTTAAGTCCTTCACGGAGTTACAAAACCACTACACAAAAGGATTCATTCATCCCTCCACCCCTGGAAAGCAGCCAGCTGGGGAGTGGCTAGAGGTGAAAGTCACTGTGTTACTGAATAGTTTAGGGGTTGAAAAAAAAAAAAAAAGTAAAAGTCTAGTTGGAAATTATAGCCAGAGAAAAATCTTCACCATAAAAGAATAATACTATAAATCAACTTGGGATTTGGCTCAGCGCCAAAGGTGACATCCCTCCATGAGATACCACAGACTTTCAAGAAAGCTTTGGGAATTGGACATGGCTATCCATTTCCTGGCATTAATGACCCTGCTGAAAACTGAGGAGTCCGTTCAACCAGCCTTCTAACGAAAGGGAGATTTTACAACAGGGCTATAGTGAAAAACCCTGAGCAAACTGGTGTCAGCTCATCTTGCTGGGCCGAGGTCTTAACGTTTCCGGTATTCCGGCTGTCATTAACATCTAGGAGTTCTTAAATAGAAGTAGGGCTTCCAGTGTATTAACGAATGCTGATTTAAGTGTATGCTCTCTTGGCTATGGCCAGGAACCTCTTACATATGCTTGACCCCAAGTTATGAACTTCTGAATTAGAATGCTGGAGACTGGAGAGGCACCAGAGAGGCCGGCTGCTCCAGTCCAGCCCAGCTCACTCTCATCTCTCTTCTTGTGCCAAGGACCCTCCTCTCCTCTTGACTTTACATGAAAGGACTCTGTCTGTCACCTCTAGATATTTCAGATTCTTTATATTCTACCTTATCTGAACATTTCTGCCAACCAGGCTCAGTTCACTGTAGTTCTCCTGCCTTGTGTCTGCGCAGCCAGTTGGGCTCTTCAAATATTTCCATGCTTGTTTTCATTCCAACAAAACCCCTGTGGGGTAGACAGCATGGTTCTGAATCTCTACACCCTGTAGCTAAAGAGGGGAAAACCTGAAAGGCTGCTCACACACACACTGGCAAAGCCTGGAAGGAAGAGCCAGGATACTTAGGGAAGTGAGTTTTCTAATATTGTCTTTTGCTCATTGTAGCAACATGTGAAATTCTCTCTCTTCTCAATGACAGCCTCGGTCATAAGAGCTGGCTTCCTTTAGGTCCAATACAAGGTGTTTCACTGTTCAGGTAATGGACGACTCCCTCCCCCAGCACTGGGCACTGATCCAAGGCCTGTGCTCTGTAGGCAATTGCTTTATCACTGAGTTATACTGTCAGCCCTCTTGTTTTTCATTTTAACACAGGGTCTCGCTGAGTTGCTCGTGCTGGCACTGAGCTCATTCTGGATCAGGCTGACTCTGAACTGACAGCCCTCCTGCCTCTGCACCCTACCCCCACACCCTGCGTAGCTGTGACTTAGGTCTGTGCTACCAAGTAAAGCTGTCTTTCCATGTCTCTCTAAAGATTAGTTGTTCAATAAAGTCCATATGTGGTCTAGACTATGGAAAGGATACAGAATGTGGTGAAGGTGAACTGGGGAACATTTACTTTTCTTGTTTGGGGAACACATTTAATGTAAATAATGAACTTGGGCAGTAGCCACATCCATCATTCATGGAGTCAATAACTTCTGCTTCTGTCTGTCTGTCTCTGTCTCTCTGCCTCTGCCTTTATAGTGTTCTCTCTCTCCCTCTCTCTCTCTCTCTGTCTGTCTGTCTTTCTCTCTCTTTCTCTCTCTCTCTCTCTCTCTCTCTCTCTCTCTCTCTCTCTGTGTGTGTGTGTGTGTGTGTGTGTGTGTGTGTGTGTGTGTGCATATGTGTATTGCTAGACTTTTAATGAAAGGTAGGTAAAAAGACTACAGCTTTAGCCATTTTCTTTGATTTTTTACTCAAAGATGAGGTCTGAGTTACCCAGGTTGGCCTTCAATGTGCTATGTAAGTTAACCAAGCATAGAAATTATGATCCTCCTGACTCAATAGTCCACTTAACTTGGATTACAGCCATACACCGTGATGCCCAGCAAATCTATCCATCTATCTATCATCCATCTATTATCTATCTATCTATCTATCTATCTATCTATCTATCTATCTATCTATCATCTTTGTCTTGACATCACATCTGTTACTGCTTTTCAATGTCTTCATCATGTTGGTGTCAAAGCAAATATCACAGCACCCAAATCAGGGCCCATTGCTGATGCAGTTACTTCCTTCCTGGCTGGTTGTCCCTGGAGTCATACTTTATGATGCACTATCTACAGCAGGAGAAAGTGGAATTTCAATGAAAGAGCTGCAAGGCCTGTTAGGTGAGAAGTCTCACTCACCTGAGCGAAAGGACTGCCTGTTCTACCCACTCTGTGTCCCTTGAGGATCACTGGGGACTCCTGTGATCTATGCAAAGTGCCCTTGAAAATGATCACTGCTGGGAAAAGTGCAAAGACCTTTGGAGTCAGGCACACCTAATCTCTCACTCTCTAAACCTGGGAATTTTCAAAACCAAATTACACATTAGTTAAATTGTCAGGAGATGTCACTCTTCTGGTGCATCTCTGATTTCATGGAGTCCTCTTGTTATGGACATTAGTCAGCCAGCCAGCTATTATGGGGCTGTCCTCCTCCAGTGTGGTCCCATCTTAACTAATTATCTCTGCAGTGAATTTTCATGCAGAGGAGATCATATTTTAGGAACTAGTACTGTGGGGAGGGGAGACAAACTCAGCTGTGACAGTGCTCACATGCCATGCTGTGTGGGAACTTTGAAATGTGTGACCTAGCAGTAACATCCTTCAGGGCAAGGAATGCTCTTTTCAATGCTTCCTTACTGCTCCACACAATCTTCCCCTGGCACCTTATACAGCCCTATCCTGATAAATTCTTATCACTAATAAACTTAGAAGCTCTCCTCAGGTAATAAGTAAGTCCCTGAACTGTCAGTCTTTGATCATGACAAATGAAAACTCCCTGGGACTTTATCCATACCCACACAGCAACCAAAGAGGTTGCACATATACTGAGAACAGAATCATCAGGGTCTGTGACAGGATACTGGACATGACCCTTTCTGCTTCATCACGTGTTACTAGGAGAATACCAACAGGAGCAGGGGGCAGAAAATAGACAATGCTCGAATGATGGAACTTTCTAGAGAGTCAGAGCTAGATGAAATGAATTTTTCTTTTCCAGAGGCAGAAGTGTAACTCTGTTCCTTGTCATACTTGGACACTTGATTTGCCTCACACATCAAGGCTGCCATTATTACCTTTGGAGGTGGCTTAGCCAGTCTAGTACTTACTACTTCTGCTAAGGCCATGTTCTGTAATTGTCATGGCTCCTCTGTAACTGTACCCTTCCAAGAAGTCCCAAGTAATGTATGCCTGACATAGACCTCTTAAGAGCGTGCAGAGTCAGCCTGCGATACTCATGAGTGTTTCACTTTACAGTATATAGCTCAGTACTTGATATACACATATGATATGCATAACCATGTGCACCCACGATCAAAAAGAGAACACAGAATCGTTAATGATCTTTATGTTAATGCTATGTGTTCACACACACACACACACACACACACACACACACACACACAGAGAGAGAGAGAGAGAGAGAGAAGAGAGACAGAAAGAGAGACATACACACACATATACCTAGCACAGACATAGACACACAAATACATAACACAGATACACACACAGACATAGACACACACAGAGAGACACACATACACATACATATGTGCATACACACACCACTCCACATCACTCTGTGATGAAAACACCTTCAATTCTCTATTGTTCCCCTTTCTTTCCTTCCTTTTCTACAGATGGGCCTTTGTGCCAACTGTGACTGCATATGGCATAAACAAGTAAATTCACTTCTCCTGGTCTAAGGGATGAAAGAGACCTTTGTCACTTGAAATCTAGATGCTGCAGCTCAGGGGAACATGTGAGGCCATCACAGACCTCTCTCTCAGCTTAAGAATAGATTCTACCAGACTGAATCACATGGATGCAGAAGACAGACCATGCAGCATAGCATTCAATGGTTCGAGGACATAGTATCCTTTTGTTGGCTGGACTCCCTCACTCCTTGGCAGCTATACTGCCCAGCCTAGGACTGGGCCAATGATGCAGTTGTCTCTTGCCACAGATGGGGCTGAGTCTAAAATAAGCCCATGGACTGACTGCCTGGGGCTTTCTTCTGATTTTCTTCTCTGATTTCCTCTTCCAATTCTCTGAGCTGACAGTAACACACATGGGCTTGAAAAACACGTTTCTAATACCTTCTTTCCACTTCCTGGTGCCTACAATTCATGTGAATTATACTTTATGTTCATCTTTACATTCAGCAGAGTGTTTTCATTCCTGGGAGAGGCTATACAGTAATAAGCTTAAATAAGTCAATAATAGGCCTATTTTTTGGTTTGTTTTTTAAAACGATGGAGAACTTAGGGGTTATCTTCTTAGTTTGCTTCTTGCCACAGTGACAATATACCTGAGGCTGGGTACTTTTCAGAGAAAAGAGGTTTATCTGACTCATTGTTTAGGAGTGTAAATGAGGGCATGTGAGTTGTATCACCGCATGGTAAGAGTGTGTGCCAAAGTGACATGAGTAAACAGAGAAGGGCCAACATAGAGTAGCCTTGTTTCACGGTGTATGCAAGGAGCACAGTAAAGAAGGCACTGAAATGGCTGCTCCACGACAGAGGAAGGTTTCTATTGTGGAAGAGAGAGAAGGAGAGAACATCTAAAGGCATCTGGAAGAGTTCAGAGCCTAGAAAACAAGGAACAAACTGGACATGGCCAGAACTTGAGAAATGGGAAGAATGGTAGAGAATGATGAGAGGGAATATGAAGATTAGAGAAAGCTTGAATAGTAGGGAGGGCATGGGGGTGGGGAGATCATGATCTTATAAAGAAGGGGGGTCCAGATCAACCTGGGGAAGATTATAGCAGAGTGTGAGAGTGAAAAGGGCCAGGTTAGTATGGGTGCTTTGTTAAGTATGTAAGTACATATTAAAAGGGACTGAGGGGGCCTGGATGCCAGCATGGGCTTGGATGTGCCAATAGATGTCACAGGTATATGTCAATAGAGAGCCACATGTCCTATCAGCAGAGGCAATGAAAATGATTCCCTTTATTAGAGGAGAATCTCTTTCTTACATTCCTGAGGAATGTTGGCTCTTGTCTAACCACCAGAAATCCTTCTCTATATGGTCCAGCTTGAATTGATCCTAGACTCAATTTTGGACCAAGTCAGTGGGCCTGTCTTTTTAGGGGAATTTGAAGTACCCTTTTGACCCAACATATAACAAGCCACTTTGGAGAAAGAACAACTCAGTCTCACTAGACTTAATTCCCACAACAACATGGAAATCAACCACTGTCAAGATGCTTCCTTCAAGGCACTAATTTCCCATCATTCCTCACTCTTCACTGCTCTACAACTTGACTACACCCTTCCACTGGAGGTCATGCCTTAAGTACATGTGTCATTAAGAGACAAGCCATGCCTAAACCCAAGAGTATCAGTTTCATTAACTTGTTATAGAATCTTATTTTTTTTAAAACCTACATTGTTATTATGTACGTTGCCAGCTTCTGAATAAACAGAAAATGGGTAGGTAAGCACATTTCTTTCTCCATCAATATTTGGAGAGAGATCTTTAAAAATCAATGTAGGACATTTTTCAGAGCCAAAAAAAAAAAAAAAAAAATGACAGTTCTTAAAGAAACACTTATGATGTCACTCTGTTTATTTTAACAATGTTCTTGTGAATTTTTTTTTCTTGACTTCATTCAAAAGCATCTACTAAGAAGCTATTGTGCAGACAAGAGTATCAGGGCAAGGGACAAGAAGCATTAAGATGGAGTGAGCTGATGATCATGGGTGTTGGATGATAAAGAGCATCATCCAAAAGGAAAACAGAGCTGAGGGCAGAGGTGTCTCTGTTGAAAAGTAGACCCTGAGGTGACAGACAGGGTAAGGCACAAAGTTACTAACAAGTCACAGATGGAAGCCAGACATGTGTGGATAGCTCTAGAAGTGCACTGTGGGTAAACAGAAGAATAAACACAAACCCTAGCAGGAAATGTGTAGAGAGTGGATGAGATGGACCAGGGACCAGCATTTGGCAACCGTATAGTAGTCTAAGGCAGAAAGCAGTACTTTCACACTAGCATGGCCACAGGAGGCTGACAGGATCTGACTTCTTATCTAATTGAAAACCAGCACCACCTGCCTCGTTATTTAAACTCTCCACTAATACAGCAGTTAAATATAAAATCAATAACACCTGCAATGGTTTGAGTAGGTTTTTTCCCCCATAGCCTCATGTGTCTGAATACTTGGCCCACTAAGAGTGACACTATTAGAAGGTGTGTCCTTGTTAGAATAGATGTGGTCTTGTTGGAGGAAACCTGTCACTGTGGGGGGTGGGGATTTGAAGACTCCTACTGCTCACGCTCCACTCAGGATGAAGAAGAGCCTCCTTTTGTGGAGGAGCCTGTGAAGGATAGTCTTCTCTTAGCTGCCTTCTGGTCAAGATGTAGAACTCTCAGCTCATCTTTGAGCACCAGATCTGCCTGCCTGCTACCCTGCTTCCCACCATGATGATAATGAACTGAATCTCTGAAACTGTAAGCCAGCCCCAATTAAATGCGTTCCTTTATTAGAGTTGCCTTGGTCACGGTATCTCTTCACAGCAATAAAACCCTAAGATACTACCTTTCAAATATCCAGATCTGTCCTTGAGGAAGTTTCCTCAAGACCTGTGTTCTAAACCTACTTCTAGAACAAAAGTTCTATCAAAAGCTATTTTGAACTTTATCAAAACACCAGTGTCACAAAATAAGCATGTTTTCTCCCTTGGAAGAGACTTTGGCCTCAAGGAAGTTATAGAAGAGTTGAGATACTAAACATTTGCAGCAGGATAAAAAGAACTTAGTTGAAAGCCAGTTCAGAGGGGGCTGGAGAGATATCTTTGTGGTTAGGGTCTCTTCCAGGGAACCCATTCCCAATGTCTACACTGGGAGGTTCACAACCATTTGTAATTCCAGTTCTGGAGAATCCGATGCTTCCGTCTGGCCTCTGTGGGCACTAGGCACATGCAGTGTCATATTCACACGAATTAAAAAATTAAAAACTAACTCAAAATAGCAAATTTCTTTGATGAAGACCAGAAAAATCACAGTAAGGGACAAGGAACAAAGTAAAGGGTTGTCCCCATTGATTTAACTGCTTTACAGTAATTCTTCAAAAGACAAGTCACATCAAAGCCTGCCCACTCACTGTCCTTAGAGATTTAATCAAGCAAACACACACGCCCTAAAATGACATTAAGCACTCTGCTCTACTCTGCTCGTAGCAGGAAACAGGTCAGACCAAATCCAACCAGAGAGAATAGACAGCAGTGTAATTCATTTCCTAACCACAAGCCAGTTGTAGAGAACCTCCTGTAGGTGACCAGTAGATCCAGATACTAGTCCACCTCTGCTTTTGATATGCTACTCTTGGAAGGCATGTTGTCTCAGAGACTCATTCAAGAAAATCTTTCCCTCCAGTTCATGATGTAGAGGCTGAGAGAGAAGAGAAATTTGCTGAGCCAAAAAGCCAACATGGAAAAAAGGTAAGAATCAAAAGCAAACCCAGGGCTGACTGTTACCAAGGTTTTTTTTCCTCTCTACTCCAAATGGCTCCTGCACAGAGGGTGTGGGAACTGTTCTCTAAATAAGTCCTGAGGCACTTATGGGGGGTGCACACAGAAATCAGACCCTGTGCAATAGGGACCTACAGAGCTCAAGCTTTGTTTATAACATTTGGAAGCCAGACTGTAAATTAGAAATATTGTTCTACCAAAGTTCAAAAGAATGCTTGAGAAATTTCAGTGGTAATTGCTGGGGAGACAGAGCCTGCCCAGGAAGTTTCCATGCATGAACCTTGCACCTGATACATCTCTGACAAGTGAGGAAGGTGCTTGTAATTGGATCACACCAACTTGTAAAGAGTTCTAGCAGCAGGACTTCCTTGAGATCCCAAAGGGCCAAAGCTATGCCTCCAACCCCACAGCCTTGTGCTTTCTGCAGATACGGTAAAGAGGTCGAGAATATGGCTCCCAGAGCCAGACAGCCTAGATTGGAATCCAGACATGGCCCCGCTCTAGTCCAGTGGCCAACAGAGTCACTTAAGTTCACCAGGCTCTGATATCCTCGTTTATAACACACAGGGGAAGGCAATATCTACCTTTTAGGGTTTTTATGAAGAGTGAATGGCTCTTTTCATACACACACACACACACACACACACACAGAGAGAGAGAGAGAGAGAGAGAGAGAGAGAGAGAGAGAGAGAATTTACAGCATTACACAGTACACAGTGCATATGATAGGAGTTAGTAATAACTATCAACATTGTTCTATTGTTCCTGAATTATATTATGAAAAAAGGAATACTAGCACTATTAGTTACTATTGAACAATTGGGATTTTTTTTTAATGTGGTCAAGAAGGACTGCTGTCTGTGTGACCTTCTGGGTCCCATCTGCTCACAAGGCTAGCTGACTCAGGGTAGCATCATGACTTAATGGAAATGCTAACAATTCAACTTCCTTATGAGGCAGTCAGGTCATTTGATCACTCTAAAAACCCTTCGACATCAATGGCCTTGTGTAAAGAGTGTTTTTTAATACATCATGACTGTTTTGTTTGTTTATTTGTTTTGGAGGGTAGTTGAAATGGTTACTATGCTGTATATGTCTCCAATGTGGTGCCAGAGGTGAGATCAGTCTTAAGGGGACTGTATGCTGTAAAATTCCATACAACAGGAGCACAGTATAAGTTTTTTTTTTTTTTTCAGTAGCATACTTTGCAAGTCTAATTTAACAGACAGTCAGGTTTTCTGGCTGACTTCTTTTTATTTTATATCCTCTTGGGCAATATGAGAAATGAAAACTGAGAGCTCTCTCTCTCTCTCTCTCTCTCTCTCTCTCTCTCACACACACACACACACACACACACACACACACACACACACACACACACACACACATGGTGTGGCTGGAGGAGAGAGTGGCAGTTCTCATTAAGTCCATTAGCACTGCTTTCCTCACAGTAGCTAGGCATCCCTCCTTTCTTAGGAACCCAGATCTCTCCAAGTGAAGGCCCAGCTCATCCACCATCTTCCTTACTTTCACCGAAAAGCCTCAGATGCACATTTCAGATTCCTGCCCAGACGAATTATGTAGGCCATCTGCTTACGTGGGTGATGATTTGTTCTCCCTCCTAAAATAGTTTAATTATTTTGCTCCACAAACATCGATTCTCCATTTCATCTTCAAGTCTAAATGTTTAATACTTATGCAACTCAAGCTAAAATATTAAATGGACAGAGAGGATTTGTGTCTGTGCTGCTGTTTCGTGAGCTGATGTATCATGGTACTGTGTCTGCTTTCCTCCAGCTGGACCATTTAGAAACCAGGTCCAATGGGGAAGAAAGGAGGTTGGAGAGAGTGAGAGGTAAGAGGACAGCTTTGATTTCTCCTGTTAAGGTTCTGACAGATTACACTGGAGAGGAGCACTCATGGCTAAGTTCATGGTGGCACACACACACACACACACACACACACACACACACACACACACAAACCACCTTCTCTACAGAGTCCCCTGAGAATTATCAATGTATCGTTCATACATCAATCTCAATTAACTCAGAGTCATCCTCTAGGGAACATAATTTGAGAAGATGTGGAATCAAAGAGCTTCCAGAAACTTCAGGGACTTGCTCTTCTGAACAACCAAATTTTCCAAATAGTTTAAGAATTTCCCATTTAAGAGCAAAACCATTTATGTTGTTTTTCCAACATAATATTTTCAATAAGTTAGGATATAAAACTCATGAATCTACTATAGTTGTTCAAGTCTGCTCTTGTAACCTAGCCTCTACAATTCAAGACCATTATCATCAGCATCCATTTCTGTGATGAGCTAAAAAGTATTTAGTCAAGGTCTGCAAAAACTGTACCACCCTTTCAACCCCACTGACAACTTGTTGAGGACCGTTCTCTGGCTGGCTTGGCTTGCGCTGCTGCTCGGGTCCACGGGGTCAGGGTCTCGAAGAATGGAGACAAGGCAGAGGTTCTGGAGTCAAGTCTCAAGTCTCCTTTATTGTTTCTCTTCTATTGGCGCATATTCACTCTTGTTCATTCCTCTTAACCCTATTTACCCATATTGACCTCTTAACTCTATTGACTGTATATATATATATATATATATATATATATATATATATATATTAACTCTATTGACTGTATACATATCCTTACAAGGAAATCCTGGGTATTTATAAGCACACGCAGGAGAAAACAGATGAAAACATTTTACCACGTGCACTATGCAGCTGGGGTCACTAACAGCAAAACAAGCTATGTGGGATAAATAAGATATTTGTTAGAGTGTGCTCAGCTGTTGTAGGCTGCTGAAAAACCAAGTCACTATCAGAGTAAATGGTTCCAGATGGCTGCAAAGATGATAACTGCTTTCTAGCAGCTTTCTGCTTAAAGTCGGCTCCCTACAACAACTAAGATGGAAAGCTGATAAGCAAACAACAAGAAAAAATGGAGCTTCCAATAAAGGTGTTAGAAGCAGACATCAGAGGACAGCTCGGAAGTGAAAGGGATAAAATATGAGTGGACTTTATAGAGGGTGGTATTAAGTAAATGGTCCTCCAAAGACCTTCCTTTCATGGCTGGGTTTTCTGGCCAGTGTCACTCTGTTACACTGGTAAAAATCTCAAAAGGTACATCATTGCTGCTGGGGCATCTTCCATGCTCCTCCTTGTCTAAGTCCATGCTTCTCACTTATGTTCTTAACTAACAATTCGTAATCCAAATGAATAATGGACAAGGACAAACCACGTTTTGATGATCTAGGTATAGGGGGATTTGTATTCCTATTGAGGTTCTGAGTCCTTTGATTTTCTGATTTTCTTTCTGGGCCTTAGTAGTTTTGGGAGGCAAGAGTGTTGAGTTCCTGACAGTTAGGAGCTGCTATTGTTCCCTACATTTTGCTAAAAATGTCTTCTTTGTGGTTCCCATGTACAGTGACAGTATACAGACCACAGGCCTTTCTCACAGTCCTCCCAAATGAAAGGCTCCCTTCTTGAGCAGTTCTCTTCTATCCAAGAGACTTCCATCTATCCGTATCTGTGTTCACATCATGGGCAGCCAATGCTGTGGAATCTCTGAGAAGGGACATACCCATCAAGAACTTAGAAATTCTTCCACATGACCAGCCTCATGGACATGCCCCTTCCTAGAGGTGATGGCTTCTGGGAGAAAAAAGGAGTCTTCAGCAAGCCTGCTGGCAGAAGTCAGCTAAGCAGCTTACACTGTAGGCAACAAGAATATAGAGAGCTCAACGTCACTTGGCTGAAGCTATATTCCAAAAGAGCATCAAAGAGAATGGTCCAGCATAGCAGAACGTTAGAGTGATTTAATTGAAAAAATTAAAGAGGAAAGGAGATACTAAGAACGCAAACATATTTGTTTCCATGAGTCACATTGAAATTTTTCTGATACCTTTGACTACCTTTCTTCTCTTCACAAATGCCAGAAATTGTTTACTTTCTAATTCCCACTCTACTCTCTGGGCAAGTTTCCTTTGTTTTCCTTCTCTTCTATTCTGGCTCTTACCAAGGTGTATTAACTTGATTTCTTTTCCTGTGATAAGGACCATAATCCAAAGACACTTGGAGGAAAAAAGGATTTATTTCATCCTACACTTACAGGTCACACTCCATTGAGGGAAACCTAGGCAAGAACTCAGGACAGGATCCTGGAAACAGGAACTGAGGCAGAGGCTGTAGAAGAACACTGCTTATTTGCTTGCTTTCCATGACTTGCTCAGCTTTCCTATACCATCCAGGACTACCTGGTCAAGGGTGGTACCACCCCAAGTGAGCTGGGACCTCCTACACCTATCACTAATTAAAGAAATGCCACAGGCTTCCCATAGGCCAATCTTATTGAGGCATTTTCTTAACTGTAGTCACCTCTTCTCAGGTAAGTCTAACTTGTGTCAACTTGACAAAATCAAAACAAATAAACAAACAAACAAAAATCCAACCAGGACACAATCTTCAAGATTCTTCAAGATCTCTATGACCAGATAGAAAAGACCATTGTCATTTTAAGTGATATTTGAAAATGGTCATGATTTTGGACAGTGAAGAAACTAAATAGAGAGCTTAGATTCTGGGATTTCTTTTTTCTTGTCTCTAACCTTTCTTTCTTAGGTAAAGGGAAGGAGGTTAAAGAAAAAAAGGGGGGGAGAAGTAATATTATAAGAAATTAGAGATATAAGGATAGATTACTAAACTTACTCTAGGAGAGTGCCCTAGGCTCTGGACCAAGACAGCATGACCCAGAGGGCTGCACAAATGGGTCCAGAGCAGCCAAGATGCAACATAGAAATTAGTATTTCTTATTATTGGCAGGAAGTAGATTCTAGCAGCATAGAGCCTAGCTGGTGCCCAGCTATTGTGTTGTTTAAGACATATTAAAATATAAAGGCTGTGTGTGCATCTTTCATTTGGGAACATAAACCATTGAGGTGAGTAGCAACCCTGTGCCAGGATTAATTAATAATTAACATTACATCAGAAGCCTTGTAAGTCGGAGACAGATTCCTGTCCTGTGCCTGCCATTTCCTACCCTTGTAACTCTAACCAATTACTCAGTCTTTTTGAGATTCAACTTAGCATCTTTCTCTATAAGATGGAGAAAGAAGAAGGTAGAAATAATACCAGAGAAAGCAAGTGTCACAGTGGAGAGGAGTCATGTGACATATCTGAAGTGGCCACAACACAGTAGGGAGCAGACATAGACACTCACTGCTCTGAGGCTTGGCTGGCTCAGCGGTGTCTATGGAGTATGAGTTGTCCTCAGTGTGCTCTCAGAACATATGTGAAGACTCAAACACCTATTCTAACAAAGGATCCATTCTAGCAAATAAGAAAATGCTTTACATGTACACTCTACAAGACTTCCTGAGCCCTGTTTAAGAGTTATTCATATAGTCTCATGAATTCACGTATAGCAGGTCCATGTATTGTAATTTCCCATTTTCATAATGAATGAGGAAAATTCAAATCTTGATTATTTTTCAAATACTTAAAACCCAGAACAATGAGGTTTCTGCATATAAATGTCAATTGCTTTTTTTTTATTCAAATAAACCTACCTGTGAACCACACTGCCTGAACTAGGGTCTGTTCTTAATCTCCTTTAGTCTCTCTCTGTTATTATACTCTGCTTGGAGGCCACCTTCTCTTGGTCTTTTCTTACTTCCAGACATGGAACACCTTGTCCTGGGTACATACAATAAGTCCATCAAGACCAGATGTTGGGAGCTTGTTATGGTTTGTATATGTTCGGCTATGTATATACATGATATGTATATTATGGTTATATATGTCCAGAGAGTGACACTATTAGGTTTGGACCTGCTGGAAAGGTGTGGCCTTGTTATTGTAGGTGTGTCACTGTGGGTGTGGGCTTTAATACTCTCATCCTAGCTGTCTCGAAGTCAGTATCCTGGTAGCAGCCTTCAGATGAAAACATAGAACTCTCAGCTCCTCCTGCACCATGCTTGTCTGCATGTTGCCCTGCTTCTACCTTGATGATAATAAACTGAATGGCTGACCTGTAAGCCGGCCCCAATTAAATGTTGTCCTTACAAGAGTTGCCTTGGTCGTGGTATCTGTTCACAGCAGTAAAACCCTAAGACAGAGCTGATGGTTTAGCTGAGTGGTCGTGTGTTTAACCAACATATACAAGGCACTGAGCCTGACTCCCAACACTGCACAAATAAATAAATGCATACAACATATTGGCATGACTGTCACCACACTGCTGTTTCTGTTCAGAATGAGCCCTCACCTTGTTTTAACCTACTTTAAGATGTTTTTTGGTAGCCTTATTTGAGCACCAATGCCTTCCCAGTCTCTCTCTGCCTTCTACACACACACACACACACACACACACACACACACACACACACACGCACGCACGCACGCACGCACGCTGTTCTCATGACATGGTGACATTTAAGGTCTGTGCTTGTACATCTGCTTTCCTCACTGGATGCAGGGTTTTAAAGAACAGCTTCATGGTACACACCTGAAGACTGTGATGAAATTTTGGTTTCTTAGAAAACCCAGTTATGTTATGTGAACATGTTTTTGTTTTAATCCCAGGTGTAAGATACTAGGATGTTTCACAGTAGGCGATTGTGATTTGCCTCATGCACTAGCAGGGGTGTGATTTTTGTCAGTTGCAGATAATTTAATTCTAGGGGTTCTGGAGAGATCATAAACAGGAGAGCTCCAAGAGGGCATGGTAGCTGCTTTTTCCCACTGCTGTTCCCATCCACACCCCCATCCCTGCTCCCTCATCATGCTGCCAGTCCCTGTTGGACCCTCCTGGACCCTGTTGCTGCATTTGCTATTGCATTTGCTATTGCTGGTTTGATGGTTTGCTGGATATTCCGACAAGACTGGCCTTGTTTCAAGGAACTCTATGCCCTGAAAGTAGCCTAAAGAAGTTTGAGCTCTCTTTCCCTTCTAACCTTCTTTCTCTCCTACCTAGTATTGGGGAGTTGGGAGGAATTAGGGTGGAATAAGAGTTGGAAGGGAGGTAGAGGTATAAGAACACAATAAAGTAGCTTAAAATGTACACCAAGAGAGGACCTCTTTAAAATGGGACAGGTAGAAAATGAGTGTCTGCATTTCACATAGATCCTAGGTGGCTCAAACCTCAGCCCCACAAGTTTCCCAAGTCACTTGATTCAGAGTCTGTGTCTGAAATCTCAGGGACTTCATTTCTCATTTGTGTTTTAAATAGCCACCCAGCAGCTCTACTGACAAGATGAGATGTCAGGGCAGCTGGTACAATGTAAAACAGAATCTGTACATGTGGGCTAGTACATTGAGGGACTGGCTTGGGAGAGGGAAAAAAAACAGGAAGCAGAGACAAGACAGATTATAGGAAACAGGAAATGAGGAGGTATGGCAGAGGTAGAGAGAAAGGAGATGAGGAAAAGGAGAGTAGATTAAAAGAGAAAGAAGAATACCCCATTCGGCTTTCCTGCTTGGGGTGGTCTGTGTGATCTGGCTTTCCAGACCACAGGCCTGACCTGTGCACTAGAGTCTCCTAAGGTGGGTACTCCAGGGTCTGCTGGGTTGGTACTCTGTTCTATGTCTCTGCCTTGCTGAGTGAAGAGGGACCAGCTATTTTAGTGAGAGTAACAGCAAACCATCACATCACAAAAGTGTATGGAAGAAAATCCTAAGAGTAGAAAGTGTCTCACCCACTAACACCCCCAAAGCACAGGTTACCTGATACAGTTCAATTCGTTGTTCAGCCACTCTGGCCTTGGGGTTCTGCAGTCGAAAGACCCTGAACTCTGCTTTCACCAGATTTGAAGCATTTTTCTCCATTGTTGAGACATCAAAGCGGACGATTCTGAAGTAGGGTCTGTAGAAAGTGGGCGGGATGGCATCTGGAAAAAGTAAGCACAACCGTTGAGAAAGATTCAATCTATCATACTCTCAAGAAAGACCACAGTATGAGATAGTCCCAAGGAACCATAAGGGAAATGGCTACAGAGTTTGGTTTCCAATGGCCAATTTAACACCATTAACAATTTAATCAGGAACAAACTAAAATCAACATGTGTGTTTGGTTCCAGGGGAAGCAGATTAAGAACGATTAACAAACCATTTCCCACCACCACGTCTGAATGCAAGCAGTTAACCCAGTCTTTTGAAGGCTGACAGACCAGTGGAAAACCCCAGATGGTTACGAATTGGAACAAGTTCGTGACAGTTGATGGCTGGAGAGAGCTGCTGGGCTTGCATACACTTTAATCAGATATGCCAAGAAAATAGCTCCTAAATGGCAAGGCTTCTTTCTCCCCATGTGTTTCTTTCCTTGAAAGTTTGGCATCCAGCTACTCTACTCCTATTCAGGCTCATGGACTGGGTAGGTTTTTTTTACTTTTAAAAATCTCGGCTTTCACACACATGACCAAGTCATGATAAGAAAATCTGAATAAAACAAGACCAGACCCAAAAACTACCCACACCTGGGGCCAGCCTTCAAATTCTTGGGGATGGTAACTTCATCTGTAGGTAAAAGGTGATCCGAGCTACAAAAGAGAAAGAATGAAGCACCAATTCCTTTATTTTGGAGCCTCATGGAAGAAGCATTTGTGATGTTGTACAAGTTCAAGGCCATGTGTTGCTTAGAATCTTCTGGTATTTTCTAGCAACTGTCCTTGCCTTTGAATATGGGTGTGGCATTGCCCTAAGACCCAAGCAGGCTGTCCTGCCTCTTTGATTTCACTTCCAATACTCATTGAGCACCCACACTGGGCCAACAGACCACTGACTTTTAAGTATGTTTCTCTTGGGAGCCGACTTTAAGCAGAAAGCGGCTAGAAAGCAGCTATCAGCTTTGCAGCCATCTTGAGCCACATACCCTGACATGAGACTTGGTTTTCAACAGCCTACAACAGCTGAAGCACACTCTGATATCCCACATAGCTTGTTTTGCTGTTTAGTGCCCCCAGCTGCAAAGAGCACGTGGTATCCACGCCTACAAAGCATGTGGTGCACGTGTTATCCACGTGCTATCCACACCATACATGCCTGTAAGGCACACGTGCTGTCCACGCCTGTAAGGCTTACGTCATATCCACACCTGCAAGGCATGTGGTATCCACGTGCCTACAAGACACATGGCAAAAGCCTATAAATACCCAGGATTTCCTTGTAGTAGGTGTGTGGTGTAGTAGTAGTAGGTGTAGTGGTGTGTGTATGGTGGAGACAGTAAAGAAGACTTTACTACAGATCCTCTGGCTTGTCTCTATTCTTCGTGTCTCTTCCCCTTCTTCCCCCCACTCTCTCTCTTGCTAAACCCGGACCTGCGGAACAGAGCAGGCAGCTACAGTGTTGGGCCAGAGTGGTCCTTTACAGTTTGGCTCCTAAGATGGGGCAGCTCGAATCTTTTACATGTTTCTACAATCATCCAATTTTCCCCTGTAAATATTCCTTCCCCATTCTAGAATGTTCGAGCTGATCTAGAAGCTCTCCTTGCGCTTACATTCACATGACCTCATTACAACATGATCATCTATGGGTATGCTTCTCTTTAAAGACTTTGTTTCTGCATTGGGTTTTTTATTTTGTTTTCCCCTGTAAAAAAAATTTTAAAATCTGGATTATAGAGATTACTGGCAAGGAATTTCTTCCCCCTCCCCACAGGGCAGGTTTCTGAATATAGGGATTTCACCAAAGACCTCTTGTTAGTATAGTTGATCATCGATGAGTGTTTTGATAGAGTTAGATATCTGGTTACTGGCAATACTAGCTTATTAAACAAGCCATCATGCTGATTTTAAAACAGATAATAAATACCCCTCGTGATTTTCTGGGAAATCCATTCCTTGACAATTTCACTGTAGTGTGAGAAACAAATCAGATTTCCTCACCTTCAGGAGCTCTGCAGGTTTTGCAGCATGGGTGCCCTTTCTTATCTCTCCCTAGGTCCTCAAGACTCTGCAAATGCAAACTCATGGACTTTCCAAGTCAATTGTTCTAGGCTTTGTAGACTCACAAACCAGAACTCTCAGAAACAAACAGCCCCACACATCTAAAATAAGCAGACTTTGGAGAAAAGAAAGGATTCACTGAGACAGTGTGCTGGCTCTCAGTGGGACAAACTTGTGTGAAGCCTTCAGACCAACCGAAGAGTCCTTGGAACCCCTGAGCCTCGAAGTTCCACAAGGCAGCTGCTGAGACAACACCGACTTTTCTCTGCTTGAAATAGACCCATCCCCAGGAGTTAGAATTCCTGGTCCTATGCTAAGCAGCACAGCTACAAACAGGTTGGTTGCCCTGGCACCGCACGCTGGGCAGAGCTTAGGCCAGGTTCTTTGGTTTTCCACACCCTCTTGGCCAGAACCATCCACAGGAGGCATGGCCACATTCATCTTCCCTTATCCTCTACATTAGACAGCAGAGGCTTCAAACATCCTTTGAAAGCATGTCCTGGAAGAGCAAGACCGGCTTTGTGTGTTTCCTGTCATTAGCCAGAATAAACATCTCCTCCTTTTCCTCTTTTTCTTTCCATGGAGCCCCTCCGGAACTATTTCGACTTCCACAAACACCCATCTTTCACACCCCTCCACCATAATCTTCTCCTTTATCAAGTTTGTAAATAAGTGCTCTCCAGATTTATTTTTATTCTCTTTTGTGTTTATTAAACTTTGAACAGATTTTCCCCCTTTCTGGTCTTCTGCCCATACACACACACTTTCCTTTTTTATGGCTGCCTCGGACCATGAGGTCAATTTTGTTTCTACTTCTTCTAAGCAAATCCCCAAATGATCCTGTCCCCAGGCTTTTGAGCCTGAAAGGGCATTGGCAAATATTTACAAAATCAGCTTGATGGCTAAGTGTGGTCCCTCTTCTCTGTTCCCTCTACCCCAGACACACAGTCCTCTCTGCTGGCTCACAAAACCATTTAGACAGCTTATATTTCAACCGACTGATAATGTCAATCTGCATTTAGGTTCTAATTAATGCACAAGGTGGCAAGATGGCTGAGTAGGTCCGACCAATGTCTCTGGTCAGGTTTTGGAGCCAGGTGAATTAACCGGGCCTGGAGGAGGATGTTGACAAGCCAATAAAAGCTGCGAACCCAAGAGCTGTCCCCTACTGTCACCTGCTTACTGATCACACGATCCTTGGCCTGGATGAGGGGCTTCAGAAACTTGCCAAATGTCCTCTCATCTGGGGAGATATTGTTGAGAAAATTGCTCTAAACAAAATGGGTTACGCTACCACCAGCCAGAACCAGAACATGGCAAGCTTACTCCCTCAGCTCAGGCCGCTAGAGCAGCAGGGTAGGGGTTTGATGGTTTGTGCAGCCCAGATCCACCCACTTAAGAATGAGCTTGAAGGAATGAGCTGTTTCCTCTGCTTCCTCCAAGAACTCACTTTCCCCTCTGGGATGGGTTCTTGCTACAATCCTCTGTAATTCCAATCCCAGCTTCCGTTCTCTTTCTGGCCAGGTGGCCAGGTACTCCCGCTTGCCCGGTGCTGGTTTACCCACACGCACAGCCTGGCCCGCTCCTTTTCTGACCCACTTTTTCAACCCAAGCCAACAGATTTCCCTTCAACCGTTTGGCTTTCCCACCAGGCGCTGACTCTGTTACTTCCCCCAAAGCATTCGTTTCCATGTGCCTTACACTCAGAGAAAACCATGTGCACTGGAGATTTGTGTGTCACGGATTGAATGGTCATCTGCCCCTCCCCTTGCTCCGGCTACACATTTTTTGCTAAATTGAATTTGGGGAATTGGAGGGCTGGGGGCACAGGGATTTAACTCCTCAATAGTTTGCAAAGTATCGGTATACAGAAAGCCAAATGTAGCATTTAATCACATATGACTTTATAAACATAACATACTGACTTGAGTCTGTTCCAAATAAGAAATTTATTATATATACTGTATCTTCTCTGTAAAAGCACATTGGGCTCAGGTGTTTTTTATTTACAGTTCTTTACTTCTGCATAGGCCAGAGCTGACTTCTTGGCCTTGTGACCAGAGCAGATGCCAGGGTCCTCATATTCAGGCCTTACTCTGAGTTGAATGCTCTATGGTATCATTTTGAAATCTTCAATAAAGTTTTAATTCGTGTTTTTTTGTTTTTGTTTTTTTAACATGATGTCCTATAGGACTATGGGTGTGAGGCTCGGAACCTCAGCCCTTGTACTGACCTATCTTTCTAGGATTTCCTGTCTTTGCTCTCTGCTGGTCCCAGCCTCACACAAGATTTTTGGACCACATGGTGACCACTGTTGTCATCTACACTTAGAAGAGTTAGAATCAAGCACACAACTCAAGTCATTTTGAGGTTGCAACTACCCTATCCCTTGCTGGCAGTGTCACAGTGCATTCAGAAAAACATTCAGTGGGGATACGCCCACATCCCACTTTACTTACCAAGCATAGGCCACTGTGAAGCTTACAATATCTTGGAATCGAGCAACAGACTTATGGGGAAGAGCATGCCTGCTTGGTGATACCACAGGCAGTCAGAGACAGGGGGGCCCTAGCAACAAGTAGGCTGAACATTCGAACTTAGCCGGCAAAACCTTGGGTGCCTGTGAGGATCTCTCAGTGCAATAACACCTAGCACCATCACAAGGGAGCATGGCCAATATAGGCAGAGGCCAGAGGCAGACAGAGAGATAGACAGAGGGACAGAGACCGAAATGGGAGAGACAGAGAGAGAAACAGAGGCAGAGACAGAGGAAGAAACTATGAAACAAGGCCAAAAGTTGTACACACTATGACTAGCCTGACTCACTCCCTCCCTCCCTCCCTTCCTTCCTTCCTTCCTTCCTTCCTTCCTTCCTTCCTTCCTTCCTTCCTGTGGTATTCTTCCGCCCTTCTTCACTGGTGCTTCCTCCCTGGTGGTACTAGGACATAATCCAGGGCCTTGTGTATGCCATGCAATTGCTCTACAACTTAGCTAGGTCCCCAGTTGTTCTAGAATTTTCTAGAACAGCCTCTCTTTCTCTGACGGAGCAAGAGATCCCATGGTTTTCCTTTGAAGAAAGGCCCTGCCACATTCACAGAGGACAAGAAGATCTCAGGACAGGAAAGATCTCAGTGGGGAATCTCAGGTCTACTACCAAATCAAGTAGACCTTGGCTGAATGCAGCAGGAACATGACCCAAGATTTTCAGAGCCTGTCTCTTGGTCTACCTACCCAGGCAAGTCAATATTGAATGGTGCTGTCAGGACCACATGGGAAAGCAGAAGGGAAGTTGGAGCCCTGGATCCTTCACAGATCTCTAATCGGGTCCCTTGCAAAGCTGCCAAGTAGCCATTGGGTCTTTGTGAATGTGCAGGGGAGGGAAGCTCTCTTGCTGTCTGACAGAATTCATTAGAGGCAAAGAGAAGGAACAAAAACAGCTGCATGTCCCAGGCCACCATAAAAAGGGCTCTGTGTGCTCTAATCCCTGTCCCCTGTAAGGGGAGGGGCCAGTAACCAGAACTTTCATAGTTCCCACCATCTTCCACTTGTTTAACTGAAAGTCCTGGCCACTCTAAAGGGTGACAAGACAATTCCATTTTCCCACCAAAGGTCCCTACATGGAGCAATGCCACCCCTACCCCCATAATGTTCAAATGAGTTCTTAAAAAAAAAAAAAGCCTGTCAGGTATAGCAGTGCACACTCATAATCTCAACACTTTGGAGGCTGAGGTAGAAAGACTGTCAGGGGTGGGAAGCCAGCCCAGACTAGCCATCAACTGTTCTAAGATGACTAGGGTTATATAGGAAGACAAAACAAAAACAACAAACAGCAACAACAAAGAAACAAAGTCCGACAAGGGTGCCTGTATTCTCAGCACCCAGGAGGCAGAAGCAGGTGGATCTCTTAAGTTTGAAGTCAGCCTGGTCTACAGAGTGAGTTCCAGGATAGCCAGGACTACCCTGTCTGGAAAAAACAGAGGAACAAACAAAATAAAGAAACAAAGTGGAAGAAAGGTCTTACGTATGTGTTCTGACAAACAACAACAACAACAACAACAAAGAATCTCTAAGAAATGCTTTAGGATGTCCAGAGTTCTACCCTAAGCCAGGCCAGGCTTAGCACTCTAGGGTTTATTCCTCCATTCAGTGGATATACCACAAAATTGACAAGTAAAAGACAGGAGGCCTGTTGAATTCTTGGGTAAAGGATCTAAAAGCATTTGCTGTATTTGCTAAAATACTGGTTCTTTAAGTGTGATTCTGGGCCCACAGCCTTGAGAACTTGGGAACCTGAGATAAATGCCTGCCACTGGACAGGGGGCATATTATGCACCAACTCTGAGATACCCTCCCTTCCCCCATGATTCAACCTACTAGCACACTGACTGGTCCCTGGCTAGTCAAGCCAGTGCTGCTACACGGGATCACTGGAGACCAGGAGAAACGCTTGGTGTCCAACAGCAATAGTCATCTCAGCACGTCTTTATCCTTGGGGAATTTCCAAGATGAGCAAGAAAGGTCAGTAGGTCAAAGTGAAACATAGATGGTGTGAGTTTACGAGGAATTTGCTGATGTCTGGGGAGGTTTTGTATGTTCTGTTCCTTGAGGGCTTCATAACCTATCTGCACTTTAAATCCAGCTAGACACCCTCCTAAAAGCCATAGGAGGCTGCCAAGCCAATGCAGGGTCCTACTGACAAGAGTGGAGCTAAGACTCTTGAGGCTGGGAAAATTAGGATTACATGGGAAGGGAAAGACATCCCTCACCTGGGATCCAGTTTCTGTTTCCTCTTGGTTGGGAATTGAAAAACTTCTGCACAACTGAGAAAACTGAACTTGCCTGCAAAGGCATCTCTAACAGAGATGTTAAAAACAACCTCTTCTTTAGGCTAGAATGTTTGTAGCCTCTCACTTAACTGTCAAACATTCCCCTCCCATTAAACCTAAACATACACCTCATAAAACTAGTTTACAGTTCCATCTGCCAAAGGAAATTCTTTGAGATAAGATAAATACGAAAACCAGCTCATATATTTTTAGCTAATTTTTAAACCACGTAATCTTTACATTTTGTTGGAAATTATGACATGACTTAAAACATGGAGTTCTATATTCAGTCATTATGGAAACAGCTGAAAGCGAGGCTCTTGAGGGGCCAGCCATGCAATAGCTTGCTTGTATACATCCCTTTCCCTAAGTCTCCCTCTCTGGAAACATTAGCCCTTAAACCTGAGGCATGTACCACCCCTTATCTTGTCTTAATAAACTTGCTTACTGTGATAAATGTTGACTGATCTTCAGATTCTTTTCTGCAGTGTGGGCAAAGATCTGCTCTATCTGAATGGAGATCCCTAAGTGGGGAGCACAGTCCTCTGCCCTCTGTCTTCTCACTACCACTAACTCTCAAAGAATGAGCAGAGTAGACATTTGCTACATTTCTTGATTCTTGAGTACCCTAGATTTTGAGAACCACTGAAATAAAGAACAGAAGAAAAATGTCAGAAAGAAACACAAAAGCATAAAGGTACATCTAGGCTTTTGATCAGATCAGATATTGAACATATCATATAAGTACAAGTATCCACTTGTCTTCCAAGATAATAATAAACTCTCACACAGGCAGAGAGATTCACATCCTTGCAGACATCTGGTGTAGCAAATCTGATAGCTCTTCACACTATTGCCATTTTAATGGCCTCCATTGCTTTCGTCCTCTGACTCCCACTGTTTAAGAATGGTTACTCAACCTGAGGGTTTTATCAGCATTGTAGACGTATTGGTTGGATAGCAGGTAATTCTTTGCGCAGCCATCTTTGAGAACTTCGACCATAGACTCTGCTGGTTAGATCACATGAGTTTGGCCAGCCTTCTATTTCCAGTGTCCCAATTCATGAACTAGCTAGGGGGTGAATAAAATGTGCCTATCTCACCCTGCCCCTTCCATGAAAAGAAAGGACTGCTCATACACCATGTGCTGTAGAGAAACCACACCACTTCCGAGATGAAGAAATGCAGCGTGGGGAAACTGAAATAACTTGTAGCTCATATCAAGGGGAAGGTGGTACTTTCGGTCAAAAGTACATTGAGTCTACAGTCTCTGCCTCCTGTGAAACATGGGCTGCATGAATGCCACCTGGGCAGAAGTGTCAATGCTGGCATTTGATGGGCTATTGCAACAAGAGCACCCAGAAGGAAGCTTGGTCCCCTTCAATAAAAGTCACCTTGAGAAAATTTGATGCCAGGATCTACATCTTCACTCCCTAATAGATTGCTCCCTGGGGCTGCACACTGCAATCAAACCCCAGTAAGAGGGGTGTTGGTCAACTCCAGTGTTGTCCTCAATTTTTTAGTCTTTCACCACATGTGCCTACTCCCTAACCCCATTAGCATCTACATACAGCTCTGCTGGAACCTTCCAAGGAGCAGAAGGGACTCCTTGTTTCCTTTTCCATGACAGACTCCACCGCCCTGAAGCTTAGCAGTGATTGGTATGGACATGTGACATGCTTAGTGAGTGTAACGGTCCCTCATTCCTGACATCCTCAGTATGCAGGGAAATAGTTTGGGGGCTTATTAGACAGCCTCCCAAATGCAACAAGACAATCAGGGCACCCAACAGTTGGAGGGCAATAAATCAGCTCCTATTTGTGTGTGCATAGGCGCAGCCAGCAAGAAACCAAGACAATTGTGTTTTGGGGTTTTCTGAAATTTGTCTTGGCACACTGGCTGTAGATTCAGTTTCACTACCACAACCCCACACTGCTGACATTCAAGTCACAGCAATTTAACACAAAATGACTGAGAAATAAACAGCACATCGGCCGTGGTTTCTGATTTTCTCTTCGGCCATCCCACCTATTAAATGTAACAGGGCACCACAGCATCTGCAATTTACAGTGGAGTCTCCGAGAAGGGGACGGTGTCAGACTTGACATGCTGCTGGCAGTGGGGAGCCTAATTGGGCCAGCATCAGCTTGTGTGACTTGGCCTTCATCAAGCTGCTACTTGAGACCTTGCATACTGTCAGCAGGACTGTTTGGGCCCCTTCTTACACAGAGAAGAAAAATTTTTTTTTAAAAAGTGAAATAGCAGTGGTGCTGGCCCGTGATGTTTGGTTTTCTTGAACTGTGACAGACACAGAGTTTCTCCTTTCTATCCCAAAGTTTCCATTGCCCCCATAAAACCCCTCCTCTTTGGAGACACCCATTTCACTTACTGTTCCAGGTTTCTCAGCCACCTCTATGCTGGCTGGGGAGGTTTGGGGCTTCATAGTAAAAACTCTGGATACCAAAAAGCAGGCCAACTGTGTCTGCAAAAGGCCACGGGCTAGCTTAGAAAGCAATACAGAGAAGGTACTCATGGAAAGAATATGACTGGGCCCACATTTAAAGATCTAGCCAATGACCTCAAGGCTTCCAGGGACAAGTCAGTATAGCCCTGGGGGATAATCTACTTTTTGTTTGCTTGCTTGTTTTTAAGATAGGGTCTAGCTATGTAGCACAGGCTGGCTTTGTACACATGATCCTCCTGCCTCAGCCTCCCAGTGCTAAGACTCCGTGCATAGACTCCTGCTGCTCAGTTCAGCGCTTGGATCAGACGTTTGGAATCAGTTTTACAGGGTACAATGTCTTTGTTTATAACACAGACCTCTCTCTTTTTTCCTCCCCCATTTCTTCCTTTGTTCATATCTTCCTTCCTTTCTTCTTCCCTCCTTTCCTTTCCTCCCTCCCTCTCCCTCCCTCTTCCATTCTCCTGTCTCTTCTACTCGGTTTCTTTCCCTCCCTTCTTTCTTCCCTTTAAACTATGCTTTTGGGAGCATTCAAGGGTGACAAGGGCTGGCTGTTTTTGCGTAGGACCTGAGTTCAATTTCTAGCACCCACGTGGAGGCTCACAACTTAGTGCAACTCCAATTACCAAGAATCTGACACCCTTTTCTGGTCTCTCTGGCTTTACATGCATACGGTGCACACACATGCATGTAGGCAAAACACTCAACACATACATACATACATACATACATACATACATACATACATACATACCAAAGCAGCTGTGCATTTTGTTCTCTTACATCCAGTCACCTTTCTGAACCACCAATGCAGCTAAAGAAGCTATGACCCCACAATGTCATTATTTGTACAACTACTACAAAGAACAGCAGTCACTCCAAACAAGCCCAATGGAAAGACATCAACATGTGTTGATTGCTTTAGTAAATTTCACTGGAGCAATTTAAAAGTCATCCTGGATCCCTTCATAGGAACCATATTTTATTTTTTTTCTTTCTCTTCACAGATGAAGAACCTGAGGGATTAAGATTTTTCTACAGTTCCACCAAACATTGGCAAAATATGGGTTAAAACTCTTTGTGGGCCGATCTCACTTTCCTGTGCTGCAAACAGCATAGAGGGACAAACCCTGACATTCTCTCTGCTAGGACAATGCCCCCTCCCGAGGAGGCTCTGTAGTAATCTACATCATACCACAGGCAGAGCAGCTCCTTGCCAGTCTGACAACATTGCCCAAATCTTAAAAAGAAGTAAGCAAACAAATAAAATCACCCAACACCACAACCAAAAGCAACTTAAAGAGGAGAGGGTTTACTTCAGCTTACAGCTCCCTCCTAGGTCACAGCCCATCGTGAATGGAAGTCAGCAGGAATTGAAGCAGACACACTTACTTACAGAGGAGAGTGCTGCTTACTCCCTTGTTCCCCGGACTCATGTTCAGCTACCTTTCTTATACCTCCCAGGATCACCTGCCCAGGGATGGCACTGCCCCTATGAGATATTCCCTTCCACTTAAGTCATTGATCAAGAAAAATGTCCCCTCAGCCTTGCCTACAGGCTAATTTTTTTCTATTAAGGTTCCCTCTTTCCCGATGATCTTAGTTTATATCAAATCGACAAGAAACTAACCATTACAGCAGTATGAATTCTTCCTGTCTTCTGTGAGTTTCCCACTTAGGGCTTTTTTTTTTTTTTTCTTTCTGAAAGGCAGTCATTACTTTGAGGCACTGCGCTGATACACTGCTCTGCCTTGAAGCTGACATTAATAAGCGGCAGGGCACGCCCTGCTAGAATTGCAAGCTGTTTGCCAACCGAGCCCAGTGGCACGGACTACTAGTGGGAACATCTTAAATGCATGGCTTGGCAGAGAAGAAGCATGAACGGGAATGGATGGTCCTGATGAATCAGTCTGAAGGAGGTGAAGCTCACTCTCTGCAGCCCTTGGGGTGGTGTGAGCATGTGTGAAGGAGCTGCCTGCAGCCCTCAGGTGTGCGCAGGGTCAGTGGCATCTGACCCCTCTGACTGTCGGAACTCAGACTCAGCACAGCAGCCTCTGAAAGCTCCTGATGTACAAATGTTCTCTGTCAAGGGCCAAGCACGGGACTTCAGGAGAGGCACAGGTCTGCTCCCTAAGAGAAGGGCTGCTGAGTCCTCTCAGTCTTGATGAAAACTTCTGAGGCCAGTTCTCATGTCTTCTCTTCCTCATCTTGTTTCTGTGCAGATAATTTCTATTTCCTTTTGCTGTTTTTCATATTCACTTTTCCTTGTTCTTTTCACCCCAATATTAAAATTAATCCTAAGCATAATCATAGAGGCACAATAGGGAACTGTTATCTGCACAGAACTTGTACTTTTTTTAACACCTGTACCTCACATTGTAGATATTTTCTTTTCTTTTTACTTTTGTACCCACACTACGATTCCATGTATTTCCCTGGGAACAAATTTATAGCCCCCCCCCCGCCCATCTTTTTTTGGAGACAGGATCTCACTAAGTAGTCCTGGCTAGTCTGGAACTTGCTATGTAGATCAGGCTGGCTTGGAAAGCACAGAGAGAGTTCTGCCAGCTTCACAGGGGATGGAATTAAAGGTGGGGCACTACTTCTGGCCAAGACACCATCATCCTGCACTGATGCCCTGAGGCGTCTGTGTGTACAGTGTTCATCATTTATTGCCATTCCACATGTGTTTAATTTGCTGAAGCTGATTTTGGAGTGGAACTCACTTTGAGGAATTTGAAGGCTGGCACAGCCAGGCGTGTATCAGTTTGTTAAATGATGTTTCAGGAGACAGGTAGCATAAATTGATAAGTAAATTCACAGATAAGAAACAAAGTGTTGAATGGGTGTTGAAGTGGATACACACCCCAGTGCACGCCAAACTCACTCCGTCTCCAGGCTCTGTGCACTGAACTGCTCAAAACCACACGCAGCAGCCGAGTCTGAAGCTAGGCTGTCACCTGTCATCATGATGGGGCTTCTGATTTACCCAGTGGCACACTTCAAAGAAGGTCATCAGGCCAGTTGTGTGCCCTTACTGAAAACAGACAGTAGGAAAGTTCTAGAACCCACTTTATTCCAACATACCCAACCTGTACTAGCCAGCACTCCGAGACTGGCTTCCAAATGCATATCCTTCAAAGGCTGGATGCTAGTTTAGAGTTTTCTTTACGCTAAATGGTAGTTCTCCATCTGGATTGTAAAGATGGTGAGGTGTCTGACCTGCTGGGACGGATCCCTGCGCTCCCCACTATCTCCATCGGCCCTTCAGTAGATAACTACTTGGAATCTTACAGAAAACACTAGAGGTTTCCAGGATGGAGCTTTCTTAGGGCTGGTGGGTACTTGCACAGGGTGTGCACTCGTCCCTCATCCTGTTTGTACTGGCGACACAGCTATGGGCAATTAAGATAGGGGAGCATATAGGAATTACAGGAATCCAGATGAACCATACCAAGAGGGAACTCTGGAGCGCGGCCAGGGTGTGAGGCTTATTTTAAGAATCCTGTTCATTTGGGTGCCAAGCAGCTTTCTGTGCTTCAAGGTCGGGCCACCATTTATAAGAGAAAAAAAAAATGAGTCTTTAACTAGAGTCTTCACTGCAGAAGCAGCCCATAGCCAAGCCCTTTCAAATGTTTAACATACTACTTAAACAATTAAACTAGGTGAGAGCAGCCCTACGGCTGAGATGCAATGCCATTATTTTTGTGTATAGAGGCCATAGACTGTCCACATTTTAATCCACTCGGAAGGATGCTGGGAAAAGAGACTGAATAAAAACGATACCCAGGGAGTCTAAAGAGTTAATCCAACTAGTTCCAGTATTTGAAGAAGTCAGCAAACTTAGATAGCACTGTGATTTTAAGAATCAAAAGAGTATAATTCTTAAGAGATAATGAATTTCCTTTCCGGGTAAGCTCGAGAGTTATTTCTGCTTATTTTAGGAGGCTTGGAGTAAGCTTTTTGACTGGAATCAAAACTCAGTGGGCTTCAGAAACCCCTCATAGCCCTGGTCCCAGATAGGCTTCTGGATAAAAGGAATAGCATAAATGACCATTTAATCTTGTCACCAACTGCTTTCCTATGTATTTGTCTTAGCTGGGATTTCTAATGCTGCCATGAAACACAATGACCGAAAGATCAAGTTTTCTTCCATATTGTTGTTCATTATTGAAGGAAGTCAAGAAGGGACTCAAACAGGCTAGGCTCCTGGGGACAGGAACTGATGCAGAGGCCACTGAGGGGTGTCTCTTACTGGTCTACTTAACATGGCTTGCTCAGTCGGCTTTCCTATAGAACCCAGGACCACCATCCTAGGGATAGCCCCACCCAGCATAGGCTAGGCCCTCCCCCATTGATCACTAACTGAGAAAATGCCTTACAGGTGGATCTCATGGATGCATTTTCCTCAGCTGAAGATCCTTCCTCTCTGATGATTCTTGGATCAAGTTGACACACAAAACAAGCCAGTACCTTCTTCTAACACTCTTTACTAAATCATCTTTTAACAAAGAGTTTTGCAGAAGACAGATCATGACTTTACCAGTGTGATAGGGTAAAAGCAGAGTCCTGGAGCACCCCGGTGGAGTGTCCATACAGACAAGCAGAACTTGAGTAAACTTAACAGTAAACAAAGGTACAGAGGTGGGAAGTGAAGACGAGTTCTGGTTTTTCACCTGTATCCTGAACTCAGTGAGAGCTCTCATTGTGTCAGGGGATAGGAGTTACATGATAGAAGACACCAACTTCTTCTCACATTACAATGGTCTTATTAGACCTTTGTAAAGACTAAATAACACATTAGAAAGATTCCCTTTTGATCCCTGAGGTGCTGTAAATAAGAACGGCCTTCACAGGCTCATAGACTTGAATGCTTGGTCACCAGGAAGTGGAACTCTTTGATAGGATTAGGAGGTGTGGCCTTGTTGGAGGAAGTATAGGAAGTATGTGGGGGTGGGGTGGGGTTTGAGGTTTCAAAAGACATGTGACAGGCTCAGTTTCTCTGTCTCTCTGTCTCTGTCTCTGTCTCTGTCTCCCCCCTATTCCTGCACTACTAGCTTACAGATTAGGACAGAGCTCTCAACTACTGCTCCAGCCCCACACCTTCCACCAGGCTCTCCACCATGATAATGGACTAGCCACTGAAACTGTAAGCCAGCCCCTGATTAAATGCTTTCTTTCAGAAGCGTTACCTTAGTCCTAACAATGACTAAAACAATTCCAGAATTGAAGTCTAGCTTCTCTTGTGAAGGAAAACAAAGCAGCCAGTGGAGTTACACCATCCCCTATGGCAAGCACACTAAATGTAGTGGGCTAAGGAGGCCAATTCTGAAACCTTCACCATATTCCAGCCTGAAGAGATACAGCAACGTTTAAACACATAAGCTGCCTTTCAACCAGCCTTGAAAGGATTTCTTCTCTTGGTTGTTACTGTGAGCGGTTCTTTTCAGTGCCAAGTGCAAAAGCATCTTCCTGTAAGTGCACAGTAGCCTGAGGGTGACAGTACCTGAAGGGACCAGGATGGAGGATGACTTATGTTCAGTGGTCAGCTGCCAGCAGCTGACAGGAAACAATGATCTTCCCTGTATAGTACTTTGAGAATGGCCCAGAGGTGGGAATGAGACAAGAAAAAAAGGAGGAAGGAAGGAGAGAGAGAGAGAGAGAGAGAGAGAGAGAGAGAGAGAGAGAGAGAGAG
>JANHMN010000009.1:69779340-69803400 GCA_030674055.1 Rhabdomys pumilio
GAGAGAGAGAGAGAGAGAGAGAGAGAGAGAGAGAGAGAGAGAGAGAGGAAAGGAGGAAGGGGGAAAGTAAGAGAGAGCATATGCTGGGGTTTCTGTGATTCATCAGGGATGAAGATATCTTTGTGATGAAGATTTTTTAAACTAATTAATTAATTAATTAATTTACATCAAAGCTGTTCCCCTCACAGAGACCCTCCCTCTATCCCCACTCTCCTTCTCATTTGAGAGGGTGCCCCCTGACCCCAGTATGAAGATGTCTTTGGATGGGCTTTGCTCTTTTGTTCATGATGGCCCCCAGGCAGCTACAGCAATGGGCAAAATAGTACAGGTACCAAATTGGTCATCAGACCCAGGGACAAAAATTACTTTTTGGTGCTCAAAACAACCCATAATTGTCCTGACATTTACTGTGCTCACTAAATGTCCCTCTGGATACAGGACAACTGTGACTTTCTTTCCACCAAGAGCTCAGTTTATATATGGCAGGCAATTGACGCAAGCTAACACAGACTGGGGGCTCAAGAGATGGCTCAGTAGATAAAGTATTCACTACGCAAACACGAGGACTGGATTTGGATCCTCAGAGCTCACACAAAAGCCACTGAGTGAACTTGTGACACAGAGGTAAGGAAAGCCTGGGCAAACTGGATAGCTAGACTAGACCAACCAACCCACTCCAGGTTCTAAACTGTCCCTGCCTCAACCTGCAGCATAGAGAGCAATTAAGAAGACACCAAATGTGTACTTCTGACTTCCACACACACTTGCACTCACACATGCATGGGGACACCACACACATATATACACATTAAAACAAACAAATAAAAGAAACCTCTTTGAAGGTTTCACTCTTTGAAAAATCAAAACACCTGTATATGACATCTTATTTTAGGAAGGCAGTTGGGAGCTCTTACAATTAAATGTGCCTTTCTACAGTCCCACCACAATTATACACAGAGTTTGTTTCCACATCTACTTCTCAGGGTACATGGGGCCTCTGGTTCTAGCAGCCATTCCTTCAGGGGACATCAAAACATTGTCTTAGTATCTACATTGTATTTATGTCCATGAAGTCTAAGGCTGGTAGGGGTTGGTCACAGAAAGGGAGAGTCGAGACAAACCCATGAACTCAATGGCATGTTCAGCATTCTAAATATCCGTCTCGTCCAGATGGAATCCTAAAAGCATTTTATGAATCTAATACAATAAAGAGGGTCAACACAGAGGTGACCATCTGCCTCCAGGCTTCAATCTGGGTGTCTCGTGAGGGTAAAGGGACATTAAAAAAAAATTCATGCATGAACAGATCTTGTACAGTGACCCCTGAGCTATGTAGGAATCTGAATTGGGCTACGTGAGAGGGGCTCTCAGAGATGACTTTTAAGAGAATGCTGGTTGGGTTCCACTATAGATCTGCTGTGGGCACCCTGACACCATCACACATAAATCAGTTCCCTCATATCTAATAAGATTTGGGGCAAGACTCTACCAAGGGTGGCTGGCAGAGACCTGGCTCTTTGATGTTCAAAGTTGGCACTCCTCTGCAGTAGCCAGGCTTGTTTGGAAGGAGGCTCCTTCAGTGACTCCCACTGGCCAAAGTCACTGTCATTCTGTACCTGACTCAAGGCTTTCTGCTGTAGTTTGTGTGGCAATGTTAAGCCCTTCAGTAAAAATCTTCCAAGTCTCCTGGTCAGTGGGATGGAAGGTTTCTACACAGGACTGCTGCATCTTGGGAGGAATTCCCATTTGCCTCCAGAATCATGTTACTTTAGGAAAAACCCATAGCCTCATTGAACCTATGAACTTGAGATCACCCTAGAGGGAGGGCTCTATCCATGGCTGAAAATCACTATGCAAACTGAAAGTGTTGAGTTCTTCTAAATGCAAAACGATAAACAGAGGTGAGCTGTTATTATCACTGAAGTAAAACTTACTTTCATTGAACAAGGCTAAGCAGTACACACATCTTCAGAGGTCATTCCAATGAGACGATGGCAAAAGAAAACAAGTCCTCTTCCATTTTTAATTGCCCTCCCCCCCCCTTAAGCTCCAACAAACAGGTGAAGTCTCAGCACACCTAAAATCCTCAGACAGACAATTCCATCACATTTATCTCTGTACCCTGTGGCCCCAAACTACCTTTCCAGATGCATGAGCGTTCTGTCACCTCTTCTCCACTCCCTTGGCAGCCCTGTACTGGGCTCTCTTCCCTACTCAAAGCAAATCATATCACTTCCAACCTCCAGACACGCCAAGCACTGCTGGCACGCCAACACGCCGGTCATTCCTCACCTAGAAACTCTTTACATAAGAGAAGTGCTGTCCACCCTTGAGTGTCCAGCCCATGCTCATCTCTTAGAGGGAGTATTTCTAACTCTTTGCAAGCACACTCAGCTACTCCCTTGTGTTTGAACAGCATTTGTCATGTGGAGTACAGAGTCCTGTTTAGGTATTCACAGTGGGGTGAGAGGGTTACATAAATAAGAGCGTAGTAACACCTCCTTCTTATTCATCGTTTCGAATTTAGCAAGTCTACTTACTGTCCAAAGCACAGCCATTAGCTATTTGGATCTAACTAAAACTTTGTAAAATATTCACTCAATTCATAGACACACAAGGACATGTGTCTTGTTCAAAGAAACATGTGGAAGTTTTCACAAAGAGACAGTAGGTCTGTACAGAAATCCCGTGTCCTCTAGGCCATGAATCTTTTTTAACATGACCTTATGTCAGAACTAAAACCAAAGGCTCTTCCCTGGACTTCAGCAGACAGCCTTGTGTCAGGGCAAGCAAATGATGATATATCTTTAAACCAAAACCTAACTGCATTCACTGCTAAGAACAACCAACCCTAAGAACTACAAGAGTCAATAGATGTGAGCATAGAAAATGTTCAATAAATGTAAGATCATATTACTAACACTATTCTAGGAGCAATAGAAGAGACTTATATATACCCTCAGGTGAAATCAATAAGTCTTTCCCATAAAGGAATATAGAAGAGGTGACAAGTCTCAAGGCAGTGGCAGCATGGGAAACCTGCGGACTGGGGTCATTTGTTTCTCTGCCCCAAACCCCATCAAAACTCTTGGGAGCAGACACCCCTGCTTCACCACTTGTATTGGTATCTGGAACCCATGGCAGAGCTGAGCATGACACAGTAGGACAACTCTTAGGATACTACTTACTCTAATGGTTGCAAAAGTCATTGATGTGTGTGAGTGACATGGCTCAGCCTGTGCTAGACCTGATGATCTGTCTGAGCCTCAGGGCCCACAAGACATGAAAGAAGCAACTCTTTCAGGTTGTCCTTCCATGTGTACACTACCATGTGAGCACACACACACACACACACACACACACACACACACACACGAGAGAGAGAGAGAGAGAGAGAGAGAGAGAGAGAGAGAGAGAGCAAATGTAATAAAGTTTTTGTTTCATTTTTATAAAAGATTAATGACTGATTAGACCCTCCCTCTCAAAGCCAGGTATATAAGAAAACTTCCAGCAAATGAAATTACCATGAACACTTCTCACAGTTGAACACAAGGACAAAGTGCTTTCTTGGGCATAATCACCTCACTTGTAACCTTTGTGTCATCAGGATAGCTCATATAAATGCCAGTGCGTGGGTAGTACAGCCTGTGGATCACTCTTTCATCTTCACCCTTCTGCTGACTGAAGAACTGGAGTTTACCACGAGACAAGCCACAGTTCAACCTCATAAAGCCAAAACAGATAATTGGCTGAAAATAGTGGCTCAAGTCTGCTTGTCTCCAAGCCCACAGTTTCTACTCTTCTCTGCCTCCACCCCATAAAGATGTGCTCTGTAGTCCTTCAAGGGATAACACTGGTAAAAGAAAAAGAAAAATCCAAGAACAACTCAAGCTTAGTGCAGGGAAGAGCTTTCTAACAGAGCACAGAAGGAACCAAAGTCACCCTGAGACCAGGCAGTGTCTTCTGTAGTGAAGATTCAAGGAGAGAACTGGATAGCAGGTCATGGTGTCCTGTGACACAGTAGTCTGGGCTAGTCTTAATTGCTCCATCGGTCAAAGATGAAACAGAGCCAGGTAGCATCATGGTGTAACTCAGAGCTTCTGAAAACCCAATTTAGGTTTGGAAGGAGATGACATAAGATCCACATCACTGCTCCCTCAGCAGGCCCTCTCCAGCCAAGACTATTGTCATTTTCCATTCATAACTATCAGCTGAAGCACAGCGAAGAGACTTCAGTCTCAGTTCTGACATGTGGATGCTAAACCCTTCATGGAAAATCTTCCAAGTCTCATGGCCAAGGGATCAAGGGTTTTGACCAAGGACTGTTGCCTCTTAGGAGGAATTCCCACTGGCCTCTGAAGTCATGCAACATTGAAGAAGACTCAACCTTGTGCTTGTCAACTGTGGGTCATTTCATAGGGCTCTAGCCAGAATCAAATAAGGTCATTCTCATGGAAGGAAGTAGTATTGCTAATTCATATTGAATAAGCCATTCTCAGATGAGCATCTGATTACACGTCCTTATCTAATCCTCTGGTCCCTTAAATAACTTTTGAGTTTCATCTTCCAGCCCGCAGATACGGCAACTGAAGTCCAGAGACAGCCACCACAAAGTACCAGCGAGGGGACAGGAGTGACACCCAGGTCCTGAACTCTCCTTCCTTCCCACTCACCACATGTGCCTCAAACTGGGAAGGGAATCACTTAGGCTTCAGTGTGTAAACCCCAGCCCCTCTTGGGAAAGAGATAAGATCACTCTGTCATGGTTTCTATGGATGGCAGTTGGGATGCAGAGCACTCCCTGGAAACCTCTCAAGCACCCGCAGTCCATTCTCAAATCCTAGTTGTGGATCCTCTCCACATATCATCCTCAAGTTCAAGAGCACCATTGTTCTTAAAAGATGTGGGTTTCACCACCCACCCTTCTATGGTCAGAATCTACAGTATGTACAAACTGTCCATGAACTTTAAAGTTAGGTGACTTAAACAAGTGTTAAATCAGTACCTGGAATACTAGTCTCAGTAGGTCAAGGTGCCAATCACAGTAGCTGAGTCTGAAGGACTCTCCCAGGACAATCCTTTTTCCATTACCATTTTGCAGGTGAGGGAATTAAGGCTCCGGATTAAGGTTTAGGAGAGTGAGGCTGTTCTGTGACTTTGCATTGAGGGAGCCACACTGAGAACCACACAACTCCATTTTAACAACTGCCAAAGGCCTGGAGCTCACCCTTTTCTCTGTCCTGCTATCACATCCTCAGTCTCTGAAGCAACAGTCTGCAGTGGAATCCCTTTACCTTAACCCTCCTTCCTTTCCTTCATGGGCTTTTCTGGCTCCAAAGTCCTTGCTTACACTGCAGTACCACCCTGCCTGAACTAAACATATCAGAGACCACCCAGCTAGTAAGTGGTGGAGCCAGAAAAAAATTGGTTTATAGTACACTGTCAGGCCTTCATTTTAAGATTCAGGTAGAATTTATTACCCAAAACTGTTAAGGGTGTTTGCTGTTCTAAAAGGTCTGAGTTCTCAGCACCCACATCTGGCAGCTCACAACCACCTGTAACTGTAGCTCAAGGGATCTGACTCCCTCTCTTCCAGCACCTATGGCACTGTGCTGAAGTACACACACACACACACACACACACACACACACACACACACACTTAAATGTTTTTAGAAGATAGACTAGAGTGCATTTGGTGTGCTTGCCTGTCTGTTACTTTCAAATATTCCATGAACGTGCTAATGCTTTTCTCCTGTGCTGCCCTCATTGTTCTGCATCTACTTTAATACACACAGCTACGTGGCTACGTGGATTAATTCCTCATGAAAGAAAAGAACCTCCAGTCCTACAAAACAATAAGCTATGAAAAAATTCATTAAAAACAAGACACATAGTTGGTATTTATGATGTTTAATGGCATTCTCTCCTCCTCCCATCTTGCCACCTTCCCCGGGTGCTGGGACGGATCTCAGGGCTTTGCCTATGCTGGGCAAGAGCTCTACCACTGAGCCACATCCCCAACCCTACCTTCTCTTCTTTTTAATGAATCAACATGTTCTGGAAGGGTGGCGACTAAATTGCCATATGCGGTTTAAATAACCTTTCCATAAAATTCCTGTACATCTCATTGCTACAGACCTGTTAAAATAACCACAGAGTTTGCACAAATGCTAAGCTCTGAGGTGTGGGAAGGAGTGCAAAGGCAGAGAGCAAGCCGATGCACAATGGCCAATGCACGGTGACTCTGAAGGTCAGCGTGCAGGGCTTTCTCCCCAGTCCATGCCCAAGTGCCACCTTTCCTGATGGGGAACTCGAAGGCAGTGCTTCCTACTTGCAATACCCTCCATGGAAAGTTCAGAAGTCGCTGGCTGTTTCTACTGCAACTTCGAACTTCCTTCGTAATTCCTGACTCATGGCCTGTGTCCCGCATCCTGTGAGTCCCCTACACAATAGCTGTGGTTAAACCCTTTAATTAAAAAGGAAAAAGAAAGAAACAAAAACACCTCGCACATTCATGATTGGTGAGTGGATACATAGTTCAAACAAGGAGTGCCAGTTCTTGGGAATTCTTATCAAGATGCCCAATGCCAAAAAGAGGCCACATGTCATTCATTCATTGCCTCATCGCCTGTGAGACACACACACACACACAGACACACACACACACACACACACACACACACACACACACACACACACACGGAACTTTTGGAAGTCAAGTCAGCGATCACTCTTGGACAGTTTTGTCCTTGTCTTGTTAATGCAGACTGCTGTTGCAGGAGAGCAGAGATCCATGCTTTGTGGTCTTGCCTTTTAGGCCATTAGCAGAGTCATTGGGAAACACGTGTTCCAGTGAATGCTGACCAACAGAGATTTCAGAATCCCCCAGAATTGGGCCCACTCATGCAATAGGGTTGGACTGGGTAATGGACCCCTCAGCATGTCACAGATGCCTGTTTTGGAAAGTTGAGATGAGTAGATAAGAGAGAAACAGCACAGCCTGTGCCTTACACCTCAGTAAAAGGGACCCTCTCTGAAGAGTAGAGAACACTGTGGTGCCTGAGGATGACCTGAGCTTTGGGCTAGGACAGAGACTGATAGCTTTAAGAACTCATCTTCTAAAACCAGCTCTTCTTTTTTTTTAATTCGATATTTTATTTATTTACATTACAGATGTTATCTTTTTTCCCATTCCCCCAACCCCCATTAATCACCTATCCCATCCCCCCTCCTCCTTTTCTGCTTTTATATTGTTTAAATTACATGCAAGTATTCAGGTCAGTTCTAGGTTGAAGAACTAGCAATACAACAGATGCAAATAGTCAAGAAACAAGCCAGACAATAAACCCAGCTAGTCAAAGAACATGAAATAAACAGAGTCCCCTGATCACACAAAGCCAGCTTTTCTACCCAAAGGGCAGTTGCTTCATTTCGAGCTAGTCGCTTTTACCTGAACATTTCCGATTATGGAAAATCATTTTTTGGGTTTGGTCCCCATATCCCAATATTCACAGGACACAGTGGCACTGTGAGACTCGCAGAGTAAAAACCTGATTGTCCACAAAGAAAAGCCCCGACTCCCTGCTTTACTAAAGAAGTTGCTTAGAACGTTACTAAAGAAGTTCCAGTGGTTGCTTAGAAACAACCATCAAGTCAGTGGTGGCCCTCCAGGACCTTTGTGAATACAGCCCTGCTGTGCCTAAATGTGTGTCTTGGAGCACATCTCATCCATGCTAGGGATGACTGCTCTTCCATGAACACCACTCACCAAAAAGCTTCACTTCACACCTTCGCTTCTAGAATTTTCCACCTCTGGCTAAAAATATTGCTTTTGGGGTGAGATTCAACCAAAGCAGAACCTTCTGAGGTGAAAGGACTGGTAGCTGAATAAAGCACTCCTGCAAGGGGCCTGGGGGAAGGAGGCCCTTCTGTTTGTGTTTCCAGCCTCCTTGGACTGCAGCCCTGGCACTGCAGGGGGTGGAGGGGCTCAAGAGGACCTTGCCTGGCAGGAAGGAAGGCTGCATTTTCACAAAAGCACTTCAAAGTGAATGTGGGGTTATTCTGTGGGTGAATTAAGGGTAACAATGGCAACCCAACCTGCTGGGTATCTCCTTAACCTTAGGTCATCAGGTAAGGAAAGGGATAGGAGGTAGCTGGGACAAGGCCTGTGCACCCCTCTACCACCCAGGGATGTCTTCAATCTGAAACTAATTCTTTCCTGCTGTAGTCTCAAATGCACCTCTGCCTGTGTATGTTCCCATGTACATGGACCCAAGCTTTCATGCATACACACACACATGCACAGGCACACACACATGCACACGTGCACTCACATGCACACATACAAATAGACACACCTATCAAAAAGATCTCATTAGGAAGCTTTTACAGACGCAGTGGTCAATATAAATTTCTAAAACACTGCCTCAGATCCCACAATCCCTTTAAAATAAAAAAAAAAATTAATTTTTGTGGGCACATGGTGTATAAGTGTGCACATCTGTGAGTGAGAATGTACACATGCACATGTCCATGTGTGCCACAGAGCATGTATATAGGTTGGAGGACATGTAGGAGCTGTTGTCTCTTTCCTTCAGCCATGTGGATCTGGGGACAGAACTCTGATGGACAAGCTTGACAGCATGTGCGTTTACCCACTGAGCCATCTTGACCTCGAGACCTACTCTCCTTCAGAGACGTTGATGTGTTTATAAAAAGATGAAGAGAGGAGGGATATATTCTATGGAGGGGTGATGAGGGATGGGGGAAGGGAATGTCTCAGTGGGCCTATATCAAGGCATCCCTTCCCCCTGAGGGACCAAGCACACAAAGGTATAGTATAGAATAGAGTTTATTCAGGGTATGGGGAGGGGAGTCAAGAGGGTAGTAGAGGCAGCGGAAGGCAGAGAGAGAGAGAGAGAGAGAGAGAGAGAGAGAGAGAGAGTGAGAGAGAGAGAGAGAGAGAGAGAGAGAGAAGGGAAGCAGAAGCAGAAGAGTAGACAAATAGAGGCTGGCCATGAGCATGTGAAGAGAGAAGGGGAAGAGAATGGGGAGAGTAGGGGGAAGGGACAAGGGGACAGAGTGAGAACAAGAAGGCAAGAGAGAGCAAAAGGGAAACAAGAGACCAAGAGAAAGAGGAGGACACAAGCAGCCCCTTTTATAGTGGGTCAGGTCTACAGGCTGTTGCCAGGTAACTGTGGGCGGAGTTTAGACAGAATGCTAACATGTCATAGAGAGCCCAGGTGGCCCAGACTTCCAGGGCTTCTCTGTGATCTTGTCATTGGTACCAAATGAAGACGTAAAGAGACTTAAGGTTTGGGACTCAGCACATATGGACTCTACCTCTGGCTCTATCACACACCAGTGTGGCCTTCAGCAAATGACTGAAGCTTTTACTCAGTTTCCAGGAATGTAAGACATCTGACTCCTAGGGTATATGGGATAGTTAGAGAAGGGAAAAGAATGGAAGGCATGGTGGGTTCCTTGGCCTGTTTGGCTCTGCCTGATGCATTAGTTATTAGCATTGCTGACCCTATACCAGCTGTGCTAACTTATTAACTAGGGACCTTAGAACAGCACAGGGTTAACAGTGGGCCATACATGTGACTCACATGCACTTTCTCCACGAATAGAGGAAGACTGAGCAGAGTCTACCTTATAGATTGTGAGGATAAAATAGAAGCATCAAAGAAAAATATCAACACTGTACCCAGTACATGATGAACACTTGGGGTGTTCATCATGTACTGATAACACACACACCTGTTATCTCCCCCTATGTCCCGAGTTGCCTTCGAAGGGACTGTTTGTGGGAGACCTTTGTTTACTTTCCCAGGTAATCCCCCACCCAAACATGCCTCTGATTATGGAGCCCACATCCAGCAGGCCAACCAGCACCTATGCTATTCAGTCTCCGCTCCTCATCTTGGGGGCGGGGCGGGGGGGAAATCTGTTAAATATCACACTTACAAGGTAACACAGCTGGAACGCTCGGCATCTCGGGCGGAGCTCAGTAGTGTCTTGGCACCAAGACACACACACTCTGCAGCCTGGGGCCAAACTACATTTGGCCACTTTGTGCAATTCAAATAAAGATACTGAAAATCTTCCAGCTTATAAACATTGGACTGCTCACTAATCAGAGGACTTAGTATTAAAAAAAAAAAAAAATTAAGTCTCCTAACTAGAATTTTGCATATGGCAGTCTCCTTTCAGTTTGAGATCCTAGCATATTCGATGCACTTTGACTCGAAATTTTAGGTCAAAAGCAATTTATTTCTAGACAGGAATCTCTTTCTTCAACTATTCAGACCTAGGCTATTTTCTCTCAAGGGTTTATGATCTGATACATTGATGGCACTGAAGCCTTGGGTGACATAATTAGACGAGCTTTCCCTTAATGGGAGTGAGAGACAGTGGTATCTTCAGTGCGTGGGTGTCAAGGTTCTGCCACTTAATCAACTGAAAAAGTAATTTAGCCTCTCTCCATCTTGGTTTCTTCAAAAGAGAGATGAAGAAAATGCAAATCTCATGATTGCCAGAATCAGATGAGTCAAAGTCTCCTAAGTGTCTCTGTTAACTGCTGAGCAAACGCCAAGCGTGAATAAAAGGAACACAGCCAGTTCTCGGTAAAGGGTAACTAGTTCTTTAAGGAAAAGCTTTAGATGCAATGGGGCTTTTCTTCAAATGAACTAAAGGTACATAAAGAAAGATGTAAACGATATTGTAGCCTAGCCTGCGTTCTCCAGCACATATGTCAGAATAGCTGCGCGTGCACACACAGACACACAGACACACAGAGAGAGACACACACTAGAAGCAGGTAAAGATCTTTCCATGGCTCCCCTTTCCACACCTTCCATTTTGCATCACCCATTCCTTTCCAGGTAGTCAGAATTTATTCCCTAACAAGTAAGGAAAACATAGCAAAACCATATGTATTTCTAATGAGCAACACAGAGGTGGTGACCAGGGGAGGCCTAAGCTCAGCACTTATTTTAATGAAGATGTGAAGAGGCCAGAGCAGCTTCTAACTCAGTGACACCTTCAGGGGACTGCAGACTGCATCTTTTCCATCCTGTTATCTGGAGATTTGAGATCCAAGATCTGAGTAGGAGTTTCCCTGGACGCAGCCACCCACATAAGTACTGGGTAGGTCTCAGCTTTCCAGGGGTCCTAAGCAGGGTGCCTGAAAAGAGTAGGACTTCCATTCTTTACTTGAAGAAGGGTACATAACTCCCAGTGTGACATAATATTAGAAGCACAGCCTGAATGAATCACAGTGCTGACATGGGGGTTGGGGGTGGGGAGGGATGTCCTTGTGGTTAACCACATTTTACTGGGGATTTTTATTGATTGCTGTTGTATTGAAAGAGACATGACTCAAAGGTACCATATCCACAGTCTTGTAAAGCACTGGGTTCTGCTGGGATTCAATTCAGCAGCTATGGATGTCAAGAACCGCAGTGTGGGGAGGGGAAAGTTTGCTGACATCATAAGTGTCTGCTCCTCTCCTCTGCTGCTGAAGCGTTGCTCTCCCTTCCTTCCTTTGTGGCTGTGGCTGACCTGGACTCTCTCAACCTGAAGAATGCTTTCCTTCACAGGCTGCTTTTATCTGACAGCCCACCTCTCCCGTGTGTTCACATCGTGCTGAGCCTAGAAACCCACGTAATAGTTTTTAAAAAAATATATCTGCTTTGTGTGACACAGTTCTTTTACAAGTCTATCTCAGCAAATAGAATATGAGCTGCTTGAAGGCAGGGCTAATAAAATTATGACATCAGAACGAATAAAAATTCTGCAGTCAATTAGGCCCGTTCAATCAGTGTTCCTTTCCTCACAGGGACCTGGTGTGCAATGGCCACAAACATTAGCCTCCTTGAGAGTGTGTGCAGCTCTTTACCTATGTGGATTGCTCTAAGGAACCGTGAGGACAGTTTTCTGGCAGATGTTCACATCTCTGATCTCAATGGCAGGTATGTAAGGCATGCAGGGTGCCTTAGGGAGGCCCCAGGGCACTGTGGCCAAGATTCACACTGGCCAGGTCAGCCTGTCTTTCTGCAACAGTAAGAAACATGTAGCCTAGGTTCTACTTAAAGCCAAGTTCAAGTCCCCTGGCTGCCAGATCCACACACACACACCTCAAAGAGGTGAGGCTGCACCCAGTGTCATAACGCAGAGGGATCTGAATGAAGACTGTGTGTCTTCAGATTGTGTATAGCTAACAAGCAGCTCATCCACGATGCCTGTGGGGTCAAACACATTCGCAGTTAAACCGCAATTCCCTCCGATGAGAGATGGATCTCGCACTCCTTAGGGCTCTACCTCAACAAATCATATTCAGTAATAAACCCCACATCTTAGAAAGATAGCAGTTGCAGCAGCAAGGACAGCCCAAAGATCTAAAATAGACCATCTCAGAGAGGGACCAGCCCGCTCTCTTGTCAATAGGCCTGGAGACAAAGGCCACGTGACAGGGCCTTCCTTTGCAACTTTCTGCTTGAGGCCTGTTTTCCTCTTCCGAGCAAGTGGTCTTCCCACAATGCAGTGCGCGCATGGTGAAAATGAACTGAATACATAATATAAAATGTCCCAGGTGGTGACTTTCAGGAGCAATCCACTGCAGAACTTAAAATGAGAGAAGGTAAAGGAGTGAGATAGTTAATTTGCCCTCCACTCGGGCAGGGCCAGGGCCGGGGCCGGGAAGGAGGTGGCTCTAGGAAGTGAGAGCCATTGTTTGCAAGCCTCAGGACCTCAGTTCTATTCCTAGCACCTGTGTAAAAAAGCTGGGTGTGGTGTGACCGCACAGACCAGTAACCCCTGTAACCTCCACAGGGAAGTGGAGCTAGGAGGGGAGGTAGCCAGTAGCTTCAGCCTTAGTGAAAGATCCTATCTCAAGGGAAGACGAAAGTAGATGATAAAAAAACACTCAATGTCCTCCTCTGGCCTCTATACATACGTAAAGAGCACACACACACAAATTATATGCCACACACACACATGTACACTCACATGAACACGCACACACACACACACAATTTAAAGACACTAGGTATCTATTTTGAGAAAACCTTGCAAATATACTGTCCTTTCAGGCAAGCTCGAAGTTTCCTGCCCTCCCAAGGACTACCCCTCGACCTTACTCAGGGCTTTGACCAGTTTTTCTGAGGAAGCTGAGGGATGGGAAGAACGCCTCACCTCATACCCTCTCTTCTGGCACACCTTTAACTGAACATGGTCCTATCGCTGAGAAGCTTCAACACTGTTGTATGGTAGCGTGCAGGAGCTCACTCTTCCAGTCTAACTGGAAGTCTAAAATCCCCATGCGCAGATGCTTCTCCCTGGTCGCTGCCATGTCTTTTGATATTTCTGAATCTGACTGTCTTTAGATACCTTGTATTTCTAAACAGTGTCTGCAACATTCTCCCACTCTCCTGGAAACTTGGCCCTCTCTCAGCTCTTCTCTACTTTGAGGAGGCACTGCTCACACCTCTCAGTGTGTACGGCAACCATGTAGGTCTTCCTACTTTTTTTTTCAATTGAATTCTCACAGCAGAAAAGCAGGAAAGTTACGGGCTTCAACAGCAGCCGGGAAATGAATGAAAGAATGGTAATTTGCCCAGCCCCTAGGAGGGACAAAGCATTATGAGTTAGATCACTCTCTTCTTTAAAATCCATTAAAATGAAGTTAAAAAAAAAATCTCCCTTTTAAAGAAAAGAAAGTGAGGTTCTGAAAAGGGAACAGGCTTGCTGGATTTGAACCTGGTCACTTCATGCAGAGCCTGTGTTCTCTTGCCACTAGTTCATAACTTAATTGTCACATGCAAGACAACTGTTGGTCAGAAGTTGAGTCCCCTTCTTAGCTTATTGACAGCAGCTTGGGGGGGGGGGTAGGAGCGGTGTCAACCAACAAAAGAAAACAATAGCATCTTGTGTCAACCAACAAAAGAAAACAATAGCATCTTCCTAGCCGAACTGAAAGGACCACCTTCTGTTCCACAAAGCAAAAGTAACTGAGGCCCATTACAGACACTCATCTGTCTAGACAGATGACTAAACAGGGTCCCTCCAGGGTTAGACTTGAATTTCCTCCATTCAGCCTGTTGGATATTTAGCAATAAAAAAAAAAATTAAAAAGAAGGAAAAAAAAAAACCCCTCTATTTAAAGGCTGCAGTTCTGATCTAACCCCTCCTCCACTGCTGGGTGAGTAGTTTAAAAGTCATTTCAACACAGGCTACATGTGGTAAAAGTCTCAAGCAGAAATCAGATTGAGACAAAGGGAACCCTAAAAATACTCGTGAAGTCTGGCTACAGATATGAGAACACAGGCCCGAGTGTCCCTTTACAGCCCTCCTGACAGCAGCTTGAACTCCCTGAGGGAGCAGGGTCTCACCCAGGTATTGCTGCAGCTGGGGGTGAGAAGCCTCAGAAGAATAGCTTCCCACTTTTCCTAAGGGCTGGGAAGTCTCTTCTCTCTGCTCCTTCTGTGCCATGGGGATGCTGAACTTCCCCTAACTTATAAAAAGAAAAAGACTATATAAATTGGGGTGGGTTTTTTATTACTTCTTTAAAAAAATATAGCATGGAGATAGTGACTGAGTTCGAGACGTCTTTCTATTGTCTAGTATCAGTATCTTCCTTGATTTCTTTTTTTTTCTTTCTTTCTTTCTTTCTTTTTTTTTTTTTTTTTTTTTTTGAGTTTTAAAGTTCTCACTGTAGAGATCCTTTGCCTCCCTAGTTAGATTTCCCCCAAGGTAATTTTTTTTCAACGCCATCACAAAAAGGAGCATTTCCCTGTTTTGTTTTGTTTTCTCTTGTCGTGTTTATCACTAATATGTATAAAGAAGACTGCTGATTTCTTATATGTTAAGTCTGTATCCTGCCTTTTTGCTAAAATTATTAACTCTGACAAAATGTCTTCACTGCCTTCTAATATTTGTGTTTATGGCTCTCAACCTTAAACAGAGAAACCTTTCTGTCCATTGAACAGGAGGGAATGCAGAGACCTTTGGCTGTTCAAGGGATGAAGACACAGATACGTGATCACTGAGAGCTCAGCCCCACATAAGATATTCACACCATCTCCTCTATGGCTCTGGGACGCTTCAGGAGACGGGACAGAAAGAATGTAAGAACAGAAAGATAGGGAGAAGAGGTGAAAAAGTTTACCTCTGGGCAAGACACTGCCATGACAATCACCACAGATGTAGGACTACACAAACATGGGCCTATCATTAACAGCTAGTCGTGGAAAGGGGAGGAGGGAAGGGGCCCTACCTCCCATTGCTGAGCTATTTGCTGATAGAGTCAGGGAGAGGGGGAGTCACTGCCTTCAGCTGTGTACCCACTGGTGACACCACTGGGCCCTGGTTAAATGAAGTGGATTTTAAGACACAATGAAAAATCATGAACCTGGGATGCGAGGGAGAGTACAGATAGGACACAGAATAATTAGACTACATTATATACATGGACCAAACTGCAAATAACGAAATTAAGAAAGAAAGAAAAATACAACAAGGAGATAGAAACACAGGCTGGGAGTGGTCAGATATATATATTTTTTTTAAGCCTATTAATACTGCTACATTTAGCAGACACAGTGTTCCTCCAGGTAGGCAATTCGGAGCTGTCCAGTCTGCCACTCATGGAGAAGTGCAAGCATCATGTGACTAAAGCCCACCCTCTCTCTTTCTCAGAAGCCCTCAGCAGGATGCACAGTGCTTTTTCTATTACGGTGCCTATTTGCAAAATTCAGTCCCTGTCTCATTTAACAAATATTTATTGGGCTCCAGAATGTGCTGCATTCCTTCCCATGTGTGGGGATTGACAGGCTTGGCAGAAAAGGCTATGGAAAATTTTAAGTCCTACTGCTTGATCCCTGCTGGTAGGTGCCTGATCTTTCAGCAGGTGTTAGAGAATGAATGCACTCTTTAAGCAAGAAGGGAGTGCTGAAATTCACCAGGCTGAAAACAAAACAAAGAAAACAACAACAACAACAACAAAAATCACCATTGTCTGCACAAATATAATGACTGTACATTGCACACCACAATTACTGACCAGCACAGGGAGGAAAATGAAAACACACTAATTATGCATCTCATGTGTAGAAAAAAAAATAATTTTTGCTCTTCAAAGAAAATGCCTGGATCCCTGCTTCACCCTGATGTCTGTATTTGAATCCATGGGTGTCACAAGCTTCTAGGAGAGAGATATTGTATCAAAGAAAATAAAAAGGAAAGAAAGAACACATCTTTAGGCTGGAAAAGAACGACTTCCTTGTACGCGAGACACACATGGTTCCCAGCCCTTGGAGTCTGTCTCTCTGTCATCTCATTCCTACAAATAAAATCTCACTTAAACTTGAAGTTTATCCCTTAAGGGAGGGCTGCCTCTTGAGTCAGACAGCCCAAGTTCATGCTCTGGCTCAGCCATGTATCATCTCTGTGACTTTGGAAAAATGACACGTGATATCTGTAAGCATCTACTTCCTGCCTATAAAACTGAATAATCATGGTCACATATAAGGCCCAAACAGACATTAGCCCAGGGCCCAACTATTTACCTGATAACTATCAGCAACATCATTCATAGTTTGTTGTGTGTATAGGTGTGTACATAGGTGTGTATCTTCATATATCTGTGGGTGCACATGCATGTATGTGAAGATAGAAAGCAGAAGACAAGCTGGGCGTCATTCCTCGCTTGCTGTCCACGCTTTTATTGACACCAATAAGTTCTTTCACTGGCCAGGACTTACCTAGTAGGCTGAGTTGGTTACAGTGAGTGGAGGGATCTACTTCTCTTCCCCCAATCCCTGCAAGCTCAAGCACTACCCCTAGCCCACCCCTGTTTCCAGAGCTAGGATTATAAGCGCATAGTACAGACCTGGCTTTTTTATGTGGGCTCTGGAGATCAAACTGGAACCCTCATGCAAGCCCTCTACAGCTTGTGCTATCTCTCCTGCCCTTATAATATTAAAAAAGACAGAACCCACACTCCCCATCCATCAACACTCCCACCCTAGATCCCTCAAAATATATCGTAAATAGCTCCGCAGAACCACAGGATGTATTATAAGCAATAGGTATTCCCCACAAACAGGTTCCCAGACCACCTGAGTAGCCTTTTGAAAGCTCAAGATTCTAGGTCTCTCCATAGATGACTGGGTCAGAACTTCTCCAGCTGGTCTGTCTATAGCACAGGTGATGTAGGTTTCCCAGTTGATCTGGAGGCACAGTGGGGGCTCAAACTCTGAATTAGCGCTACCATGCCAGGACATGAGTGCTTTTACTCGTGGAGCTCAGACAGAGTCAGCATACCTGTGGGTCAGCCACGCCAGTGATCCACTTTGTTCAGTGTCTGAACAACAAACTCCTCTGCTTCCTAACAACGCTACTAGAACTAATGACCCTTGAAGTCACCATGGTGGGGGTCACCTCCGTGGTGCCCTGGATAGGAACAATGGATGGAGTCAGTAGCAGTCGAGTCTTGGGAAAACAAGCAACATGGACCAGAAAGCCCTCAGCTGCTGCTGTGAGCACATATGGAGTCAGCTCCACTCTGGAGCAAAGACACAATCCAACTGAATATTAGAAAAATATGCTCTGACCATTTAGATTTCAGAAGGATCCAAAACCAATTTAGACTCCAGTCGGTGGACAAAGTTCATATTCAGCGAAACGGCTCCAGCCGTTGCATCATACACACAACAGGGCGATTCAGAAATACAGATGTCCAGCCATGTGCAAAACAATGCTTTCATTTTTTTCTTCTCCTTCCCACCACTGACCCCAAGAGCAGGCTGGAAAAGCTTAGCATCTGTTGCTACTAAGAATAGGCTATGCTGATGATTATTTATGAACTTGGAAGACACATGCTACCTTGCTCACTCAGGGGTCCTCACAGCAGAGAGCTGTCATGGCAGTAGGGGGTCACACAGCAGCAGCCCTTTCAAACCAGAGCTACTTCCCAGTTTGCTCAGTGGATACAGCAGGTGAGAGCCTGACTGTAAACTCTGTACCCAATGTGTCACTATCAGGCGACTAAAGTTCTAGAGAATAACATGATATACGACGCTTAAGACAGCATGAAGTTCACACAAGATATACAAGGAGCAGGAAATCTGGTTCCCTCTCACAGACTGCTAAAGACTCAGAGCCTCATAATTAGCTAGAATCCTTGTTGTGGACAATCTCTACTGCAGACACCTCTGGGCATGTCAGAACTAGGACAATAATCTAAGGGCCCTAAGGTAGCAAAGGTCACTGCTTTGGAGGTAAGCCTATTTCAGCATTTTTCTGACAAACATAAATTAACATACACCATATCAAGACATGCTTCAGAAACCTGGTACTTCCAACCACGCCTCTGATACCAGAAACACTTGTCTCAATTGAAGGAACAAGTCATTATGAAAATGAAGGCAAGCAACATGTGTGTCTATCTTTGTAATGTCAAGCCACTTGCTTTGAAAGCTGTACAGACACAGTGTAGACTGAGTTCATATCTATAACATAGAAAATCTTCAACACTGGTGAAATCCATCTCTCTTTCTCAACTCCTCTACCTACCCTGTGATAAACAGTGTCATTTGGTCAAAATGTTGGCTACTCTTTTCTGTGGACCAATTCTCATGCATCCTCATCCTCTCCCTGTGCCCTCTGATGCTACTAAAATCAGGCTTGGCCATGTGACTTGTGGAATATGGGTAGGGGCTGCCACCATGCCTAAGATAGGGTCCCTGAATGGAGATCTCCCAGAGCGTCATATAGTCAACTCAGAAGGTGTACTATAACAATATGAATAATAGATGCATCTTTGCTCTTGGCCATTGGAATTGACAGCAGGGCTTCCGAGGTTGACCTTGAGCTTATAGAGTGATACTGCATTTCACAGGGTCCAAACTACCACAGCACGGTATTAAATGCGTGTCTACAGTCAATAGGCTAAATGCATCTTTTCAGTGAATCAACTTTGAAAAATAAGCCCGTCATACAACTCTATAATTCTATTCTCCAGCCTCAGTCTTTCAAGACTTACAAGAGGAGCACTCTTATAATTTCTTCAAAGACCCTGTAAGTCTTCCTAGTGGGCTGCTTTCTGACTCATCACACAAACTCACGGGAAAGAACGAATCTGCTTCCAGAAAACATAAAACACTTGCTGCTGCTGCCAGGTAGCCAAACTACAATCCCAAAGGTCATCTTTCAGGTTTCAAATACCATCCCTCTCTAGAAGCTGTCCTTTACCTCCCAAAGCCGTTGCTAAGCAACACATTTGGCCTCTGGGATGCCTTGCTTGAAATCAATCACATAGTGTTGTCTTTTGTTTTGGGCTGTTTGTTTTGGACTGCCTATGTTCCTAAGCTGTGGATTCCCTGAAAGTGGGGTCTGTACTAGTTAGCCCTGTCAACTCGATACAGTCTAGAGTCATTTGAGAGGAGAAACTCAGCTGAAGAATTGCCTGAACCAGTCAGGAAACTCTATAAGATATTGCCTTGACTGTTGATTGCTGTGGGAGGGCCCAGCCCACTGTAGGTGGTGCTATCTGTAGGTCTTCCTGGACTGTATAAGAAGATTAACTAAACATGAGCCTGTGAAGCAGCCTTCCTACATCATTTCTGCTTCAAGTTCCTGCCTTGGGTTCTTGCCCTGTCTCCCCTCAATGATGGACTGTTACTGAAAGCCAAATAAGCCCTTTCCTCCCCCACGTTGCTTTGGCTATGGTGTTGTTACAGCAAGAGAAGAAACTAGAATAGTGGCTATGCTACACTCCCACGCTGGCCATCTGCAGACTCCATTGATATTTCTTGTTCAGATAAAGGAATGATATCAACCTCTGAGTGTGAAGTCTTTGTGCTCAGAGCTTAAGAATTAGACAGCAAAATCTGGCCTAACAGAAATGTTTTTGAGTGATTACCCCGCTCCCTGCTTTAAGAACTGACTTTAATATTTAAATAAAGGCATTCGCATTTCAATTTCTTCTGGCTAAGCTAGACAGACCCAAAGATTTGAGAGACTGGCTTTCTGCTTTGCACAGGGAAAGGTAGAGTATCATCCTTGGAGGCTAAGGCATGTCACCTATGAGCTCAGTACTCTGTGTCCGTGACCAATGGGTCAAAGGGGACCATTACTAAACATCATAACAAGCATACACTCGTCCATCAGCTACCATTTCGAGTTTGTCAGTCCAGGATAGGAGACTTGGGGAGACATTTTCATGTACAGAAGGATGCCAGGATGGTTTCTGGTCAGAAGAGAAGGAAGTGAGTTACTGATTACTCAGAATTACTAATTCAAAGCAATCAGAGATGGTGAGATGGCTCAATAGGTAAATGTCCCCACAGCCAAGCTGGCCAACCTGAGTTCAACACCTGTTTCCACACAGCAGAAAAGAGAGAACTGACTTCTACACTGACTGCATGCACACTTGTAGCACCTGCCCACCCCTCACACCACCTTACACCAAAATAACAAATGCTCATGGCACCTGAGCCTGTGCACAGAAATGTCATTTTGGTACGGATTTACATGGAAGTGTCCTTGGAAGGTCTCACTCCCATGCCTTACAAAGATCTTGCTGGACTTCCTGCTTCTGCCTGGGCTACTCTGTGCTCCATTCTCAACTCAGCAGTCACAATAAACCTTTAGTAAAGCCACCTGGCTTCCGAGGAAAAGTCTCAGATCTCCAATGGCCAACAAGACCCTGCATGAACGTTCCCCCATTTGCCATCTACTTCCTTCTCCTAAGATACTTCTGATAACCCCAGGCTATGCCAGATCAGTCTGGCTGCTTCCTTTGCAGCTATGGTCTTCTCTCACAGACACTCTGGTTTCCTTCCAGGCCCTGCTTGAACATTACCTTCTTAAACAGCTCTCCCTTGCCCTGCCTGTGTGAAACTCTCACTCACCCCTCATCCCCTCGCTCTCCTCTTGCTCACAGAGCACTTGAACATTTATCAGATTGCGCCTTCTCCTTTAATCTTTGCCACTCAGTGGCAATATCATGGCTACGTTGGTCCTCAATAAAAGCAGACCCTCAATAAATTCTGTGAAATAAACTAGCATCTCATAAGGAAGTCCCCTCTTTACTTTTTGGTTCTCCATGTTTGCTGCAAGCATTAGATGCTTGTTTTAGGATTCTCTCAATGACTGTAGTTAATGTAGAGGTCTTTCCACGAAAAGCCTGTTGTGGAGTAAAATTAACCCTCCCAGTGATTCGCATGCCACAGTAGTGAGGTCAGTCATTAAGAGAAGAACTGGGTAGTTCTCTAGATAGAGTGATGCCTGAAAATGAAGTAAAAGCCATGCTGAAATATTCTTACTGTGTGGTGAGACTCAGAAGCCTGGGTGGTTCAAGAATCGCATCAGAATTTTGGGAGGCATGGCATTGCACAAGCCAATGATTAATTCCCGCCCGCTCTAACACCTTTGCGAAAAATATCATTTGGAAAGTGAAAAATGGCAGTTACCGGAAGAAGCTTAGCTTGGTTCAGACAGCGCAGTTGATATTCTGTTATTGGCTAGATCCTAACCTCCGTGGGATGTGTCAGAATGAGAATTCAGGCCATAATGAGGGTCTCAGTGTTTTGACCAAATACCACCCTGGGGAATTCTATATTAGCTTATGTCTATGCCTGTCTTATATGCATTAAACATCCTTTGGGAGCTGAGGAGATGCTCAGTGGTTAAGGGTGCTTGCTGCTCTTACAGAGGAGCCACGTTTGGTTCCCAGTACCTACCGAGCAGCTCACAACTCCAGTTGCAAGATTCAAGACTCTCTTCTGCACTTCTCAGGTACTGCGTGTATATGGTGCATGTACATGCACTCAGACAAAAAAAAAAAAAAAAAAAAAAAAAAAGAAAGAAAAGAAAAAAATTTTAAAAAAAGAGAAAACTTTACACATATAAAATTAAAAAAAAAATCATCTCCTTCAGACCCCACTGGTGCGTGGTTGAAGGCACTTGAATGAAAGGATCACTCCCTATTTGATTCCAAGATGGGCATCTGCTACCCTTATGTGTCTAAATCATTTCTCTAAACACGCAAAGCCTTTCCCTGTGGTGAATCTGGAGCAAGGGCTTTGCACAATACTTTAGTGACAGCTCTACCTCAGTGTTCGTAGGTACCTTGGAAAATAGAAAGCACAAAGGGAAAACTGACTGGGCTGTGGGTTCAGGGGACCTCCCTTGCTGCACCAGCTGATCAAACAGAGGTCCTGCTGTATCTGAATCCTTCCACAAGGGCCTCTGTGAGTAAACAGACCAGCATCATCAGAGGGTCCACTGGCTCCACAGCTGCCAACTTCAGTGACATCAGGAGCACCTGCAGACTGTTTAGAGTTTGCCATCTCCCAGCTGCCCCCACCCAGTGCTTCTGACTCTACTGCGCTGGGACAGGCCCAGGGAAGCTGCCTTGGGGTATACAAACATAGGCTATGCTTGAAATGGCACTTTTAAATCTTTGTTTTTTAAAATTTTATTTATTTTATGTGTACGAGTGTATTGTCTACATGTAAGTCTGTGCACTATGCCTGTATTTGGTATCGTGGAGGCCACAAGAGGCTATCAGATCCCCTGGAACTTGAATTACTGATGGCTGTGGCCACTGCAGGGTTACTGTAAACCAAAACCAGGGCCACTGCAAAAGCAACCAGGGTTCTTCCCTCAGCCATCTTGTCAGCTCTCATCGGTAAATTTCAATGAAGCCACTGACATCCTTACATGATGAGTTTATCTTTGGGACTGTTAATCTAAGTATCCATAGAGAGCTTCTGTTTCCCTAATGTCCTGGGATGATAGACATGGACCTCCACAGACAGCTATCTCTAGGACGGGACATATCCACCCTTTTAGTATTGCAATTACATGTTTGCCATCTACAAAGTTTGCCCTTGGGAACTATATAATTGAATTTAAAACAAAACTTATGAAGTTTTAAGTAAGTTCGTGTTGAGCTGCATCTGTAGCCATCCTGGGCCATGCACAGCCTGAGGATTGAACAGATTTCTGGAGTCCAGCTTTTGTATTATATTAGAAAACACTTACACAAGTTAACCTCACTTATATATAAAATTGGGGATGATGGGGAAGTGTTTTGCAAGATCACAGCCTGGGACAAGCATGGGAAGAAGACTGGCTGCTTCACCTTTCAGGGCATTGTACTTGAAGATGACAGATCAGCCCCATCACTGGTGTCAGACACCTAGATGTTCCTGGTACTCAGCTTACAGGAGAAAGAAAGGCAGAGATATCCCATCCTACTGCTGCTGGCTGCTCCCAGCGTCTCCTTGGAATGGAAGGACAGTTCAAACAAAATGACAGAGATGGCTCTGGACTACATGTGTGTGCCATCATACCTGGTATTTTTACATGTGTTCTGGGGATTGAACCTAGGTCCTCCTAAGTACAAGGCAAATACTTTACAGGCTAAGCCATCTCCTGGTCTCCTGTTAAGAAGTTTTGCCTGAAAGACCTGAAAGAGGTGTGCCATGTGGGGTGGGAAAGCCTTCTCATACACAAAAAGCTATCAAAGCCTGTTCCCTGTATCTCTTCCTTCACCTTCAGAGATATTCAGGACAGGGATATGCAGCATCCTAAAGGAGTGCTGGAGTTTCACATATCTTATTCACTAAAGGAAGAGGGAAGCAATTACTAACTGAAAATAACTCCAACCAAATGGGAGAGTGTAAAAAGAAAAACTTGTCCAGGAACCAGGAAAGGGTTCAAACCATTTGCTACCTAGGACTCAGTCTGTTTGCTGGGTAGGAGAGCAGGAGGAAACTTCTACCAAGGCAGTAGGTAAAGACTTACAAAATGAATGGGCTTAGGTTCCCAGGGTAGAGCAAAAGCATGAAGTAAGTTTGGAGCCTGTGGGTAGGGTGGAGGAAAGCCAGGTCACCCCTGAATTCCAATGTCAACCTCACTACCAGTCAGTTCTGGGAGAAGGACAAGGGACTCACTTATCCAAACTACAAATTTCCAGAAGAAGAAGGAGAAAGAGGAGAAGGAGGAAGAGGAAGAGGGAGGAAGAAGAGGAAGAAGAGAAAGGAAG
>JANHMN010000009.1:69803410-69820316 GCA_030674055.1 Rhabdomys pumilio
GAGGAGGAAGAAGAGGAGAAGAAGAAGGAGAAGGAGGAGGAGGAGGAGGAGGAGGAGGAGGAGGAGGAGGAGAAGAAGAAAAAGGAGAGGAGGAGGAGGAAGAAGAAGAAGAAGAAGAGGAGGAGGAGGAAGAAGAGGAGGAGGAGGAAGAAGAGGAGGAGGAGGAAGGGGAGAAGGAGAGAGAGGGGGAGGGGAAAGAGGAGGAAGAGGAGGAAGAGGAGGAGGAGGAGGAAGAGGAGGAAGAGGAGGAAGAGGAGGAAGAGGAGGAAGAGGAGACTATCCCTGACCTGGTACAAACCCAGGTCCGAGGATGGTGTGTGACCTGGGCTGTAGAGAGGATTTGACCGAGGTTTGTCTTTACTCATTTGCTTCCACCAACCTCCCCCACAAACACCAGTCAGTGAATGGCAAGAAATAGCACAATTAACTCTTTGGTTTAGAGAGTGGAATAAAATAAAAATTCAGAACTGAGAAACCAGATGTAATATGTCCCACACAAGAGCTACCTCAGTGTAGATTAAACATTTTACTGATTTTATTCCCACTGTCCCCTCTAGCCACTCTGAGCCCCTATAACAAAATAAAACCATCAACATATACTCTTAACAGAACTAGGGCCATTTTCTTTTATACTACAAAATCTCAGCTGCAGCCACTATATGTAACAGTAGCTCCTAAGAAGCAAGGCCAGGCATGGAGAGTGGCAAAACAGGTTTTCCAAAAAGACTAGGCTTTGGTCAGGGCAGGAGACTCAACCTCCCTGTGCCCATGTAGAACCTCCACATACACTTCAAGAGTGCTAACTTGGCCTATTTCTTTTCTACCTGTGCATGGCTCAGACACAACTCAGTCATTGAATTCCGTGAGTGGTGGCTTACTCAAATCTGATTTTCTGTGGACTCATTGTCCAGAACACAGTACGAATTCGATCAATGCTAATGGAACCAGCTGATGCTCCAAACAGAGAGGAGTGGAGATCTGTGGCTCTGGTGACCCACATTCTAACATGTGGTGGTGAGGGGCTTACACCTGGTCTCCAGGCTCAACTAGCTGAGGGCCTAATCTATGACAATCCATTTTTCTCATGCAACTCAGAGATGTCAACAACAAAGGTCAGAGATGATGGCATTAACTCTCTGTCACTCTGAAAGGTGGGGGTGGGGAGGCTGGGAATGAGGAAGCTGGTGGGGAGGGGGTGGAGCTTCTTCCCCTTTGGTTCAGTACAAGAAGCATTAATTGAATAGCTACAGCATGTCACAAACAGGAATGCAGATACAAACTCTGTAAAAAGGGACCCCCCTCCCCATTAACAATCTGGCCTGACTCTAGGGTACTCTAGAAAATGGCCTCTGTGGAGATCAAAGGATCAATATTTTAAATCCCTCTGTGATCCCTGGCACACACAGCTCACACCCGGTAGGTAGCCGTTCTTGCACACTGGGCAGCAGTGTCACTTCCGAGCTAGGCACCAGTTCTCATAAAACTGACTAGAAAAATCCCAGGCACTTTTGTGACTGCACACCTACAAACTTTCTCAAAATCCTGTCTCCCCTCTGACAAATTAATTCCCCACTGGAGACACATAGAAAAGACTTGGTATCGCCATGTCAAATGAGGAATAAAGTGGACAAGTGTACTCACCAAGGTACCCACAGAGCACCTGGGACTGTCTGGAGCAAAAGCTGCCCACTGAGCCAGAGGGTGTTGTAACAACTGGGCAGACAGCTAGGAGTTTCAAAAAGCAGTCATTAGCTATTTTACTGAAGACATGCCCAGCCCAGAACTACACTAAGATTCCAAGTAGAAAAGGGACTTGGTGGCTAACCTTACCATCCCCCTCCCTCCATGCCATCCCTCCAAACAGCAGGCATCTGGTACCCAGGGCAGGACATTAAACAGTCCAACTCTCAACTCCCACCCTTGATTTCTAGTCCCTGATCTCATGTCATGCCTTTCCCAGCAGCCCACACTGCTCAACGCAATTGTCCCCTTAAGGTGCTCAAGTCATGAAACAACACTTTACAATCTGTAGACTGAACTCGGGGAAAGGTAAATGCTTTGCATTAGACTAAAAAGGAATGGAAAAGGCCTTTACCCGCTTGGACACAAGACAGCCTATCATTAAGAACAAACCTTGAGCTTCTGTTTGGCTGGCCTAGATTTCACGGTCCAAAAAAGAAAGGAAAAAAGAAAAAAGAAAACAAAAACAAACAAATAAAAACAAAAACCCCACACCTGTGTGCATGTATACCAAAGGGAAGAGAAAACATTGCTGGGTGTTCAAAGCAACAGCTTCCCTTTTGCCAACGGGATTTTTTTTTTTTTTTTTTGCATGAGAAGATGCAGATTAAAATATGTTGATTTCCCATAAATTTACCATTGCTTCTGTATGCAAGAGATGACAAACATGTCCTCCCCTGACCCCAAGATGCCGTATTTTAAAGACCGGTAGATAAAAGCCAATCTGGCGGTGCGATGCTATTAGTTATCTGATCTGTGAAGTGATCGAAGCCTACAGCCAGATCAGGAGCGGATGCAATTCCGTCCCAGCGCTTCGAAAGGGTTTAGAGCCCACGTGACTTCTGTTTGTACGTCTGTATGGGTGTATCCTCGAGGAGTAACTGGCGCCCTTCAGACCTGACTAGCACCTTCTTTTGACGAGACAAAGACTCTAATGTGCTTCCTCCCGCTGAACTTCTAGTCAGCAACAGCTCTTCCCACTCCCTGTAACTGACCATCTCCAAGACTCCAGCGACAGATGCTCACACGTGTACGGATTTGGTTTTCCAGACAGAAGAACACTCTTCGGTTTGGAAATGGGGCTCCTCTCAGCTGGTGGGGCAGGGAGGATGAAGGCTATGGATGACCCTTTACGCCGCGCGCATGGCGCTGTCACGTTGCTACCATATGCTGCTTCCAGCTTACATCTGCCGCCATATGTTCCCCTTAGTAAGTGACTGTACTGTTTACTTTTAGAGTTTCTCTACAGTCTGATAGGGAGAGTATCCCTCACCCTGCGTATAAACTGTTTGTCCCAAGATTAGCAAACGGGGCTTTTCTCTTTCATATCTGACCTTTACAAAGCCGTGCTGAAAGTTATCCTAAATACAAATCTTAAGGACTATAATCAGAGACGGGCAGAGATGCAAAGCAAGTTGCTTGTTCAGTAACACTTGCTCCTCTGTGTGATGGCCCTATGCATTACTTGGGGGGAACCTAAGTCCTTTCCCTGGGAAACAGCACCTTCTTCAGGCCAGTACATGCCCTGATACAGAAAAGACACCATTCTGCCCATTGAAGTTAGAAGGCTGATATTGCCCAAAGTCATGTAGATCACAGGAACACTTGTGGGAACGAGGGGAGGGAGGTACTGTTCCTGGATACTTTAAGTATGCACCTTTGGTTTCCTTTCATTCCACTATGAAGTTGCAATATTAATATCCTCCCTTCTCCTTCTCCTTGTGTCCTGTTCTGTTGCCCATTGTCTGCTTTGTAAGCAAGGGATCTCTGGTGGAAGTCAGTACGACAGACAGTAAGATCAACAACTGTGTGACTCTATAAAGAAGTCAATAGTGACTTCTTGGGCCACAGAAAGAAGTCCTCTCTGTTTTTTTTTTTTTTAAACTATTATTTAATTTATACGTGATTGTATAAGCGTTGATAAGGATACACATTTTTTTTTTTCAGATGAGTGAAACGCTGGTTACCCATGATGCTTCTCGACATAAGGGGCTCTACGGAAAACCAGAGACATTCAGTCTTAGAGACGATAGTGTTCAAAAGTACCTGGGTACTCATAAGTTGAGAAAGAGGAATATGAGTTACAGAGACTAGGAGATGAGGGTGGAATGTTTAGCATGGATCCTTCATAAAATAACTAAAGACTAGGATATAAAGCACGAGAACATGGGTTGTTTTAGCCAAGGACTGGTAAGTCAGGCGGCCATGGAACAAACCCATGACTTACAAAGACACTTTTTCTTTGATGTAGCTGACTGGATGACCCTGAGGGACACTGCGGTGTAGCAAAAGGCCTTTCTAGAGACTAAGAGGTAAAGAGTCAGACCAGGAGTTTTCAAATTTTACTATGCCCAAGAGTCTCCTCTAGTGTTTGTTATGAATGCAAATTACCAAGCCTTTGTTTCTGGCCCCTCCGGGTTGTAAAAAGGGTTCCAGAAACCTGCATCTGGCCAAGGGGTCAAGAGTTCCTGGAGTACCTCGTTTAGAAACCACCTGGGAATTGTGTGTGGAGTTCATTGTGTGTAATTAAATGTCACTTAAAACTCTTGGTGGGGCTGAAAGACAGCTGGGTAGTTAAGACAACTGGTTACTCTTGCACAGGACCTGGGTTCAGTCTCCAGTCCCTCCGTGATGGCTCAGAACTGTCTGCATCTTCAGTTGCGGGGGATACTGTCCTCTCTTCTGGCTTCCAAGGACACTGCATGCATGTGGTGCACATACGCACATGCAGGCATGGACATACATGTAAAATAAATATATACTTTTTAAAAGTCTCAATAAACTTCATGTCAAATTAGCTCCTGAGAAACCCTCCCCAGCTCTCTATCCAAGCACCCATGTCATCTCTCAATAACAATAATTGCACAGCTGGGTTCTGCCGCTACCTGACAGTTCTAACACTACGAGTTTCAACTATTCTTAGAATGTTCCTACAACTGTCACTGGGCAAGACAATCCCGAAGCTTCACTCAAGTCCCTCTTTCCACAATGCGAACTCTTATGAAATGATATCTTCCTCTGCACACATCATTTCATTACTGACCATGATACTTTCCGACAGTGGAACGCTTCTGGAATAGGTCCCCCTCCAAGACAGAGTACCATCCACCACTCCAGTCCATAAAAACAAAAAGCACATGCTTCACAGGAAGCGAAGAGGCTGATCAGGGTGCAGTTCCCTTAGGCCCGTCTAGTGACTTTAGTTACACACACTTAGCAACCTAATAACATGACTAAGAGGTACAAGAGTGGGCACTGTTCAAACCAGCAAGGTTTGTTGGTTGTTCTTAATGCTTCCAGATGTCTCAGATATAAACAAGATACTGAAAGATGTGAGCAACTTAGGGGCTTCACAGACACCTCAAAAGGCAAGGACTTGCTGGGCAGCACCAGGAGTGAAGGCTGGAATTCAGCTTTTGTGATGCCCCACCACTTCCAGACCAGGATAGAGTTTGGTACTCTGCCTTCCTCTGTCCCAGTCTCAACTTCCAGAGCTTCAAATGCCAAGGGATGAACTTGGTTGTGCAAAGATATGCCAACAGAATCCCAAGAGACATCCCAGGGGGCAGTCCCTTCCATAAACTTTCTTCCTAGAAAAGAAATGGCCTTTATGAGGGATTGCTCTTTTCTTCTTCTGGCCAAGGGTCAGAGTACACCGTATGTACTTTTTAGAACTTTCTGAGCTAGCCTCTTAGTTACAGAAATTCCTTATAAATCAAGCAGGAACAATTCCGGGATGACCGTGAAGATGTAAACGCAGAAGTGACATTGAGATTGAACTGGTGGATGAACTGTGAATGGCCCTCAAAAAAAAAAAAAAGAGTCTCCCCAAATGGAAAAATGACAAAGTTGTATCGGCATCTGGTGCAGATAGAATAATCAGTGATACACGTGGTCTGAGAAGCACTGAAATTACCAACAAGGAAACCAGTCCAAAGCATGGAAATGAAATTGCATTTCCCAGAATACTCCCACTTACAATTTGGCAACCATAAATATCCCCGTGCTGTTAAAATCCACCAAGAAAAACTACCCAATTATTTTTGCTGTTTTCAGGTGGAATGATTTGAGAGCTCCCCAGGCCTGTGATCATTTCGGCCTGTTTCTCAGAGCCAAATGGTGCATTCTTGTTCACAAGAAGGAATGAATGAGGGTTCTTATGGCAGCCTGAAGTTATGAATGGATGGTGACCCGTGAACTGGCTTGTTGGGACAGATGTGGTGTTTTGTCAGTGTGCTGTGGGCAAGATAGGGAAAGCCACGTGAACAGAGCCAAGAACTAAGCCAGGGCATTTTTCTTTTTCTTTCATGAGACTGGAAAGGTCCTGTAGAATTTCCTGAAACAAACACCACCAGAGAGCAGTTCTCACATAGCTACTCCATGACTGTGCCTTCAGATATGTGGAGTCTTCTCTTCAGGAACAACCTGGCTCCTAATTACCAGTGTGGAAAGAGCCAGGAAGGCCTGAGGCGGCAGAGACACTCTCCTTGGGAATGGAGATGCATGGAACCGGCTGGTGTGAAGGAAAACAGCTGCCTGCCGAGGGTTGGAAATGCATTCAAACTATTTTCAGACGGTTTGGGCTTCACAACATCCACAGAGTATTTCCCATCTGCCTTTGGTTTCTCAAGTCATTGTGGCTAAAGAAAAATCTAAGCCAAACATTTCTAACTTCTCAGGCCTAACGAGTCCAAGCGCTGCCGAGAGAATGCAGGGAAGGGAGTGGTCCCAGGACAGAGTTTGCTCAGCTCCACGAAGCTTCTCCTCTTTACAAAAGACCTAAACCCAGTCAATTTCCTCTTGAGCAGAAGAGTTTTCTGGCACCAGTGAAGTGGTGTTCCCAAGCTCCCCTAAGAAAGCCAGGGCACAAATTCACAGAGGAAACATCTTACAGTATATTGTTAAGCATGACCCAAGGGCTCAGCATGGCTGATCTCTTTGTCACTGCTTTGGATTGCTTCCTCAAGTCATTTCAGGTGACTTCTGAGAAGTCCCTTCTACCCTCTCATCCGGCTTCCCCCTTGAGACCCCAACTCTCTAAGATCCTTCACGTGTTGCAGCCTTTGTACATAATTCAGGGCTGGGCCAGAGCTGAAAGTAAGTCTACCCTGCTCAACCATAGCTGTCTGATCTAGCTCCAAGTGCTATCTCCAAATGCCTTGCTAATTTTTTCTCAATGGAGACTCACTGGAGCAGGGGGGTGGTGTGGGAGGGTTGGGGTGGGAGGAGACAAGGAACCACTAAAAAGCAGTGAGACCACGCCCCTAAGGGCCAGAAGCATTTGTGGTCGGTGTCATCTTCACCCTTGCTTCACGGTACTAGGAAGCTGTTATTTTCTTCATTCTTAACAAACTGAGAAATGAAGCCCAGGAAGGTAAGCATAAGCCACAAGGCCAGTACCTGACACAGTTCTGAAAGCTTGTACTGACAGGGTCATGTTATAGTCAAGGGAGGACCCCATGTTTACAACCTCCACCCTGCTTTCCTCTGGTCCAATCTCCTTGCTTCTACTTCTTAGCTAGCTCTAAAGCTCAGTCTCATTTTGCCATCCAGATCAGTTAATTTTCTAAAAGCGTCACGCAATGTTTGGGAGGGGATTGGCAGTATAGGCCAAAGCCAGGGGCTTGATAAATCATAGTTTTTGTATCAACCAAGTGCACAGATAAAAACTGAATGTGTTAAAGGGGAAAAATATCCCTCCAGTTTGGTGCAGTCTTCGGAGATATATTTGCTTTCCTGGGAAACCATTCTGAACTTGCAAATGCAGTGTTCCCCTGGAGAACAGAGTCATTCTTACAAGGGTTGACCAGTGATGACAGGTCAGGAAAGCCATAGTGGCACACACGCCTGTAGCTCTAGCACTCAGAAGGCTGAAGCAGTAAAATAAAGTCAAGACTACCCTGAACTGCATATCCCAAGGTCTGGGCTACATGTGAAGACCCCATACCTACCAAACAAAAAGAAAAGCAATGGTGTCCATTTCCTGGACTCTGTGTTGAGGCCGCTGTTATCAGCAGGGAGTGCAATCTTTATTTATATAATGTATCACAGATAGACTGATGGCTGTAACCTCAGATGTCAAAGTGAAAACACTAGGACCAACTTCAGATATGGCTTATGAAGATGAAATGAGACACATGTAAATATTTAAAGCCAGGCCTGGCACACAGAAGCGTTCAGTAAAGGTTCACTTTCTTCTTGTTCATACCAGTATAATTCTCAAAAAATGCAGAAACAGGAAACGAGTCTGTGCTGCCTCGGTCTGGTGACACTATAAGTCCTTTCTCCTCCTCTAAGGGGAACAGGTCTTGTCCCCAGGTCTCCTGACGCAGGTTACTTTGGATGTTCAGTCTTTCTCAGGAGGCAATGCCTAGTCATTGAACATTTACTGAACAAGAACAGTGTGTCAGGTTCTGTGCTAGGACCCGGGACATCTACAGAGCCAACAGCAAAAGGCAGTGTGGGGAGGCAGAAATGAGAGCAAACTGCAGGTCAGGACCTCAGGGTGCACAGAGCCAATCACATGTATTCAGACAAAACAAAGATGTCCTCTTATGGAGGAACCATCTTTTTACGTCTGCAACAATCCTCAAAATATTAAAAGACAGTTCATCCAGTTGAAAAAACAAAATCCACAGTGCTCAGAGACATAAAAATCCATGGCCTGTTCATGGATAAAAACCAAAAGAAAAGTTTTCCAGAGCACAGTGCTAACAAACAGACCTGGTAAGGGGCAGGGTGGACCTTCAAGGGTTTACAGTGCTACTACTTAAGAGAGCTGAACCTAAGAAAACACCAAAAAGCCACAGACCTCCTCATGTAAGAGGTCACCCACCTTGCCATCCTCTTTGCCCTAAAGGCCACCTGAAGAATAATCAGAGTGAACCAGGGAACTGGATCCATTGGGTAGAACTTCCATGGAAAGAAAGATGCGGGGATGCCAAGACATCCCAAGAACGCAGAAGTGGTCACTGGGACATCTCACATACGTACTGCTAAGCCCATTCCATCTCATAATCAGTCAGGCACTAGAATCCACTGGGGTGACCTTTCTTTCTGATGGTGTGAAAGTAATGACACATCTTAAAGTCAATGACATTTGCAATGCAATGAATACTGGTTGCCATGCGGAGGCCTACTAAGTGCCAGAAGCTGCCCAGGGCTTCTTTACACATGACCTCTGCAATCTGCAGAAGTAGGTGGCCCGGTGGAAATCTGAAGGGCTGCTATATCTATACCCCGCAAACAAAGCAGGGTACTAGCTATGAATAGGCACAATAGGTTGACCATCCTACAGAGGGATACCCATCATCGTGAAGGGTGAGGGACAACTTGGATTAAAAGCCAGGGGCTAAAGAGAGTTTGATGTGGAGTCAACACAGGAAGCCGGTGGTCAGAGTACAGCCTAACACCCACTTCTGACTATCGGAGGTTAGAAAAGAAACAACCACCCACCCAAGGCAGCTTGAGGTTAGAGCAAGACACAAATTTCTTTTAAACAAAAGGTGGAAGTAAATCTTTTGGTCTAAACAAGCCTGACTCAGAATCTCTAACATGTTATTAAATTTAAAATAAAGTACCTAGAGAACAATGAATTCCAGGTTAAATACTATCTCTGTTTAAAATATATTCAAGAGCAGAACACAAGCACACCAGATGCTTTCAAAATGACAACAGAAACATCTGTTTATCTCAGCCAAAGCCACATTTCGTCAGGCTGCTGGGAATCGGCAAAGCGGATTCCTCACTGAGACTGAAGGATAGACCGGAAATGCATAGAGACAGAGAAAAGGGCTGCTCTGGGCAGGCACCTGCTTGCTGCCCACCTCACTTGGGAATTTATGAAGAAGATGCCAGGGACAATGGAGAAGGACATAGGCCAGGAACCCATCCTTGCACCCTTCTCCCCGGGCTCCTCCACCCTGCCTTCCCGAACCTTCTAAAATTACATCTTCAAGTGTGTTGTAATCTCTGGGCAAAGGCCCCATAGTCACTGACCTCCTCGATTCTAACCCAGATTTGATGCGAGTTCAATAGTGAATCATTAGCCCTATTTCACATCTCCATTCCCTCTAGGAAAAACGATTTGTCATTCTTTCATATCTTCACACGGAAGGTGCCTGAGGAGGGTTACATCAGCATCTCTCCACCACGGAGAAGACGACTTTCAAGACCTGCATTTCCTTGCTTTGACCGCAGGAGACGCTGTGGAGACCCAGAGGTGTGGCTAAGGGAACCACACAATCTTGGGGAACTCCCAGCCTTCAAAATATGGAGGTCTATTCAGGAGAGGTGGCAGCAAAACTACCTCCCTTTTCCAGCGATAAACTGTTTTAATTTGAGGCTTCACTTACCACTTTGCAAAGTAAAAATGAAGATCTGGAAGGAGATGGCGGAGGTACTCAGGTGTAGCCACAGCAGGGGGCATTAGAAGTAGCGCTGGCCACGATTCAATAAAATAGGGAGTTGCACATTAATAACAGCCATCATAGAAGTCAAGAGGCCCAAGCTAGTCTTTACTCGCCAACCCCACTACCTCTCTCTATGACTCACATCCATATACAAACATACACAGAGAATCTTTTAGGGGAGAAGGCAAAAATACATCTTTAACGTAAGGCTACCACTGTGTTCTGCTAATATTCCCCTTCATTGCGCATTTGGCCCAATAGGCCGGCAATCTGTATATACAGAAAGACAGATCCATGAATTGAGTACTAAGTCACATTCCTCAAACCCATCGTGACATTGGCATTCATTCTACATCCCGCAGTTTCACTTGGAAATTACAGGTGGACCAGAGAAGAATTGTTTAGTATTAAATGTTTAGCCTTCATGTGAAAGAATTACAAAGGCAACTTCTTTGTGATTTTTTCCAGGCTGTATACTTCAGTCCACCTAACTCAAAGAGATAGAATAAGCCAACGTAGCAATTTACGGTCTTTGCTTGCCCAGGTTGCAGATTCCACTCTTCATCAATACAAAGTGCTTATTCTATCGAAAGGAAAATCCAAGATAATTCCTCTGTTCTTTTTGTTGTCTATGTGCTGACTTGGCATTCCTGGTGAATGAGGAACCGAGCCCATTACTGAAGGCAAGTGAATGAAAATATGGTTGTCTCCAATGTAGGAACTTCAATATTACAATAATAATAAAGTATATCTCATACAAAATAGCCTAATCCACATTCTATTCTAATTATTCTCTATTTGATGATTTTATTTTAATATCCTTTGATCATAAAGGTATTTTGTTCTTGCTATAACTTTTAAAAATATTACTAGGAGCAGAATTCAGCAACCTAACCTGCTACCAGGGAGCTGTGGCTTCCTCCGTGGACAGCATTAAAATCTGAGGTTGAATAATTCTGTGGTATATGAAGGCATTGGTAGGCTGTCCTTTTCATTATAATAGGATAGAAATATCCCTGGCTTCTATCTAATGAGGGCTAGCAGCATCTCACCTCAAGACAATGAAAACTATTTTCAGACATTATTGGCTGTCTCAGCAGAAGCCATGCAGAGCAAGGAGAGGAGAGAGCAGGACTCAACGTTGCCAGAGTCAGACCCACAACGTGTGCCTGATTCATTGTGAAGAGAAGCAGAGAGGAGACTCAAGCATGGCCGAGCACATAGGTAGTCCCAGCATAGGGAAGATGAGGACAGAGGGCCATGAGTTTGAGGATGACCTAGACTATACGAGAAGTTAAGACCAGCTTCAGCTACAGTCTGAGGCTCCATCTTAACAAAAAGGTTTGGAATACAGATAAGTGGTAGGAAGTGCGTCCTTATATGGGAGAACCTCAGACTTAAAACAAAACAAACAAATAATAAATAAATATAAATAAATAATAGACAAAAAAAGAAAATGATTTCCCCTCACCTCACCATGTCTCTATTCGTTTTAATATCAATTTAGATTCTTCTTAGACAGAAAAGAGTCACTTTTTCAGAATTTCTAAAGCCTTATGCAGTGTCTTTTGAATAGCCGCACTTTGAACATCAAAGGAATAATCAAAGTGTTAGCATCCACTAACTCCTGCTGGGCAGGCCATCAGTAAACTCCAGTACAACTCTGCTCTGAGTCTTAAACCAACAGTTTGTGAAAAGATCAATATGCAGAAATTCAAAACTAATCAGATCCCTTCTTTAAATGTTGACACAGTATTATTTATACCCCCATAAATACATTCTTGGCTAAAATTCATACTAGGAGCTTGGCACCTGGCCAGTTCTATTAATATCTACTTATTTATACAGCACACTTGGCCAAGGATAATATTTAAGACGAAGTATGCCTGAGGGCATATACAATATCTCTTGTATTTTCGGTTTTAAATCTCCACATTGCTAAAAATATTGAGTCTGAACTTTATAAAACATCCCACCAAGGGCTATCCGCCATCTGCAGTGATATATAGTCACCAAGCATAATTAAGGCATATTTGTAATACTTGAGTTGAAGTTACTCCCTAAACACTAATAAATTGGTTGAAAGAAAAAAAAAAGGCAGAGATCTTTCCCATGACTTCTCTATGGGCTTATGACCCTCTTCTGATTCACTGCAAGACGTAACAGGCACGTGCCCTCCCTACATGTGCCATAGTGAGGAAGAAAGTGCTGATATATAAGACAGTCAGCCCTGCCCTTCCAGTTCTCCTTGCTTTAAATTTAAATGGGATGATTTCTCTTTTCTTTCTTTTTTTATTTCTTTCTTTTTCCCTTTTTTTTTTTCTTTTTTTGGAAGCACTCACTATATTCCAGGACTAGAAAGTCCTGGAAAATCAGTTAACCTACTTTCTATAAAATTATCCACAGCCCCTGCACAGTTGTGTTGAATCTGCTACTATTAATATAACTTTCTACTCCTAAGCTTCTACACTGAACACAATCTTCTTAAATCTCTATTTTTTCACATAAAAAAGATAGTGTATGTTTGTTTGTGTGTGTGTGTGTGTGTGTGTGTGTGTAGTATGTATGTGTGTGCATGTGCAAAAGTATACTTAGGTTTTCATTTATTTGGCGGTTCAAGAGTGGGATACAGAAGAGTCCGTTTACAAATGTTATTGATACTCTCAAATCCTCCCCATAACCCAGGAGTCTTTCTAATTTGCTCATGACCTTGGTCCTGGGCTGTCTTGCCTTTGCTCACCTTCATCCATCTGACTTAAGTGCTTCTCCAGGTGGCCTGCTCCCTGCATACCTATACAACGTGAGATTGGTTCTTTGTCTTCTTTGCAAACTTCCTGACAGCTAATCTGAGCTTTTGCATGTAAACACCAAAGGAGTTATTGAGCCTCGGCATAACATACCTGCCTGTCAGCCCAAATGTCTGCAGAATCAACACACACATGTGGGAGAAAGCCTACGGATTCAACCCTTCGCCCAGCTTCTGTGGCTCTGGACTAATTATCACCCCTTTGCCCAGCCTCTGTGGCTCTGGACTAATTACAATGAACTCTTCCCTAACATCACTGAGGCTCCGCCCCAGATAGAAATCCGTATTTCCCAGGGGGAATAAACAGGGCGGAGTGTATGTATCACCACTGTGGTGGATAGGACCATAATTATAATAATAAAATCATTCTGCTGGGCAGGGTTCCCTGCATCTGTTAGCCACTAAACAAGAGACTCTACAGGGTAAGAAAAGTGACCAGCAAGGTTAGACAGATGGGTAGACCGACACTCTGAGGACACCAAGTACAAGACGCGGCAAGTCAAATAGCTATGGCTTGTCAAACTAAAAATAAATATTAGAAGAGAAAAGCACCACCCAGCAATTCTAACTTCTGGGATAAAATTACCAAGATGGCTGCATTATCTATTTAGGCAAGACACAGAGACTTCACAAAGGCAGCCAGCAAGGATATAGGGCATTAAAGGGGAGGAGAGAACAGATCAGCCAATGAGAAGTTTACGACAGCGACTTGGAACACAAGGATGCTGAAGGTTTTTTTTTTTCTTTTAGTGTTTCTTCCTGGTGTTTAACCCTCTCAGGTATCACTCAATGCTGTTGCTGCTGCTGCAAGAGCTCTCTCTCTCTCTCTCTCTCTCTCTCTCTCTCTCTCTCTCTCTCTCTCTCCCTCTTTCCCTCCCTCCCTCCCTCCTTTCTTCCCTCCCCCCTTTCTAAAGAACTCTGAAACAAATCTACACTAACTGTATTTCTCCCTCCCCCCCCCCAAAGGCTCCACAATAAATCACTGCTACTGTATGCCAGCTGTTTTTGAAGCTATTGCTCCCAGCGAAACAGGGGGAAATATTTTTTTTTAAATTGCCGTCTTTCCTATTTTCGATTTCAGACTGTACAGAAGACCCCGCTGCTCGTGAAAGCGCCAGTGCACAGAGTTCAAGGTTGAAAAAGATCATGGAGAATCCCCCTAAGAAAAAACGACCTGCTCCCAGGCTAGCGAGGGCTGCCTAAGAAAAATCGATCGGGAAGTGAAACCTAGTTGAGCCCAGTTAGAACTGTATTTATCCTTTCTAACTGTCCACGTGAGGTCAAAAGGGGACTTGGCAACGAGGTTTTGCAAGAGGACTGGGCATAAAAACACCTAGAGAGAGCAATAAATGACCCGGGAGGATTTAAGGGGTTTTGGAGTGACCCCCACCCCCACCCTGCGCGCCTGCAATCAAGTTTGGTATTGGTGATGCTGACATTCTTAGGGGAGTGAGAGACAATAGCAAAGGCTTGGGGAGTCCCCAGATAGGTCAGCGGGAAAGGGGGGCGCCTTTGGGAAGGCTAGTTTAGAAGCACTTTTTTTTTAACTCTTTGTGTACCAGTTGGAGGACACCCCCACCCCCACTGCACGCCAACCCGGCAAAGAAAACAAAGTCTACCGTGGTCTCAGCCTAAAGTCATCCCGGGAAGCGCTTTCCTTTTGACAGAAGGATTTGATTCGCTAATTGGTAGACCAGGGAAGAGAAGAAATCCAAACGACTTTTAAAAGATGTGGGTCGTTTGTAGGAAGGGAGTTATGGAGAAATAAATACATACATAAATAAATAAAACATAAGTTGAAGGTTTGCAAGCTTGTGGATCTCCATCCCAGGACTGGAAAGGCAGTGAAAGGGACGAAGGGCAGAACGGAAACGAAGCGATCGGGACCTGGGGACTTGGAGAGGAAAGGGCGAACGCCTAAGGCTGCTGTAGATCTGAGGAGCTCCGGGCCCACCTTAGACTCGGGGATGGAAAGGCGAAAACCACGGAAACTGTACTTACTTTCCGAGGGGAAGTGGGACGGCATGTCGATTTTATAAACCTCCTTGGCATAGTACTCCTCGTCGCTTCGCTCGCGCTCGCAGGCGGCTGCCCTCCGGCTTGCTTTCTCCTGCAGTAAGTCCCTGGTACTGTTGTAGATGGAAATCACCTCCGGGGGGACCTCATCCGGCTCCGGATAGTCTTCCGGGGGGCTGGTGAGCTTCAGCTTGCTCAGGATCTGCCCGCGGATGGCCTCGATCCTCTTGCGCATAAACTGGTCCATGTCGAGGGTGCTGCAGGTAGACAGACTGAGCGCCACCGGGACCAGATGCAGGAGCAAAAGGGTTCTCAGCACACAGTAGTGCATGTTTTTAAAAGGAGGAACCGTTGCTGTTGTTGTTTAAAGTGAGAAAAAAAAATATAAAAAGAAACTAGTAATTCTCAGAGCGGGTCAGGTAGAGTTGTTTTTAATACGAAACTTTTGCAAAGCAGTCGAAAGTCAATGCCCAATAGAAAAACGTCCCTGGCTGGGATTCCTTTAAAAAAGAAAATGCAACGCGTTTCCAACGTGGAGATATTAATATGCGATGCTGGGGCGGGGTCGGGGGGAATCTCTCACTTTAAGGAGTAAGAAAGGTTTGTTTTTTCTCCTGGAAGGGAGAGGGTGAGTGGCTCTGAAGTAGAAATAAACTTAAGAGGAAGAAATGGAGTTCAGTGTGTCAGGCTCGGGCGCGGAGTGGCTGATCTGAACTCCGATCCTCCGGCCAAAAGGGAAGAGACGAGAAGGTCCGGAGGTTGGCAGGAGGCACGCTGGGCCGCGGGGAGCGCTGAGCTGCGGCTGGGGCTGCGCCTGGCTCTAACTGAGATGTTCAAAGACCGAGCGGCTCGGCCCTGCCTTCCACACGTGTGTGGATGAGTGTGCGTGTGGATGTGTGCGCGTGTGCGCGCGTGCGTGTGCGCGCGCCGAGGGCGAGCCTGGCGAGCCGCGGGGAGGCAGATGCGCCCCGGAGCGGCTCACTCGGAGACTCGGTGGGGTACTGTCCGCCCCGGAGATCAGCCGAGGCCGGATCAGGCGGCGACGATCCCGCTCCTGCCGGCCGCGCTGTGGCCTACACCCGGCTGGGTCGCTCCACGTTGCAGTTGCCGCTGCTGCCTGCAAAGAGGGCCAGCCTCAAGCTCGTCCTGCAGATCCTCCTTTTCTTGCTCCAGGCGGCCAAGGGCGACAGAGATCCGCCACCTCCTTAACCCACTGTGGATCAACACCGCCTCCTGGGCACGTTGGCTGCGGGCTGCCCCGGGACTCGCACCCTTCCCTAGCCTCTCCTGGCTTCCACCAAGCTTACACTTTCTCGCTTAGGGTAAGTAGGTACTTGCGACCCTAAAATAGACAGACCTCTGCTGATACCTTCTCTCTGCAGTTCGGTTGCTCCAGAACGGCTTCTTAAACCCTAATACTTCTCTCCATCCCTGGCGCTTGCCCTAAAGCTCAGCTCTCTGCGCCTTCTCTCTCTTTCGCTCCCACTTGCTCTCCTGCCGGCAGCCTCAACAGCTCCGCTCCTAGCAAACCTTCTGCTGCCAGCAGATAACATCACGATCCTGCCGGGAGCAGAGATTTATAAGTGCTCCCCAAACCACGTGTTTGCCTTCAACAAAGTGACGCGCTAGGATTACAGTCAGAAGTCCTCTGTTACTAAGACCACGAGCTCTCTCGACTGTTGAGGGGGTGTGGAAAAGGGGAAGACCCGTTGGGGAGGGAGACTGGCATGAGGAATTTGCAGTAGTCACTGTGATCACCAAGGGACTGTCTGTAGAGGGGCAGGCAGCTAAGCATCCCATTTCTACACGGGGATTATTCACTGGCAGCTTCCCTGAATCCCTCCTGTATTGAGCGCCTGCACACACATTTGTAGGGGAACGAAGGAACACACACACACACACACACACACACACACACACACACACACACACA
>JANHMN010000009.1:69820326-69838125 GCA_030674055.1 Rhabdomys pumilio
CACACACACACACACACACACACACACACACACACACACACACACACTGTTCCATGGAGCCCCAGAACACTCTAGGCCAGCCCAGCCCAGCCCAGCCTTCCAATCTGAGATTCTTGACCTCACTTTTGAGTTCTCTGGGACTCCACACAGGTTGTTTTTTATTAGTCTGTTTATAATTCAGCCCTCTGTTTGCCTGTAAACTAGCACCCCTTCCACCCAAAGCATTGCTCTGTGTTACTGCTTTGAATAAAGGAACTGTTGCCTTCTTTATGTGAGCCCCCTGATCCTGTGGCTTCTCCTCAGTCTTCCTAGACAGGGATGAGCCACCATCTTCTGCCTGTTGAAGCACATATCTAAGACACCTGGGATTTAAGATTTTGTTGACTACTGTCACACAATACTCAGAGCTTGACATTTTCTACACAAACCTGTCCAAACTGGATGGATGCCGGAATCGTTCTTGCCACGGGTCTTTAAAAAAAAAAAAAACAAAAAACCTTTCACCTTTAGCTAGTCAAAGTTAACATTTTAATCTTAGTGATGACTGGCGTGGCCACAATGACTAGACAGGTAATTTAAGATGGACACTGTTGAGAACGCCCCCTCCCTGGTCAAGATCTCTATAGCATTTCCTAGTTCAAAAGGATCAAGCCTTTAGGGGTGCATACAGTATATGTGTGCATGTGTGTGGGGGTTATATTATTAATAGAGGGAGCTGTAATGATATGTAATGATACAGTTGGCAAGCATCATATGCAGCAATGAACATTATTATTTGTATTTCACAGATAAGGAGACAGAGGCCATAAGAAGTGAGGTCTGTTGTTGCAGAAAACAGGAAGGGGTGGGCCTGGGTTCTCTCTCACAATGCACTTCTAAGAAGTACCAGTCCCAGAACGTCTGACAAACAGGGATTCTGAGGCTCACGAAGAGTGGGAGGTGTAGAAAAGTCTACCACCCTCTTACAGAGTCAAGATCCCCGCAGTTATGTTCAATGTTCTAAGAATCCTGCAGAAAACTCTCTCTTTAATCATCTCCCCACCCACCTTGAACACAAAATTCCTCTACTCCACTGACCCTGTAAAACCCTGGAATGAATGAATTGTTTCAACACGCACCTAAATGATTCTGAAAACTGTATTTAAAAACCTCCATTATTGGCAGACTTCTTCCTTCAAGGTCAGCTCCAGACGGAAACAGGTCTCCGGGTTAGACTACCACCTACGACTCTATAAGCTGAAACAGAATTGAACAAGAGCTCCTGTGTGGCTGATGGTCCTGTGAGTCCCATTCTGATCCAGCTGAACAGAGAGGACACAGAGCAGAAACTAGAGCTAATGAGGGCCAGTGTCACTTTGGAATACAATGGTTTGTGGGGATGCTGCCAGTAAAATCTGTTGAGTGCTCAACACAGGAGGTAGGGTGTGCTCTGCAGCCAGTGAGCCTTTTACTGGTTGCTGAGACTAGCCTGGGGAACAGCCATAGGTACATCTTAGGATGAACTGATGCAGTTGAGGAGATGGGTGGGCGGAGCAGCAGCAAGCCCCCTGTATTTCATCTGGGAAAACAGGTACTCCATCCACGCAGGCAAGCATCCCCACAACAGTACCCACACTCCTGTGCATGATAGTGGCTGAGCACTTACAGCTCTATACCCCTTAGGCCTGATGCTAGACAGCTTCCGAAAAGGCTCCTTGAGTTTTCACAAAGCCCAGGGGGTGACAGACACATCTTTTCTGTGACAGGAGAGGAGCCTCTCTTGTCTCACTGGAGAGCAGTTCTCCAGAGCCACTTGGGTTGTCATAAATGAATCCTGTCTTCGGCAAAGCTAAGGCCTTTGCATCTCCACAATCAAGAAATAAACCCACCACTCTTTTAAGGATCATATGTGCACAGAGCTCGACAGGCAATAAGGTAAGAGAATACATTACATACACCATCTTGACTACCCCAGGTGTCGGGGAACTATTCCATGAGTTCACAGCCCTGCCCTGTGGCTTTATGAGCCTAAGGAAGTTATTCAGAGATGCTTCATTTCATCACCTGTGAGAACAGGGACATACACAGAAGGCTAAGGGAGGGGTCAGCATACAAGGCACGGGGAGTGTTTATAACAAAGTTAGAGCCTGCTGTCTGCTCATTAAACTTTAGCTGCTATTATCCTAGCCTTTCTCTCTATCCATTGCCAAACATGTCTGTGTCTGGTCTCCACTCTTCATCCAGGAAATACATAGGAAAGAAGTCACCCAAACCTGCTTGTACCATTCTGCCCCTTGGTAACTGTAGAATAAACAGCTAAGAAACACACTTTTGATGAAATACAATACAAACTTGCTACCAAAGTTCAGTTAGGCATTAAACATTAAGGTCTTACCCTAACGTAAGATGTTTGGTTTCTAGGCCAGAGAGGTTGGGGGTGAAGACGCAGCTGTTTCGACCAGCAGCCCTGACTACTCATTAATGGGTCTGTTATTCACTTCATCGGTGTGGAGCGCCCACAAAACAGGGCTGCTCACTGCTGACCTGGAGTTTGTCCTCTGTGTCAACAGTAATGGTCTGGTCTGGGATCTCCTTCCTCTCACCAAAGAATAACTTATTTATGATAATTCTCGGAAAGCTTTCTCAATGCTTTCTAGCATTCAAAACAAACAAAACAGCAAGCGGGGGGGGGGGGGGGGGGGGGGGGATACGAAGCTACAAATGCTTTTGCAATCACTGTATCTAAGTGCAAGGATAATTCTTTTCCACTTTTCCCGGTAACTCCTATCTGAGCAGTTATTTATTTGTGTGAGTACGCCCGCCACGGCACACACACCTGTGGAGGTCAAAGGACAACCTTCCTTCTAGCTCATGGTTCCTTGGACTGGAACTCAGGTCACCATGCTTTACCCTCAGAGCCACTTTACTGCTTTGGCTCTGTCATGTCATCTTTGAGTCCAAAATTCAAAAACAACTCTTGGTCCACATCATTTTTTTTTCTCATGATCTGTATGTATTTCAAAAAAAATGAGTTTAACCATGGACTAACAAGTTCTTGGTAGAATAATACAATAATAAAAAGAACCACAGACATGGCTTGGTCAGTAAAATCCTTGCCTTGCAAGCACAAGGACCTTAGTTAGATTGATCCTCGGCACCTCCATAAAAGCTGGATGCAGCAGCGTACTCGTACTTGTGTAACCCCAGTCCTGGGGAGACAGAGTCAGGAAGTTCCCTCGGACTTTCTAGCCAGCTGAGTCAGTGAGCATAAGGCTCAGTGAGAGACTCTGGTTTAAAAACTAAGATGGAGGGTGGGAGGAGAGAGACAGACGGAGTCATCTGAGACAAACCTCTGGCCTACATACTAGCACATGCATATAAGTGTGCATGCAGCCCGCCCCCACCCCCCTACCCCCTCACCCCCTACCCCCCACACACACACATAGGCGTGCATGAAGCTCCCACCCTGAATAACAACAATCTACTATTTTGCTTGACATCTGTACACTGAGCTCAGGATAGTAATGGGGCAGGAAACATGAAAGGAAGGCATATAAGAGACTCGTGCTGGTTGGAGGGAGAATGGTTAAGAGGTAAGAACAAGGAAGGCCAGCACCCAGGCAGCCTTAAAGAATGAATCATTGTGGTGCCCATGCTCCTGGCCCAGACCACTCACATGCCCAGTCTGCCTGAAAACAGTTCCATCAAACAACTGTCCAGTGACCAGGGTTGTTGTGACTCTCCAGGTTTTTCTAACATTTAGTAATGCCTCTAACTTCTTGACCCTGGTGAAATCCATCAACTGAGACAGCATTTAACAAATGCCATATGCACACAATGCTAGTTCTGAGATATGGGGCCAGCCACAGAAGCCCCACACCTTCCGGTTTCCCGGTTTCCCTTATGTACCTGTGTGGTCCAGAGACCCTGGACAGAGTGAACCATCAGGGCCAGGGCAGTGGGGAAGAAAAGCAAAGTTGGGCCAAAGAGAAATTAAAATGAAAGAAAAGAGGCACATGACAGAGAATAGGGGCTAGGGTTCTCATTGGTGAGTCTGACAGAACACAAACAGAAGTGTTCATGCATGTGTGAGTGTGTGTGTGTGTGTGTGTGTGTGTATGTGTGCACACTTGCATGTTGGGTGCTTATGTGTGGAGGTCAGAGGACACCATCTGGTGTCCCCCCTTAGGCTCCATCTACTCTTGTGAGACAGGGTCTGTGACTGGTCCTGAACTCTCAGTGAAAGCTAGATTGACCAGGGAGCCTCCGGTCTCCACATCCTCAGTCCTGAGATTATAAACTTATCTATCAAGAAGGACTCTTTCTGGTTTCTTATGTGGGTTTGGGGGATCAAACTTAGGTCCTCTTGCTTGCGAGACAAGGGTTTTACTGACTGCGCCATCTCCACAGAGCCCAAGTGGAAGCATTTTTTAAGATGCATAAGCTGTAGACGCCTATCACCGTTCGCCTTGGGGGGCTTCATACTGTGTGACATCCCAAACATGTACAATTCTACGAGTAAAATCGCCAACTTATATTTCAAGTAACTCTGCCTTTCTACTTCCTCACTCTGCAATTTAAAAACATGAAAATGAAGCAGAAAACACAGTAATTGCATAAAAAAAAAAAACCTCTTTGTGGTTTGTATGACTGATGGAAAAAACTGGTAAATAAGTATTTTAAGAAGCAAAAGTGTATGTTAATAACTATTTCTCAAAGTACAGCCAGACAGATGGCTTTGATCCATAAAACTTGAGAGTCACAACTTCAACTCTCAGAAAAGAAAGAGGACTTAAAGATTTAGTCAATGTTCTTATTAATGAAATTAACCACATCATTCATCATCCAAACCCAGGCACCATGAGACGGGAAGAGGATGCAACTCGTAAATGCACCACGAGCAAGGAGGCCGGGTACCAGGCTGTCCTGTAAGGATGAAGCTGCTCTCAAGTCTTCGTCTGTAGGAATGGCTCTGGCTTTCCCTCGTGTGGATACAGCAGCCACGAGACACAGTGCACACGTCCTGCCTTGTCTATCGCAACACCATTTCACACCTCCCCTTTGAAAACACTTACTCTACAGTTTCAGCAATTCATATAAAACTGCACCATCACAACAGTGAAGTCTGCAAGAAGCTGTGGGTCACAGGCAAGCCAACCTCCCACATGGGAAGAAAACAGACAATAAACCACAATAAAGATGAGGAAGGAGGCCAGCAAAAATAGTTCCACGGATAAAGCTGCTTGCTCTAGAAGCGAGTGACCTGAGTTCAATCCCTGGAGCTCACGCAAAGGAGGAAAACCAGACTCTCTAAAGTTGTCCAAGTTATCACCTGACCGTCACACACTACGAATGAACATCCCCCACCACTAATAATATAAGGAAAATTGGGAGTTAGCAGGCATTTTATGCATTTTAGAAAACTAATGAACAATAGATAACAGACATGAGAAACAAGTGTCCTCCTGCCATACTGTGGTGGGACTGGTAGGCTGACTTAATAGGGAATAGAGTGCCACCAAGTCTAGCGACCCAGAGTTCAACTCCCCAGAGCCCACACAGTGCGTTGCTGTCTGCCCTGCACATAATAAATACATAAACATATTTTACCTACCATGATTCAGAGAATACCGACTTTTCATGTTACTCTTTTCTGTCTAACAGAAGCTGTTCCCTCCACAAACCAGGGACTCCTGGAAAGCTAACATCAAGTAACTGAGGGAGTTATGCCTCAAAATGTGTGATCAATATTCCTGTAATTTGTGGTCTTAAAAACAAAGGCATCATTAGAGTCCCTAACAAATGGCAAGCCATCCATCAACCAGAGAAAGAAATCAGCAACAGTATGTCATGGTGACCCAAGCCTTAGCAACTCGGAAACCATCTTACAGATGACTGGTTTTATTTGCTCCTTGGAGAAGTCTGTCTTAGGATTTTACGTTGAATGGGATCATTAGTGAACATACTGTTCCAGGGTCAGTCTGGCTATCTGACCAGTAACAATTTAATCAATGCCAATTACATTCATGTAGAAAGCACCTACTCAAGTTTGTAGGGGAGAGAAATTCCGTAAGAGGATTCAATGAGAGCAGAAACTCTGCCACCTGGAGGGCATTAGTGGTATTTCACAATTTCCAGAAACTTGGCATGCTCTCAAGCTAGAATTATTTTCCTCACAGCCACAGCATTGCTGATATGAAATCATATTACTTGCCTATTACGAAGCCCTTTAAAAACTAGCATGCTTAACACTTTTACCTCAAGAATATTTCCTATTACTGCACATAAAATAGAAATTACAGTTTTAAGAGTATGACACTTCAGAAAACATCCTTGGTCGGGAGCTGGGGACATGGCTCAGTAGGTAGTTGCTTAGCATCTGGAAGGCCTGGGTCTGATGCCTACAGAGGATCAAAAGGCTGTGCACTCAGGAGACAGGCAGGAGGATCTAAAGTCCAAGGCCATCCTCACATTGAGGCCTGTGTTTAATGACAACCCTGCCTCAAAACAAACACAAAGTCTTTAACAACAATGGGACATCCTTAATTATGTTCTATTTGTCACCTGTTATGTCCTACGTGTTAACATTCTAAGCTAAAAATCTCCTTTATAAAGCATAACAGAGATGCCAGCCAACGTGTTAAGCAAAAAGCAGCAGTCCAAGGCAATCCTCTGCATCTCAGTAGTAAAGGGAATCACACCAAATCTGTGGGTGCCAGACAGCACCCAGATAACATAACCTTTTAATTATCAGACGTGCTCAGGCAAGACCTTGTAATGGCTTCTCCAGCAACACACTATGCAATAAACTGGCCTCAGCTATCCAAACACACCCAGGGGGTGATAGAAGCTGCCACTGGTGGATGATAGGCAACTCTTGTTGCTTGGAGCCTGGGTCTGTCTCACACTGGCCACACACTCGTATCACACTTAGGACCGCTAAAAACACGCTCCATTATCTTTCCCCTAAGAGTTTACTTTCTAGAATCTAATTTGCTCTAAATTGTCAGTACCAGTTAACATGGTGGGCATTCTTTATCCACGCGGGACATTTAAAGATGCCTGAAGGGCTGTCTTAGAACTGGAAAGCAGCAAGCCCTGTTTATACTGTCTTTATTCCTATATACACATATCCATGGTTACTATGTATAATTAACTTCCGTATATAGTTAGAACAATTACTAAAAGATACTGTAATAAAATAAATATACTCTAAAAGTAGCCCACCCTACTGTATACACATCTTTTTGCAACCTCAGTAACTTTCCTAAGACAATAACTTCACCTTTTCAATTAAAGGAAGACATTTTACAGCTTCCCTGCGGCACAAACTGCTGGCACCCACTGTTGTACTGAGGTCACTGTTAGGGTTATTTGAATATAAGCACTGCAATATAATGACCAAAATGGCTACCCCTGGGTTGGTAGGACCCTGTGGATCCAGCGAACAAAAGGAGGATCCATTCCCGGGCAGGATAGTTAAGCACTCTCTTACGCTGCTCAGAATAGCATACAGCTTCAAGTGGGTGAGCTACGCCTGACTTTTTTCGCTTCATGTTTTTAAAATATGGTTTCCAAGGGTAATTGAAACTGCAGAAGGTGTCTTCACATCAAAGAGGACTACAATAAACCAAGAAAACAAGTGCCCATTTAGAAGTCAGCTTTTACTCCTTAAGAGGCACAGGGAAGCAGATGAAAGAGTTGGGCTTCTGTGGTCCATGTTCCCCTGAGGTAACTGGTCAACCTGCTGAGATAAAATCTCTTCCCTTCATTTTCTAAGAAGCAAAAGACTGTGGCATTTCATCAGGTATTAGGATTTTTCAACACGGGGTTTGTCTTTTCAGTCTTACAAAGGCTGTCTTACTCTATTAATCTCTAACACATTTAAATTCTCACCTATACCACCCATGACCGCACTGTCATTTGTATGTTTTTCTTTGTCTTCAGTGATCATTCAAAATGAGAAAATATGGAATTTTCAGGTAGCAGTAACATCCTCAAAAAAAAAAAAATTAACGAATTTGTGTGTGGGTTTTGATTAAAAACAATCCCAAACACAGCATTCCTCTAAGTGGTTTCTTGAACTGAAAGGGAGGTCCAAGAAAGACCAGTAGGCTGCTGTGTGGCTGCTGTCACTTAGCGTTGAGCACTTTAAGGTCACGGCGTCCTGTGCAGCCTGGCTGTTCCTCGCCCTGCTGCCCTTGTGGAGGATAACAACACCCTTTTGGATCTGAGCCTTTATGCTGGTTACACGCTCAAGAGAACCCAGTGCTATTGTATAAGGACAAATATTACCGTGCAGATGCTGTGCGTCTCCGACCCAGTATTTGGGGATAACCGCTGTGTCTGGCTGCCGACCTGCTGTCTTCAGAGCTGATGTCAGCTCACTGTTTATGTCCTTCCCATGGCTGGGTATGCATTTTTGCCTAAGATTGGTCTGGGTCCACAAAGGCAGAGAGGCAACTGTCTAGTAGCCTGATCAACAGCTGCAAGGCCACCCACGCACACAGGGGACACAGCTCTCAGCTGTCTCTCTACAATGAGCCCCAGTTAGTCCTGACCCCACACAACTTTGGTGTTCCCACTTTGATGTTTATGAACTGATTGCATTAAGAATGCAGCACGATGATTCCAGGGTTAGAAAAACTGTTATTTATACAAAATGTGGTTAACACCTCATCACTGAAACTGGCTGGGCTAATAACACCCACGGTGTTGTGTTCTGTATCCCTCAAGCCTGTAACGTTTGCTCTGGCAGCAGGTCCACTGTGCACAGGGACAGGATGGAACCCTCAGAGAGCTGAAAGTACTTCCCGAGAAAGCTCCTAAGGAGTGACCCTGACCCGGAAGGAACTCTGCAACAGGGGAGCTCATTGCTCAAATGGTACCCAAGGTCAGCGCTCCAAAGATCCCTATGGTGCATCGTGAACCTACCCCTGCAGTGTATGGCGACACGACTTAAATACAGTGTATTCATCCTAAAACTTATGCTAAAACCCAAAAACTATGTGTAATGGACAGTGACCTAACACTGAAGAACAGCTATTATTTATCCTTTAATTATAAGCGTGTCACACACACAGACACAGACACAAATTTCAAAATATGTCCCCCAAACTGGACAGTTCAATCACTATTAAAACAGCCCTTGCGTATACGGGATATCCTACACTGAAGAAAGTATGGGAGACAATGAAGAGAGACTTGCATGTTACTGAGTGTTCTGTTGCTGTGATAAACCACCAAGGCCAAGGAAACTCTCAGAATGAGTTTATTTGGGCTTATTGATCCAGAGGGATAGGATTCCATGGCAGCAGAGCAAAGGCATGGTAGTACGCAGCAGGCATGGCATGGGTGAGGGGGGAAGAGGGAGCACAGGATGACAACAGGAAGCTGGGAGCCCCTTCTTTAGTTGCAAGCACTAAGCAGAATAAAACCCAAGTGCCACACTCCCCCAGCAAGGCTGCACTTCCTAAGCCCCGCCAAACAGCACCGACGGCTGGGGGCCAAGCGGTCAGATACCCGGTGGCACGTGAGGAGATTTTTCACTCAAACTAGCATTGAATAGAATTCCAAAACCCACCGTTTTAATCACACTAAATATATGTGCTGGGTAACTTTATTATCTTCTGAGTCAAGACATGCCAAGTAGCTCCAAGTAGCTTTGAAAAATTTTTAACAAAAAGTAAAAATGTATTTCTTATTTCTACCCATGTTAAAATGGCCAACAGCCATCTCTCTGTGCCAGTGTCTACCAGAGTGCAGGGTGCAGGCAGACAGAAGGGAATTGGCTTAGGAGAGGCAGAAGGTTTGCATGTCTGCTGACTTCAGTGGAAGCCAAAGAGTTTTCAATGTGTGCTCCCGCTGTGGAGATTAGGTGAGAGAGGGTAGAGGTTTACCTTGCATCTACATAAAAAGCCATCAAGGCTGATTACCCAAATAATGCTCAGTAGACTACAGGAAAATTGAGGCCCCTCTAAGCTAGAATACACTACTGGCTTACAGGGCCACGGATTAGTGAAGAACTCTGTGTATGGAATTCTGACTGGCCCTATCAGAAGCTGCCCTGTTCAGATACCAGTGTCCATTCAAAATGCCTCACCATTCACTGACAGCATCCTCCCCTTCCTTAATCCTGGATGGATATGTCTAACAGAGCTCCAGAAAGACCCAGCCCCAAAAGGACATTCAGTCCAGCTCTGCTGCAGCCCTCGGTAAGGTCCATCTGCCCTGCCAGCCAAACTGCAGATTCCTTCCTGTTTGCTTCAGGAAGGAGAGAGCTGTTTATAGGCTCTGTCCTGTTTCCAGAATCACTTCTTTCAGCCAGCTCACCTAGATAGTCCTTGTGCTCATTACATGTATAAGGCACAAAGCCTCTGCATCTACCACACCCAAGGGGAAATGGAGATGAGGACCGGTCATCCTCACCACAATAGATGAATGTGGGGAATGGATGGACAAGGGAATCCTCTCTCCAATGGAGTACTCACCAACAAAGTCAAAGCTAACACACAGCATCGAGAAATCATACCCACAGCTTTGCACGGGCTTCTTGCTCTAAAGCCCTGTAATATAAAACCTAAATTCCACTATAGTAGCTTTACTGAAAAGTTGCTGGGGTGGTGCAGATACGGACATGTCAACTTCAAGTGTTCTTCATCAGGGGCAATGTTTTCAGACAGGGTCTCTGGCTAGGTCTTAACAATCACTGGTTAAGCTATGTTAACTGGCCAGCCTTCTTCCTGTCCCTACCTCCCAAAATAGGGATTACGAAGGTTTGCCACAACTCCTGGCCTTTTCCATGAGTTCTGGCAACTCAAACTCAGATCCTCCGTGCAAGCACGGTAGCACTCACTGTGGACAGTTAACCTTAATGTGGAAAGGAGATTCAAGTTGACTATTACAGTTTTAAACAACCCCTTATTATGCTGTCAACAAAAGTAATGGTGACAGAGCACCTAACATGGGTGTCCAGTCAATGCTGGCCAAGTGTGTAAAATAACTTTCAAATTCTACTAGATGCATGTATACAACAATACATTTCAGTAGCCAAAGCTTCTGCCGAAGTTAAAGCCTGGGGGCTGGAGCACCGGCTCAGCAACTAAGGGTGCTTGCTGCTCTTGCAGAGGGCCTGGGTTTGGTTGCCAGTGACCACACAGTGGTTCACAACTAACAGGGATTAAACACCTTCTAGTCTCCGAGAGCACCAGGTACACATCTGGTATACAAACATACATGCAAAATGGCACAGACATAAAATAAGTATAAATTTTTTTTTTTAAAGATCTATCACCAATTACTTGATAGCATGTTTCCTAGGAAACAGCAATGTGACCTGGTGAGGGGAGGTGCACCTGGAGTCCCAGCTACTGAAGAAGGCAAGAGGAATCTGGAACCCAGGAGTTTAAGGCCAGCCTAGGCGATACAGCAACACTCTCTTAAAATTTATTTAAAAATATTAAGAATTATAAATCCCCCACTCCCCGTCTCTGCCTCATCCTCAGTTAGAAGTGAGATTCGTGTGGCACAAGCCCACAGACACACCGAGCACATTTCATCATTAAGAGACCCTTCTTACCTCAGCCAATTCTCCTTCAACCCCTTACATGATGCCAGTGAGCAAACACTGAAGGACAGACAGGCCGCCTGCAGAGCGCCAACTGTTTACCCATCCTTCCATCTGTTTTATAGAAACGTCTGTTCCTTCAAGATCCCACGTGTGGCACCTTCTCGGAACACACCGCCTCTCTGCTCTCTGTGGTATAACACATATTTTCTGTGTGTTTGCTGTGTCCATCCACACCACGGCCTCAAACCTTTGTTGGGCATCTGGGAATTGCTTTCTACTCTCGTGGCCTGATGACCCCTGCAGGGAGCAGGCTTAGACTGGCTGACGGCCACTAGGTATGCTCCTGTACATAATACACTTATAAAAAGCCCTGATGAGCACCCTGAGAATTTAACACCCCTATTTTCACTCGTTTTTTTTTTTTTTTTAACAAATCCATTTTTTAAAGGAGTAAAATTTTTAATGACTTATTTTTATTTTACGTGCACTGGTGTTTTGCCTGCACGTGTGTCTGCGAGGGTGTCAGATCCCTCGGAACTGGAGTTAGACAGCTGTGAGCTGCCACATGGGTGCTGGGAATTGAACCACGTCCTCTGGAAGAGCAGCCAGCGCTCTTAACCACTGAGCGACAGTCCACCCCACTGTCTGTCTGCTTTTCAGTAACTCTGAATGACTAAGTCTTGGCTCCCTGGTATCCAAGGGGGTTTTAAATCTGTTAACTGGTTCTTAGGCAAGGAAGAATCGATGTTAGTATCCTCAAGTTGAGTCAGGACTCCAGTTCGTGCTACACAGACATGACCTGTTAACAGTGATTTTCGCTCTGAACTGATATTGCTTCAGGCTGTCAAACATTAGCCAACAGGAGACTGTACTTCAAACAGTCATCCAGAAAAGGAGTAAGACACATCATCACACTGCTGGCTATTAGTCTCCATAATTCTTTCTAGATAAACAAAATTAACTTCTTTTCCCTGGGAAGTAGTTCAGTTGGTAAAGTGTCTAGCATGCAAGGAAGAGCACTTGGATCCGATGCCCACAGCCATGTAACGCGAGGCGTACTGATGATATTCTGCTGCAATTCAGCTGGGCAGGTTAGCCAGATCTGCAAGCGCTAGGTTTAGTGTGAAGCCCTGTCCAGACAGACAGACAGACAGACAGACAACTGAGGAAGATATTTATATTCACCTCTGGTCTACACACACACACACACACACACACACACACACACACACACACGTACATGCTGCCTCACAACTACCTGTAACTCTGGCCCTGAGATCTGACACCTCTGGCCTTCAAGAACAATACATTCATGCCCACATATTTAATAGAAATATACACATATAAACAAAAATAAATCAATCTTTTAAAACAACAGTCATGGGGCTGGAAAGATGGCTCAGCAGTTAAGAGCACTGGCTGTTCTTTCAGAACTCAGGTTTGATTTCTAGCACCCACATGGCAGCTCACAGATATCTGTAGCTCAGGCTACAGGGCACCTGACGCCCTCTTCTGGCCTCCACAGGTACTGAATGGCCATGGTGCATACATACAGAGGTAGGCAAAACACCCATACACGTTTTTTTTAAATAACAGTAACAATGTAACATATCTTTAGATAATGACAGAAGAGGAGAATTGAGACTAAAGCTCCCCTGTTTTTTATACAATTTGATATAGAAACAGACTTGGAATCCTAGATGATGAAGGAATTTTAGAGGAATTGTAATGGCCTTAGAAATGGGTAGGCTAAAGGTGACAGAAGCTGGCTGTTTACTACGTCCACCGACAGCACACTTAGTGGCTGGGCTGGTGATGCACAGCTGTTTGGGAAGCTAAAGCAAGGTGATGGAGATTTCAAGACCACTCCGGTATCTAGAAGTCTGACTCAAGAATCAGGCATGCTCCTCAGTCCTCCTCACACACACCGGCTCTGCTCTAGTACCTTACAACCAACTCAGAGACTCTAAACCTACAAGACAGGTCCTCATGACAAAACTAAGTCATGACCTCTCTCACAAGTGACACTTTGGTCCAGGGGCAGCTCAATTTTATTATGGAATAAAATTGCTGCCAAAAGAAGTCTGTGAACATTCTCCTCCTTATGTGTGCTTTGAAAGCTAGGCTCAACTTCCTGAAGTTAACTGAAGGGCTATAAAAGCCAGCTCTCTGCTCCAGGACAACCTAACCTGCGTCACAGACAGCGTATACACTTTTGTTATCTGCACGTGAGCTTCAGAAAACTGCAAAGGCGGAGTCTGATCCAAACAGTCAGCAGAAAACAATGAGGAACCGTATTTGTTCTGAAGAGGCAAAATTTGTAGGCAGTACGATTTTCCCCTAAATTAGCCGTGTGTTCCATTAACCTATGTTAAGTGATGTCCAGAGTACTTAGCATTCCTGTATCACTTCCGAGGAAAGCTTGTTCACAGTTATAGATTAAAACAACAAGACCACCAGCCACATAATTTAGTACAACGCTTACGTTTCCACGTGAGATGAAGACAAACACTCACCTTAGAGCTTTTTTATAATGAGCATTCAGTCCTATGGTAAGTCCTTCATTCTGAGAGCAAATCCAGCCAGAGCCCCTGAAGTCACACATTTGTAACCCTTGATTTGGCCTCAAAACATAAACATCTCTGCTCCAGTCCCCTGGGCAGGGCTGGGCCTCAATGTAGAGCAGACTCAGGTTTGTGCAGCACACGGGGGTAACAGGGCTCACTTCAGGGAAAGACGGAGAGAGATCCTTCTCAAGAGAACACGTCACATCAAGTACCTGCTTCCCTCACTAACTTGGTAACTCGAGCCAAGTTTCACAGAGATTGTGGATGGATATCAGACAGCTTTATCAGTGTTTCTAAAATTTAAATAAAAAAGATTACAATTTGAAATTTTACATACCTTTTTCTTAAAGGCGTAACCCCACAAACCAATGACACCAATTATCCACCCTCCATGACAGACAGATATATGGATCTGAGTAGGAAAGCAGAGAAATCTTGTATCAAATTCATTTTAATTACCAATGAACCACACTTAAGAAACACTGGTGTGTGGTCAGCATGTCTCCACAGGAAAGGATCCTAGAAAAATGTACATCTTCCTGCTCAAGAAAAAAAAAATACTTCTTTGTACAAATATTTTGGAAAAACGGCTTAAATTTATGTAAGAATTAGAAATCCAACTTGAATACAGTCTGCACATGAGGCGCCCTGGGGCGAGGGTTCTCAGGAAGTCCTGGCACTCAGCAGATTGCCTCAAGGCTCCCAACCATCAGGGCTGTCCGCAGCAGAGCTGGGTGCTCCCGTCTGCTCAGTGGCTGGCCGACCCCGCCCTGCCTCCAGCAGGCTCCTCGCCATCGCTCTCCTTGTCCCAGTCCTTCATGCTGGCTCCCATCATAAAATCATCTCGCAGAATCTTCCACCCTGGGCTCTCTTCTGTTTTCACTTCAGTCTACGAAAAATGACAGAACCAACAACAGTCACAAAGCAATTTAATCATAAAGAAAATTTAAAAATTATACACTTCAAAACAAACTTTTCAGTATGTACTTTTAAATGAGATAAAGCAAAAATAATATAAAATTTATTTTATATACTGTTCTTATGTATATACAAATACAGAGTAAAGAAAAAATTTTCAGTTCTACCAATGAAACATGAAAGCAAAATAATTTAGAGTTTGGAAAAATACAGATCTGGCATCAGTTTAAAAAATATTTGGACAACATTAACCTTCACTGATATGTTATTAGAAACTCCTTGGCAATGTCTTTAATGGAGTCTAAAGTTTAAGCCCAACTGCACTAAAGCGAGAGGTGGAAGCTAACGGGTGTTGTGCAGCTGCTTGAGATGGTACACAATCATCCAGATTCTGTAAAACTGTGAACAAACAAGGCTGCCTGACACACTCATGGAAACAGAAACTAGTAACACCCGAAAGTTATAAATGACTGAAGCAAGCAGCGAACGTAGCAGTAGTAGTAGTAGGCCATTCATTTTATGCAGTCATGGACTGCTGTAATAATACCTGGAGCTAAGCATACAGGCCTTCCTTTGCGATACAACAGCACCACCTTGTGGCACTAGTGGGTACTGCAACACATTTCTCTGATTATTAACCATTGTCCAGCAGGGCCCTGTGTCAGGAACACTGAGGTGAATAAAACCAAGTCCTGTTCACACAACTGCAGGTAGTCTGTGCAAATCTATTCCATCTGAAGGCGACATCAATGTAACAAGTGGTTCTTTAAAAGACATCAAAGTGTTTGTAAGGTTTCATAAGCTAATTACATTACTCTGCTAAAGCCTGTCTATTTTTAAGGAAACTATTTACATTATTAAGAGGAAAAATGTATCACTTGTAGCTTCGTGGGATTAAAAGCTAAAACACAACTTGCACCCCAGTACATCCCAGAGCCAGGGAAGCAGATAAATGAACAGACCAGAGAACTGACTTAGTATCTCAAGTGTCATGGCATGCCATGCAGCAAATGACTTCAGAGGACACAAGCAGACAGAAGATGCCATGACCAAGCCAGCAACCTTTCTGCCAGCACTGACAAAACCTGGAGGAGTCTTCACCAGTAAGAGTGAATGGAGACACGATACGAGAACCAGGACACGTGGTGCTAGCTGACACAAGGGCAACTGTGGAAGGAGCAGCTATATGTGTTTAAACAGCAGGATGGCCACGGGGACAACCGGGGGCAATGGACCCCATACAGAGGAGAACGGGGCTTCTATAAAGAATACCTCAGTAGGAATATTAGGAAAGTGTGGAGACCCTGGCTTATAAGCTGCAGAGAGGGCAAAGAGCACCAAACCCCAGCTTTGCACTAAAATACATGAGTTTGGGGTGAAATGTGACTTCCAAGACTACATGAATGCAGAGACCTTAAAAGGCAGGACAGCAAAACAAGAAACAAACAATCGGGGAGGCACTCCTGCTTTATCATTTATAGTTTCCAGATTTCCTCAGAGTTCATCTCAAGAGCATCTCTGCCAAGGAACTATGTTGGTTCTATGTATTTAGTTTTTAATGCAATGATTCTGCCCTGCTGTCACTGTCTTTACTGTCTTACTGAGTCAGCATGTGCTGGCTAAAGGCTCAGCAGCACCACCACATTTCTAACTCCATTAAGTGCCTGCCAGGTAGGAATTATCACTCCCGTCTGATGAAAGGAAACCAATGCTCAAGACATGAAGCTGTCTGTTAAGTCATTCATGAACAAGTCAGCCCTGAAGCACAGGTCAAGATGCTTCTTCCAAAGCCCACCTTCTTGTAGGATTCATAGTGATGGGCTATGGAATCACCTCCACCACACGTTCCTCTGCTATCTGTTATGTCCCATCAGCAGTACAGCAGGACTAACGCTAAAACACAGAAAATGCCCGAGTATGTTTAAGATTATTGGGGGTGGGGGCTGTCTTCTCTATTCCGTGCTGGCTTCACACTTAACTGTGAGACAAGAATGAGCCTGAACTTCTGACCTTCCTGCTTCCACCACTGACTGTGGTGATGGGCACAACACACTGCCTGTGCTCTCAACACCTGGGAAGATCATGAGTTCACAGCCAGCCTGAGCTATAAAGGGAGAGTCCATCTCAAGCAAGCAAGCTGGGCGGTGACACCCGCCTTTAATCCCAGCACTTCGAAGGCAGAAGCAGATGGATCCACGTTATTTGAGGCTGGTCTGGCCTACAGAGCTAGTTCCAGGACAGCCAGGGCTACAAAGAAACTCTGCCTCAAAAAAAACCAAAAAGGCCAACAAACCACTTTCTTTTTAAGAAAGCCTCTCAGCAGTAGTTAGATAACAGTGAGCTACAGTGAACAAACTTGTAGTTGCTTGAAACTATTCTTTTCTAAGAGTATGTGTTAGACTCAACACGTAAAATGAGTAAGAATGTTCCAAATATAATTTTCAATGAATTATTTAGGAGCCTTTTGAATTTACAATCTCCAGGTAAGAATTATAACAGTTCTCTTCAACGATAGCTGCAGATGTTGAGTCATTTTGTCTATCATTTCTAGTAATACAGAAAGCATGAAGGACCGGGACCTCACTGACAAGTCAGACACTACACAGCAGTCATGGGCACAGCACAGTCTTGTGCATTTTGTGACTGTCCTCACACTGTCAGGATCCAGGTTACTCCTGCAAACATGGAACAGATTCCAGAATCAGTAGCCTCCATTACTACACACACACACACACACACACACACACACACACACACACACACACA
>JANHMN010000009.1:69841139-69880751 GCA_030674055.1 Rhabdomys pumilio
CCCTCCCTCTCTCTCTCTCTCTCTCTCTCTCTCTCTCTCTCTCTCTCGCACTCACTTGCTCTCTCCCCCTCTCCCCCAGCCCTTGTGAGATTTTAGGATGGGAACAGTGAAGCTATCACTGAAAAGATCACAGAGACGCTGAGAATCTCTTTTCCCTGAGACAGGGCCTCAATACGAAGCCCTGACTGGCCTAGAACTGAAGTACACCAGGCTGGCCTTCTACACCAGGCTGGCCTTTTGAATGTTGGGATTAAAGATGTGCACCTTCATATCTTTCTTTTTTTTTTTCCCGGTTTTTCAGAGACAGGGTTTCTCTGTGTAGCCCTGGCTGTCCTGGAACTCACTCTGTAGACCAGGCTGGCCTCGAACTCAGAAATCCGCCTGCCTCTGCCTCCCAAGTGCTGGGATTAAAGGCGTGCACCACCACTGCCCGGCCCTCCATATCTTTCTAAGCTGGTGCTTATTACCTTAATTACCAACAAGCAAGTATCACCAAAGCTGCTTCAGTGTAGAGTGTCTACCATCGCTCCTCCAAGTCCTGACTCCACAGGTGACAAGTGACATCCCCTCACAGCCATGTCTGCAGGCCAAATTTCAATGTAGCCTGTCAGCTTCACCTAAACTTCCACTTTTTACAATGTAGAAGGACAGGATTCCAAGTGGGAACAACCCAAAACCCACTTAGGCACACTTCTATGACTCCATTTGGTCCCTGAGTTCTGTCACTAGGGTTATGATATCAACAACTGCTAACTGCCATCACCATGAAGTTAAGACACCGTGGGAAGTCAGTACTAATGAGACCCACGGAACTCTGCTTACACAGGCTGTGGTTCTCCATGTCAGAGTTTTAACAACAGAAGAGTCTGAGGCGGCAATTCCCACTATGCCAGGGATTCCCTACCTGTCTGGCTTTGGGGTTCTTCCCAGCAGGACTGTTCTCACTTGTACCATCCATTCCTCGAAGAACACTGATGAAATCCTTCTTGGAAACAGTTGACATCAGCTTAGCCCGCTTCCGGATGGAGCCTCCTGCTTCCTTAACCTTTTCGTCAACATTCCTTTGGTGTTTCTGAACAGCATTGAAGAGCTGCACCACACCCCTAGAGTGTAAAGTGTCAGGGCAACATGAGACACACAAGTACAGCAGGACATGGTCTCCACTCCCACCGTTCAGGAAAGAGGCCAGTGCTCTCGGGAGGCCAGTACACTAATCTATTCTAGACAGCAAACACTTAGCTGAACTAGGTCTTACAGGGACCCTTAGTCAACAATGCAGGGACTTAACACACTGTCTTTTTTAGTCAAACCAGGTAATAAGCTCATTTTACTTTTACCTTAAAAGCATGTTGAATCTATGAGTGAATGTTCTTAATATGTCAATAAAATGAATTTTCATGTTGTTATTTTAAAATAATAATGGTTACAGAGTACTGAAAACTGTTGTTTCGTTTTTTTCAAACCAATATGAGCATGGTGTCTCACAGGCTGGAACTAACATTACCCTCGTTAACAGATGGAAGTGAGACAGAAACAGTCAATGGTATGTGCAGATTCTCACATCTCACTGTGCAGCTCCCACACAGGTCAGAGAAGGACTAGGACAAGTTACAAACCACTCCACTAAATGTAAACATTTGTTGATTTTTTTGTTTTCTGTTTCCAGACATGGTTTCCCCATGTAGCCTTGGCTGTCCTGAAACCCCTTCTATATACCAGGCTGGCCTCGAACTCATAGATCTCCCTGCCTCTGCCTCATGAGAGCTGGGATCAAAGGTGTACACCACCACCACCCAGCTACTATGTTCTTTAAGTAGCACCTTCTCCAATCCCCCAATTCCCATGGTTGTCACTACACATAGAATTCATTCATTCTAAGAGACTCATCTACACAGACGAGGAGCGATCACAGAGCAGACACCATATCCTAGTCAGCTCTCGATATGGAAGATGACAACTGTTTGGTGCCCATGTTGGGGGAGTGGGGATCAGAGGGAAAAGGCTAAGGAAAAGCTGTCATAATGTGTGGAATAACACCCTGTAAATACAATGCCAAATAACAAGCCCAGCACCACGCATTTACAAAGCACTGGAAAAGAAGTGTAGTCAGGGATCTGACTGAACTGTACAACAAACACAAGCGTGATGGCCCATGCAGATTCAGACCAAATACACACTCGGCACACTGCAGTTCTGCTTCAGGACACTTCCAACATCTTTGGTCAAACTCAGTGTCAGCAGCGGGTTGCAGTCGAGTCATCTGGCTTTGAGAAGGTGAGCTTAGGAATTCCATGTGAGCACAGGAGTCACTAGCAAAGCTCCGGTGTACCTGTCTTAAAGGTTTCGGAAGCGCCATCTTACCTTGTCGCAATCCTCTGAAGGTTCCTCTCGGCCTCTTTGTCTTTGAGAACATCTGGCTTCACTCTGCACAGCATTTCCCACTCCCGCTTCTTATCAAGCTGTGTGGTGAAGACGGTTATTAGGAATACGGTTAGATGAACGTGGCTATATGAATATGGTTATATGAATGCGGCATCAGGCAATTCTGAAAGTGCAGCAAACTCTGATATGATACACTGTGAAAGGACAGGGGTAATAAGGCACCCTACCTCTGTGTATCAGAGGCTGTTTCTAAAACCCAGTTTCAGGGCTCAGCTCCGAGAGCCCGCTGTTAGCACTCTGTGTGCCTTTTGAGAGGCAGTGAGAGGTCGTCCTCTGGCATCAGCTCTGGAGAGCTGCCAGTATGTGCAGGCAGGCAGTGCACAGCAGGGTGAGCCGGCCAACCACCCGATCAGCACAGCATCACCAGTAGATGTACAACAGCACTGCCCACCTCGGCAAGGGCAGGCTGTGCCACCCATTCCTGCCAGCAGACTCATCAGCTCTCAGGATCAAATCTGTAGCAGCTCTGGATAGAACAATAGCATATGCAGATACTCAAGTATTATCTATTTCTCTTTATATAAAATCATTTAAACCCATTTCTCCCCTTATGGCATATCTAACCAATGTTCTTGTCACACACAGCCTTTTTTTTTTTTTTGTCACAAATTCAAGTATTCAAGTGAGCTGATTTCCTACCACTGTGCAAACAGTGAAGGAGAGCTGGAGAAAGAAAGGCTCACAGACAAGGCACAGACTAGTGTAAAATGCTCTCTGAGCATCATCCTGATCCCCAGTGCCTGATTTCACAAATGGCCACTAGGCCTGTTTCCCATGATAATATATACTGGCCAGATGAACTATGTGCCTAAAACCACGAAGCATCTACCCTGCAGACGGTGGGAAACGCCCCCTTTTCTCTCCCCTCCTCTGTTGTATGTTAGGAACATGGCTAATGCTCCTGACTGGACAACAAAACCTCACCTCGCTCCTTTAGAATCAGCATTCTTCCTCAAGTAAGTACATTTTAAAGTCAGCAGATGGTTCTGAGCAGTCTGTGCTCTGTGCACAGCTCGGCTCCAGCACTCAGAGCTGATCCACAGGCTTAGCCCTGGCTTTCAAATGCTGTTCCGGCTCTCCCTCCCTAGAATTTGGAGACTAGATATAGTCTAGTATCTAGACAGACTCTGGATGCAGACTCTACCACTTTAAAAACTTAATAAACAGAAAGAATCCTGAGCATGAGCATAGCTGTGTTAGGAGGGCAAGGCCCTTAAGCCCAGCTTTAAAGCAGAGCAAGCTAAGGAGTGGTGCAGGCACTGCCAGACATAAAGAGCAATGTAACCTAATCCATTTGTACCTGGAAACTACTCCTTGGAAGTTACTACTTCTATACTGTCAGCACAAATATAGAAGGTTACTTTTCTTCCATTAGAAAATACTTATTTTTATAAGGAAATGTTTTTTGACACAGTGATGCTTACAGTAGTACAGGGCCCTGAAAACCTTACCATAGTTTCTTTTATATTTAAAACAGGCAACTTATATGCAAATTTAGGTCTTTAATTGAGATTAAGTAGACTAACTTCTCTCAGGAGCAATTAACCAGAGCAAGAATCCAGTTATCAACAGAAACTAACCACTGCACCCTCTTCAGTCTCACGGGTTTATGTAGTGGGGCTGGGTTTGCTCAATGGACCCATAAGGCTGTGCTCCTGACTTAACCCTGCTTACCCACCCCTCACAAGCCCTTAAAGCTGAATGCTGCTAGGACAAGTACAGAGAGCACAGGCAGGTGGACGGGCACACCTGCTTCCTTTTCTCCAGCCTTTCCTGCTTTAGCTTTTCCTTCTCCTTTTCCAGTTCTTTATTTTTGGTGAGGATGGTGGGCTTGCTTTTAGGAGTCTTTTTGTTAAGGATTTTTGCCATGGCATCTGCCCAGCCCGAATTAGTCCCAACACTTGATTCTGCAGCGTCTTCATTTTCTTCCTCACAGGATTCAACATTGTCCTCGCTGTCTGCTTCTTCAGCTCCATCATCTGAGTAGTCCAGCTCTGATTCACAGCTTCCTACAGACCAGAAGAGCAAAAATAAATTAAACTTTAGAGCTCAGGGCAGAGCCCCCAAGGCCCTGGTCTGCAGCACTGGTGAGGAGCACCAGGACCCCTGTCACTAACAGCAAAGGCCACCAGCCCACAGCACTGACAGGGACTCAATCCAACAGAGAGAAATCCAGCAGCTGCTCCACTCCACTTCTGTGAGGCTGGCCAGACCAGTGAGGGCCAATGCTGAGTGTTCTCAATACCCAGAATTCTAAACTTACTGAAGAGATTAACCAAGATTATTTTAAGTACTCAAGTATTAATGTATTAAGAAAAACATTTCAGTGTCAGCGTACCAATTCTCTAACAGATTTGCCCCAAATATTCAAATTCTAAACCTGCATCCAGAAAAATACTACAAACGAGCCTAACTTCTTAAAAGGTACTAAAATTTTGATTTGGTCATTTCTTTTTCTTCAGGAAAACCAAAACCAAAACCAAATGATGCAGTCAAGGTGCTAGTCTATAGTGCTGACTCACAGTGGCTGAGTCAGACTCCGAGTCGGCTGACCAGGTTCCTGAGTGTGCAGCAGAATTCCATCCTGCAGACGAGCAAAGCCAGCAGCCAGCACTGACTACAAGATGGTGAAGCTCCTGTGAATTCCCTGTGGACTTCACTGGAAAACACTTCAAAGGGGAAGCTGAGTGGCTTTCAGAGGAAAACTGCCTTTAAGAAATAAAGGTCCTTTCTTAGGTTGACTCCTGTGCAGGTACATCCCAAAGGTCAGTTAAAAAAACAAACAAACAAACAAACAAAAACCCTATTACCTCAAACTTTTCATATCAAACTACCATAATACTGACATTAGTGATTAACTACTGGGATTCATTCAGTGACTCCCTTTCATCTAGAGACAATATTAGAGTAAGGGGAGGAGGAAGAGGAGGAGGAAGAAGGAGAAGAAAAGGAGGAGGAGAAGAAAAGAAGGAGAAGAAGGAAGAAGAAGAGGAGGAAGAAGAGTTCCTTGCATCAAGAGACAATATTAGAAGAGGAGGAGGAAGAAGAAAATGAAGAGGAAGAGGAAGAAAAGGAAAAGGAGGAAGAAGAGGAGGAGAACCCAGGCATGAATTTCCCACTGCTCCCTACTTACTGAACACTGATACCTCCTCACTGTGGCCAACTGTGGAATTCTCTGACTTTAACCCATCCATCAGACAAACTGTTGCTTAGACCTTTTACCCAGAGTCTCATTATAATACACACCCTTCAGTAGCTACTTTTAAATAATACAAGCTGGGCATCCCTAAATTCATAACTGAAATTTCAGACACTACAATATGAATATTTTTAAGTGCCATATTGACCAGTTGTGGGTAACTGAATTTAATTTTGGAACATGTCCTTAAATTTCCAGATTAGGGATGAGGACAACCAAGCAGCAAAGTCTACACGGGGTAATGTAATCAATGCAGTGATAACTGTATCTAGTCAAGGGCCACACAACTTCTCCCCAGAAGCATCTCTGAGGACCCTGCATATTAACACCTAATGATGCAGTTTAGTTGAAAACATTAGTGTATCTTTTAGCCCTCAGAGTCGGCAGCACTAATGATGCTAATAATCAAAAATTCTAAAACCAAACCTACTCTGATTAACCGCTAACCGGATGAAAGAGACACAACCACTAAAAGTTTGAGTACCAACACTACCTGCAGCATCGGAAGCAGGTTAGGCTTTACCAGCTCCTAGAAAAACCATCACAACAGCAACACTGACATCTAGTGTTCGCCCTGATGCGCCCGTGCAAAGGCCGCAGGGAACACCTGCTGTGTGGCTGCCCAGGATGCAAGCCACTGCAGCTCAGCACTGAGACCTGTTCACTGTGATGTGTTTCTTACCAGGAGTAATGCAACACTATACAATCAATCTGGAAAAAGGTTGTAGTATTATTTTATATAACCTCAACTCAACATACCAATGAAAAGAACTCCAGAATTTGGAAAAGTGATTTTTTTTTTTTTTTTTTTTTTTGCAGTTGAAGGCATTTATCGAAGCAAGGAAACTTATGCATGAAGCAGATACACAAAGAAAAAGACAGGGAACACAAGAAGCCCCTCCACCACCCGCAACAAATCCTTGTATTTTATTTTATTTTATTTCATTTTATTTTAAGAAGCTCGGGCTCAAGGGATTGAGTCTAGCATTTGCTCGCAACAGAAATGACATTCTGTATAAATAATTTTTAAAGTGCCAATGTAATAAGATCTGCCAGCTCATACACACAAAGAAACAGAATTTTTTGTACGTTACTGAAGATCACCACCATGAGAACCAGAAAGGCTCTTCAGCTTTGACTGTATCCTGACACAAGACTTTGGTAATTCTTCACTAACCAATCTTTAGCAGCAAACACTAAACACAGATGTCTAACTCATGACTAAAAAATACTAGACATATTAAAACATTCTCTTGGCACCCTGTATTATTTTATATGTCATTTCTGCATTTTATTTCAAATATGTAAAGACCAAGGAAGAAATTCCGAGGATATTAACTGCAAACAGTGACAAACTCCTGCTTCATGTCAGTTACCCACATGCCACCAGTCGCTATCACATGCTTCTAGTATGTCCAGCATGACTGAGGGACCCAATTCTTCAATTTTCCACCGCCTTAACTCTAGCTGGCCTGAGGAAGACATGGGCACTTCTCCCCTGCTGCCTCTCCCAGGCCTTCCGCAGCCTCACACACTTGCCTACTTCTCTGTTCCTCGGCCCAGGTAGGATTAAGGGCTGACAGGAAAGTAAACTGTCTTTACCAGGACTGAGATACATTCTTAGAAACATGCACACTTCCCAGCATTTCTGAGCACCCATGAGTGGAGAAAAAGAAAACAAATGAAGCCTTCTCTCCCTGAAGAACCCGAGTTGAGCAGCGAAAAGCAGGAAGAGGGAAGGTCTCTGGAAAGTTCCACATACAGTGCTGAACAGTCACACAGGGATGCGCACGGTGCACTGCCCTTTTAAGAAGTTAACTGATGAAGAAGGCTAGCGTGGTGAAAAGCACACCTATCTGCTAGGTTACTCCGTCTCACATGCAGCTTTGTGGCTCATCAAAGAAGGAAAGGCTAGTTCTAGGACTTGTATACGGGATGTCATGAAGTCCTGTGTGAGAACGGACAGCCGTCTTCATACACTGACCAAGACAATTCAGGGTTTTTCACAGTCTAGAAGTGACATCACCAACCACCTTCCTATGTAACAGTAGCAGAACACTTTCTCTGAGGTTATGGACTACAGAAACTTCCCCCCAAGAGCATAAGCTTGTGAATCTGGTTAGCACCACGCCTGAACTTCCTCCATTGGTTCAACTGTCTGAGTGGTAAGCTCAATTAGTCCCACCTTCCTTCCTCATAGTATCTGACTTCAGCAGCCATTGTTTTCATGTTCTGACCAAAGTTCAGGAGGAGTGATTTACTTCATAGGGATGATCGGGTGTTAATTGCTTTTACTAAACTACAAACTGAAGGACCAAGAATACATTTTATCTGAATCAACAAGTTATCCACTTAATTTGCACAGTTCGAGGACAACTCTTAAGGGCTATCATCATCCCTCTTACACCAACTGACATATTTTGCTTAAGACGCAGACTATAGATGGGTCAAGTGGTATAAAGCAGGACAACCAGGTCAAGGGCCTGCCTGGTCCACCCAAAACCACAACCTAGTGAAACCATTTCTCAACAAAAAGCATGGGCTGGGAACGGCTCAGTGGTTAAGGACACTTGCACAGGACCAGGTACGGCCCCTAAGACCCACATCAAGAGGCTCACAACTGCTGATAACTCCAGCTCCAGGGGATGTAACACCATCTTCTGGCCTTCCTGAGCAATACATCTATAATGCACACACATATAATCAAGTACACAAACATATTCACAGAGAATAAAATAAATAATTTTACAATGAATAAAGAGGTAGCTCAGTAGGTAATACACTTGCTGCTCTAATCTGAGACCGTGAGATGAATCCCCAGAGCCCATGTGAGGTGGAGCCCAGGAGTGCACATCTACAGTTCCAGGGTTCCCATGGAGGGAGGAGAGGCTACTGGACTCTCTGAAAACTTGCAGGCCAGCTAGCATGGTATATGCAGTGGCATATGACAAGAGAACACACAACTCAGACAAGCAAAGACCTATACCCAAGGCTGCCTTCTGATCTCCACGTGCATGATATAGCACAGGCATGTCGCACGTATATAAACACACACAAAATCTGTACTGTAAAGTAAAGCAAGTCGAAGGCCTTGGATTTGATCCTTCCCCATATTTCCCCAAAAGACACAGGCTAGACCATTTTTATAGCCCGTATGTCTCTCTGGTTCATAAGCAGGTTCCACTTTGTTACAAAATGTAATTTAAGTAGTACTGAAAAGTATGTCTACTTACCAAAGCTCACCTGAGTAGCTCTACCATCATTCAGTTTTACACTGCATACAACTGCAGGTATTTTTAACCCGAGTGTCTAGTTTTCTAATAAAAAAGATGTAAAACGATTACATTAAAAGGTTTCACAGGGAAGAACTTTCGGAATAAGACTCCACTGGCTCAAGTTGTAACAGGAAGAACTGACAACTTGGACAACACAAATCAGAAAGCTTCTGTTGGGCAAACGAGAGAACTAACACAGGAAGAGAGTGTATACAGCAGGAGAAAACCTTTACCAGCTACACACCCGGTAAAAGAGTAACAGCTAAAATCCTTTCTCAAAACTCTCTAAACACCAATAAATGAGTAAATAGACTATGCAGACACTTATCAAATGAAGAAATACAAATAGTCAAAAAGACATTTAAAAAAAATGATTACTATCTTTAGCCATGAAGAGAAGGCAAATCGAAACTATAGCAATATTCCATTATCAGAATATCGTCAGAATATCATCAAACCACAAGAAACCACATATGCTGACACTGGTGGGTCAGATGTGGGAGAAGTTGGGAGGGAACAGAGGAAGCCCTGTAGCTGGAGGCTACTGTCAGACACACAGCAAGTCTGGGCTCATGTGATTTCATCTTTTAAAAAGCCTACTATCAGGAAAAAAATGTACACTAGTAGCACCTATAAAAAATTAGTTTGAGGGTTCTTCAAAAAGTTAAAACTTTGGTCCTTAACATTGTGAAATCCATGAACCATAAAAAGATGATACATGATAAAGTGACACAAATTATTAGTTTCCTACTGCTAGAAATATTACATCCTAAATAAAAACAGATATTTTAATAACAAAAATTAAAAACTGAACCATGATTCAGTAACCCAAAGAATCAAAGCCAGAGACGCCTACACATCCAAATTTACCACAGTGCTACTCAGGCAAGATCTGGTATCAGCCTAGAAGTCCATCAGCGGAAGAATAGAGATCTCTCCAACGTACCTAATGAATAAAAGTCTACTGAGCATTACATGCACCAAGCTCTATAATAAATTCTGATACTGTTGCTAACAAAGTCAATCATTTCTCAGTCTCAGAGATCTGGGAGTTGATGCAACACACAATATGTCATAAAACCAAGATTTTCATTCTTGAATAAGTGGTCCAAAGAAATCAAAACCAGAATATGAAAAGTATAGCTCAAGACCTGTAAACCAAACACATGCTTTCTGTGAGGCAACTGTCATCCTACCTAAGGACAGTGTGTGACGTCTGCCCTTTGCTGTGAGGCCCAGTTGACAATCAACCTCATGTCTCTGATGCAGTGTCCTGAGAGATGGGCCAGTACAACAAGCTGGTAACAGGCACACACCACTCCTCATGTGAACACGTAGCAATAGTTCTACAATCCATGGGTCACCTTTCCAGAAAGACTAGAGGAAAACAATCATTTCTTAGGTTAAATATGGAACTCTGCATAACACCAAAGAATGTGCATTAAGCAAACCCTTTACTACTAAACTTACAAAACAGAAGACCCTTCACAATTTGCTATCACTGCTAGAGACGCATAAACACTGGAAAGTCCATGGAGAACAACTGAACTCAGAGGCAGAGCTCTTCCTGGCTAGACGTCATTTGATACCAAGCACCACACACAGAAAAGGCATAGAAAAGTTGTTTATGTTGATTTTGGCTTTTTTTTGGGGGGGGGGGGGGGGGGGGGGGAGTAAGCACATTTGGTGCTCTTCAGAGGACCTAAGTTCAGTTCCCAGCACTTGTGTCAAAAAGCTCACAACCATCTCTAAGTCCAACTGCAGGGGATATAATGCCTCTGGCGCAAACCCACATGCAGGGACACATGCATGTAAATAAAAATATTTTAAAAAATAGAGCCAGTTAGATGGCTCAACCTGTCAATGCCCTTGCCACAAGCCTAGTGAGGACCTGAGTTCAGTCCTCCTCAGCACATATGTAGAGATCCTACTCCTCCTACGTTGTCCTCTGACCTCCGCATGTGCATGCACTGATGTAGCATGTCTGTCCCCCCAAAACTAAATAACAATGCAACTTAAAACTTTTAAAGAGACCAATATTAGAGATACAACAACTCTATTAAATATGGTTCTAGATTAAGGGAAAGTTTAAGAAAACAAACAAACAAACAAACAAACAAAAACAGCAACAAAAGAGTTGGTTTGCCGGGCAGTGGTGGCGTCAGCACTTGGGAGGCAGAGGCAGGCGGATTTCTGAGTTCAAATCTAGCCTGATCTACAGAGTGAGTTCCAGGACAGCCAGGGCTACACAGAGAAATCCTGTCTCGAAAAAACCAAAAAAAAAACCAAAAAAAAAAAAAGAGTTGGCTTAGTGAATGTAGCTGGAAGAGCCCATGTCTATAGGGAAAAAAAAAAGCTCCAAGCTGAGTCCTAGTCACTTAGTGACTAACACTACCTGATCCTGAAGAGTAGGCACTGATCATCACAGAAGCTGCAGACAGGCTGTTACAGGTTCACAAGAGGATACAGATGACCTTCATAACTGTGGATTCTCTATTTGCAAGCTCACATATGTGGTATCATTAGTATTATTAGCTGAACAGTATAAATACTCCTGAAGTGCCTTCACCCAGACACACTCCATCCTGACCACTTCTTGTGTTCACACCATCTTCCTTGTAACTGTGACTCTAGGTCAGTGCCTAGAGGGTTACTGTAACATAACAGAGTGCAAACATTCACTGGATAATCAGGTTTCCATATTATTCAGAAGCCTCCTTGACACATGATCTATAACCAAAGAAAACTTTAGAAACCTAATCAGTATTTGTGCTGAAAAGAACATTTCCCCTTGCAATTATCTAGTACTGAGAAAAAAAAAAAAAAACCCAATTTCCACCCAAATCTGAAAGCAGTATTGATGTCTTACTTAAAATGTGATAGTGTTTTCTTTTCTTAGACAGTAATGCTTACAGGTATTCAGTTCAAAACTGTACCATAAGGAGATAAAATGGCTGAGCAGGTAATGACACCTGCTGCCAAACGCCTCTAAGTCCTCAGACCTCTGCATGTGGGCACACACCAAATAAACAAATGCAGAAAAAAACAACATCAGGACCAGAGGCTCTTATTCCTGCCCATCTCTGGTTGGTAAGGGTGTTTTCTTAACATCTCTGGTGAGGACTGACGGCTTCAATTACCATTCAAAAGCTTAATCAGCGACTTCTTGGTCCTGAAGTCCAAGCTCACTCATTCGTTTACTTATGGACCTGAGTGACAAGTGTTGACCTAGAAACTGAGGTTCAAGTGTCTGCACACTTAGGGAACTTTCAAACAACAAAAACACTTCATGAGATCTGAAAAGCGGTGCTTTAAAACAAGCAGGGCAGAACTGGGGAATAAGGTCATGCACTGCTCTCTACAGGAAAAGGTTTTTCTCAGCAGCCACACTGGGCTACTGACCACCACCTGGAAGGTCAGCTCCAGAGGATCGCCGAGACCGCCACATCTCCCGGCTCCTGCATGCACATTCCCTCTCCCACAAAGCACACATACATACAACTTAAAAATAATAATAATAATAAAATGAATCTAAAGAAAGCAAAGCATCAAGCCACAAAGTGAGAGTGACAGGAAAGTACGCATTAGAAAAATAAGGAAAAATCTCTTTGACAAGTACTGGACCAGAAACTGAAGTCAATGAAAAAGTAGATGACATGCAAGCATTTCAAGAATACTGTGAGCAAAAGGCAGAAAACTCCAGAATGAGAGCATGTTCCATGTGTCAGGAACGAACATGAATAGAAAATGGTAATTACCAAACGACAGAGCAGCAAGTGAGGAGACATATCACGCAAGTTAAAAATTCTGAATGTTACTCATGAGCTAGTGGCTTCACGGAGCAACTGAAGCCACTAGTTCACGGTTAACTGACAGGATCGGAGACACCCAGAAAATATCAGCTACCCATGAGCAGTAACTGGAGTGTAGGAAGCAAATACCTGTGCTTTCTTCTAAACTAAGAAGCCAGTACAAAGGAGTACGTTTGAAGCAGCACCAGGGCAGACACCCCATGGTGAGACCTCCCGAGACACACCTTCCTTTCATTCTGAAACTGTTATCACATGTTACTTCTGTATCTCTATTTGCCATTTACACTTTTTAAACTATCTTGTCTCTAACTCCTAAAGATTGCACAGTTAACAGTATTTCTTCTCTCTTGAGCCTATTCCACCCTTATTCCTATTGCGACCTTTCCTTTCACTCTTTTGCTAGAGGTCCCCAATAGAAGCTCGTGGACATTGCTCTTACAGCCGTTTCAATTATCTGCTAAATGCTTACAAGTTGACTGGCTGTGTAAAAAGAGCCAAATCCTCCCATCGTAAAGATGCGAACATTTTTGCAAGGTTCTTAATACCAGCTTTGATTCTACTCTGCCAAAACACTTAGCTTATGCTTTGATCTGAGAAAATTAACCGTGCTTTTACTCCACTTCTAAGTAGGTACCGCAAAAAGGCCTGCCCATCTTTTGCTCTGCCCTTAATTTGTGTACTGCCTGTCATTATTTCTTCCTTTACTGTTAAGTTTCTAATGGGCACAGACAGTTTCGCCCATCTTCGTAACAGCTGACTGGGTGGAAACACAAAATTAGACGTGACAGCGAAGTGCCTCTGAACAGCAGGGTTCCTCGCCCAACCTCACTCGCCTCACAGACTCAACGCAAGGAAACGCAGCCTTGCCTGGGGAAGCTCAGCCCGACCTTCTCAGCCGCCGAATCTCTGCCGGGCCACATTACCTTCTCCGTCGGAAGAGCCTTTGACCTCATCTTCTAGCTTCGACATTGCAGCCTTGGCTACCATCTTCATCTTTTTCTTTTTCTTCGGGGAGCGCCTCAGTTTTTCTCCCGAGCTCACACGTGGGTCCTGAACGGCCGCAGCCATTTTGGATTGCCGGAAGTCCCAACTGATAATTCAGTCCGGTTGCAGCACACGGAACTTCCTCCTCTAGTTCCGCAGTTACAAAGTTCCAAAGCACTGTTGTTGTCCAACCTGAAGTTCGTTGTCGGAACCTCCGGTATAGGCAGAGTGACGACTCGACCCACCGGTATTCTCTGGCGGAGTCGGTTCCCGGCCTCACCCCGCCCCTGCGGCTCCTTCCGGGCGGCTGCTGCAGCCTGCTCTTATTTCCCTCCCCTAGAAGGTTGGTTCCGAGTTAGAAACCGAAGTTCCACCCACTGACTTGAGACCCTCCTTGAAAGAATGGATAACAACGGAACAGCTACGGAATCAGAAAGCAAGCTCAACTTTCTCATCTGCTTGTTCTTCTTTTGGTTTGTTTGTTTGTTGTTCCCCTAAGAACAAAGCACGGTGTTTTCTTATAGATGTTTCTGGGTTTTGATAGATCAGAGAGGCTGCCCAGGTAAGGAGCGGGTGGAATGAGCCACGCCCTAAAACCTATCTAGCACCTACCATAAACTACAAAACAGCCTTGTAGTGGTCCCAAGGTGTGTGTGTGTGGGGGGGGGGGGGGGGGGGGGGGCGGGGCGGCGAAAATCCTACCTAGTTCCTTCACTAATCTGCTAAACTCAGACTCCACTCTTCCTTCGAAAGTCTGTAAATGTATGGAATTCCCTTTGTTTTGTGAGTTGCTCTAGGATCCCCACCATATTCCAGCCCCCACCCAAAGCCCGCCAATGTTATTAAAGGATCTGATCTCCTGAAATACGTCCCAGCACCTGTCTATAGAGAACCAGCAGGTTTTCATTCTTTACCTATTGGTTTTTTAGTACCTCAAATTTGTCTTTAAAAAAAGGAAAGCAAGCCGGGCGGTGGTAGCGCACGCCTTTAATCCCAGCACTTGGGAGGCAGAGGCAGGCGGATTTCTGAGTTCAAGGCCAGCCTGGTCTACAGAGTGAGTATCAGGAGAGCCAGGGCAGAGACAGAGAAACCCTGTCTCAAAAACAAAACAAAACAAAACTCCTCATGTTGATTTGAATTGGTGTCTATGCAGAATATAGATAGATAGATAGATAGATAGATAGATAGATAGATAGATAGATAGATAGATAGATCGATCCTGAAAACAAGAAAATATTTTTTTAAACGGAACAGACAGGAAATACAGTGTTGTAAATACTGTTTAGGACAAGTTCAGGTGCCAGCATAAATCTCTGAAAACAACAATTCCAGTGCCACATAAAGGAGTTTCCCAGGTATTGCTGCTTCCCGGGCCTTCTCACCTCTACAGCAGTACAGTGCTTTAATAAGAATGCTGTACTGGCTGACTCCGAGGCTACTTCCCCGAGGTCACATATTTAGCGCTGTAACAGGGCCCCAGACCTTAGCATAACTGACTCCATGATGGAAGTACCATTCAAGCTGTAAAATATGTAGACAGTACTACCTGCCAAAACTAAAACTAAGATCTAATCCATCAAAGTCCATATATATAGTTCTGAGAAAGTCTCAAAGTGTACTAACCTTCCTTTTTAGCTTCTGTAATTCCATTTCTGGCTAACTGTTCTTGATAACTTAAATATATCAACTCAGAGGATGGGATTTGTGCTTAAAGGCTCACTCTCAGAAAGGCTCAGTGGTATACTGGGATCCTAAACACCCAGTGTAGTTGCTGGCCAGCTAATAAAGACTTTTTAATGGCTTAAGCTATGTCCTCGTCTTCTCTGGTGGATACCCCACAACAGCACAAGTTTTTTTTTTTTAATATTTACTTTCGTTTTTTTCATATAATATATTTCAATCACAGTGTCTCCCTTCCCCCAACTCCTCTGAGATCCTACCCACCTTCCTACTAAGTCAGCTTCATATTCTTTCTCCCTTTCCCAATCCCCCCACCCCCAAAAAGAGACAGGGAAAATATCAATAAAAATTTCAAGACAGACAAACTATTTTTAAGATTTATTTTTTATTTTTGTAAACCTGGGTGTGTTTATGTGTACCACATGAGGTGATGCCTGTGGGGGCCAGAAGAGAGAGTAGGATCCCTTGAGCTGGAATCCACTTATGAGCTCTCTATCATGGGTGCTGGGAACCCAACCAGGGTCCTCTGCAAGAATAGTAAATATTCTTTATCACTGGACCATCTCTCCAGCTCCCAGCTCTCTCTTAATTTTTTTCTACTTATCCTTTGTCAAATTCATACATGTACTCAGCGTATCTTGATAATAGCTACTGCCAAATTTCACACACCCCATGCCCTACATCATGTGCCCCTCCCATTTCAGGTCTCCTTTTTTCTTTTCTTTCTTTCTTTCTTTCTTTCTTTCTTTCTTTCTTTCTTTTTTTTTCTTTTTGTAACTTTATGAGTCCAGTTGGTGCTGTCTCTTTGTTTGTGGACAACCTACCATCAACCACACCCTTGAAGAAAAAAAATCCATCTTCCCTCCCACCCCCATCGATTCCTCAGTTTCACTAATCCCTGTCCTGTTCTGTTCAGGAACCCATTTCTTTTTTTATTTTATTTTGAGTCAACATCTTACAAAGTTCCACAGGCTGGCCTCATTTGAATTCTGTAGTTCAGGCCCATCTTGGCCTCTACAGTACTTGGGGTTTCAAGCCTGTGCCATCAGACCCAGCTTTTCCATCCATATAATAGCTTATATGTAAGGATTGTTTTGGACTTGGTTACAATTTAAAATATTGCTTATGAGAGAAAAAAAATAGTTAACCGGTTACAATTTTTGTTCTTCATTAAAGGAACGTAAAGTGAAATCCAGGTTCTGAATCTGGAGATTTGATTATCAGAAACAGATACGGCTAAGTGAGAAGTATCTGTACTACTTCCTTTGGCTTTCATAGTAAACCAGTGAGCAGTGAGCTCGTTGCTATTTTACAGATGAGAAAACTGAGGCTGGGGAAAAGTAATTTTTCAGAAATCACACAGGCAGCGAATGGTAGGATGGGCTGAGAGTTGAGCACCAGCGTTGACTCAGCCATTGACGTGCAAGCCTGCTTACACTGTTGAGCTTTTACAATGCATGAATAAAAATAAGCAAGGGAATTTTCAGGCAGGCACTGGGATTCACAAATTAGAAGACAAATGTCTTCTATTATCACTATCCATGGTAATAAAAAAGACTCAAGAAGAGGATCCACTGTCACTTTTATTGGCAGGCCCCATGCCCAGGAGGAGACCAGCTCAATGGCATTTTCATGTAGTCCCATTCCAGTTTGTTTCCATTTACTCTTATTTCATTACCATTTCTTACATGCTTGTTTTCTATGAGAAAAAGGAGGGGGGGAGAGTAGTGGGGGAGGGGAAGCTATCATCATACTGTATTTGTATCAAAAAATAAAAAAAAAAATATTTTCAATAAAAATAATGGGGAATAATCCCCTGTGTACCAGAAAAAGCTGATGTCCTCTGAAGACTGGGATGAACAAATCAATCTCCTCTGTAGCAGTTATGAGCTCTCAGCATTCCTCTCCCTCCACTGCGAACTCTCCGTCTGGAACACTAAATCAAAATGGACTCTTCATTCTAGGTCACGGTGTTTTATCACAGCAACAGAAAAGTAAGTAGATGGATCCCTTGAGGTTTTGGAGACTCATTAAACAGTAACTAGAACTCCACTTTCAGAAGCCAGCTGGTTTCCTTTTTTTTAAAAAAAAAACAAAACAGTGAAGTATCTCTAAAATTCTTAAATTTCACAATACTGTTGGTGAGTCTTCTTCTGAGTCCTGTAAGTCCATTCTGTTTATTCTCTGAATCTGGCCTCCGACTTTCTACAGAGCCAGAGATGGGACTTGAACTTGAAGCCTCATGAACTCCTGATTGTCTTGTCTTTACCCCACAAGAGGTAAGATTATAAGCCTGTGCCACCATACCTGGTTTATGCAGTATGGGGAGTCCAGTCCTGACTGTCATACATGTGAAGCAGACACTACCAACAAAGCCACATGCCTGGCTAAGCTACAAGTTGGTAAATCTTGGAATTCTTTACAAATGACAGTTTCCATCTTCATTAGTCTTTTTCTGATTTTGTTGTTGTTTTTTAAGATTTGCTTTATTTTTGATTGTGTGCATGTGTTTGTACACATGAGTGCAGTGCCCACGGAGGCCAGAAGATTGTGGTGGATCCTGTAGCTGGAGTTATAGGCAGCTCTGAGATGCCTAGCATAGGTGCTGGGAACTGAGGTCGGGCCCTTTGCAAGAGCAGTGCTCACTTTTAACCTTTGAGGCGTCTCCCAACCCCTTCGTTGCTCTCTTCTAATATGACACTCCTGCTTGTGATACAATTAAAACCCAGTCAAGGCTCCCTTTGATTCCTAACCAGCCTGGGCCCTCGGTGCTGTCAGCCTGTTTAAAACATTCCAATCACAGACAGGAAAGGGACAGACTATCTCTGGCTGATGGTAACCAAAAGAGCACATGAAAACTGGTGGGAGGAGCAGGCTTTATTTCGTGTGAACAAATTGTTCTTGGGCTCCTGGTCTCAAAGTCTGTATTAGTGATTTGGGCACTGCCATGCATCAAAGAGACCCATCGCACATTGCACACCTTGCCCATAAGTACCCCTGCTAGGAGAGTTAATAGTCTCCTCGGCAACATTCATCAGTGATGACAAGGTTTTCCCAGCTTTTCTGAAGTCAAGCTAACAAGAGCAAGGTGGGTTAGTAAATCCTCTAACTTCTGCTTAAGCTAGTTGGAAGGACAGCCCTGTATGAAGAATCGTGACTTCCCTTCTTTAGTCACAAGTGAACCCAGCCTGTGTGTCCCCAGTAGGTCAGAGGTGCAGCCAAAAGAAGCCCCTCCAAAGCTCAGCCATTTTCTTTAAGTCTTATGAAACTGGGAAGACACATCTTCTAAAACAGGCTGATTTGTCCAGTGATTTGAGCTCCAAGAAACTTTCCTAAGCCTGCCGTTCAGTTATGCATTCAAGCACAAAGTACTTACTTGAGCCCTGAATAGACACAGGCACTGTTTTAGACACTGGGGATTCCTGGTGAGAGAAGATTCTTTGTACTTGTGATGTTCACAACTCCACAAATGAGACAATGACAACTAAGTACAAAATCACAGACCCAGCTTACTCAATGCTGACCCATCTGTTTGCATGTTTGAACCTCAATCCCACCCTTCCCTGCTCTTATTACCAAGTTCTGCTCTTTCCCCTTGCAGCTGGACTCCATCCCCCACTTTGTCTTGGCTCTCGGTGTCAGAATTCATCAATAGTCACCCAGCATCAGGTTTCTGAGCCTGTTGGTGGCAGAGCATCCTTTGACTGTAGGAATGTTTGAAGGGTGTGACTATCCATCTCTTGGTGAACAGGAAACACATGGAGAGACAGGAACAAGCTATATAGCCCCTTCAAGGACTCCTTCTAGTGACTCACACTTCTAGCCAGGTGCTACTTAAAGTTTCCACAATCTCCTAAAAGAACATCAAGGGTTATTCAACATGAGCCTGTGGGGGATTTCAAGCCATAAGACTACAAAAGCAGCCAGTTACACTTCACATCAGGGGAAAAAATGCTCAAGCTGTGGTCTAGCTTAGCAGTAGAGTGCTTGCCTACCATATACATGGCCCAAGTTCTATCTGTAGCAATGAGGGGCTGGAGGGGGAGGGTAAGGGGTGGGATGGGGTGCAATCATAACCATGAAAAGAGAAAACAGTGAGTCCATAAAGCAAGTGGTTCCCAGAGACTTCTGGACAGAGGTAGATATCTTAATGAGGCTCATACCTCCAGGGTTATACTCACAGATCTTTCTGAGCATGAGAAATAACAGAGAAAAATGGTCTATTCCTCAATATTCCTTGAACCATGTCAGGTTGAGACCCAGATAAAGAGAAAATGCTGGACTTCTGCTGGCATTCATTTTTATCTATGCCCCAACCCCATCAAATCTGCTAATCTAGCTACTGAACCCCTCAAATCAAAAGTTTAAAGTAGAAAATTATTAGCAGGCAAGCTAGCCTAATGATCTACAGACTGTCAAAGTCACGTGGTAGACTGTGTTAGTTATTTTTCCATTACTTTGAAGAGATACCATGACCAAGGTAACTTATAAAGGTTTACAGTTGGTGGCTTACAGTTTCAGAGGGGTCTGTGAACATCATGGTGGCGAGCACGGTGGCAGCAGACAGGCATGGTGCTGGAGCAGTAGCCAAGAGCTCACATCTAATCCACAAGATGGAGAGACAGACAGATGGACAGAGATGAGACAGAGACAGAGATACAGAGATGAGAGATAGACACAGAGACCAGGCCTGATGTGGGCTTTTGAAATCTCAAAACTCTCTTTAGTGACACACCTCCTCCAACAAGACCACACCTTCTAATCCTTCTTAAATAGTCTGTCAGCTAGGAACCAGCCATTCAGACAGGAGCCTGTGGAGATCATTCTCATGAAAGTTATTTATTAATTAATTAATTTATTTATTTATTTATTTATTTATTTATTTTATTTTTTAATCAACCGTGATTTTTATTTTTTCATACAGGGGTTATAAACACAAAAAGGCAGGATGTGGGGAAGGGGATGATGCAGGAGCATAGGTGTTCAGGGGAAATACAGATATTTTCCAGAACAGAGTAACAGCTGGGTGAAGGCTCAGGGAACATGTCGCTAGGACTCTGTCTATGAATCACTTGTTTCTTATCTAAGCTGGTACTATCCACCAAGGTTACCTATCCACAAGGTCTAAGGCTATTAGTTCTTATCCAGGCTGGTAAATTTCCACCAAAGCTGCCTGTTGACAATATCTTATAGCTATCTGTTTCAGGGTTTTTCCACAGAGACCAAGGCTTTGTGTTAGCAGGCTGACTTAGGCCTATGGCTGATTTTAGGATTTCAGTGTATAAGCAGGGCTGCCCCTAACATCTCCTCCCTTCTCCAAGTATAGAAGGGCTGTGACAATTCCAATTTTGCCAAGGTGGGGATAGAGGCCTGACCTCCAGTAATTAAAAGGGACCTTGTAATGGCTCTGGTCCTCCTGTTGTTGTTCAGTGAGGCATGAGGGCCATACCTGTCCCCATGTCTTTTTCCTGGAGAGGGGATACTTTTGACATTAACCCCTATGGAGTCAGGTTTGTCTCTCAGGGAACCCAGAAGGATATTTGAAATTTTTATTTATATCCCCTTGCAGTGCTTAGCCTCACAGCCTAAGCAATATTTTAAATCGCCAGTCAGAGGGCATTCTGGGTGGCCCCTCTCTACTTGGTCTAGGGGCAGAAGTCCCCTCTTTTAGGTTGGGTGGTGATGGGTTTTGGGGAACACCCTGGATAGAGTAACAACCTCATCTTGAGTCTCCTGGTCTTCCATAGCTAACTTATGATAATGTATCTTAATAGGTTTTGCTGTCAAAATTACCTATCTGTTGTTTCACAAAGTTAGTCGGCCTATTTATGGCCCAGGGACCAAAAGAAATAAGCAAAAGTAATCCAATTATGGGTCCCAAAATGGAAGGAAGTAGGGTTGACAATCATGAGGGGGTTGAAAACCAAGAAAACCAATTCTTGTACCAGCTCTCCTCTCTCTCTCTCTCCCCCCCCCCCTCTCTCTCTCTCTCTCTCTATCTATCTGTCTGTCTTTTCTCAAGGCCTTCTCTGATTTTTTTCATGTTCTCTTTAACCATCCCTGTCTTGTATATGTAAAAGCAACATTCTTTAAGGGCTGTACACAGTCTTTTCTATTGTAAAAGAGTAATCAAGTCCAATAAAGTCCTTTGTCATTTTTGGAGATCACTTCAGACAGTGAAACGAGGAATTTCTTCAGATTAGTGATGTCAATCTCTAGCTGTTAGATGTCCTTGTCAATGGCCCATTGAAGGTCTGAGTAGTGTGGCCAGCATCAGGATTAGAATTTCCAACAGCAAACACCACGGGTGATTCATTTTTACCTGGAAAGAAAAAAGAAGGGAATTCTCAGAGAGATTTCTCATACCTGGATGTCAATTGTTATTCATCTTATTTATAATTGGGCCTGGCTTTGTGGGAGTATCTATTTATTTCATTAATCTTTTTGGCAGCCATTTAGCTGTGCTTTCTTTGGCATCAAACAGGTATATCAATCCTCGGCCCCATATGAGAACTGTGTCCTGGCCATTCCATTTAAAGGTAAGAGGGTCCTTCCACATAACTTTAGCATAGTTTTTATTGGTCTCAGCAATGCCAAAGGCAATCAGCAGCAGCTTTGTCATGAGGTTTTAGATTTAAAAAATTAAAAATGAACAAGACATGATGGAGAGTATTTCTGGGAGACTCATTCTGGGGGTAAAGTTCCCCCTCTTTTGTTTTAAAAGCCAATTTTTCAGAGTTCTTGAAAAACTAGGGCAGAAGCACCAGTAGCTGCTCCCCTCATACTCAGAGAGGTATTAAGATATTATTTTAAAATTTTATAATATCTGTTTTATAATATCTTGTCTTTTAGGATTATAAGGAATTCCAGTAATATGGGTAATGATAAATTGTTAGCTAAACATCTCAAATGTCTGACTGTAACAGTCAGTTTGTTTATCTTAATTTGATATGGAACACCAAGCATAGAAGATACTATAGGCAATAACTAATTATATTTTTAATTGTTTCTCTTGTTAAAGTAATTGTAACTAGAAAGCCTGAAAAGGTGTCAAATCAGATATACATATTTTAATTTTTTAAATAAAAAATGAGTAACATCTACTTATCATGATTGATTAGGTATAAGTCCTCAAGTACTAACACTATTATGAATAAATTGAAGACACTAAAAACAAATTTTGTAATTAGACCTATATACACTCTAAAGATGTCAAATTGTTGTCTCAGGCTATTATTATTAAACATAGATTTATAAAAATGTACTATCTTGTGGTTATGTTATTTAATAGATGACTTTTTGAATTTTAATGATGATCTTATAAAAATTTTTAAAATTATATTCATGATTATTAAGCTCTTTTATAATGAGACTGTTACTAGGCTTTTTCTGATCGTCAAAAATTGTAATAATAATTTTGTCAGTCTCTCAGATAACATCAGTTAATTGTTCCTAGACAAATAACCAGACTTTTACTCAGAGCACATTTCAGGAGGTTATAAAACAATTTGTCAAAGGTCAATGAAAAGGGAATCAACAAATTATCATAGGTGTTAGGATAGAAAATAAAATATTGTCTGGGCTTATCTACACAAATCTTCATTAACAACCCAGTTATAGTTCTGTGGCTATTATATAGGCACAATGCCTATGAAAGTAATAATATTAGTCTCACTTTTATATCAATAAGAAACTCATACCAATGAAAACCTTAAATTTGAAATCAAAGTAAATTTTGTACCATTTAAAAAATTATAACTTCACCAGACAGTGGTGGCGCACGCCTTTAATCTCAGCACTTGGGAAGCAGAGGCGAGGCAGGTGAATTTCTGAGTTTGAGGCTAGCCTGGTCTACAGAGTGAGTTCCAGGACAGCCAGGGCTACACAGAGAAGCCCTGTCTTGAAAAACCAAAAAAAACAAAAAACCCCAAAAAACAACAAAAAAAAAAAAAGGAAAGAAAAGAAAAGAAAAGAAACTGTAACTTCAGTTTAATAACAATTATACAGATTTTTACCAATAGGTTATGGCTATGCAATAAATCCTAGCTATTTCTCCCTGTTCCAACAAAACCACTACTTTTCCTTAGAAAGACAGCCCAATATTAACCACTTCAGTCCCCAAGCCCAGGAAATAGGGGCGACTCTTCATTAACTTCTTCAAGCTGATAATGGGCACTGAGATATTAGAAGAGGGGCGGGGGAAGAGTAAATTGATAAGCCTCTGATGTCTGTGTCTTCACTGAATCCAGCTGAAATCCCAGGACATCAGAGGTTCCAGCAGGTCTGCTCAGCTTGCTTGATGAGTAGATACACCAAGGCTGTGTATTCTGTAATATACAATTCTCAAAACAAATTTTAGTATCAAGGTAATTTTTTGTTTGAATTCCAGAATCTAGTCTTCTTGCAGCCTGCCTCTGTCATATCTAATCCATATAATTCTGGGAGTTTCTATGAGGGTGTGTTCCCACCATCCTCTCATTCCAGCTTCCTTGCTCTCAAATTTCCCAACACTAGGGAATCCAAATTTTCAGGCATCAAGGCCTTCCACTTCCACTGATGCTTGGCAAGACCACCCTCAACTACCTATACAGGTAGAGCCACGAGTCCCTCCCTTTGTATTCTTTGGCTGGAGGTTTTAGAATAGCTACTCCAGCTTGTTTCTTAGGACCATTTGCTTAAAAAATTGTTTTCCAGCCTTTTACTCTAAGGTAGTGTCTGTCTTTGTCACTGAGGTGAGCTTCCTGTATGCAGCAAAATGCTGGGTCCTGTTTACGTATCCAGTCCATTAGCCTATGTCTTTTTATTGGGAAATTGAGTCCATTGATGTTAAGAGATATTAAGGAACAGTGATTGTTGCTTCCTGTTATTTTTGTTATTAGAGGTGGAATTATCTTTGTGTGGCTATCTTCTTTTGGATTTGTTGGAAGAGGATTACTTTCTTGCTCTTTCTAGGGTATAATTTCCCATTATTATCCTATGTAATGCTGAGTTTGTGGAAAGATATTGTGTAAATTTGGTTTTGTCATGGAATATCTTGGTTTCTCCATCTATGGTAATTGAGAGTTTTGCTGGGTATAGTAGCCTGGGCTGGCATTTGTATTCTCTTAGGGTCTGTATGATATCAGTCTAGTATCTTCTAGCTTTTATAGTATCTGGTAAGAAGTCTGGTGTAATTCTGATAGGTCTGCCTTTATATGTTACCTGGCCTTTTCCCCTTACTGCATTTAATATTCTTTCTTTGTTTTGTGCACTTGATGTTTTGATTATTATGCGACAGGAGGTTTCTTTTCTGGTCTAGTCTATTTGGCGTTCTGTAGGCTTCTTGTATGTTTATGGGCATCTCATTCTTTAGGTTAGGGAATTTTTCTTCTATAATTTTGTTGAGGATATTTACTGGCTCTTTAAGTTGGAAATCTTCACTCTCTTTTATACCTATTATCCTTAGGTTTGGTCTCCTCATTGTGTCCTGGATTTCCTGGATATTTTGTGTTAAGAACCTTTTGCATTTTCTTTGTCAGTTCTGTCAATATTTTCTATGGTATCTTCTGCACCTGAGATTCTCTCTTCTATCTCTTGTGTTCTGTTGGTGATACTTGCGTCTATGACTCCTGATTTCTTTCCTAGGTTTTCTATCTCTAGGGTAGTCTCCCTTTGTGATTTCTTGATTGTTTCTACTTCCATTTTTATGTCCTGAATGGTTTTGCTCAATTTCTTCACCTGTTTGGTTGTGTTCTTTTGTAATTCTTTAAGGGATTTTTGTGTTTCCTCTTTAAGGGATTCTACCTGTTTACCTGTGTTCTCCTCAAATTCTTTGAGAGTGTTATTTATGTCCTTCTTAAAGTCCTCTATCATCATTATTAGAAGTGATTTTAAATCTGAATCTTGCTTTCCTGGTGCTATGGGGAATTCAGGACTTTCTAGTGTGGGAGAACTAGTTTCTAATGATGCCAAGTACCCTGGGTTTCTGATGCTTATGCTCTTGCGTTTGTCTTTTGCCATCTGTATCTCTTTAGTGCTACCTGCCCTGTCTCTGACTGGAGCCTGTCTTTCCTATTATCTTGGTTGTGTCAGAACGGTGTGGGGTGGCTGTTACTACTGGGGTTAGAGCTGAGGCCCAAGATCTGCTCAGTGCTGGGACACAGACCGAAAGGTACCAGTGCTACGGGCCAGGATTGAATTTCTGGGTTACTCCCTGTTTTGGGCAGGTGTTGCTGTCTCCTTACCTAAGATACTGCCCAGGTTAGAGCTTCCGGGAGGCCCACTTCCTCTGGGTTTTGTGAGATTGGGTACAGAGCTGCTGCCTGCCTGGATCTGCTCAGTGCTTGGGCCCAGACCAGAAGGATTCAGTTTCAGTCTGAATTTTAGAAGGAACAAAACTCATCTCAGACAATGGCGACCATTCCAAGGGTCTTAGTAGCTGCTAAGGTTGACTTCTGATTCAGAGGCCATCCTAAACAGCTATTTGGCCAAGAAGGTTCTTTTGAATATGAGAAATAGTATATAAATCTCCTGGGATGGAAACTGGAAGCTCATACTTAGAAACCCATTGGTAACGCTTCTGTTACCCTTGGAACACCTATTGATGATCTGTTCGTCACCCACAGAAAAAAACAACAAGAATGACTCGATACCTTTTCTCTTTGTAGAAGGATTCAGTAATGGCCCAATTACATTCTCTACTCAAGGGTCTCTCTAATTAGTGGATGCAGCTTGCAGGGAACTCTGACCTTTTGTTCCTGCTTCCGCTAATGGAAAAGGCCTTGTGCTATGTGAGGGTGGGCATAATGAGGTTGGGCTGAAAGCAGCTAAATAATGTCATAAATATATCCTGACAATTGTTTATTTTTTTCCCCTTGAGGTAACCATAAGATGATTCTGTTGACTTCAGCAGATGCTCGGAGTGGGGTGGACTCCACAGAACGCTCTCCTGTAAAGGCATGATTTATCCCTGGGTATTTCTCTTCAACGAGAGACAAGTGGAGTTATAGTTGGCTGCTTAGGCTTCACTCTAACCAACTGTTCACAGAGAGAAAGTCTACTGTAGAAGGAAATGCAAATAGTGCCCTTCAGATCACAGGAAGTCCAAGGTCAATCTTAATAAAAAAACAATTCAGAGACAGAAATCACCCTTTATCAGTAGTAAGCAGAGGAGGTTTTGGAATCTAGGATACAAGTATAACCTGAAGAACTCAGTAGTTGACGACAATCAGGAGCCAAGTTCAAGGCCCAGGTAAGAACCAGAAGACAAGGCACAAATGAAACAGCCATCATATCGGAAATTAGCAACCTCTCTCCAGGCTTGTACCTCTGTCTCAGTTCAAACTTATAGAAGCCCTCCAGAAGACTTCTGGATAACCTTGGTTGTCTCCCTGTGTTCACACAGGGATATAGTGAGCTTTAAAAATGTGTGCAACGTATAATAATCCCTTATATATCACTCTTCACATCCTTACATGACTTCCAAACCCTGAAGTTTTTGCCCAGAAATGCAGGACCAAGAAATATTTCAGACTGTCACACTACCACTAAGTGCTGCTGTATCTAATATGCATGCTGTGGTGGTACATGCTATGAGGCACTGGACAGACCCCCACAATAAAGAACTGTCTTGTCTTCCACACGAATACTACTGAGACTGAGACATGCTGGAGCCTGCCCCTTATGTACCTTTGGTTTTCTCCCAGATTGCTCTCCCATGATGCTCACTTCAGCCATGCCTGCATTTAATTTCAGTTTGCTACTTTCTCTCTTTCTCTTTGTCCTCTATGCAGGTACCTTCTCAGAAAGATACATTGTTGTCTCCCGATTCGTCATCAAAATGTCACCATCCTCGGGGAAACCTTTCCTAATGTCCACCCAACTTCTTATATACTTATAGGCACTTCTAAGATTTGTGGGGCCCGTCTCCAGCTGGGTCCCACAAAGTCTTCGGTTCGGCAGGGGATAGGATGTAGACGGCTGCCTTCTCTGTCTCTGTAGTTGCCCCTGCCCACGGGTGGTCCAAGGCAGAGCGCCAGTGGGGAAGGTCTGCTTCTGCCTGCCCCGAAGTACTTCGGGAGAGCCAGCAGGTTCTGAAGTGTTACAGCTATTTGCTAAGCCGGGAAGTGCCGGCTAGGTAGCAGGGCAAGAGAGTAGATCTCTTGCCCAGTGTTAACAGCTCTGGCTAGCAGGCGAAGAGGGGAGGGTCCTAGACAGAAGCTCTCCAACGACAGGATGGTTCTTGCACGCTTTATCTCTCAATTAAGCTCAATATATACAGTTTGGGATGGGTGAAGGTTTTAGCAGCAGGTAATCCCATTGGCTTAGTCTGAGGTTTTGGGGATGCCTCATATGCATGTGGGGAGAGCCTGGGGCACTATTCCTACGTGACTCGATGGTCGATGGTCATATTCCTCCCAACCTCTCTCTGTGGGAGAGGCTGTGAAGGGCAGAAGCTGGGAGAGACAGGGGGCCAGGAACAGAGCTGAACGCCTGCCGTCCCAAAAGGGTCTCTGGGGTTCAGAAGCTTGTTCAACTGGGCACCTGGTTGTCTCTCATGGCTCAGCACCCCACAAAGATTGTTTGAAATCCTGGGTAGGAGTGCGACTAAAGTTTTGAATCTTCACTGTTGGCAACTGGCCAGTGGGAGGATCCCACCTCCAGAAAGTTGCTCAAGTGCAAATATCAAAATGATGTTTTCTTTCTTGGTGCAATTGTCACTTTGATCGCTGTGTTCTTGAGCTCAAAGAGTTTTCTTTGTTATGATTGTTAATCTCATTTTTACATTTCTGTGCTTGGTCATTTATTATTTGCCCTGCCTCACAGTTTTTGTCCCCTTGTATTTTCTTGAAGCATGCTTAGGTTCCTTTAAGTGACTGTTTTGAATTCTTAGTTCACACCTCTTCATTTTCCAGAGCCAATTACAGGTAACTTCTTTTGTTCACTTAGTCGTGTGATGTTTCCTGATTCTTCTTGGTCCTGTGGTCAGGAATCTGAGGAGGTAGATGTAGTCAAGTTTTTCACAGCTTAGCTGTGCTGCTTTGCTGGGGATCGGCTCTAATGCTTTAATTAATCCCAAATGGGAAATCTGCATGTCCAAAGGCTGAAGGTCCTTGTCCCCAATCAATAAAGAACATGCCTCTGAGAAAAGGCTATGCCACTTATGAAAAACCCACAGCCACTGTCCCTTCCCTTTTTGCCTCCCTTTCCTTAATCTCCATCCTACTTTTGCTGAGACAGAAAAGGGCAGAGATAAGCACTTGTGAACAAGCAGACACCATTACACTTAAGCTCCTATTGCATCTCTGCGTGTTGGACACCTTCCTCTCTTGGGAATGCTTTTAAGGACTCTAAGACGATGAAAGGAGGAAGAAGGATGTTGCTATTTATTGTTACATAATTCTGATCTTATAACTGCCCTTTAGACTACAGAGACCAGCCAGGCAGTAGCAGTGCACTTTTAATACCAGGCAGAGGCAGGCAGATGTCAGAGTTTGAGGTTAGCCTGATCTGCAAAGTGAGTTCCAGGACAACCAGGGCTACACAGAGAAACTCTGTCTCAAAAACAAAACAAAACAAAACAAAACACCCAAACAACCCAAACACAAAAAGCTTCATTTAGAATATAGAGATCACACTCTCTAGTATTAAAACCTGGAGACAAAAGAGGAAGGGTCAGGGCACTCTAGGGCTTTTGTATTTTGTTATCACTATATTGTTAAGGAAGGGGACCTTACCATAGTAGAACACAAACAACAGGTCTTGTCAACACAAGAAACACAAATCTCTCCTCAAGGGGGAGAGTTTACTCTAGAGTCAGATGTGAGTAAACATCGTCCAGGAACACAAATTCAGGTTACCTCAATGCCTATGTTCAAATGTGGCAGCAATTTTATGAACAAAGAAAGTCATCAGTCAACACAATTTTCATATAGAAACCTCAGGTTTTCAGTAGAAACCTCAGGTCCCAGGTCACAGCAAACCAGGGAAATCTCTGCAGTATGCCCCAGATGCTATTTGATCACATTCTTAGCTTTAGGGTTTGTAAAACATAGTGGCGTGTTCATAAATTCCCAAAGACTTGTAGCCGCCTGTGACCATGGACAAACTGGGTCCACCTGAAAAGGGGGCTGGAAATGAAAAGGATGGAGAGGCGAGAGAAGCATAAAGCTAGGACAAAGTTTTCTGATCAAGGCTCAACGTTTAATGTTCAGCTCTTGTAATATACAGGGAAAACCCCACTGAACCATCCTTTGTTCCAGCGGCAAAGCAGGCTCAGCGGTCGGGCAGTCTCTCCTTCAAAGTTCTTGCTGGAAGTTGCAGGTATAAACAAAGCAGCAGGATTCACCTAGGTGTGAAGGTCCTGTGTGGCAGACAAGGTCTATTCAGACTCAAGGCTAGGAAGGGCACAAAGATTTACCTAATAGGCATAAGGATGTTAGGTCACACACAGAGGTGGGCATGGTGGTTAAGAGCATCTCATTGACAGGTTGTCGTGGTCTGTTAATTGATGTTGGAAGACCTAGTCCACTGTGAGCAGCACCATTCCCTGCGCTTTGGTCCTGGACTTTATGAGAGTGGAGAAAGCGAGCTTAGTAGCAGATATGTCTGGATTTGCTCATTTTCTCTGAATACCTGCTGACATCCTTGTCTTGATTTCCCCGCAGTGACAGTCCATCACCTGGAATTGTAAACCAAATAAATTCTATCCCTCAAAGATACCTTTGTCAATGTATTTTATCACAACGATAGGAAACAAAACTATGGCAGTGGACAGTAAATAGCTATTAAATGAGGATGAGTTGGTCCATAATATGGCTCTGGACTTGAGACACTCTGACCTCTCCACAGCATTGAGGTTCTTCTAGTCAGGTAATAAGCCTTTATAGTCACAGCTTCTTTCCAAGTAATGTCCATTCACAAGATTAAATCTACACATTCTGTATCCTTTTGAATATTACTATAATTTGTATAATACACTAGTGATCTCTGTGTGAATGTTCTTATAGAATGATTTTTTTGAATGTCTGGATTTTGCAGAAAACTTTTCTATACTGGTATGAGAAACATACAACTAAAACAGATAAAAATTATTATTATTATTATTATTATTATTATTATTATTATTATTATTATACTGTTTATAAATAGAAGAAGGCAGATAAAAAGCTTCTGGCTTATAACTGTTATCATATTGCAATGACAGCTAACATTTTTACTACGTTTGGTGATCTTGTCTTTTTGACACAGTATCTTTCTGTGTCATTTCTGGCTACCCTGAAAGTTACAATGATCCTCTGTGTCTCCTTCCCCAAAGCTAGGATAGCAGATGTGTGCTTCTATGCCTAGCTTAAAATATTTTTATTTTAATAAACAAACAAGCAGTAAATAAATTTTTTGAAACAGGGTCTTACTCTATAGTTCTGGCTAGCCTGTAAGTCTCTAAATAAGCAAGGCAGGCCTGGAATTCACTATGAAGGCCAGGCTGGCCTTGAACTCACAGAGATTTAGTCACCTCTGCTTTCTGAGTACTGGAATGAAAAACATGAACCACCATATCCAGTAAAATATTTTTTTAAAGAGAATAATATACAAGAATACTTCTACTTGCAATGGATTTTTAGGTACTGGGAATCCTTTTCTTCTGTGCCTTTGTTGAATCTTCGGGGGATGGGTGGGATGGGAAGCCACATTCCATGTGGTACAGGTCCCTGCAAACATTTTCATCTTCATAGTGGGAACAGGATATAGAAGCTGATCAGGTCAGACATGGGCTCCAGGGCAGCATGTTTCAAAATGTCCATCTAGAGGTCAGGAATGGCAGAAGGGAGATTTCTTTTTATCCTTTTAAATTAGTGCCTCTTCCTAGATGCCATAACAGAGAATATGACCAGAGCACAAAGGAGGCACATGGATGCATTGTGGTCTGACCAGCTCATCAGTCCCCATGCCTCACCCTGGTGTCTGCCAAGAGTCCTTTAAAATGTCCCAAAAGTAGACACTCAATGGCACCCTGCCTCCCAGGACCACAGCTACTGTCCCCATCTTTTCTCTATCTGTCCCTTACACTCTCACTACGAATCTATAACAAACATCTGTCCAAAGCTTATGCCCTGCGTCCCATCAATTTCATTTTTTTGAATTCCCAAGACAGGAACCCAGAGCCATCAGCTCCAAGTAGCTCTGATACCCTTGGAGTTTCCTGAGGTGTTAGCCCCAGCAAAGTCTCCATCACTCTCCTAAGCACCCCAACATTGTCACATCACCTCCAGCCTCACCTATGTTGTCTTTCCTGCAGACCTCTTGCCAGTCAATCTGTAACATACACACACACACACACACACACACACACACACACACACACACACATGTGTTCTCACTAGGAAGTTTGCATATGCTCACTGTTTAGTAGAAAGGAACAGGTCAGTTCTAAAAGGCAGCCTTCCTACTTCAGACTGCACAGTGAAAACCAGCTCTGTCTGGAATACGAGAAGTCGTTAGGGGACTGTAGCCTTCCGCCTCCATCTACTCCCATTCTTCTTCTGCTCTCCATTCTTCGTGTGTGTCTGCCTTTTCATTGCAAATAGAGCCTTAAATCTTACTTTAGAAATAGATGCTGCATGGTGTGAGTGCCTGTGGAGGAGGGACGATCAATAATACTAGTTATGAAACCTGATCATGAATGTTCTTACTCCGTTAACCTTTTTGCGTTATTTATGTCCCTTTCTGGAGGATCTGAAGCCAGTATGCAAAATGATGAAGTCTGGCTATAGAGAGGCACAAAAGGATATAAGACATTGTTACTTTGTTTCACGTTAGGGAACTTTCTTCCTTATGCTGTTTTTCTAAACAGCTCCTGTCTAGAGATTGTTTAGTTCTTGCACAAGTCAGGGTTCTCTAGAGTCACAGAACTTATGAAATGTCTCTATATGTTAAGGGAATTTATTGTAATGGCTTACAGTCTGTAGTCCAACTAACCCAACAGTGGGCATCTGTGAATGGGAAGTCCAAGAATCTAGTAGTTGCTCAGTCTCAGTAGGCTAGTTGTTTAAGCTGGCCTTCTGTAGAAGTAGGTTCCAAAAAAATGTGCTAGCAAGTAAGTGCAAGCAGTTGAAGGAGAGTGAATCTTCCTTCTTCCGATGTCCTTACGTAGGCCTCCAGTGGAAGGTGTGGTCCAGATTAAAGGTGTGTACCACCATGCCTGGATTTGGGACTTGCTTTGTCCCAAGTTGACCTTGAACTCAGAGGTCTCCTTGCCTCAGTCTCTTGGGATTAGGTGTGCACTACCTTGCCTGAGCCTACCTTTTTGTGTCCACTATGCCTCAAGATCTCCATGTCAAGATCCAGGTCAGAGACCTGTGTCTTCCACCCTCAAAATCTGGATCACAATGTGCCCTCCAATTCTGGACTGTAAGTCATTCCAGATGTAGTCAAGTTGACACCCAGGAATAGCCACCACAGTGCTCTTTCTTTATTGGTTGATTATTTACTGATTGATTATTAATTTCCTATTGTTTATTGGTTATTTATTGATTGACTATTGTTTATTTATTTATTTATTTATTGCTTATTTATCTAATTTGTGTGTGTGTGTGGTCTGTGCACAGTTGTATGCAGCTCTGTGTGTCCATGCATGGAGGCTAGGGAAAGTTTTCAGTTGTCCTGTCTATCACTGTCCACTGTCTTCTCTTGAGACAGGATCTCTCACTGAATCCAGAACGAGGCTGTCAGCCATCAAGGCTCAGCAAGCCTCCTGGAGTTACAGGCACTAGTGCTCACAGATAGTTCTTCATATGACCGCTGAGGATTTGAGCTCAGATCTTCATGTCTGCACAGCCAGGGCTCAACCCACTGAGCCATCCCTGTAGCCCCTTCCAGAGTTTTGCCATCAGGTGTCAAGTGTCAAGATTGCTAGCATGTGACAACTAATTTAATGTCTCTCCAAAGTCAATGTTTGGTCTTCTTGCAGCAAACATGGGTAGAAGTATCAGCCTAGGGTCTTCTCTTAGTGCACTGCCTGAGTGTGTACTTAGACACACCCAAGCTGCACTCACCATGTCACAGGGCCCAAGGGGAAGGAAGAGAGAAGGGGGAACAGGCAGAAGAACAGGTGCTCTCCTTCCCATAGCTGTCTAGATTTCGCTGGCATCATTTCAACCCCATTGCCATATAAACACAAAGGACAATGTGTTCTGTCCCATATGTGTACAAGCTAATAGGCATGTGGTGACGGTAGTGGTGGAAGAGCATCTTTTAAGAAAGATAATCAATGTTTAGCTCAACGTCTGAAAATGGTGAGTGGTGCTTAGCAACCCACTTAACAGTGAGCCTCTGACATCACTTCTGCCTTGTGCCCATGCAGGTGCTACTCCTTAAATCTTCCAGCAGACCCAGAGGACCTCTGTCTCCTCCGGTCACCTAGCCCTTCTCTGCGGAATTCTGTCTAATTGAATGTTAAGATCAAAGTTTAAGTTTATAAGAAAGAAAAACAAGTGCAGATAAATAGTTATTATCTGACATCCTTATGAAAATTCATGACCTGCTGCTTTACCAGGAGGCCTTATAAGAGTTCTAATTGTGAAGTATGTGGAGCTATTAAGTAGCTGGTGTGCCTCCGTCTCCCGATAAGAAGTGAGTTAAATAATTGTCCTGTTTAACTTCTGCTTGTTAACCTATAAGGTCAACTAGTTTGAACATACGTTTAATGAAATCCTAGAGCCAGAATTTATGATATTGCCACTGAATGTTAAATTGGACAATTTACATAAGCAGAACATTAACCTTCCGAGCACTGAATACCGTTTTTAGCACTCAGCCGCTGGGGACAATAAGGGACATGTTCTATATATTTGTGATTAGCCTGCCTGGAAACTCTCAGGATGACCAATTGGCCTACCAAGTTTAGCAGTATAATTAAATGAATGGACTCAGCCTAAGTAAATTATCAGTGCTGTGTACAGTATATCATTACAGTCCGGAGGAAAAAAAGATATGAATAATTTAATAATCCATTACTAATTTATCAATGCTAAGTGACTTCGAGGAGGCCCATTGTAGTTCATTGTTTTAAATTTGATACTTGATTTACTGTGCCCATGATCAAAAAGGGACAGATTCCTTCTCTTCTCAAAAGTACACCGAAGCAGTAGGCGTTGTTATTTTTGTTTTTCCAAGAGAAAGAAGCAGAGTTTTCTGCTTCAGTGATATTACAAAATACCCACTACTGTGCACTGGTGGGAGGGTCACCTAGTAATCTATCACCGTCAGATGTGTGGAGTCCCCACTACCAGGCAGCCTTAGTGAGGGGAGGGTTCTGACCCCAGAGTCGTTCAGAAGCCCAGCTGGCGACTCTGCAGCAATTATCATTATGGTTTGGAGAGGTCAAGCACCCAGAACAGCAATTTACAGGGCACCTGGGAATGCTCTGCTGACGGGGACCATCGGTCCTCTCTGGGCTGCCTACCTCGGTAAAACTCAGTTCTATAAACTCAGCCTAAGATCTGTTGAGGTCTGTGGTGCTCCAGTGCCTATGGGCGTATTTGGTAAAATAGTATGTTGTATGAAGCCCGATGGGCACTCTGGGCCTTGGTGTTGTAGAGTAATCCAGAAAAGATTGCATCACGGTAGCCTGGCCAAGCCCTTCCTTTTCTGTGTTTTCTAAAGCCCAGGGTCTGTTTTTCACTCCTCTCTTTCAGTTTCACTGTAACACTCCAGGCTCCTTTTGTTTTTAGCCTTTTAATGGTTACTTATGCTGAAAGCCTCCTCACCTCCATCTACTATTTCATGGTCTCTCTGTGTGTATTCTTGATCCTGGAGCTCACTGTCTCAGCTACTGGCTAAACAGTTCCTTCTGGGATCCACAGCAGGAATGTGGTACCTAGTCTGCTGATGTGAATTAACATCCTCAGAATCTTTCTGCAAGTGGTGATGTTCACATTGCAAGGCTGATTGGCTGATTCAACTTCGGTGCTTGTGGAGGGGCTGGGATGCTGCAGACCAGGAGCCTAATTACAATTGATCTTGAACTATCTTTACCTTCTTTAAGTAGTTATTTATTGCCTGTCTCCTTATATGATACTCGTTAAAATACTATTTTATGTACTACATTAATAATAATAATAATAATAATAATAATAATAATAATAATAATGGCCACCACCAACTACGAGTATTATCTTATTATCTTATTTACCTAACTGTTTGGTGTCTTGTTTTTTCTTTCGTTTTTGAGACAGGCTCTCACGTAGTCCTGGATGGTTTTATACCCCGTATGTAACCAAGGATGATTTTGAACTTCGGATCCATCTTTCTCTATTTCCCAGTTGCTAAGACTGTGAACATGTGCCAGAACACCAAGCCCAACCACTCACTAGCAGTGTGAAGACTCCCCCTCCAAATAGTTGATTAAATAGCTCAATTAACCTCAAATAACAAAACTTGGTTATTTAATTATCGAGTTCCTGACACTAAATTACTAAACGATTGCCAATGGATTACAGTAATTTAGAATGCCTTTATAAGTGGATAGCTCCCGAAAGTTAGTACCGTGACATACACATTATTTTGAAAGAAGCACTTTATTATTCAGATGAAGATTTTCAGGTAAGATTGTAAGATATTTATGTGTTTATTTAGTGTATGAGTATTTTGCCTGTAGGTGTGTGTGGACACTATATGCATGCCCAGTACCTGAGGAGGTCAGAAGGGGGCATCTATTCTCTGAAACTGGAGTTACTCTGATTATGGTCCACCATGTGGGTGCTAGGAACCAAGTTCAGGTCTCACTGAAGAGCAACCAGGGCTCTTAACTGCTGAGCCATCTCTACCTCTAGGATCTTAAAATGATATTCTAAGGGTGTTAGTTCTTAACTGTTTCCTTTCTCAGTCTCTAACTGTCTTGTTATACTTTAAGATGTCTTCTCTTGTTTTTTAACATAGTTGGGGCAAAGTAAAGGAAACATAGGATTGAACTGTTTGTTTTCATGAGGCCCAGGCTCTCTAAACGGGGAGTCAGATCAGAGTGAGAAATAGCAGCATGTCATGGTGGTGGCATACATTGTCATCCTGGCATTTGAGAGATAGAGGCAGGAGGAAAAGGAGTCACAGCCCAGCCTGACTATATGAGAGACCTTGTCTCAAACAAACAAAACACCAACACAAAAGATGACTTGAGCCAGCTTCCTTGTGAGCCCTGCGCTCTTGAAGTCCAATAGATGTGGCTGAGGGATTAACTGGTGCTTTGGGCTGGCCAAACCTACAATTCTCTGTAGTGAGTTGGATGCTCCAGAGCTAATTTTTAGCTTAATATAGTACACAGCTATCAGCCCAGCTCCTGGGAGGCTGGCACAGGAGAATCTTGAGTCTAAAGCCCTTCCTAGCTACATTGGAAGGCCTTGCCTCAAGAAAAAATTAAGTGCCTAACAGTTTAGATAAGGTAGTATTTATCCATTTCTTCCTATCTGTTTTTTTTTTACTAGCATCCATTAATTGTACGAAATCCAGAAGGTTCCATTCTGACTTTCTCATACACGTATATAACATAATTTGTTTACATCCACTCACTGTCACCCTCACTCACCCTCTAGGTCTAGCCAGCTGGTGCCTGTCTACTTCTTCCCAGTTTTATTTCATTTTTATGTCTTTTTTTTTTTAATTAGGTCAAAGCATTTTATTTACTTTTAGTTTATGCATGCAAGCTTTTTGATTACACATTTCACTAGAGCCATGCAGTGCCCACAAAGGTCAGAAGGGGGCGCTAGATCACCTGGAACTGGAGTTGGAGTTGGTTGTGAGCTGCCATGTGGATGCTGGAAACTGAACCCTGCTCTCTGTAAAAGCAACAGTGTTCTTAACCATTGAGCCACCTCTCCTACCCACCTCATTCTTTTAAAAATCAACACTTAACATAAGAGAAACATGCTTTCATCTGCCTGAGATTGTCTTAAATTTCACTTAAGGCTATGATCTCTATTCCCAATTCTTTTTGTTTTGATGAAATAATGCTATTCTTCTTTGTGTCTAAGTTAAATCCCATTGTATACAATGCTCTGGTTTCCTATATCTATTCATGTAAAGTTGGTCATTGTCATAGTGTGGCAGTAATCCTGGGTGTGCAGATGATGTAAGACGGTATCTGTCCCTTTGCCTCACAGACACATTTCTTTTCTTTGTGTGTATATGGGGGTTGGTACTGGGGATATGCCTGGGGTGGCTCACATGCTAAGACGCTGAATCTCTGAGTTGTATTCTTGAGACAGAGTCAGCTATGTTCTCTAAACTGGCCACAGACTCTTGACACACACACACACACACACACACACACACACACACACACACCCCACCTCTGAGTCCTGAGTGCTGACATTACAGGTGTGTACCACCACATCTGGCTATGACAAACACCAGAACACATCTCTAAGTTAACATTTAGTAATTGATTGACTGATTGATTCTTTATAAAGAATAATGATTAAAACAGACCTTAGTGCCCAGGACCTGCCTGGGAACCACAGCACTCCCTAAGTCATTAGTTTGGAGTTACTGTAGTTTCCCATGTAACCTTATTACCTTCCAGAAACTATAGGAACATGACTTTTAAAACATTCTTTTTTTGAAAGGAATGCAAAGGGTCTTGTGGCTTCTTGTCCGTGCCTGGTATAATCACAGTTAGAGTTGTTTTCAACAGGCATGTCATGTCTCAGTAACTCAGCTTTTCTTGTCTTAAGTTTATGGCTTCCTCTTTCTCTGTATTCTCTTTGCTTTGATTGGAATTCATTACTTCACTGGGCAAGGGTTAGCTTTCCTATGGTCCTAATCAACACTTGACTGGAAATACATACAGACAGTTTTCGTGTTTTATCTAATAGGAAAAACTCGAGGAATTTGAAGAATGAAGCATTCTTTGAAGTTCGTTGCTAACCCTCGCTCACTTTGCACGGAGCACCCTTCCTGCTAACTGAAAGGAACAGAAATGTCTCTGACATGTTTTCCACCCGGCCCTCTTCACAGTGATTCTTTCCATTGCTTTGGTAAGTCAATCATGCTAACAGGTACCAGTTATTCTGTGTCTGCCTTGGGCTAAATAGAGCAGGTGACAAAAACCCCTTCAGGTTGTCAGGGATTGATGTAAAATGCCCACAGACCTCACAGCTTATCATCTTCATCGTGTTGTCGTTACATGTTGGTAAATTAAAGAAACTGCTAGACAGCTCAGTCAACAGTTTACTGAAATGAACCTCATTAGCGAGGTGCAGCTGTCACGGGACTGTAATTTAATCCTATTGAATTATCACTCAAAAAATGCCTAAGTGCCTGGTTTTTATATACCGGATAGAGGACTTGCTACTAATACTGTCACATCTCCAGCTGATGAGAAAGAAAAGAAGCAAAAAGGTACTATGCAGGGACTGTCTGTTCCCACCTGTCCCCTCAGTCAGAGTACCAGTGTGTCAACCCCTGAGCAGAATATTGTTTTTTGCTACAGATCAAATGCATCCAGTGGATCTCTGAATTTCTTCTCAGATCTCAGATGTAAAGAGCAGCTGCGGAATACTCACTCTCTCCGTTCTTTCCTTCATTTACAACCAAAAAAAAAAAAAAAAAAGAAAAGAAAAGAAAAAGAACCTTATTGGTGCAAAGTCAATTTGAGCAAGAAGTTCTGTTTGCCAAATGTTGACGGAACTCTTTACTGCGGGGTATTTGTGAACCGCTGTCTGTAGAGTTCTACTTTGTAAATGGGAAAGCCAGTACACGAGGTGACTTTCTAGTAGTTGTGTCCTTGCTGTGATTTCTGAAGTGTTTGGAGGTGAGCTATGTCTAGGAAGGAGAAAAACTGAAGGCTCTCTGTTGAGTAGAGGTGCTTCCTGTCTCCAGTGTCCAGGACATATGTGTAACTGTCTCTCTGAGCAGTGAATAATTATGATGATATTGTCAAAGTATGATTTGTGTCATTCATCAGCCCATTAAGAAAAAAATGGAATGATACTTTTATTAACCTAAGAAAATCAGCCCAAAAGTACATAGTTAAATCTTAAAAGTTATTTATCAGCTCCATGGTAAAGAGTACCGGCTGCTCTGGCAGAGGACCTGGGTTCTGTTCCCAGCACGTGTATCAAGTGGTGCACAACTGCCTGTAACTTTAACTCTCTCCTGGGTTCTATATGCAGCCATACTTAATGTACACATATCCATCACACACACACACACACACACACACACACACACACACACACACACACACACA
>JANHMN010000009.1:69880761-69916082 GCA_030674055.1 Rhabdomys pumilio
ACACACACACACACACACACACACACACACACACACACACACACACAAAATTAAAAAGAAAACAAATTTTAGAAAAATTATTCCCAGAAGCAGGAGAAATGGCTCAGTGAGAGAGCTTGCTGCTCTCACAGAGGACCTGGGTTCAAGCCCGCTTATAAACATCTGCAACTCAGTTTCAGGGACTCAAGCGCCCTCTTCTGCTCTCAGTAAGCATTACATCACATTGTGCACATGCAGACAGAACACTACTAGGCATAAAATAAATACACTCAAAAATAAGAATAAAACAAATGAATTATTCTGGATTCTGGCATAGATGAATTTCTGGTGATCTACCATAATCATAAGAGCTAATATTTCACATGTGTTTAATATATATCAACCCCTATATAGTATTATTTGACATGAGTAACTCTTTTTATGTCTTTTAAGGAGTCTAAGACTTGGCTTTAGTTTGATCAGAAATTTGCATCTAAAAGTGCAGAAACTTAATTCAAGATGATCCAGCTGACAAACAGTAAGGGCTGTACTCGAACCTACAACTTGTGAGTATGACCCTGGCAACCACTGTGGTAATGGCTATGAAGTTACAGAGTCAAAACCAGATCAGGGGCTCTAGATGTTTGCACACGTCACTGCTGCTGGCCACCAGTCTTTTCTCCTTTGCTGTCACGGCAGATTAACTATGGTACTGGATCTGGATGTTACCACATTGCAGTGCATTCAGGTCATGTGATAATGTATAGCTCCCGTAGCGTCCGGAGGTCTGGCTGATGTCCCTGTGACAGCGTATCGCTTGTTGTGCTTTTGTGAGTGTGAGGATTGTAAATTATATGGCTGCTCTCTCAGCGCTCGTATGTCCCTCCAACCTCCCCTCACCGACCCTCCATGTCCCTGTCAGGCTTCACTAAAGATGTACTAAATTTTAAAGTGTGCAAACCGACTCTGCATAATAGGTGGATAAAAATGGGCAATGGAGCTTCATGATCCCATTCGGATGTCAGATGGCAGTCAGGCTGACCCAAGAAATGAACACCGACCAGCCTGGGTGAAGACGCGCAAAAAGCACACCTGTTGGTATTTCTCATTTTTCTGGTGAAGAAAATGAATCAGAACTAGACAGTGCATGTTCATCTTTATGTCCTCCAATGGAGTGACACCTACAAGCAACTGCAAGGTTACCCTGGATGCACAGTTCTTGCTGATCTGAGCATTTATTTAAAGATTTATTTTCTACATATGTGTCTCTGTATGTACACACCACGTGAGTGCAGTGCCCAACCAAGATGGAAGAGGTTGTGGGATCTCCTGTAGATGGGGTTGCAGGTGGTTGTGAGCTTCACAATATGGGTTTTGGGAATTGAGCTCATCTGGGAAAAGATGCAGTGAGCTAGCCCACAAGTCTATGTTCTAGTCTCTGCCACACTGAGGGCAAAATACAATTTACAATCCATGACCCCAAAAATGCCTGTGGTGTCCTAGAAAACTGTTGCAGGTTGTCAATGCTTTTGTTTGACCTGTGGCAGCCAACAGCACTGTGTACAGCATAGTGAGGCTTTAGATAAATGAGCACAAGCTCCATAAACGGAGACACAAGTCACTAAACTTTCCTCAGGAATGGCAGAGTGGGATGCAAAGAATCCACAGAGACTTCATAGCCTTTCCTTCCTACAGACTCCACTGAGCTAAGTCACACACAGCAGAAAAGTAACTGCAATTACAATTCCTACCCAGTGCTCTCTTTATCAAAAGTGTGTGCTCTTCCTATGAACTTGGTAATTAAACACAAGAATGAAAGACATCTTATATTCTAGCTGCCTTTAGAATAGCATGTCAGTGCTGTTCTTCTGAGTGTCTTCATGAACTTTCATAATTACTCCCTGCAAGTCACGTATGCACAGCAGTCTACTCATCCTTATAAAGAGCATGTGTCTGCCCCCACCCCACACCCAGGCAGCATCATGCCTACTTATTCATAACAGCCATCATTTATTCTCTTTTTGACTGCTTCTCATCTCTGATGCGTCTCCCTCAACCCTATTCTCCTTCATCCACTCTTGGGATTTTCCAGGTTCTCTTTATTAGAAGTCTGACAGAATTGAAGAATGTTGGGAAAAGATTAGATTGGAGAGTCTGTGAGTGGAAAGAACAGTTCGAGGCTTAACTGTACTTGAGATGTCAATGAAAGGGACAAAGAGAAAGCAATCTCCACTGTGCAGCTATCTAACTCTGTGCTCACGGGCAAGTTTTGTATGGAAAGTAAAAACTGCTCCCAATAGTGGAAAATTCAGGGGTAGGTGAGAGCTTGAAGAAGGTGAAGAAAGGGGGAAGGATAACTGGGCATACAGTGGGCACTGAGCACATAGTGGGGACTGAGCACATAGTGGGGACTCAGCACACAGTGGAGACTTAGCACACAGTAGGAAATGAGCACATAGCAGGAATTGAGCATAGAGTGGGAACTGAGCACACAGTGGGAACTGAGCACACAGTAGGAACTGAGCATACAGTGGGTACTCATGAATAATTAGTACTACAGTGTACATTTGTCAAAGAGCTCATCACCTAATCCTTTCTAATTGTTGAACACTTTCATTCCTTCTCTTCACCATGGTTCCTTACTCCACTTTAAAGAGAGTTATCCCCAGAGATGTTCTCCTAGACAGTCAATGGCGGTCAGTAGCTGGAGAAATTTCTAGAGTGGATGTTTATGATTAAAAGTGATTATGATTCTTATCCATACTGAGACAAACTGAAAAGGGCTATGTTCCTAAGAGGAGCTGCAGTCAGAGAGAAAAATGCAAGAAGGAAGCTCCTCCATGACAGCTGGAGAAGAGGAGCATCCCCAGATGACAGCTGAGGGAAGAGAGACACCAGTGATAGCTGAGGGAGGGAACCCTCAATGGTAGTTGAGAGGAGGGATCCCCGTGATAGCTGAAGGACTCCTTTGCTCACTACATACAGGCAAAGCCAGCAGAGCAAGGCTGAGAAAACCCCTGGAGACCATCTCCTCCCAGCTGGCAGAATACTCAGCCCCTGAGACTTGGTTTAGCATTATAACATGAATTTCTGAAGATGCTAGGCATTCTCACTGGAGCAAGCTGTCAAAATAAAGCCCTGCTTGCCAATCTCAGACTCCACATTCAAGTATTAACTCAATCTTCGGCAGCTGAAGAACAGCAGAGTTTCTGTTTGACTTCGTTTTATCCATTTATTTTTTTCATGAATGATTTTGTTGGTGTTTGTTTCTTTGTTTGGAGACAGGCTCTCAGCCCTAGATCTCTGGTTGGCATGGAACTTCCTGTATAACCCAGGCTAATCTCAAACACATGGTTTTCCTGCCCCTTATGAGTGTTGGGATTATAGGAGCAGGTCACCATGCTCAACCTATTTATCTATATTATGCATAGTCACTTATTATAAATATATTGTGATCTATGATTTTTTAAAAAAATAATCCATTTAAAAATAGATTTAAAAATAATTTATAATTATAAATACAGTCATAAATAAATTCTAATTAATCCATTTATAGAAGGAGGGCATTTTCAGTAAACTAGACACAAGTAATAATCATAACATTTCTTATTTGTGAAATGCTTCAAAAATATTGGTGAGCATAATTCCCTGCAAAGAGAATTTTTGCTTATTGTATTCTATTTTGCCAAAGCATACCAAGCAGCTACTTTTTCTCCTTAACGTACTATCATCGTACTATAATCAGTGTGCAAAGCACCTTCTAAATTAAAGTGTCATAAATATGGGTTATTATAGCCACTCTTCCTTGTCATCTTCACCTTCCCCTCTACCCCCTTTCTGTTTCTCTTCCTATTTCCTGCTTGGGTGCAACCTAGGGCTCGGTGCCTGCTAAGTTCACTCTTTGCTGGTGCGATCACCTCACTCTCCAGTAACACTTTGTATTATCACGGCTAAGAAGGTGATGTTAAGAGATACAGCCAGTAGAGCCAGGGATGTTGCCTAACACCCTGTAATGAACACGTAAGTTCCCAGGACAAAGTGTTAGCCTGAGAAACATTGCTAGCGTAAAGGCTAAGCAGTCTTACAACACATGGAACACACAGGCTGTAGCTGTAACCTATAATGCAGTGTTTTCAATGCTCAGTCCTATGTAAACCAGGAACACGTGGGGGGAATACATGACATATTTCTCTGGTCTTTGAGTCAACTGACTCCAAGGTTTTCTTAGAGATGCACATAATGAGTTTGGTGGCTTGACTCCCATTCTCTGCAGTTCTAGAGACATTTGAAATAGTATCTGGGGCATGATGGCAATGCTTAGAGAAAGGCATCCCCCTGTTGGTATTCTTGGATGCCAAATAACACTCCTCTTGATATGTGATGTAACCAAAATGTAAGGCAGGCATAGGCAGAAGGTATTATTGAAAATCGTTTATGAAGACTGCTGTCCTGACATGTTCTATAGTAAATCTATCATAATCTAGTCAGTTTTCCTCAACTGCTTCCTCCCTGAGCTACTGTGACCTGAGACTTTGCAAACTTTGGGCTGTGTCTTTTATAGTACGACTTTGTGGTCAGCTAGAGTTCACATAATCTTTAAAAGATGCATTTCAAAGCTTTAGGACTCTTACAATTCCTGGGTGATTATAGTCATGCTTTCTTATAAACACGATATCCCTCTGTCTTCCCTACTAATGAATCATGGCAAGAGGCTTTTCTGTGGGACGTCTCTCCAAGGCAAATTTGGAAACTCAGAGTAGCAGGAATGCATGACAATTGGACTATCTTTGACATACCAATAGAATAATGTTATTTTCTTTTCATAGGAAGAAGCCAAATTGGATCAAATTGGACTTGGACATTTTTCTGGAAAGAATCTGCTTTAAATGAACGGCATTTCCCCAGGTCATGTTTATGGAGCAGTTTTGGCTTAGTAGCTTGCAGTAACCTCCTCCTGTGTTCTGTCATGCACAGGTTCAAACCCTGTCTTATTTAGAAGTCCTTTGCCAGTCAGCTTCAGCATCCTGTTTGGTGTCTACCCCTTTCAGTGTGACCCAGCCGGAGCCAGGCTCACAGACTTCCTGCTCCTGCACACTCTTCCTGTTGTCCTGTCCTGCCCATTTGATTGACTGTTCACACTAGACTTTACGGCAGTGGTTGCTCTATTTATCTTTGGATTTATTCTAAGTGTGTAACCCAAGGGGCTGGGGAGATGGCTTAGTAGATTAGCTGCTGGCCAAGCAGGTGTGAAAACCTGAGTTCCAATCTCTAACACATGTAGATCTGGACGGTCCATGGTGAGTCTTGAATGCCAGCTCTTCCATGGTGCGATGCAATGGAGATGTCGACTGGAGAAGAGAATCCCCTAGCTAACCTGGGGTATCAAGCATCAAATAAGGAGATCTACTTCAAACAGAAGGTGAAGGCAGACACACAAGGTTCTCCTCTGATTTCCGAATGTGCTCTGCAACATGTGTGCACCAGCACTCACATGCACATGAGCACATGCACACACAATCACACACAAACGCATACACACACACAATTATTTTAAGTGTAGCACAATGCAGATACACAATAACCGTCCCCCACCCCAGATAAAAGTTGATTCAATGAATAAAGGTTGATACACATTCATCTAAATTGTGGGTCTGCATTATTGATTCGAAAACACTGGTTTGTATACACATTTTTATCAATGCCTCCTTAGCTGAGAGCATTAAGTCTGATTGTGAAAAAAATTGCAAGTGGAATTTATCTATAATTAACATTATGTCTTAGAGTAAATCTAAGTGTCTTAGCCATTGGGAGGATGTTGGAATAAATATTATTAAGGTTTGTATCTATCTGGAGTCCCTTACAGTCCATGAATACCCTATAGCATTATATCTTTGGTAAATATGAGATAATTTAAAGCAAAACGTTAATTATAAATATAGGAGATCATTGCAGTGGCCCAGCTAATCCATCACACATTCATACCAGACAGTTAGGCCTAAAAATTTTTTGGCAAATATTGAATTATATAGCATGCTGTCAAAATGTGCGTGTTGGAGATTAAGTTGCTAAAATTAAATCTGAGACAGAGGACCAGACATGCCTTTAATCCAATACGTATTTTTTAAATACCTATGATGTGTTGGAAACTATTATGGCTTCTAGGAGTGTCACAGTGGGCAAGAATCTGTCCTTAAACCTTAAATAAGTTCATATTCATTTAATTTAAAAAAGGAATAATTTGGAAGGGCTGGCAGTTTGCTTCCTTTATACATTGTTAAATATATTGCACCTTCAGATACAGTTAACTTGGGAAGTGAAGGACACGTGCATTCCTTTTGTTACTTTGGAATCACTAGGTTGGATACATTTGAAGGCTGCATCCCACAATGCCACAGTGGCCATTACATGATCCCAGTTGGGATGATCATGGTTCCTCCTATTCTGCTACGTAACATCACTTCTCATTGTGTTGCAATTATGTAACAAGTAGTTTCATGTAGTTACATATTTGTGTGATGCACTCAAGTTTTAATCTTCTGTTTGAAAACAAACAGGATTTAAGGAGTGAGAGAAAGAAGCAGTAAAGGCAGGCAGCCCTACCTGGGGCCATTAGTGGAGATTCAGTTGTCCGCACATTATAGGGAATTAGTCGCTTTTTGGAAGGAGCTTTTAATTGCTTAATCTAAGTAATGTGGGCAATGGCATACGTGTTTTATTTCAGGACCTATCTAGCCCAGTCGGAAAATGTAATGGACCTAATTTTCATTTAGTATAGGTCTGTGCAGTTCCTAAAACATCTAAATGGCTATTAATTTAATCAGGTAATTTAACTATAGCTCTAGAAAAGGCCACTAGCTAGTTGTCACGCAATGATTAGGGGGATGACATTTCTATCCCATGATGCCAGAGGCAGGCTTTGATACATCATTTTCTTTTTGAAGGTTAAACTCAGATAACCTGCCTTTGGCATTTAATTAGCTACATATTAAACACTCTTTTAATAATAAAATGATTAAAATTTTTATTGCTTCTCAAATGAGCCCCCTTTAGACAGATTTAATGACTTGGTTAGATCACTGTAGTTTGTGAACCAAACCTTTTTCAGGCCAGTGTGTTGTAATGATATGGTTTATAGCTTACAAAATGTGTATTTCATTCAAATGGTGGCCATAATCATTTTGGATAAAACCGATAATGCTTTCTTCTGTATTTTTAAGTCTGACTGTTAAATGTCACTGGAAAGTAACTAAAAACACATTGACTCAAATTTTCTAGAAATGACCACGTTTAAGATTAATAAAGAGACGATGAAGTTTGTTTGATGTACTGAATCACATATACTAATTGTTTACTCTTTGAAAAAATTATTTCTCATCATTAACAAAAATTCTATAACAACTTTCAAGGACTGACGAGAGGTGTGAGTGAACTGTATAGCCTCGCCCACAGCTTCAGCTCTCCTTAAGACTTTGGTGAAAAACGGTCACCAAGGGACTGTTGGTTACTCAGCCTTAGCAAGGTTCTGGAAGGAGAGAGTGTCTGTAAAATACCATAAGGTAGGATTGAAGAGACAGAATTATCTCCTTACGAATAAGGAGTAGATATTGCCCGAATGTCTGTGAGTGATCTTTTACTTTTACGTTAAAAAAAAAAAAAAAACTTACTTTTCATTCAATTTTTAACTTATCAGTTAATTATGTATAGATTTTATAGTTTGCATGTTAAAAGACTCCTGTATTGAAGGCCGGGCCCTCTGCTTGAGAGGAGTAGAGCCTTTAATATTCAGGAGTCTAGGACTAGAATTTTAGGTCATTGAAGCACACACTTGAAACAGGGAAGGCACAGTGGAAATGTGTTCTCTTGCTTTCCATTCACTTTGTTGATGTGAGCTGAGGGATCTTCCTCAACTATGTTTATTTGATCAGGTATGGACCCCATAGACTAATGTGTTTGAATGCTTGGCCATAGAGAGTGGCACTATTAGGAGGTATGGTCTTGTTAGAATAGATGTAGCCTTGTTGGAGGAAATGCATCTCTGTGGGGGCAGGCTTTGAGGTTTCCTATCCTCAAACTATGCTCACTGTGACAGTCTCTTTCCGTTCCCTGCAGATTAAGATGTAGAACTCTCAGCTCCTCCAGCACCATGCCTGCCTGAGTGTTTCCATGTCTCCTGAAATATCTCTGAAACTGTAAGTCAGCCCCAATTAAATATGAGTTGCTTTGGTCATGGTGTCTCTTCACCACAATACAAACTTAACTAAGAAAAGCATATCTACCATCTTGTGCTGCTTTGCCATGGGCCCCAAAGCAACACAACCAGCTAATTATGGATTCGAATGTCTAAGGCTGTATACCAGACTTGTAAGTTATCTCATGTGCTTGTTCTAGTCCTGGGAGGTAGATTAGCACAAAACACTTAGTTCAAGGAGACTGAACAAAAATGCACACCAGATGACTGCCCACTGACCAAGCTGTAGAACACTTTAGTCAGCCCCGAAGCTACATCTCAGTTTTCTACTTGAGTACTTATCACTGCTGCCCAATTGCTGATTTCTCTTGCCCTTATAGTCTTGCTTGATATAGTCTATGGTGTTAGAGACCATCATGTAGACTGTCAGTGTGCATGCTACCTCTGTGTACCGCACTTTTTTTTTTAATTTCTGAAAAGTTTTGTGAGTCTTCTTTGTTCCTAGTTACTGATGTGCACAAGTCCATTGTGTGAACACATCACAGCTGCTTATGCTAACTACTCTTGATGATATCTAGGCTGCTTCTACTAGCTTAGTATTACTGCAAATGCTATGACTATTCTCTTACAGTTTTTATTTTGAACATGTGTTTTCACTCCTATTAAGGGGCATAAGAGGAGAATTATTGGACCGTTATAAGACTTATAGGCTTAAATTCCAGAGATATGGTCAATGTGTTTTGCTTTGGTATAACTGTCAAGGAGTCTGCCTTGGCTTCTATTAGCTTGGAGGGCTGAAAATAAGCATCTGCTTCTCAGTCAGGGATGCCAGAGTGTTTAGAATTTTAACTGTGCCTTTCTCCTGCCTTCGTACACAGTGTTTTATCATTTCAGGTTTCCAGCAGAGGTTCCTCCTTCTTTCTGTGTCAACAGATACTGATTTTAGTTTCAGGTTTTCATATGGTTTCAGGTTGCCCCTTGATCAACTACAGTTTCTTCTCCATGAGCTAAAGGCACATTAGCTCCAATGATGGTACCACTTGTAATATAACAGCTGAAAAATGACTTGTCAGAATGAAAACTTCATACACAAACTGTAAAATGGCTCATTAATTACTTTCATGTGGTGTGGCAGGATTTTTCCTGCCCATTGTATTCGCAGTGAAGCTTGATGATTGGGCAGTAGAAGAGGTAGGTGGAGCTAGGAGTTGGAAAGAAGAGAGAAAATGGCCACAGATGTATGCATGTCTCTAGCAGTCTAAGGTAGTTATTCTTATCAAGGTTAGGTTATTGAGTTAACAATTCTAATTGTGTGGGCATCTTGTGTATTGAGTATTTGCTGATATATAAATCTATTTGGTTAATCTTAAGAATTAAGAGTCTTATTTCTACTGGGTACCATGAGGATAGCAGTTATTGTCTGGGGTTGAGTCGAGTGCTAGAGGATGGCAGAGTTGGCCCAAGAGTCATGTTTAGAGCCGTGGACTCCACGGAGCTGACCAGTGGAGGCAATAGCCATGCTAATGTCTTGTGGTCTTGGGCTGGCACTCCTGGTCAACCGGTGCCTCGGTTAGAGCAAGAACATAGAGGCAGCCAGGCGATAGCTGAATAGCCCTGCTTTTTCAAATACCTACCACTACAATGTGGGTAGCTTATAGGATAATATTTTCAATGTGTATGTTAGAATATAGTAAAATAAAATCTCACCTGTTTTTAATTATAAAAAAAATTATATTTACTTATTCATTTGGGAGGAGGTAGTATATATTCCGTAACAGGATGTGGCAGTCCAAGAACAGCTTGTAAGAGTGTCTTCTCTGTTTCCCCGTGTGAGTCCTGGGGATTGGATTTAGGTCGCTTTAGCCTCAGCGCCATCCTGCTGTTTGTGTCTGTTCCTGTTTTAAAAATATAGCACTTAGGAAGTTTAAAGCAATGTGCATCCATTTTGATTCTGTTTGTCACGCAGATGTGTGTTTCCCTGATGGACAAAATGTTACCCAAATATTGCTACATTCGGACAAATGTCACACAAGTATCGCTACATTCATTATTCCCCAGGTACGAACAGAGCAATCCACAACAGGTTTCTGGAAAATGACAGAACCACTGGAGAAGAAATTAGAGATGAGTCCTATGGGTTGTAAGTTAGGAGCTCTGGGGGTTTAGAAGGCATGGTGAGGAATGCTTGAGACTAAGCTGGGTGATGAATATGCATGTCGGCCCAGAACAGGTTCTCTCAGTTCAGATGCTGATTAACCCTTAACATACATCTCTTACATTTGTCTTCACACAGACACCACCAGGAGCTTAACATTTTGTTCACAGGGTGCCTGTACCTTTGAACTGCAGCAGTTGGTTGGAAAAGGTATTTATTCCCTTTTATTTTATTTATTAACTTTTTAGTTAAACAGCTGAGCAGTTCAAGTCAAGTATGAACTAGAGACAGCCGTGTCAGAGGCTCATCATATTAGATAAAAGAAATGGGCATTCTTGTTGAGAAAAGCAAAGATGGTTTTTCTAGAAAGATGGCCATGTGCCCAGAGGAGTACTGGAGGCTTGGACCTCACTGGTATCTTCTAAAACTGGGTCTATGGACGGTATACGATATACAGTTGTTGTTCCCTATGCATGTATTCTGCATCTGTGGATTCAACCAAACCCAGATCAAAGATATTCAGAAACATTGATGTGGAGACTTTCATATTGTAACCATGTTGTGTGTTTTACGGCACCAAACAACTCCTTGCTGTCCAAAAATACTAGTTAATCAACAAGCTGTTGGGTTAACGTGAGCCCATCTAGCTGATGTGTTTGAGCAATTGCTCTGTGCTGCAGAGCTGTTTGGTGATAGCAAGTTTCTAGCCCCTGTTGAGATTCTTTTTGTTTATTAAGACTTTATTATTATTATTATTATTATTATTATTATTATTATTATTACATGTGTGTGTGTACAAATGCATGTTTTCATGATAAGTGTACGGAGGCCACAGGGGAACTTGAATATGACAGTTCCCTTATTCCGTGTGGGCTCTGGGGATTGAACTCCAGTAAGTGCCTTTACCCCTTGATCCATCTTGCCAGCTCACTGTTATTTCTTCCCTAAGAGATGTGCATAAATATGACAGCCGATTTCTGAACTGTGATGTCCTTCATGTACCTTTATCTGTGGTAGTATATACACAGACAACTGCCAGAGATTTGGGTGACTTCTTCTATTATAAAAGGGCACCGTGGCAAGCCAAGAGTAGAAATGTTGGAGATGATGAGAGCTTCCCTATCTTCGAAGTGTGACCTTGGCACTTACTAGGCAGCATGCTCAACAAGCCAGACAGTAGTTTCTCTTGGCTGGGATTAAGTTGTTTCAATGGACCAGCATTCTCTCAGCCCAGCTTATTTCCCTCCAAGCTGTTAATAAGATTTAGAGAATGTGTTCCTGTAAATCCTGAGGAAGGAAAATGGAAAAGACTGTTTTCCTCACGGAGTTTGAGCAGTCTCTCAGAGAGAAAGCTGGAGAGATGGTTTTCCCAGAGCAATGTGAGGACCATTAGTGCCATTAATGTACTCATCCAATGAACAACCATCTTCAGAAAAAAGTGTGGCCTCTAGTAAGATGTGAGCCACAGGTGCATTTAATGATTGGTCTGTATTTTTAATTTCCAATGTGCCATCTATAAATTGGCCATGCCTATCACATTTAATATGAAATATTTTTCTCTTAAAGCCTGGTGATTGGTTTGATTTGCATATGGCTTAGAATTTTAAATAACAAAATTAGAGTAACTATTTAATGTGAACATTGGAATTTCTTAGGTAAATATCTAGGTAATATGCATCTGAAATATACAACATGATTAAAATCTGAACATCCTACTCCCATGAATAATGCAGTCTTGTAATTTGTTTATAAACATGCAAAGATGCTCCTAACATGTTTTCAAATGAAAATAAAACAGTTTAAACAACAGTATTAATAATATGTCCCAGTCATTAGACAAATACCTGAATGCCTAAGTGTCCACATATTGAAAATTATTAATTTACGGTAGTAAAAAATGTGTTGTGTATTTGCTTATGTTTTTCTAATTTATGAAATTAGAATATATAATCTATGAAAGATATGTTGAATCAGGTTACAATACACAAATACAATTATTGCTTATAAAGTTCCCAGACTCATTCACTCGTGATGGCAGCTCTTTGAGTGTCTACAACTTCTGATGTGCTATTTGTCCAACAGTTACTTCTTATGGTGAGTATTGCTATGTCCGTTTCATTGATAAGGGCTGTGAGTTCAGAGAATTCACATGACTGACGTAAAGTCCACATAGCTGGTAAACAACAGAGCAAGGCTTCAGGTATGAGTCTTATTCTACAAATACAAACCATCTTTCCAAGTTCAGAATTTCCTTCCTTCCTTCCTTCCTTCCTTCCTTCCTTCCTTCCTTTCTTCCTTCCTCCATCCCTCCCTCTCTACTCTCTTCCCTCCTTTCTGTCTGTCTGTCCTGCATTTGATGTCTATGGTTTCCCCTTTCTCTACTCTCCCCAGCCCCTCTCCACCTTATCTCCCACTCAGATGCACCTTCTTTTCTTCTCTCAATAGAAAACAAACAAGCTTCAGTGGGATAATAATAAAATATAATAAAACAAAACAAAACTAGCATATAAGAATTGAACAAAACAAACAAAAGAAAAAGAGCCCAACAGGAGGCACAAGAAACAAAGACCCACTTGTTTGTACACTTACAAATACTATAAAAACACTAATCCGGGAGTCATCATATATATGAAAATAAACTTTAGGGTAAAAAGAGAGAAGAAAATAATATATATTGGTAAAATAAAAATGAAAAAGATAGTAAGATAATTAAAAAAAAAAAAAACCTGACATGACATCATGAGACAAGGAACCTCCACTGATGTCATGGAGTCTATTTTCTGTTGGCCATCTCTCTACTGCTGGACATGCCTTCTACCATTATGAGGAGTCTGTTTCCCCAGGAAGACTCCCTTGGAGGAAGCTAAATTTGCACTTACAGCTGGTTGTCTATTGGACATTGTTCCTGGATTAGGGATGGGAGACATGTGTATATTTCTCTTTTCAGCTCTAGGGCCCCAACTGGTGCAGACCCGTGCAGACCCTGTATTTGTAGCCTTAGTCTTTGTAAGTTTCAATATCCATCAATCATATTGATTTAGAGGGCCTTGTCTTCTTGGTGTGTTCCCTCCCCCTGGCTCTTACACCCTTTCCTCCCTGTCTTCCATGGAGTCCCTGAGTCCTGAGGAGAGGGATTTAATGGAGATATCTCATTTAGGACTGAATGTTCCAAGGTCTCACTCCTTGCATGCTGTCTGGCCATGGGTCTCTGTATTTGTTCTCATATGCTGCATGAAGAAGCTTCTCTGATGATGGCTTGACCAATGCTTTATGGCACTGATATATGAGTATAGTAAAATGTCACTAGGATTAATTTTATTTCTATTTTTTTTAAACAGAATGTTTGAATTTACTCTAAGTCTGTGGCTGTCTAGTTGCAGGTCACTCAAAAAGTGTCAGCAATGAATTCTATCTTGTGAAGTGAGTTTTAAGTAAAATCAGATATTGGTTGGTTACTTCCACAAGTTTTGTGCCACCATTGCACAGTAGCTTATCTTGCAGGCAGGACACCAGTGTAGATCAAAGGGTAAGTGGCTATGTTGGTGTACACATTCTCCTTTGGTAGCATGTCTTCCAGTACCAAGATACTAGGTGAAGGCTGCATGTAGGCACCAGCTTGACCGCCATATTCAACGCTTGCCTAAGTGTTGTCTTTAGCAATCAAGCTTTGCTGTCAGTTGTGGAGTAGCCTATAGTCTTGGCAACAGTGTGGGTTGTTTGGTGGCTCCCATTGGACTCCTTTGGCCAACAACTCACCCAATCCTGGTACTGGAAGCTTCATTTGGTAACAAAAGTTGGCCAGTTGGGGCTCTGTGTCCCCCATTATTTGCTGATTTCATTTAGATCACTTTCATGTGTGTATATTTTAGGAAACTTCTACTGTATCTGGTTTTCATACTACCCTCAGATGACCCATTTATTTTAACATTCCTGCTTTCATCCCCCTCTTCCCTCCCTTGTACTTGGTCCCCTTGTCCCAGCCCTTCTCCAACATCCATCCACTAGGGTGGCTTTCTTACAGTACTGAAATATGAAGGTCTAGAGCCAAGTTTCAGAATGGTCTGGCTATTGGTAAAAGCCTTCTTCCTGGATTATAGATCACTATCTTCTTTTAGTATTCTTAGCTGAGAGGAGAGAGAGAAAGGGAGAAGATGGTGAGTGGAGTTGGAAAAAGAAGGGAGAGAGGGAGAGAGAAACAGAGGAGGGGGAGGGAGGGACACACACACACACACACACACACACACACACACACACACACACACTGTGCGCTCTTGTTCCTGTAAGGCTTCTAATCTCACTGACAAGGTCTTCACCCTCACACTCTGTCTCTCAAACTCTGCATCTCCTGAAACAAACTCATTAGAGACTAGAGTTTCAACGTAGACATTTTGAAAAGACACATATTTAGTTCATAACACAATTAAACTAAGGTTTCAGGAGAAAAGCAATAAAAATGATTAAGGAGATGAGACAATTATTGTAGAGGAAGAATGTGAATGTTGCTCCCTGATGAGAAATATGAAGACATGAATAAGATGAATAAATCCTTAATGCATCCCCACTGTTCCTACAGAAAATGGGGATCAAAACCATTCATGGCCCACGACTCCTCTAAGGATTAAATGAAGAATTCCTAGCACATGCCTTCTATTCGGTCAAGGTTCAACTTGCTGTCATAATGATCACTGCTGATAATTTAGTTGCTAGTGTCTCTTTTGGTGAGTAGCTTCTTGAGCAGAGAGGTCATGAGATAGTTAAGTACAATTTCTGTCTTTATGATTTTACAGTTGTGAAATTGACAAGATAAACTACATAATTTATTGTGGAGGAAATATGATCGATTCTCCTGTGCTGAAAAGCCACATCAGAATAGAACTACTTCTATAGGGGAAGTTATATAATGGTACAGGGTTTGTCCAGAAAAATGTAAAGAAGGCAATAAAAATTCTTGCTGTTATGTATTGAAGTATTCTGCTGTGGTCCTGTCAGTGCCCAAGTGTACCATATAGTTTTTGGTATTCTGCTTTAAGTTCCAGGTGGACCAGGCTCCAGTCCCGTCCGTCCAGGTTCTCTTGGATCTGTGGATGAAAGACACACACACACACACACACACACACACACACACAAGCTTATTTTCAACCTGCCTTCTTGGCTCAATTGCTGGGTGCTACCGCAGGCCCAGTTGGGAAAATGGCTGGTGGTCACTCCACCCTAGAGCTCACATGGCTGGTGGCCTTTTCTCTCTCTTAAGTATGGTGAAATCTCTCTTCCTCTCTCTGCTTCTCCTCACCTCCTCCTGTAGGGACCTGGAAGTCCTGCCTTTTTCCTTAGGCCCAGCAGTTGGCCCCTGGCATCTTTACTGATAGATCAAGAACCAATTCGGGAACAGGACTTCAGCATCAGAACCGCTCCCTACACCCAAGTAACTATGCGTGCAGCATCTTGGTTTTGCTTCTTAAAAGTCTGTTAGGAATCCTGTGGCATTTGTAGTTTACAGCTCAGATAGTTTTGTTACTGAGACACAGACAGCTTAGGGAAGGACCCAGTATTCTAGCCTTCTACTGAGTTAGATATTTATATGATGAGCTACTTAAAATAAGAATTCTACAATAATGACAGATATTAACTCCTCATAGAACTATTTTGTCACTTTGTCAATGAAAACCCCCAATATATATTTTGAGTTGAAAACTACTATTACTGTTATTACTTATATGTGCATGATGCATGTTTGGGGGCAGGGGAGTACATGACATGGTTCATGTATGCTGGGGTCAGAGGACAACTCTTGGACTCTGTTCTCTTCTTCCACCTTTACCTGGGTTCCGGGAATTGAACTCGGGTCTCTAAGTTTATACAGCAAGCTCCTATACCCATTGAACCATCCCCTCAGCCTCTGCATTTTACCTTTTGATATTTGTATTAGTAACCTTTCTCATTACTGTGCTAAACACCAGACACGAACGTTTAAAGAAAGAAGGATTTGTTTATGGCTTATGGTTTTAGAGTACAGACCATCATGACACAGAAAACATGACTGCAGGTGTGGGGGGTTACATCTCGTCACATCTGTCCACAGGAAGCAGGAAGAAGAGTTAGTTCTCATTGGACCTCTTCCTTTCTTCTGTCCGGACCTCAGCCTATCAGATGGCTCTGTCTACACTCTGGGTGTGTCTTCCCCCCAGGGCCCCAGTGAATGGTAAGTCTCTAGGTGATTCCAATCTAGTTAGGTTGAGGGAAGACAAGCATCACACAGGGTTTTTTTTTTTTTTTCTCCATCCTTAGCTAATGGCATCTATTAGGGTGGAATATTCACATCACTCACATAAAACTTTTTTCTTCATTTTTGTTCCTCTATAGCTCCACTTTCTCTCAATTTTATGATTTGGGGGAGTGGCATTGGTTCATTTTGCTTCTGTATACATCCTGTAGTTCTCCAGCAGGTAGCACAAAACCTCATTACCGTGGTCATACCCTTGGCTAGATGGAAACCTAAGGACAGAGGACAGAGGGAGATTCTCTACATCGCTTTGATTTCACAGGACCCTTCTATGTGCTTTGCTTACAGAAAGACACTCCTCCTATGTTTACAGGCCGACATACATACATGTATTGTTAGACCAAATATTGCAGGAAAATAACATGCTTTTGGTTGATCCAGACCATTTAAAATATTTTTTTTAACAGTCTGGGAGCTGGAGAGATGACTCTGCATTTAAGAGTGCTTGCTGCTCTTGCTGTTGGAGTGTAGCTCCCAGCATCCAAGTTAAGCAGCTTACGGCTGTCTATAACTCTGATTCCAGAGGATCCAGCACTGTCTTCCAGCCTCTGCAGGCACCTGTACACATGTGCATTCACACACACACACACACACACACACACACACACACACACACAAATAAATCTAAAAAGAGTTCAGTGTCTATTTAAAAAATCTATAATTATTATAATAATCAATTATTATAATCAATTATTTGAGTGTCTCCCTTTAGAACTTACTGATTCTGGGAGATTAAATGGGAACCTCTTAAATCATCACAGGCAATATAAAAGGGAAAAAGAAGTCTCTGCATTAAAATGTCTTTTGACTTAGCTGAGGATTTCAGAAATCTAAACAGCAAGAAGAAAATCAAATGTTAGATGAACTTAATATGTTATTGTATAAAACAGTTTTCAGAGTGTCTCTAGATTTACTTTAAAGAGACTAATGGCCATGGGTCTGTAATAACATGGGATGCACCATTCATTTGTAGGAAAACATAACCTGAAGGCACAGAAAAGAATTTTCAAGTTGCCCTCTCTAATGTGAATAGCATGACTAATAGCAAGTTTTCCTGGGCTTTTCAGCAGCTGTCTGAGTGCTTGTAAAATCCATGAGAGCTTTTCTTTGAATCCTGGCTCTTTGCAACATAGTTTTCTCTCTTGATCCCAGTGGGCTCATTCCTGGTACCCAGGGGTCAAGTCACGTGATCTTCCAGTGCCAACTCACTTTACCTTTCATGGTTCTTCACAAATGAACAATCAAAGCAAAAGATGAAACATGGTGAATGTTCTAGAAGATTTATGGTTAGGTTTGCTCAAAGCCTTGGTGCACTTCAATAATATAAGAAAAAATGTGCTCCTTTGTGTGTTTGTGCTTGTGTGTGTGCCTGTGCATGTGTATGTGTGTTTGTGTGTGCTTGTGTGTGCATGTGTGTGCATGTACATGTGTGTGCATGTACATGTTTGTGCTTATGTGTATGTATGTGTGTTTGTCTGTGCTTGTGTGTGTATGTGTGTATGCCCATGTGCATATGTGCACGTTTTGTGTTGCATATGTATATATGTTTGTGTGTGTGTACATGTGTGTGTGTGCTTGTATGTGTACATTTAGGTCCACATATGTGGAGAACAGAGGTTGATGTCAGATACCTTCCTCAATTGACTTCCACCTTATTTTTTGAAATAAATATCTTACTGTCCTGAAGCTAGCCAATTTGTCTTGGCTGACTGACCAGTGAGCCCCAGGAATTTTCTTCTGTCTCTCCAGAGCTGGGGTAACAGGTGTATCCACTGTACATGGCTTTTTAAAAAAAATCAGGTGTGTGAGAGGGATCTGAACTCAGGTCCCTGTGCTTTCGAGGTAAACATTTTACAGATTGAGCCTTCTCTTTCTTCAGCCCCTAGAGTTTTTTGTTTTAGTAATAGAGTACCATTGAGTTTTATTTTAATTTATAAATGAACTGACTATATTTATTTTAGTTATCATGTTTATGGATTACTGCATGGCAGCTTGGCACAGAGAATTCTACATGACATACCACATTAAAAAACTAACTTGGTTTTCAGTTTTTAAAGTTATTATTATGCCTGTGTGTGGTGTGGTGTGTGTGTGTGTGTGTGTGTGTGTGTGTGTGTGTGTGTGTGGTGTGTGTGTGTGTGTATGTGTGTGTGTGTGTGCACATGTCAGTGTAGGTACATGTATGCCACCTTTTGGGAGTTGGTTCTCTTCTTCCATCATGGAATCTAGGAATCAAACTGAGTCTTCCTGCACAAACATCATGACCAAGAAGTAAGCTGAGGAGGAAAGGGTTTATTCAGCTTACACTTCCACATTGCTGTTCATCACCAAAGAAAGTCAGGACAGGAACTCACACAGGTCAGGATATAGGAGCTGATGCAGAAGCCATGGAGGGATGTTACTTTCTGGCTTGCTCTGCTTGCTTTCTTATAGAACCCAGTACATCATCCCAGGGATGGTTCCACCCACAATGGGCCCTCCCACCCTTGATCACTAATTGAGAAAATGCCTTACAGCTGGATCTCATGGAGGAATTTCCTCAAGGGAGGCTCCTTTTTCTGTGATAACTCCAGTTTGTGTCAAGTTGACACACAAAAGCAGCCAGTACACTGGAGGTTCTAACAGCTCCACCCCAGCATTTAGTGTGCATCTTTAACTGCACATGGCCTCAGGAGGTGTTAGAGTAGTAGACTGGGGAAGAGTAACAGAAGGGCTGCATCTATTTGCAAGAGAAGCCAGGACCCACGCTGAGTGAAAAGCTACTTTTCAGTGTAGCTGCTTTGGGGTCAGGGGTTCACCCAAGTTCTTGAAAGTAGCCCCTTAAATAAACGTATTGTCCCCTAATTTGAACTTTGATGAAATATACTGTAGTTTGTCCCTGGAACCCTAAAAGGCCTGGAAGGCAAATGTTATTTATGTCTCCTCTGAGAAGGAATCCTGCAACACCTCGTGTCTCAAGCGTGTCATCGTTTGTGTTCTACTGGAGACAAAGGTATTTCCAGAACAATCGCTCCATCTCAAATTATACACGGACATGTTTAGCAGATGATCTCCCCGCTGATTCACCCCCATCCTTCTGCTCCTACAACTATATGTACCCCCTTTCGAAAATAATGCATCGATTCTAATTTGGGATCTCTATAGACTCACTGGTGTGGGGCTATCCTCGGGAGTGTAATTGTCCTACCAGGAAGCACTCCCTTAAAGAAAAATGCAATCCCCCTCTCCTAGAAGCCATCAACTGTCCAGAGCTCTTCAGTTAGGGGTCAGGTCTCATGAACCCATGCCCCCTCTGTGGAAGAATATTGACTGGCTTGATCTTGTGTAGATCTTTTGCAGGCAAACGCAAAGACCGCGAGGTCTTGTCACGTCTAGAACTCACCGTTTCCCCTCTGTGACCCCTGTTTCCTCCTGGTTCTCTGTGACCCCTGTTTCCTTCTAGTTCTACGTGACCCCGTTTTCTTCCAGTTCTTCATGACCCGTTTTCTCTCCATGACCCCTGTTTCCTCCCGCCTCTCCATGACCCGTTTCCTTTCAGTTCTCCGTGACCCCTGTTTCCTCCTTGTGACTCCTGTTCCTTCTTTGCGATCCCTGTTTCCTCTTTATAACCCCTGTTTCCTCCCAGTTCTCCATGACCTGTTTCCTCTCTGTAACCCGTTTCCTTCCGGTTCTCTGTGATTCCTGTTTCCTCCCGGTTCTCTGTGACCACTGGCTCTTACACTCTTTCCTGCTCACCTTTCTCATTTGTCTCTCCACTTTTTGGACCGAGGGTTTGATATAGATGTCCCGTTACTGGCTGAGCACTCTGCTGGCGCGTGTTGTCTGCACTTTGTAAAGCTGAAATCTTAAACCAGTGTTTACTACTTCAGGAGTACATTCAGCATGGTATTGCCTTTCCCCCCAGAAGGTGTTCTAGAAAACTGAGATTCTTTCCAAGTTGCTTTGAATTAAATCACTTTATGCACTGGGCCATGAGTGTGCAGTCATGTATGTGGGGGATGGAGGCTGGAGGTAAGAGGACTGATAAGCTTTTATCGATGCTAGCTAACAGTCACTTTTCTTGTTGACATCATAAACAACCTGAGAAAAACACCTCAAGGAAGCAGTGTTTATGCTGACTTTGTTTATGCTGACTTGTACAAAGGAGTCCTTCCATCATGCTGGCGAGGACATGGTGGGAGTTGGGAAGGCATAGAGACAGGAGCAAGGGGCAGCTGGCCACTTGCGTGCAGTCTGCAAGCAGAGATTGATACAAGTCTGTGCTCAGCTCACCCTCTCCGTGTGCTTAGCTCACACTCGCTCTCCTTTTCATTCAGTCCAGAACCCAAGCCCATGGAATGCTTTGGCCCGTGTTGAGGTGCACATTTGAGGTGGATCTTCCCACCCTATTAACCTAATCGCTGAGGGATTTGTTTCCATGGTGATTCTAACATTCATTAAGAAGACATGATGGATCATCACAGTACTTGACTTGAATCTTACTCTAAGTTTTGACAGATGCACATCCCTTTGGTCAGCAGGACCAGAGATGTGGGAGAAGGGCTGAGTACACATCATCCTACAAATATTTTGTAGGCATTGTTTGGATATTGTTATTATTATTATTATTATTATTATTATTATTATTATTATTATTATTATTTCTAAACAGAAGCCATTTTGTTGTTTAAAAACCTTATCCTTGTATGAAGCACTCTTGAGAACTCTGCTTTAGACTGTGAAATATCAGCAGGTCTCTAGGATACATCTAAATCAATGGCCCTTGATAATTCACATGACTGCATTTCCCCCTCAGTGCTGTTAAAAATAACAAGACAACCCATACTCTCAGAGATTGTAACAGGCCATTTGTGATTCTCCCCCTTGGTTTGGTCATCTGAAATATACTCTGAGCATTACTTTTATGCCTTAGTGGGAAATTTTTCGAAGGAACTCCAGTTACACAGCTGCTCCATACATGTTTTGGCTTAAAAGAGAAAATGTATCTTTCATGCAGGTTTCTTATTTTGTATGCAAATTCCTTCCTGGGCTTTTTGTGCAATTCTTAGGGTTCAATTCATTACCCTGATCATTATTCAATTTGTTGGGCTTTGAGCATCTGAATAATTGAAAGGTATGCAAGTATCATAAATTATATTGCCCATGTTCATAATCTCCATTTTAGTATTTATAGCTTCGTTGTAAAAATTCACCGTGTTGGAACCTTACATAGAAGCTCTGATATTGAAAACAAATCAATTTGTAAATACTATTTTTTATACTCTGAATTTTTTTTTTTTTTTTATCAAATTTTACACTTTTTCGGAGGTGGTTTTTATGGCTTTGGGTGCCCCAGCAACACCTCCACGCAGTATATCTCCCAGATTGACTTACCCATTCTTTCAGGACAAATGTTTATTGGCGTACAGTGGAAGGCAGTGGCCGGTTCAGCTGGTTCCTTTGAGAAGAAGGGGGTGGGGAGCTAAGGCTTTAAGAGTTATAACCTTCATTTTCTGAAGACTCCTCCGTATTGGTTACTTTTCTATTGCTGTGATAAAATACCGTGACCAGGGCAACGTATAAAAGAAGGAACTTAATTAGGTTTACTGTTCTAGAGAATTAGAGCCCGCAATGTCCAAGTGAAGACAGGCAGCAGGAACAGCTGAGAGCTCACATCTTGAACCACAAGCAAGAACCAGAGTAAACACCTGGAAGGCCGTGAGTCTTTGAAGCCTCATAACCCACTTTCAGTGACACATCCTATCCAACAAGCCCACACCTCCTCATTCCTCCCAAACAATTCTACCAAGTGGTGACCAAATGCTCACACAGGAGCCTAACCAAAACAAGCAAAGGGAAGGCGAAATCTGATATTCTCCGAGGTCTCTCCACTGATGCCTCCTAGTCTTATCAGGGTCTCGAGGACTGTTCTCAGGTTTCCTCGGAAAAATAACTCTATAAGGACACGCGTAGGTGATTTAAAACTGAAAGGAGAAAAGTTGAATGAAAAAGATCAGAAGGGAAGGGCAAGGAGAGGAGGGGAGGAATGGAAACAGGAAGAAAAGAACTCATGAGAGACGTTTGCATGGTTGGCGTTGAACCAGCCCGTCTTACAGACACGGTCAGGCAGGGTCTGAGTTTCTTCCGCACCACCTCTGTTTGCTACACACATTTATTGCTCGATTTTACCCTAGCGAAAATATCTCCACCATGTGACAGCTCTTGGATTTCTGTGGAAACTCGCCTTAATTTCCACAGTAGCCACACCGGCCAATGTTCCTGCTAATAGTGTGTTGTGACCTTTCTTGATGATGAGTGCCAAACCAAACTGCCATTCCAGTGATTGCTCCTGTGGACATCCTGTCAGCAATGGGAAAGGGGTTTTGCATCATTAAAAAATAATGAACTTGGGAAAGCAGGCAGCTGCTAGCATCTAAATAGAGAACCCGTGCTGTGCTTTGGAGACAGGTAAAGAAAGCTAGAAGGAAGTCTCTGGTATTTCCGGGAAATAGAATACAGGTGCACAATTATTTTTTTTCAAGTACGACATTTGTTAATGTCAACTATCCAGGTATTGTCCGAAGCAGAAGGAATGGACAGACAGGTGAGTAAGTGCTGTGGGTCCCCAGAGGCAGCCTTACTTAGGTGAGGGATTGGTAAGGCAGGACTTGACCAGGAAGGAAAAGAAAGAGACAAAGAAGGAAGGAAGGTTGTGAGCGAGCCTTCACTGCTCCAGCTCGTCTCCTTATGTATCAGTATTGAATATATACACATGGATGAATTTTCCAATTACTAGGGAAGACAACTCTGAAACATATATACTTTATAGATATAAGTAGTTTATTGTATAGAATTTTTTTTAGTATTATTGATACCGTTCAATATCTGAGACAAAATATGTCTTTGCATTATATCCTTTGAAATGCACTTTGGAACATTCTGGCTTCCTGCGCAGATATTCTGGTTTGCTAGAGAATGAGAATTGTTAGAAGAAGACATAAAAGCTACTTATTCTTTTTTTTATGGGACTTGTACATAAATCTTACACCTATAACATGCCCGAGTGGCATGAATTTCCAGGGCTTGTTTTTGTGTCACTGGCTGGGGGACTCGGTGCTTTCTATAGCCATAGCCAGGAGTGGAATTGAGCTACTTGCGGTGTTATAAATAAACGAGGGTGTCACGGCTGTTTTCATTTGACTGAGCAGTAATGGAGTTAATTATACTTTCTGTCTCTTTGTTTTTGATCTGTGTTTCCAAAGTCATCTAAGCTTTAGGGCGTTTTATTTTTAACCCTTCTCTTGTCTGACTAGATTCTGGGACCTCACACTTATGAGTGATTGGGTTTTTAAAATTTCCCCCTCTCATTTGTTATTTTTCAGATTATGTTTTTGTCATAATTCTCCAAGGAAATATGGACAACAAAAGCATTATTTTGTACTTAATATTTAAGATTTATTATAGGCATTTTACAGAAATTATGTGTGAATTGGGTAGATTTTTTTTTCCAGTACTAAAATATACTAGGCAGATACTCTATCACTGAACTATATCCAGATTAATTTTTTCTTATTATTTGTGTGTGTGTGCGCAATTTTTAGCATATGGGTTACATATTGCCACAGTGTGGGTATAGAGGCCAGAGGACAATTTTGTGGATTTGGTTCTCTCCTGCCATCTTTATATGGGACCAAACTCATATCACTAAACTTGTAACACAAAAACCTTGATTTACATAGGCAACTCATTGGCCAGAGGCTCTTTAAAAAATATTTTAATTTTGTTTTTGGGGGACCTGGTCTCACTAAACTTTCTAGACTGACTTTGAATCTGTTATGTAAGCCCAGGCAGTCCTTAACTTACAGTCCTCCTGCCTCAGCTTCCTGAGTGGCTAAGAATGTAGATTTGTACTAACAGGACAGAGGGAAGGAAGGAAATACTTTAGATTAATATTAATATGTAAGCAAGTATGGTATGGAAAAGTGAATTCTGGATCAGACCTAGTAAGTCAGGCAAGACTGAGAAGTCCTTTCGTTATTGTTGCTGATATCAGGAATCGTCATGATGAGTTCTCTGTCTGATCAGTGTTTATTGATTGAATGTGAGGGGCTATATCTGTATGAACACACATATATGCATCTATATGAACACACATACATACATCTACATGAACACACATATACAGCTATATGAGCACATTGTAAACACCTATATGAACACACATAGAAACACTTGGAAGTATCAAATTAATTTTCCATCCTTATTGATGTTATCTATTTGTATCTACATAAATAAAAATGCTTAAATTACATCATTCCAAATCATTTATGTTAAGATGATTCAGAATAAAGGGATTCTTAATATTGCTTTCTCCTATGGTTGGATAATTGGAATATAGGAGACAGAAAATGAAGCATATACTAGTCTCATGTATGTGTGTATATATATATGTATATGTATATGTATATGTATATGTATATGTATATGTATATGTATATGTATATGTATATGTATATGTATATGTGTGTGTGTATATATAATATTTGTTACACAACAAAAGAAATATACTTTACAATTTGCTTTTATTTCAAATGTGATTTTGCTTCTAGCAGATACACCCTTTTGTAACACTCCCTGGGTCATGAGTAGCTTCCCACAAATTTTCTAATTTGTTATAATTCTTACACGTGGGGCTTGTTTTTATAGACTTCTCAAATAATCACCCCTCCCTGTTTATTCAAATTAAAAATATGTTAGAGATTGTATCATGAAATGACTTCATCTTGTCATTTGTTTCTGGTAATGAAAGTTTTATTATGATTCATACAATAATTGAATACTGTTGTTTTTTATGAAAAATCTAGGAATTGATCATTTGTTTGTTTGTTTGTTTGTTTGTTTGTTTGTTGGAGACAGACTCTCCATATGTACCCCAGGTTGCCCTCAAACACACAATCCTTTTACTTCAGCCTCCGAAGTGCTGGCATTAATCACAGAATTAACCTCTCGATAGAGGCAGATGGCTTATTTTTTTTTTATCACACACTGAAACAGGTTAAATGTAGGAATGCTACACTTAAAACAAGTGTGGGAACCATGGAGGGATTCGGCTGATGTTTAAGAGAGAAGAGAAGCAGAGAAGCGTCCTGTGAGGCAGAGAAAGAGCCTTAATTTTTAGCCTGAAGTTTCATATGAAACGTTAGGGATTTCTTCAACCCGTTAGGACACTGGAGCATGCGGGTTAACCCTGAACCCGTGCTAATAGGTCCAGGGGAAGTCACAGCAAGAATCTGTGAACAGACAGGTCTTGGTTTCTGTGAGACTCATCCGGTCTCTGTCGAGAAAAACCCTGTGACATTAGGACAGGAATCCAGTAGGAGCAGGGTGAGTCAGCATTTTTATTCTAATTTAGCGATTTAATTTCAACAAGATCACGATTATATTGCATCTGGTGTTTAAACGTCAAGGACGAAAAACCACCCAGAATAACTCTACCAGTGTGGAATTGAAGGAAACAAACAAAACCCAGCATGCAGTAGCTGCTGAAGGCTCCCTTCCCTGTCTGCCACATGATTGACAGGGAGGAGTAAATGGTAAACTTCCACATCCTGAATTCTTTAACAGGGCCACATTTCTACCTTAGATTCCCATAAAGTGAATTTTGAGCCATTCTAACTTATATGCAATATGGCATTTGACACATCTTTCAGCGTTTAGAAACACTATCACAAACTAGAATCCCTCCTTGTGGGTTTCTGGGAACCACGAGGAAAACGGACATACTTCCAACATATTTTATTAACACCTCAGAAATCCCGTTTCCAGCCCCTTTTCCCAAAGCTGCCCTTTCTTGTGTCTCAGGATTACATACTCGTTTGTATGCCCTGGATTATTTTCTGCTACCAAGAGCGGCTGAGCCAGAAGAATGCAGTTCTTCTGTCTCTAGCTATAAACTGATAGTCAAGGGGCTCCAGAGGCCCCTGGAGGAGGGGCATCCCCTCAGCCCAGGGTGTTTATTACTGGTGAAGTTCTGATCAAGTTTATGTGTCAAGCACTCCGCATATCAACTCCATAGAGGAACAGGACAAGCCATTGTGAAAGGCATCGCCATTTCAACCAAATGGCGCACATCGATTGCTTTCAATGAAGGTGCCTTTCAGCTCTCCTCCTTCAGAGGCTGAGCGTCAGAACCTCGTTCACATTCACATTCTACGCTAAGGGGATTTTCCACTCTTGTTCTGGGAAGGTTAGTGATTAGGCCAGTAAACCCCGATTTCCTTAATCTGTGAGAAAACCATAAATGTGCTCCTTGAAGACATTTAAAATAACTCGGTGACATTAGCGTGAGGACAAACCCCAAACAGCTAAAATGATTGAACTCAGTCAGCTTTCAAATTCCCTTCTACCAATCAGCTGGCTTTTATGAGTGTGACATTGCTTTCTCCCCCAACTCTGTCATGTTTGATTAAAATTTACCTATGTGTTACATGCATACAGCATTAAAGATGTTACTTTTTAATATTAAAATCGATAAGTACAAAGTAATTTTGTGTTCTATAAAATAATTTCATCTGTGAGGAAGATACTGGATGATCAATAAAACAGGAATTAATTATACTTTAGACCGATTTATTTATTTATTTATTTATTCTCTCTCTCTCTCTCTCTCTCTCTCTCTCTCTCTCTCTCTCTCTCTGTGTGTGTGTGTGTGTGTATTTTGTGTTGGGGGATACACATACCTCTGCATGTAACTCAGAGGTCAACATCAGGTATCTGGAATCTTCCGCTAACACATTCCTCCTGACATTCTGATATAGGATCTCTCAATTCTCAATTAAATACAGATCTCTTTGATTGGCTAATCCACCCATTTCTGCTTCCCGACGACTGTGGCTATAGGTGCTTCTGTGCCCATCTTTTTGTGCAAGTATTGGGGTATCATCAAGTCCTTACACCTGTGCAGCAGGCATTACCCGTTGAGCCATTTCTTCAGTCCCCAGAAACTGCAAGGAGAAAAAATGCTTCAAAAAAGTCTGGATTTCTGACATGGGCCACAGGGAGGGTTGTACATAGTATTAATACAGAAAATACATAGTGGGAAACAGAAGAAAAGTCACCTTAGAAGAAAGAATGTATGTGTTTATGTTTGTAGCTATTACATGTGAGGACCCCTGAGTGGATTATTCCTGGCTAGCTCTCAAAGATCAGAAGAGAGAGCGCCAAAGTCGTGGGCATCTGCGTACTCCTTCCTTCCAGGGCAGGATTGTGTTATTTTACACAATGCTCTGTGGAACCAATTCTATCATATACGAAGTCTTTAGGGTTTTTTCCTCTAAATCTTTATATATTTAATATCTATGTGCTAAAATAAAGCTTTCTAGAGCATAATGAGGTGTGTGCAATTTTCTTTAGATGCTGCTTTATAGAAAAAGACACTATAACCAGCCCCTTCTGAGATGGAATTCCAGCCTTTTGCTCCTTCCCCAACCCCCATGCAGTTCTGAGTAAACATGCACATATGTACATACACATGTATGCACTTATGCACATGGATGTTGGCCTCGGGTTTCATTTCTCAGGGGCAGTCTACCATATATTTTGAGACAGGTTTTCTCATTGGCCTAGAACACCCTGAGTTGCCTGGGCTGGCTCAATCAGTGGCCCCAAAGATCTGCCTGTCTCAACTTCCCTAGTGCTGGGCTTACAAGAACATATTCCTGTTATATTCTAGCCATGTGACCCAGACAACCTACTTTGTCTTCCTGATTTGTTTCTTTACCTTGAAAGAGTTGGATGTCACTAGCTGAATTAAAAAGTTCCCAAGCAGAGTAGATAAGATAGTACAGAACACTCACAGTCAACTCCAGCACCAGGAGATACAGCATCCTCTTCTACTCTGTGGGAACCAGGCATGTATGCCAGGAATACAGATGTAAGACTCATACACATAGAAATAAATTAAAAGCCACTGTAATATGTTAAATTCCATCATAAGACAGGTAGAATTGAAGGCTTTCTAATATAGTCATTGCCTTGTGGTTCTGAACCAATCACTGAATCCGTGTTTTTATTATTTGTTTCAAAAGACATAATTTTCAATATACAAAAATTCAATTTTACCATCATTAGTTTCTAAGTATCTTTTGCTGACTTTTACAAATAGGTAGGTATGTAGGTAAATACATAAATAGATACATAGATAGATAATAGGATAAATGATAGATCCGTCTACAGATGGATAGACATATTGCTAGATATGTCCCCCAGAGGTGTTGTTTAACATTTGTTCTTCATGGCAAACACAGTTACAGGACATAGGCACAAAATAAAATCTATGAAATTTTGAGATATGTTGTAATAAATGATTGATTCAAGACGAACTATCAGATCTTACTTGGCAGAACTAAACCAGCCGCTTCCAGCCCGTTGCTTGTATTCCTGAGGGAGGTTTTCGTAACTTTCTTCACAGATCTGCGTCTTTATATTTTTAAAAGGTTTATTAGTTTTGCTTGTCTTGTTTATTGTATTTGATTTCAATTTTGTGTATTTGCTGTAAATGCAAATAGAAAGATAATTTCTGCATTATTTTTTGATGAGTACTTGTCTATAAAGCTATTCCTGATTTTAAAGTATTTATTTAGTAACTAGCATTCTGAATTTTATTCATATGTTATAATGAGATGGGTATATCTAAGTATTAATTCTTAGGAATGAAATGAAATTATGCTTATAGCAGTTTATGAAATATTGCTATAAAATAGTTAAATACCTGTGATATAAAGTTTAAAGTCAAGTGAATAGTTTATTATAAAACTTAAATTATTTAAATAAGATGACTTACAAGCTCATATAAATAATGAAATTCTATTTATTTTCATGATTCAATGTGGCATACTTAATATTTTTTTTTATTAATTTAAGGATGCTAGCCATTATGTTTTTCCCTTAAATGGGAATCTGAGAAGGCCATTTAATGATATACGTGAGTCACAGGAGATTTGTGAATGCTTACAACACCAAGTCATAAGATAGTTAAAGCATTGTGATGTGTTTTTACACTTATTTTTGTAACACATTTACACGGTTTTTAAGCATTTGCTTTGTACATGGCAAGAATTGTGTCATAATATCAAAAGGTTGGACACACCTTGTATATGTGAACATCTGCTGTGCTGGGCTGGTTACTGAGAGTAGACCGCTGTAAACTCAAACTTGACTATGTTTATGTTAAAAAATGAAGATTAATTGACTGGCACATATTGATTTATACAAAGCAATGGCACTGACCTAGGAAACTATTTGTTTTGAAACAGCTCAGTTCAATGGCCTGGATTGTCAACTTGTCCCAAAAGCTGTCTGAGAAAGAAAATCTATTAGTAAAAGTAATTCACTGTTGTTATTATTTGAGAAGGGGTGTCATATGGTTTAGAAAAGACCTAATCTTTCTAGAAAGTTCTTCATGACTTTGAACTCCTGATTCACCTACCTCCTATCTCCCAAGTGCAAGGATTACAGCCGTGGACTCTCACACGCGGCTAGCAAAAGTTATTTGAACTGAAAATATAACATTTCTTTCAGCAAATGTAAACACACATCATGCTTCTATATCACAGACACGACGTGAACAGCACCTTGCTAGAGAATTAAATGGAAAAAGAGCAAAACCCAAATGACAAGCAAATAAAAACAGAAACACAACTGTGTCCCAGTGACTTTAAAAAAATATCTACTTCTTTTCTGAAAGGAAAATAAAAAGGTTGTATAATTTCTGATAACATGACCATATAAATAAACACATAAAAAGTCTTAGAGACTTAACTCTTTAGCAATAAGTCTCTGTTTCCTGTTAGTAGCTTCTGTCTATTTTATGGTCATTGACTAAGCCACAGATACGGTGGCAGCATAAAGGCTTCATGGAGTAGAAGACACCAATGAGAGAAATGTATGATCCATAGGGAATGAGACCTTCTTGCAGGTAAAAGGATTAGTGTCTTTGTATGTTTTTTTTTTTTTTTTTTTTTTACTAAGACCAAATCCTCCTAAATGAATGGACAGATAGATATGCAATAATAGTAAGCATACAATTGCACACATATTCAGTCAGGAATATAAAATGTTTGTACCCTGCAGCATCTACCACACGGATGGCACACTCCACGTCTTTTATGATTATAGGTGCCCAAATGGTGGCAGTCCTTAAATCAGTGAAGATATGAAGATTTAAATGCCTATATGGTGATGAAATGTTCAGGTTTATTTGGAATATATAATTATATATATATGTATGTATATATACATATATATGGAGAATTAAAATTATCTGTGATCACCTTAGTAAATGAATAAGGACATCTAATCACTTAAAACACAAGAATAAATAGATATAAGGAATAAGTTGCTTTACTAGAGGAATCAGGAACAGCATAGATACAATTAGAGGAATCAGGATGAGTATGAATGTGATTAGAGGGGTCTAAGATAATCCAGACATAAGTACAGGAACCAGAATAATCATGAGCACCATGAGGGGAACCAGGATGAATATGACATGAGTAGAAGAATCAGTATGTAAATAAATATGATTTGAGGGATGAGGGTTGGTATGGTCATTATTAAAAAATCAGGATGAATATGAGATGATTAGAGGAATGAGAGTGAATATAGACATGGTTAAGAGAATCAAGGTGGGTATGAGCATTATTAGAGGAACCAGGATGGGTATAAACATGATTAGAGGAACCAGAATGGGTATGAGCATAATTAGAGGAACCAGGATGGGTATAAGCATGACTAGAGGGATCAGGATGAGCATGGAGATGCTGCTTCTAGTCTGAATACATCACACAGACTTCCCAGTGCATCCATGCTTGTTAAGGACTCCTCATCTGTCTTTCAGAAGCCCTTTGTCTCTTATAAACCCTCCTCTGTGATGTGACTAAATATAGTCACTAAAGAAAAAGCACTAAAAACCTGTGTAGCCTTGAGGCAAGCATAGGAATTTCAGCATTGAAACCAGAAGAAGTCAATTGTTGGAGAGAGGACAGCCAATGCAATGGGTTGTTGGTTTGCAAAGAAAGAAAGAAATGATACTGGAGAGGGATTTGATAAGATGCCGGTTCAAACCTGACAATAAGACAGATGGACCTGTCCATCTGTGCAATAAGTTACAGAAGCCAGGTATGCAATAGGCTGGGCTGAGTGTTGAAAATATAAAATGAAATTGCACCTTGGGTAAATTTTGATTCCCAAAAGGGATTTAATCATGGTAATGAATTAAGGTTGGCTTTTTTTCCTTCTTGTATGGGAGAAGTGAGGCTTATAATTACAGAATGAGATCAATAAGCCAAAAACAGAGAGAGAAAGGGGGAGGCACCGAAGATGCAGGAGGGAGGAGAAAGGGATGACTAAGAGGTCAAGGCCATCGAATTCGCTGGAAACAGTTGATTGTTAAGGACACAGGCTTGAAGAGAAGAACCCAAGACAAAGAGCATGCAAGGGTATGATGCTCAGAGATAGAGGGGTGTCGGGGTTGAAGGATGAGTTGAAGGACAGTGGTGAGTGAGAGAAAAGAAGACGCTTGACTGAGCGGCAGTGAAGGCCAGATGAAACTTTCAAGTATTAGAGCATTTCTTGGTTTTCTCTAAAAGTCCAAGGCTTGGGTTTGGGTGATTGGGCAACAAAGATACACACCTCACCAGATTAAGAAGCTGGTGAGAGAGCAGGAGCTCTCAGGTTCCCATGACCTACTATGGGTCCAGGAAGGCTTTGGTGGAAGAAAGACCAGGAGCAGTCCAGAGCACGGAGACTCCCTGGGATAGATCAGAGAGCAGAGAAGTTTGGAATGCTGTGGAGTCATGGTGTAGAACTGGGGAATCCTAAGGCTGTGAAACAACTGTAAAGAAAAACTCAAACAGTCCATGGTGTGACCCTAGAGCCAAAGATGAGTTAATGTGAAGATCACGGGCGCTGGAGGGCGTGGTTGGATGAGGGTTTTGAGGAGAAGTCAAAGAAGGACGAAGAGCACTCATGTGTATGCGTGGATGGCCGAAGGTCAGAGTTGGAGGGATTCAGGTTCCTGTGAGGCCAGTTGTGTGGTTGGTTCTACCCTTGGGCTTTAGCAGGTGAGGAAGGCCAGCTAAAGCCAGAAATCAAAACTTGTGAGAGTCAATTGGTTGCTTGGGATGTTGCTTAGCTTTCTGGTGTGTCCCATTTCTCCTGCTTTCTTCTTTGAGGTTCCTCCACTACCCTCCTTGACCCGTCCCCCTCCCTTGTTTTCACCCAAGCTGCATTCACCTCCTCAGTGTTAGCAGTCCAGAGAGCATCCCCCTACCCATTCACGAAGACATCTCAAGCTCTTGCCTGGAAGAGTTATCTAGAGGAAGTTTGCATGAGGCATGGGTAGGGAGCACAGATGAATTAATTCTTTTCCCATTGCTCTCCATACTGGAATGGTTTGTGTGTTCGTTTCCAGTTTTCCTGAAGCAGATTTTTTTTTTTTTCATTTGGAAACTTCTGTTTTTCACCCATAAGTGTCCATTCAGTCTCTGTCACTGCTCTGCTCTGGAGAGGTCCATTCTCTTAAGAAAACCCCGAGTCACCTTTCTATAATGCTTGGGAGGATTCTTTAGAACAACTCTGTCATTTTAATTAATTTACAAATGTGGGGTTTGTTCTGGATTGTAGTTGGGTATATTTGACACAAATAGTCTGACTATGGCCACAGCATAAGACAGTAAGCACCAATGTGACAATGGTATTTATTTGTACTGGAGAATACATACTATAGAAATGTTTGTAGATGCTTTCACAGACAGAGGGATGATAAATCTTGTCAACAAATCCTCCCTGGGCTGACAATATGGCCTAGCAGGTAAGGTGCTTGCTACCAAGCCTGATGGCCTGAATTCAATCCCAGGAACCAACACAGTGGAAGAAGAGAAGCCTGCCCATGCCCTATAGCACAAATGTCCCTCTCCTACAATAAACAAATGTAAACGAGACAAGTCCTTATATATGGGGCAAGAAAAAAGTATCAAAGAGAAATAAAGAAATATATAGTGAAAGCTGACGATAGCCACCATGCTTGACTGGAAACGCTGTCACTTTGTATACATAAATGTAAGACTGCTAAGTGGTACACACGTGGGGAAAGCCCAGGCAGGTCATTACAGGGTTAACAGCGAGTCTGTGAGCAGCTAAAGTGCACGCCACTTTTGAGAATAAAAATAGTGTGTACCTTATTAAAAAGCCGCCTGACAGGGTCAGCAGCCCCGTCACAGAGTACCTACCAAGAACAATTTCAATTTTAATAGGTTTTACTATGTATTTCATAAGCATGCCCATTGAAATTGAGTCATCAAAGCCTCCTAGCTCCTCCAAGACAGATTTTAGCCCGAGAGCTTGGAGTAATTATCCAAGTGCATGTTAGCCTGTGTAGCCATTTCAGCCTCGTTCATCATTTCAAACAGCTACAGACTCTGCCTGCTAATTTCTTCCGATGGATTAGCCGTTCTCACTTGTCTATCTCTTTTTTTTCCTGGGGGGTGAAATATTGCCTCCTTCCTACGTTTTAATAAGCCGAGCAGGCACGCACCACTGCACAGCTCCTCGTTCCTATTTCTTACAGCTTAGAGAATGATGTTCTTGGGGGAAGAGATGCAAAGGTGAGAACTTAGCCTTCTCTTCCTGCAGCCTGCAATCAGCTGCATTGAAACACTGGCTGCAGGTGCGGTCCTGGGTTGTTCTGGCCTTATTTGCTCCCAGTCCAGAATCGGCAGCTCTTCCTTCAGTGTTTCTGTGTCTTTGTGTGCTCTTTATTTCCCTCCCCCTGAATCCCTCCTCTGCTCCTCCTGTCTCTGTGTCTCCTCCCCATAAAGAAGCCAGGATTCACAGAGCTATTCATTTCAACATAGAATTTCCTCAGTTCCTCACTGTAATGACCCTCTTTAAGCCTTTTAATTTGGGAGTTCAAGAATTTCTTTATTCTCTGACCTCCCGGTGAGAACACACAAAGTCTCCTGCTGGGATCACCCTCCTTAGGCAGGTGGTATAAAAAGGAATCCCAGCAGCACAAAAGACAGTTTGCTTCTATCTCTACATTTTAGAAGCTTGTGATCTCTTCGGGCCTCTGTCTTCTCAGTCTTATCATAAGTCAAAAACCAAGGCCTGTGGTGGGAAATTATCAAGCATTAACTGGGAGGGCAGCTCAGTGGCAGAGCTACATAGGAAGTAAGAGGTCCTGAGGTTGATTCCTAGGAAGGGATGGTGAAATCGTGTGTGCTCATCATACAGGAGAGAACTCTGCACATAGATCTGGCCATGTATCTTTTGTCCTTGGTAATTGAACAGATGGGATTTCTACCCTGCTTGCCCTTGCAACCCATGTCCATTAGCACTCTGATAGCTTTATGGAGGATTTTATGGAATGAAGGCAAGGCTTGGAGGCTTGCTCGCTTCATGCATCTCCAGCATCCACAGACATCTCCGCTTAGAAGACATCTGAAGGTCCGCAGCATCATTTTAGATGGCGCCTCCTGATACCTTTCCCTGACCCGGCTTTGTCCTGACACTAGTTTGAAAGACATGGATTGGAAATAGGAAACTGACCCTGGTATCCAGAGTCTCAAGCAGGTGGACTGCTCCTCAGATAAAAATCTTCAAACAAGAGCAAAGGTAGGTTTTCTAACCTTTAGAAAAACAAAACAAAACAAAACAAAACAAAACAAAACAAAACAAAACAA
>JANHMN010000009.1:69916092-69923592 GCA_030674055.1 Rhabdomys pumilio
AAAACAAAACAAAACAAAACAAAACAAAACAAAACAAAACAAAACAAAAACGTTACCCCATTTGACAATTTAAGGAAAAACTCCCTTGACTCAGCTCTAGAGTTATAATGTATTTTTTGATAAGTGGGAGATGGATAGTTTTTATCCAGATTGAGAGGAAGTATAAAAGACAGTAATTGGTAATTCACAGCGAGAGTCACTGCTCTTGGGTTATTCTCATGAGAGGTTTTGTAGATGTGCTATGATTTGGAATTATGTTCAGAAGAGCACTGTCTAGGAGCAGAAACTTGAAACCAGTGGATTTTTCTTTTCTTTTCTTTCAGACATGTCAAGCATCCATACTCTTCATTTACCCATAAATTATGTAGGTGGATAAAATCCCCATCATTAGAGAATGACCTTGGTGTTAGGACACATTGATATTATGGGTGATGTTCTTTGAATTTTTGCAAATTTTTGACATTAGTTATGGTTCAGCGCCAGTATCAAGATCATTAGTATTGAGTCAAGTACTTCTGTGCTCACCAGGTACTAATTAAAATGACGTGTCTGACTATTTATGTATATTTCATCCCATGAGACAAGACATATGTATAAAATATATATTTCATCTTCAGTTTTCCTTCTTTCTGCATTATTACGTCTTTATTTTTTGCTTTTGGTAATAGCCATTTAACACTGGAAAAGAAAAGGCATGCTCCTCAAGACCCTGCCAGAGAAGAATCTGCTTTATTCGACCTTTTAAGGAAAATCCCCATCTTGTGTGTTGCCCAATTTGCTATCTCCCCCACCCCACTGCAACAGAGCAAACCATCTTAAAACAGTCTTACTGTGCTTTGTTCCGTTCAGGGTTGAGGACTTCATGCTAACTAAGCACTAAATGTCTCTTCTCAAAACAGTAGTAGCTTTGTTTGTTCTACGGAGCCAGAATTCTGTAGTGAAGAAGGATGCTTGGTAAATGCATATCCATTTATGCAGAGATGCATGTTGTGAATGTGTGCAAGATGTAAGTTTCATGGAAATCAATTTAGAAAATTATTTGCACAATATTAAGGCCGTGTCAAATAGTGTGTATACCATTTGCTGTCGTCGTCGTCATCATCATCATCATCATCATCATTATCATCATCACCACCACCACCACCACCACCATCATCAAGACTGGCTTTCTCTATGTAGCCCTGTCTGTCTTGGAACTCACTCTGTAGACCAGGCTGGCCTCAAACTCAGAGATCTGCCTGCCTCTGCCTTCTGAGTGCTTGGATTAAAATGTGCAGCACCACTGCCCGGCTCATGTTACGTGTATTTTGAGGTGTTACTTTAAAAGATGTTGATCATTTTAAGAAATAATTTTACTCTGTTTCTTATGTATGTGTGTGCACATACACGTGTAAGTGTATGAGTATGAACACATGACACAGCATGAATGTGGAGGTCAGAGGACAACAGGCAGCAGTTGGTTCTCTTCTACTGTGTGGTTACCAGGGACTCAACTCGGGTTGTTATTCTTGGTATGACGACCCTTCACTGTCCAGTCTTAGTTGCCCTAAAACTTGTGATTTTTACAGCAAATTTACTCTATCACTAAGAATTTGTTATTGTCATCCACAATTCAGGCATCTTCCAACTCTGAGGATACTTGCTAAGTATCTCCAGATTCTCCAGACAGCAGGGAAAGTGGCCCCCTGTTTAGGATGTGACTCATGCATGCCTCCTGGGAAAGCGGGTAAGCAAATGAGCTCCATTAATTCAATTATTCATAAACCCACTGTTGAGTGTGTCCATGATTCCCTGACAAATACCAATGCTTAAAACTAGACTGAGAACCCAAGTTCCTACAAATGGCCAGCCATAAAGAAAAACAGCTAGGCATGGTGGCATGAAGCCTTTCATCCCAGCACTTGGGAGGCAAAAATTCTGTGAGTTTGAGGCCAACCTGGTCTACTCTACATAGTGAGTTCTAGGACAGTAAGGGCTACCCAGAGAGACCCTGTCTCAGAAAATAACAACAAAAAGAAAAAAAGAACATGAATGGCTTGCTAATTATTCTTTGTCAATGGAGGCATTATGGTTTGTCCTTTAGATATATCTTATTATGAAGAAGGAGTGGGGCATGTTATAGGGAGGAGTGACAAGAAAGGTCTTTAAACACTAGCTCATCGCTGAACATGGAAGAACAGAACCCCAGTATTTGCATATCTTTTAACAGTTCATGAGTGAATATATTTGTGGACTTTTAACAACTTTGCTCATTTGCACGTGGAGGATGGTTTCTTTATTCACATATTGTCATTTTTACTTTACAGTCATTGATCTAAATGAAAGCAGCGCACACTCGAGAAGATGTCTGAGTTACTCTTGTTACCTCAGTGGGTATCGCTGTTCCTTGTAGCTTTCAGGACTGTGAACAAGGCTGTGTAAATTTCCCTGGGACTAACCTGTCCTGAGATTGACTAGAGAAGTCTTTAAGGAACTTGACTTTCCTAAATGATAAAAATCTGAATTTCCTTTTGAGATAGAATTTTGCTGCATATCCCAGGTTAGCTTCAGACTCAGCACACAGCCCATTCTGATTTTGAACTAGAGATTTTCTTGTGTGTGCATCTTAAGTACTGAGAACGCGGGCATATGCCACCATGCTTTTAAACTTGTGTGTTCCATTCACCTTAAAGCCCATCTCACTAATATCAGGACTACTCAGGTCCTTTCCTTGCTCCTGCCATGAGAATCAAGCAGACAGATGGATAATGATAAACAGCATACTTATTATAAAGTTTAATATTATTTTTTTAAAGATTTATTTTTATCATTTTATGTGCATGCATCTACACACACACACACACACACACACACACACACACACACAGGTGTACATAAGTACAGAACTTATCGGATTCCTATAGAGCTTGAGTTACAGGCAGATGTGAGCCTCTTGGTGTGTGTGCTGGAAATCAAGCTTAGGTCCTCTGGAAAAATAGTACATACACTAAAAAAACTGATCCTTCCCTTTTCACCCCTAATACTATTTTCAAAGAAGCTCAATTAAGAACACAATTCAACTTGTGTTTTTAGAACTTTGATATTGCGTGCATGTCCGATGGAGGCATGCATGTCAGATGGTGGCATGAGATGCCAGCTTTCTTTCCTTTTTGTTGCTTTTTCTTGGTATTGTAGAACATATCCTGCTGTCTCTCTGCTAACAGATAAACTTTAGAGTAATACTTGCTGATATAAAGCTGCAGCAATCTCTACCAAAGATGGAATCCAGACACCAAATCACAGAGACATGTGTCCTACCAGAATTAAAATTACAGCTGTATTTGAAGACAGAACTGCAAGATTAGATTGGGTACACGTTACCTCCCAGTGAATAAATATTTAACTCCAGCTGTAGCATTGGTGATAAACACATTCAGGGAAACAGCTGAACAGAGCATCGACAAGACTTACTTTATCAAATGAAGTTCTTGGATGTCACTGTACAGTCACGTCATACTGTAGTTCTGTTTGAGGATATCAGCCATCCTTGTCTACAAGGTAGCAAATGTTTCATGTTGAACAAAACTATACCGGAGCCACAGTGTGCACATTAGTTTCTTTTCTCTGACTGTGACTAAATATCCAACAAAGGAAACTTAAGGGAAGGATCATTTTGGATCAAGGTTTGAGAGCGCATGCTGGGTAAGGAAGGTTCATTTTGGATAGCGACATTCTGGGAAAAGAATGGTGGAAACAGAAGGGAGGATGGGGAGAGAGGGAGAGAGGGAGAGGGGGAAGGGGAGGGGGAGGGAGGGAGGGAGAGAGAGAGAGAGAGAGAGAGAGAGAGAGAGAGAGAGATCCTACTGTGTAGCTCTCTTCCCCTTTGTATGCAGTCCAGAACCTCCAGCCTGTACACTGTGTCCCACATTGAGGGCAGTTCTTCTCCTCAATGATGCTAATCTAGGAACTCCCTCTTAATCACACTCAGAGGCATCTTGCCGAGATGACTCTAGATCCTTTAGAGTTGATTTTCAGCTTGCAGTATCTCAGGGTATTGTTAGCTTTTGTGAATATCAGGAGGAAAAATGACCAAAAAGAGGTGATTCTTTTTTTTTTTTTAAACTGTCAGTGAAGTCTCCAGCTGTGGAATGTTGCTTCTATTTGGTTATCTTTTGAGATATGGTGTCTATGACAGGGACACTGATAGGAGGTTTGTGCTGAAGTGTTTCAGTCCCTCTTGCTAGAGCACAGTCTTGAGACACTATAACTTAGGAGCAGCAGATATTTCGTTGTAATGGTGTGGTTCCCACAGGCTGAAAAATCCCAGGTCATGGCTTAGTTCTTCTGGTCTTTATATTATTGGCAAAAGTCTTCAGCTGGTAAATGGGTTCCTAAAGACGGGAAGGCTGGAAATAGACTCATGTATGTGCCTGGTGACTTGATGGGGTGTCTGGGAGGTCAGATTTGGCGGAGAAGTCACTAAGTCACCCCCTGGAGCTTGTCATGTTCATTCTTTAATATGAAAATCCAGTCAGAGAGGCTTCCTAGATTCTCCCAGAACCAGAATCATGAGAAAACCAAGAGAAACTAACCCATCTTTCTGAGCCAGAGTTGGAAGTCTTATACTGTTTCACTCCTCTATATGTTCTGAGCAAATTCTAAGTTCTAGGAGAGGGAATTCGACCCAGCTCTGGACAAGGAGGTGATAAAGGAGCTCATCACCATCTAAAGAAAAATCTCCATAAATATGGAAGGAAATACCAAGGACTTTGAAAGATCGTCACTCTACAGACACACATAGGGAGAAACAGCTGGTGACAAACTTTCTGCCTCAAGTTGACTTATAATGGGAGACACAGTAGCAGTTGAGTCTACAGTAAGGATATAGTCACTAAATGTGTAGAAAGAAAAAATAACCCGCTCGTTCCTGTAAACATATCCTGCACAGGAGAAAGCATCTGCCGCCTAAGATTCTGAGGTGAGGTATGTAGAGAGTTTTCCATGAGGCCACTGACTTCGTAAACCCCTATGAAAATGATCCAATCAAGAGGCTCCTTCCCGTGACACTCTCAGGAGGGTGGGTTGCCCGTAGGTCGATGTAGGAGTGAAACATCAAAGTGTTTATATCCAAGCTGTGGCACATGTGAGATGCTAAGATTTTTTATTCTTCTCCAGTACTGTATTTTTTGTTGCCTATAAAGTAAATTACTGATGTCTTTTTTTTTTTTTGATGGTCTATTCCAGAGATTTTAAATGTATAGCTAAGTTTAAAGAGTCGTACAGTGGGAAATAATATATTTAACCAAAGTTCTACAACTAACATTTTGCTATGGTTTTTGCAATCAATCACAGGCATTCTTCTATGTTGGCATACTAGGCTTATTTGAAATGTATATACTCATGCTAGAACAAACCATGAAAAGATCCATTTCAGAACTCCGTGGAACCAAAAGGAAACTTCCTGTTTCCTGACTGCTGTCTCCTGCGTTGAGGTAATGTGCCTCTAGTGTTTGCATATGCTTCCAATGCTCGCCCAGCATCTGGCAGAGCATTGAAAAGAATTTGCATTGAGACACCATCCCAGGCAGTGTCTGCTCAGGCTTCACAGTAATGTCTACAGCTACACATAAGGTCAGTGGTTCCATTTCTAATTTAATTAGTTATTATTTAGGAAATACTAGTTTAGAAAGAAAAATGGGTACCAATGTTTGTTCGTTTGTTTGTTTTTAATTAAGAAACAAGGCTTACCCTATGGAGTAAGCCTACATTATAGCCAAATTCTGTGAACGTTTAGTTTCATTTTGGGATATTATATATTAATATAATATCATGTAAAAAGTAGATGATTCTATGGCGTAAGCATCTCCAGATATTTGTACAGGGAAGATGAGAACCGTGGCTGTTACGGATACAGTACTCTAAGGGTTAAATTAATAGCAGAAATGATCAAATCCTCGCTTAAAATATGCTCTGTCATCGGAGGGAAAGGAAGGGAAATGACGGGTATTCACATGATTGACAGCCTTTCCAAATACAAGTGTTGCTATAATTAAGCAATAATGTGTGAGCGAGTGTGCGTTGTGACAAATTGGAAGCTTGGTTGATTAGATTGAGCATATAAGCTGTCAGTATAATTATCATATTTTAATCATTTTTCTCCATTTTTTTTTTTTTTTTACAACGGCATTGTCTTCAGCCTCATTTGGCGCTTATTAGATTGATGTTCTTGGAGGGATCGCGCAGCGTAAAACATGTCCTCAAACAGGATGAACTTTAGATAAGGTTGCAGCTGTATCTATAAACATTTATAACAGTCGCGGACGTGTCTCTTCTTGCTTCTCCTACCGTGTCTCTTGGGTTGAAGAAAAGTTTCTCATTCGTGATAAGAAAGAGTGAACCTGAGCACGTGCCATCCCCCGTGCCCCACGGAGTGCTGCTGGTTTTCGATAAAAACACATCGAAGGTTTATAACAAAGATCTTTAGAGTGTCATTTATGGGTTTGGTCTTCCTTAGTCACAAATGTTGAATTTGCTAGCCACACAGGAAGGAAATTTAGGGGCAATTAGAGAAAGGGTTTTACTTGACTCAGGACCACTTCTGGGACCACAGAGGAAGTAATAAAGGAAGGGCATGATACTCTTAGGATCTTGCATTTAAATAGAGCACCTGAATGAAGAATACACACACCTAGAAGCTGGAATAATCTCCATGTCTAACTTATAAACCACTTCAGTACTGGGAATGCAGCTCAGTGGTACAGCACATGGCTACATCCTTGAGGTCATACATTTGATTCCCAGCACTGAAGAAAGAAAAAGAAAGAAAGAAAGAAAAAAAGAAAGAGAGAGAGAGAAAGAAAGGAAGGAAGGAAGGAAGGAAGGAAGGAAGGAAGGAAGGAAGGAAGGAGGTGAGCTCAGCTGGTAGAGCATGCTCTGCAAACCCAATGACCTGAGTTTAAACCCTTAGAATGAGTATCAAAACAGAGCTAGCATGGTGGTACATACTTGTGTCCTCAGTTCTGGGAAAGCAGATCTTTAGAGCTCACTGGCCAACCAAGCTATCTTACTCAGTGACTCCACCTCACAAAACAAAGTGGGATGATGCTCTGGCAAACAACACCAGAGGTTGTCCTCTGGGTTCCATACACATGTAAGTATATGCATGAGCCTGCACCGCTATATCTGCCCACACAAGAACACACATAAACACATTCATACAGTAAATACTGCTGCTTTATGCCCTGGACCGCCTGCCCCTACCTTACTTGCGCTTAGGGATTGGGGATGATGTGTCATGAAATCAGTGACTCAGATATGCTCCTGAGAACACCGCCGAAAGCCCATTTATTAATCCTTTGGGGCTCCCGTTGTTAAATCTACCTATATCCCATTGGTCCCAAGCAAGCGTGTCTTCCAAGTGGCAGTTCGAGATTGGCTGGCATCGTCTAGGTCACCAATCTTTAGGCTCCAGGGAGTCTTCAATTAGGTAATCACACAGAAGTTGCCTCTGAGGCTGCACGG
>JANHMN010000009.1:69928592-69952011 GCA_030674055.1 Rhabdomys pumilio
TTTGCCTTATAGTGTAAGGATTCTAGTAAAAGAAATAGCTCTCATGCAAGCAAAGAATAAAGCCATTTCAGGTAGCAGTAAGTATTAGGAAAAAAACAGGTTAATATCCAGAGAATGACTAGCCTTGGAAACAGGCAAATGAGAGTAACATTTATATCTTTGTAGCATTAAATAGTCGGGACATATTTACGACTGTCAGTTGAAAAGTTAACGTCATCTCTGAGAATCCTGGTTCTGTGCATTGTACAGATGTCAGAGAGGGAAGACGCACATGCTGATCAGAGGAGTTACAGCCATTTTGGGGAAGACAACTATATAATTAGCAAATAGTGATATAGAAAACGAGAGGCTAGAGGTAAATATTATAGGACACAACAGGAGGGAGAGATGCTGTGGTTAGGGGTGAGCAGGGAGGATGGGATTGAGAGGATTGTAAAAATATGTCACTTTACAGTAACACCATCAGAAAACCAAATGTTCAAGATTATTGTTAACATGATAATGGGATGCCTGTTATCGGTCCCCGTATTTGATCTGTTACAAATTTCTGACATGCTTCTGTATGTGGAATGTATCATTGCAAGCTCAGGGCCCATTAATATGAGTACATGGCTCAGCAGCAGATGGTCTCTCTCGGCACAGACGTTATCAATGCAGATCTTAGCTGCTCAGACATTACCCGTTCCATGTAGCTACGTTCAGAGCATGGACCCCTAGGGTTACTTAATGGTAAAGGTTTGTATTATGTGAGTCTCTCTCTCTCTCTCTCTCTCTCTCTCTCTCTCTCTCTCTCTCTCTCCCTCCCCCCCCTTCCAACCAACACACATAATTTTTCAGAGTGCATGATATCAGGGCACATTTTGCAATAACTATTTTTACGAATATATTGCAATCCTTTCCATTTCTCTTCTTTCTTTCTTTCTTTCTTTCTTTCTTTCTTTCTTTCTTTCTTTCTTCTTAAATTTGAAACAAAGTGCGTGCTGCCCACTCCCCTATGCTGGCGATCAAACCCACAGCCTCAGGAACGTGCTCTCCTGCTGAGCTATATGTATTCGTAGCATATGCCTTCTTTTGGGAAGAAGTGACTGATACCGAAGAGGAAAAAATAGGAAGCATTTTACTTTGATCGTCTACTTGTTTCTTTAAAAAGATAGATATTGATGTGAAGCTGTGCAGCAGACACAGAAGAGGCAAGCAAAAACGTTGCCTCCCCCCTTTCCTTGGATATTGCAAATAGCAGAAGGTTCTCATCAGGGTGAGCTAGGATGTTATAAGGGCCAAGCATGGGGGCACCATCTAAAGAGTCCTTTAATGCCAGAGTTAAAATATGCTCATTTTAAGAGAACAAAACCAGTCAGTTTATTTGAGGAAAATCAGCATCTACCTTAAGAGACACAGAATGCTAATAGTTCTCGAAACTGCATTGATACTGGCTTGTGTTACTAACTCATAAATCTTTGCCAAGAAATGATTATCTCCAAAGCAACTGGAATATTGAAACACAGAGCAATCGCATAACAGTCTATTTAGAAAAGTGTTATGTTGCTAAAAATGAAAGATTTGTTGTTGTTGTTGTTGTTGTTATTATTATTATTATTATTATTATTATTATTATTATTATTATACCCTCATTCCTGAAATAATCTGACTCTAAGAACATAGCGCAAAAGCTCTCTTTGGCTTGTGAGAATGTCATCTTGTCATGAACAAATTATCAGAAGCCATTCTGTGTGAGAACAGTCCTTACCCTCTACCAGGAGCCCTGGGCACTTAGAATGTCCTTCTGAAAAGACACACTGCACATTCACAGAAGATTAGGAACCTGCCTCCAATACTGTATGAACAGCATAAAGGAGAACCCTGCATTACAGCACAGCCCACCTCCTAGTTCAGCTCTTAGGAAACAAGGAACAACCAGATGTTGATATATGGCACATCTGGCACTGCAGAAGGATTTTTGAGATGAGGAAGACAGGAGCCATTGGTTTTTTTTGGTTTTGTTTTTGTTTTTTTTTTTTTTTTCATCAGTGCTATTTTCTTCAGGGCTCCTTGCCGGACCATAGATAAAGATCTCAAACAGCCCCAAACAGAAACAAACTCAGTGCCAGCGTTCTGCCTGTATCAATGTATCAATGTATCAATGTATTAATGTATCAAGCTGGGAATTCAAAGCAATTGACAGAATGCATTAAAAAAATTGTCAACAATTTTCACATTGTTTGGTCAAATCTTATAAGGAACATAAATTATGCAACAGCCATCGCCTCTGGCTACCTCACTGTACAGGAGTGAGGAAACATGTAGAAGATGATTTCAGATTGTGCAGACATTGTTAGTTTTATATTTTGAAATTTAGGGGCTAAAGAAAACACCAAAGAGTTCCTATTATTCTTATATAGCTGTATTTTAAAGAATTATTTGAGGAACATGATAAAATTGAATGAGTGATCTGAGGAAAGTATTACCTTACAAAACAATGTTGCTAATCTTTACTAGAACCAACCATTCTATCTCTTGAACATCGTAATTTCAGCTAATATGGAAAACTCCATTGCAGTATGCTGCCAGTCAGTTTGCAATACATAATGTGAACTTATTTCAGATCATCTTAATAAAAATAATATTCAAGGTTGAGAGGGTAACTTTTATTATTAATTTTGTTCTATAAACTATTTTAACATGTATAAGAAACCAGGATTGCCTTTAAGGTTTGAAGTATTTCTCTTGTCTTTTTTGTCAAAAACGATTTTAAATCTCTTGTAAGTTTTTTTTTTTATTTTTAAAATTTGTTTATTGGGAAGACTTGAGGAAGGTTGATTTTGCTTCCAAGAATGTAATATAAAACTCATTCCTGGTGGGTTGATTTTGTCAGCATTAAACTATTTCTAACTGCATATTATTATCATGTAAAATATTTCCTCTAACTTTGAATCTCTTAAAAAATATCTTGAATAAAAAAATTTTTTTAGGAAATATTACCACAAAGTCTCCTCCAAGTAAAATCACTAGGAAGTGATGAGTGTGACCAGCAAATTTTCTGAGACAGACAGACAGACAGACAGACAGACAGACAGACAGACAGAATGTCTTTTATGAAGGTACCTTGAAATACCGTTCTTTTGGGCAACTTCTCCTCTTAGCCACCAGATGTCAGACTTTCATTGTAAATTTGAATTTCTTGCTCCCACCGCAGATGCCTTTTTTTATTTGTAAATGTTCTCTATTCTGTAACTATTTCTCCTCAGTTCCGGCCCACAGCTTGAGAACTTGACTTTGAATATGAAAATAAAGCCACTCATTTGAGCTGCTTTTGTGCATGCACGCACGCAGGTGCAGCTCCTGTTGGGGCATTCTGGTTCCAGTTTATTCTTCCTGATTTGAGTTTTATATTTAAGATTTCTTTACATTTATGGTATACATCGGTAACTGTTTCCTTTTAAAAATTGGCATGCATTTATGTCACAAAATGTGACTATTTTAAACAAAATATAGGAAATATGAGTCATTTATTTTTAAGAACATCAAATTCAGGGTTTTTTGTTGTTGTTGTTGTTTTTTGTTTTGTTTTGTTTTTCTTACAAAATGAAAGCTAGGTGGGCAAGTACTGTGTTTTTCATATAAAGCCCGGCACCAGCATCTGCAACAGTTATGCAACATTTTCGAGTGTTCTCATTTGATAAACATCATTTAATTTAATTAACGTAATTTTATTTGGGAAAAAGTAAACATCCGATCATTTGTTGTATATGCTATGATTCAGATGCATACATGTTATTAAAATACAAATTTATCCTTTCTTTGAGTGACGTATAAAGTGTTGTGAGTGGTGAATTAGTATGTCTCTCGTAGATGTCCTTAAAAAATTATGACATTTGCTTCTGTGCATTTTATCAATGCATTTCAGCTCCTGAAATGCACTGATAAAAACATAGCCTAAGACGTCTTACAAAGGCTAGAGACAGTCTTGTGGCACAGGCTTTATGTGCATTAAGATTTTCAGACTTTCTTACTTAACAATCTGATTCTATGTGAAATCTACATTCAGTGATGTTGTGAAGGATATCACTGGGGCAAGACAAAACCGGCAAAGGCTATTTTCTGTTTGAATCACTCAAATGGTGATTTTTAAAAAAGATGAAATCTTTGCCACATGAATTTAGTATGTTTTAGTATTATTCATAATGGTAAATTGTAAAGTTACTGGCCAGTCACACTGAGTTAAAAGGAAGGAACTGTGAAGAATACAGGCTTCTGCCCTGCGGGGAACTCTCATTTAGACCTGTCTCCCCACCCCGTGGAAAGCCCTGTCTCTGGCTGTGAATGAAAAGAACAGAAGAGATTGCTCTCTGTCTGCGGTTCTAAAACTTTATTTCTTGTTATTCTTCCGAGTTGAAAACTGTCAAATTCTGGACTCACTAAGACCAGCTTTGTTGGTTCTGATTTCCTTTGTGAAGGTATTTGGTTGTTGTTCATTTTAAAGAGTTTTATAGAATAATGATGTAAACAAGGACTTTGTTATTTCATACACATTCATTAGTACATCTCACATAACTTTCCCAGAGTTCTGGGACTCTTTCTATTTGTGGTTGGCTTTTCTTTTACAGCTACAAAGTATCTTTCTTTTAAAAAATAAGCTATATTCCATGTGACCTCTTAAAGAATCTCTATGTATGTCTTAGTAAGCAAATAAAACTAAGCCTTCACTTGTTGGTAAGAACTCCATCCTCACTACAAGAACCATCCAAAAACTTGAATACTTGTCAAAGGTTTATTTTGTAATCCTGAGGTCAGTATGCTTTCCTGTGATTTATGCAGGGGCTTTGCTGGTTACAATCCATCCTCTGCTTATAATACATGGGTCAGTCTTAGAGTTACAGAAAGGCATGCTAACTGTTACAAAGCAGACTGGCAGAGAGATTTTTGAAACATGTGAAAGATGTAGGTCATATAATGTATAAGAATCCTATTATTTTTCCAAACAGACTTGTAGGGCTGCCCTGAAAATATGAAATCACAAAACGCATCCTATGTTGAGCAGTATTTGCACAGTTAAGAATAAAATTATTTCCACTCTATTATCTCCCATACCCACTTTCCACGTATAATTCCACAGCAGTAAAATAACACAAATAATGTCGAGCTGTAAACTCTGACGTCTGAAGCTTCCACCATGAAGCCCTCCATTGTAGACCCAAATAGAAGAGACTTGGCATGGAGCACATTTGCTGCGTACTGTGACGTTCTAGCCTTTAAAGGTACATGCAACGCCCAATGCTATTTAAAAAAAAATCCATATGCTATTCTGAAATGGAAAAACCGCATTTCCAAGTGAAAGGTAAACAACATTCAGGGGGAAACTCTGCATTTTTGGAGGATTATATACCTCCAAAGTGGATCATAAAGAATTCTTTTCTGTCCTAGTATTTTGGACACTTGGGAAGATGGACAGTGCTTTTTCTTTTTTCAGGATGAAGTAGAATTTTTACTTTACAAATCACTTAACAGATATTTAAAAAAAAAAGCTGTGGCTCACCTCTTCTGCTTATGTTATTTTTTACAATTGTTGCAAAGATTTTTTTTTAAAGAAATTCTTGATTATGAACTTGATCGTTTTGTCCATGGCAGAAAAAGATACTTTCTGAAGGAAAAATAACACTTTGTCAAGAGACATTTTAAATGCCTTTGAAAGTAGCATGAAATAAATACAGGAAAATGTAGCTGCACCCACAGAAGGCTCCCTGCTTATGAAACATAACTCATTAAGCTAATATGTCATTTCTGACTTCCCAGGGCTCAGCTCCGGGAGGGTGTTTCTCTGGAGGGAAAAAGAAACTTTGAGCTTTCCTGTCAACTTGATCTGGCCGATGGGAGTCTTGATCTCCCCGTCCTAATATCTTCAAGTGCTGGGAAATCTAATTCATTAACTTTTCCAAATGGTTTTAAAAGTTTTCTTTCATCAGGGACCATTTCGACCTTCGTTATCCATATGAGTCTAGAGATCAGAAATACAATTGATGGTAACTGAGAGCCATCAGTCAGTCACCCAGAAGCCTGCCCTATGCGACTATATGCTGTCCAGGCAAATTATATTTGGACAAAAAAAAAAACCCATATTTTAAATGAAATGTTAGGAAGCTGTGATGGTAAGTATTTTCAGATCATAATGACACGAGTTAAATGTTTATATTCTAAAAATGAAACACAAAAGAATATTTTGAAATGTGCTCACTGTAGAATATGTTTGAAAATAGCCCCAGAAAAAGGGCCTATGTTTCATTTTACATTTATATGCTTAATTGAAATACTAGGAACACACCACAGTCCTCTGAAATGAGCACACTTCTGCGTAGGATGATTGGTTTCCTCAAGTTACTTCAAAACTATGGGAGAAATCTTTTTTAAAAAAATGTCCTTGTTTAGACAAAAATGAATAAAATTTACATGTATTTTTCTACTGAATGGATTCATTAATATTTAGAATATTGCCAAAGAATGTATTACAAATAGCCTAAAGGACAGTGATCATTAACCAAAATTGATTTTTAAATGACAATTTTATTTACAACATATAAACGTTTATAGCCATTTGTTACAACGGAAATGTTTTGTGAGTCAGTATAAAATATTGAGTTCGTAAAAAAAAGTGTCTTTTTCAGTTCAAAGTTAGAATGCACTGGAGTTTTTAGTATACAGTAAGTAGTTTAGACAGCTGCTAAACATTGAGACAAATGAAGAGTTAATTTTAAGGTTGTCTGTGCTTATGGGTGCTGACCCTGAATTCTGTAGACTTAGAATTTATGTTTTCTTATTTTTTTTCACATAGCTGTAGTATATCTACCAAAAGGGAGAGATGCACAAATTAGAAATATTTCAAATATTAAAAAAAAAAATCATTGCTTTCTTTCTCTTGGTCAAATGCGACATCAATAAGATGGGACAAATTAGTAAATCTCTGTGGTTGACAGCTTTAAAAGAAAAAATTAACTCTAAAATCAATTTTGGATGACAGCATTGGTGACGATCATCATGAAAATCTGTCAGACATTAAAATCCAAACGATAACAGGAGATGATGCGATAAGATCCGTTTCTCAGGAACGTTCCCTTTTCTATTAGCTCTGCCTGTACCTTTTGACACTTAGAGGTTAGACCTAATAAACTCCACTACTTTACGCACTTTCTGAAATTATAAATCTTACAAAGGTCCTTAAACAAACAGAATAGTATTCCAACCAAACAGACATTTCAAACCATACCTCCACATAGGATATCTTTAGGAGGCATGCAAGAACAAATCACAGCTACATCTTGCAAGTTTTGCATGACAATAAGCTTACCATGGAGTAATGACAAATATATCTTTCATTACACGGGTTTATTTTCATTTGGTGCTTGAAACAGAAAGCATCTACACATAGATGCATGCTAGCCTTGTAGGAAAAAATAATTCTCTCTCTCCAGGAATTATCAAGATCCTGAAATCCAGGTACCCATTATTCCTATATGTGAATCATTAAGAAACATGTGTTGGGCAGCGATTTCACCAACTAGCACTTGGGATAAATACATATTCTCCCAATTCTGAATTGGCTTCTCCCTGCTCTCTGTCCCCATCTGTGGCCGAAATGTCCCATTCTCTTATTTTCTTAACCATCCCTCACCTTAACCAACAAGGTTAAGTTACCAATCCTGGCCCAGAAACATTTTTTATAGTCAGTTTACAAGAATATTAATTTATTTAGGGATGTTAACTATGACAGTCCACTCTGACACTGTTACATTTATTCTGTATTTGAGACATCTACCACCTCTCTCTCTCTCTCTCTCCTCTCTCTCTCTCTGTCTCTCTCTCTGTCTCTCTGTCTCTCTGTCTGTCTGTCTCTCTCTCTCTCTCACACACACACACACACACACACACACGCACACACACACATAGAGAGAGAGAGGGGGGGGGAGAGAGAGAGAGAGAGAGAGAGAGAGAGAGAGAGAGAACGTCAGACACTGAACTCTTTGAAGGGCAACTTCAAAATCACCTTCTGTACCTGCAAACGTTAACTTTAATCTTTAAAACCGGGTGCTTTCTGGTGAATACACTGTGTGTTAACAAATGGTTTCTCTGCAGTCTGTCAACAAACAAAACCTGTTTCAAAGCACTCTAAGCATGCTTTGGGACCTGTGTGTTTTCTCTCTCACTTCCACCACGTTTTTGATAACTTTCAAGTCCAATACACTTCGTTTTAATGCCCATTTCTTGAGCAGAATTTTCAAGAAAAATAATATGTGGATAGTCACCCCTAAAGATGGTTTAAAATTTTTTTCTCATTTGCACAGCAAGATTTAATTTCCATCCCTTAAATATGACGAATTGCTGAGATTTTCTTCAGTTAATGCTTTTAACAGCTCCCAATAAACTTCATTAATCAGGCAGCTCAGGCCCAATGTGTAGCCTGGAAACAGCTAATTTGCTTGATGAGACCCCGACTTTAGTGAATAAACAGGTGTATAATCTGAGGGCTTTATGGCCTTAATTACAGTCTAATCAGTTCAGCGGTTGAGGGCAAAAAAAAGAAAGAAACGGGGATGGGGGAGACTCTTTTTCTAAAAGGAGGCAGCCGCACCCTTCCTTACACTTGGGCTACTGGCCTCCATGGCTTCTTCCCCGTGTTTCCTGCCTTCCATTCTCCGTTCTGTTTTTCACCAAGGCCTTCCTCTCTGTGGTCCCTGCTGCAGCCGCTTCCTATGCTCTCCCTCAAAGCCAAAGCCGGGCTGGCTTCCCCATCTCTGGCAGAGCACCTCTTCGGATGCTGATGTCTTCCGGGGCTGCAGGGTCACTTTGCTCCCGGCCTCCTCGACTGCTCGCCCCCCCTCACTCTCCCACCTCCCCTCCCCGGCTGAGCACCCTCCCTGTCACCCGTGGGCCGCCTACAAAATCACTTCAAGGGCACTGGAACTTAGAAGGACGAGACAAAGCTTGGGCATATGGTCCAATCCCCAGATGTTGCCTTTCTTCTTCCCAGGCCCACCTCCCCCTTGCCTGCTGCGGGTGCAGCCTCGGGCCCCCATGGCCAAGTTCACCGCCTGGGAGAAGTGACTTCTTTCTGGTTAAGTCTTTTGTTTTTCTGGCCTTCTTTTCTAGCTGATTAGCACCGCCACGTAGAGATTTCCCTGAGCCGAGTGATTGGTGTTTTAATTCTTCAAGAAAAGTGAATAGGATGCAGAAGAGGGACGCGGAAAGACAAAGTGCTGTGCCCAGACAGGACACATCGGAGTGACCTGGGCCCTGGCCACCCTAAGCTGTTGTCCCCAGGCTCTGGTACCTCGCCTGTCCCCGCAGGGGTGGGGGTGGGGGGCGCGGATATGGGTGGGTTGTCTACTCGTGCTACAGATCCAAAGGAAAAACGGAACTAGTCTCAGATCGGAGTCTTGACGCTACCTACTCCTGCTCACCAGGGTGCGTCTTGGCACCTCCGGGCCCCGCCCGCAAGTGTTCCTCGGCTGTTAGGTGACCCCAGTTTGGGCAAGCAGGAACTTCGCGCCTTGGGTGGAGTGGCTGGCAGTCCTGTGAGCCACGCTCTGGGTCATCCTGAGAAAGCTGGGCAGGCAGCGACCTAGTGCACCCAGGACCCGGCAGGAGCATCTAGGCTCCGGACTGTCAACCGGGCTCCACTAGGCTCCCCTATTTCTGCCACCAGACATCCACCCCAAACCCCTTGCGGTCAGCGGGTAGCCCCTTGGTGAGCCAAAATGCTTTCGGCGGAGAGTTACAGAGAGTTACGCACATGCGGCTACCGCAGCTCTGGGTTGAAGGAACTGTTGCCTAAGCACAGACTGGCCGGCAGCTGGCTATTGCACTGCCAAGCCTCCGTCCTCTTAGCCATGATGGATCCGTGAGCGCCCAGAGCCAGCGCCCCCTGTCCCCTACCCCTTTCTTCATCAGCTGCCTTGATCTTAGCAGAACCACCCAACTTTCTTGGAGACCGGTCAACAAAAGCGAAGGGTGCGTGGGTCTTCCGTAGGCAAACAATGAAAAAACCGAGAAGCCTGTTTGCATACGCGCTACCCTGAACCGGGCTGCGGAAGAACAAGCCACCGCGCGCGCATTCAGCGGGACTAATCTTATCTTGCCTGTTTTTATTTGTTTACGTTGAAGGATGACGAAAAGAAACAATACTGCCCAGGAAAAATAAAAAGGCAACCGCAGTCTCTTCCACTCGTTTTCTTTTTCTGAGCATGTCTCAATGTCCTCTGTGAAGCTGCGAACTGTTCAAACAAAAATGCAAAGTCCTAACCCAAGAAAGTGAGATCACACTTTTAGATATTTTGTTATTGTGCCCCCATCCCCCCAACCCCCGCATCTCTGTGATGAGCCATTGTGAATGTTTCTTGTTTTATTTTGATTTGATCTCAAATGTTCAGACCGCTATATTAGTAATCTTTAAAACCTAAGCTCAAAGTATATAAACGCATACACAATAAATTATGATTTTTTTTTTTTACTCTTTTGCAATAGAAAGCAGAGTTCTATGCCAAAGGGCCAAATCAAAGAAAACATTGATTGCTGTCAAAAAGACACTTCACATTGTATTCTCACCCTATATATTTTCAATAAGTGGTCAAATTAGCAGAAAATTATTTCAACTGCCCATGTTATAATTGCAACTTCTTCAAAAGCAGATCATGGCAATAAAGCTAAACCATTTAATCACCCAGCCTGTCATATTTAATCAAAGGTTTGAGAAAAACAATGGGATGTAAAAATATACGTATATGGGGATTTTTTTTTCTTTCTTAAATTTATATTTCATAGTCTCTTTGGACAAAAGCTGGCCCTCGCCCTTTTGTTCTTTTTTTCTTTCATGAGATCATAAAAGAACGAATGTATTGCGGCTGGGTGAGTGAGACATTTCCCGAAGAACGGCCACGCCAGCATCTTCTACTTATCTAAACTAAATTACAGCTTAATAATATCCAGTCTTGCTGCGTGGATGCTCTCGCACACCTGAGTGGCCAGGGCATCTTACTGCCTAATTTCTCTTTTGTATTATGTCTTGGTAATGAAAATACATTATTATTTCTCTTTTAAAAATCCCTCTTTGCCCCCTCCCGTGTCCAAGTTCTGAAAATTCTCAAACCAGCCCAGAGAAATACGAATGCACAAAGCGACAGGCGAAGCAGGCCCTGTGTTCAGCACTCAATCATTTCCTGTCACAGGTGCAGCCACTATGCATTATCCCACCATGATTGATAGAGTGGGTTTGTGCCGACTGGGGGAGCCGAGGAGGCTCAGATGGGGTCCTGTCATTTGGGCTCCATTTCATGCTACCTGTAGGGAAAAGCAAATTCTTTGTGGGGATTGGCTGTTTAGTGAGTTTTAAGTTTTACTTCCTCGTATATAATAGAAAGGTCATATTTCCTAAAAGCCGAGTATAGCTTTAAGGTTGGTCTTAGAATAAACTTCATGCTGGGGGAAAACAAAAGGGTAATCATAACACAACAGACCTTGTTCCATGTCGCCTGACACGTTACAGAACGCACCTACAGCCACGTGACTTATTACCGTCTTAATAATTACTGCTTTTTAGAATCCTAGTGTAAAAACAAAAATAAATAAATGCCATCTACTCCCAGATGGTCACTTGAACTTGATAGCTGTCTCAGAAGACTAAACAGAGGAGTTACTGTTGTTATGAATTAATTCACTAGAAGATGAATTATGGTATTATACTCCATTCAGTAATAAACAGAATCCTTGACTAACATCCAGTTTCAGGTTTGCATAAAAATGCAAGACAAAAAGCAGAATCTTTATCATCTTACGTGTGGCTATCCTTCCCTTTAGCTGGGGTGAGGGTTATTCTGTGTTTTCTTTTGCTGTGATCAGCCAAGATCTTAACTTAATTAATGGAAGATCAAGGCTGACAACCATCACACTCCTGTTATGCAAAACTGTAAAGTCCTCCAGGTCCTTCATTTCTTTTTGAAATGGCTAAAGGCAAAATGATTTGCATAAGGAGATCTCAGATTTTAAAATGTAAAACTTCTTTCAATGGGATTATTAAGTGGCTTTCAACGATACCCACAGATGTTCAGGCACCCACTGCAATGCTTTAATATTGTTCTTGTGGATATATATATATAGTCTAATCGATTGTTTAAAATGACAGAACTGGGGAATTAAATGACTTTTTAAATGTTCCATTTTTAACAGCAGAACATTCTTCTGTATCAATATATCTCATCTCATAACTGCAGAAAATGACATTGTTTTCCTGAAAAATTTTGCTAACAAATTATGATCCCAAAATGTACATTTTAAAAAAGCTGACAAATTATATCCAAAATAAAAGCAGGGCCAGGCACTGTAGTTCATAAATCCCTTGCTAGAAAAGGGACCACATTTAGAAGGATTGTTTTTTCTTTTACAAATTTACTCTGTGATTGAGACAACCTGGCAAGCTCAAGAGTTAAAAAAAAAAAAAATCTGATGGCTCAAATCCTCTCCCATTGGGGTTTAAGGTTTTTATAAGAAAAATTCATAAAGATGCACTAAATGCATACTAACAGCAATTATATAGAAAAATTTCCCTTTTAAAAACAAGATTAAAATGAGAAAGGATAGAGCAATATAGATGTTTCTCAGTCAGCCCTCAGTGTTTAGGAAATTGCTGCACACAGGAGCAAGCAAGCGTCTACACCAACACAACTGTGGAAATATTGTGTGCTCAAACACTGTCCAGCATGACATTTTTAAACGGTGATGTAATAGCTTTATTTTCATCATTTTTTTTAAAGCTGAACTTTAAGTATTCACATGGCACTTAATTATTTAGCTGTTGGGAAAGTGTATTGTCACTAAGATACAGTGTTAAAGCAGCACACACCACTTTATTGCCATTAGCGTTCAGGTGTCCTGGATTCATAGTTAACTCTGCTCTGTTTTATGTTAACCATCAAGCAAGAACAGTAGTCACGATGTATTCATGCTACAGAAAATTCCTCCAACATTTGATTTGTCATCAGATGAAAATTGTCCTTAGAACAACGGAACCACGGTGTTTGAGACTGAAGAAGAATCTATGTGCACCCAGCTCAGGACTTTGCTGTTTTCTTGAAAGTCAGTGATTTCTAGTTTATACTGAGTCACACTCACAATGCTAAAATAACCCAAACCCATTGCCAGTTAAGTGGAACAGAAACTTCCCGAGGTGTCAAAAGAAAATTTGATTGGCACTAGGTGTAAACATGTGCCTGTCTGCTCCGTGGCAGGTAGTTACAATTTTATCTAAATATTGATGTAGATTGTGGTGTAGCTTGGTGGAAGAGTGCTTGCCCAGCACGTTTAGGAACCTGGATTCAGACTCCTAGCACCATCATAAATAAATATTGATGCAGTATTCAAAATTGACTGAAAGGGCAAATAAGACATCATACAGGAGCAAGCTAACCTCTTGGTATATATTTTTTCAAATATATTATGCTAAGTAGTAGACTTGATGCTGCCAGTGTGGCCACTAGGGGAATTTGTTAAAGACCCAGGTGCTGGAGCAGAACAAACATTTTTCCATCTCTGCTGCTTCTGGCCACAAGGACCAAAAGTGGACAGGGCTGATTTTTGAATAACTGGTGATATTGCTTGGTCAATAAAAGCATCCATCCTCTTCCATTTTCCAAATAAAACTGTGTACGTATACAATGGGCCTTTCAAAGAGCAGTGTCATGATACAAGGCAAGAAGGAAAGAAAGAGGAGTATAAGGGAGTTTACAATGCTGAGATTTACATTATGTTCTCAACCAAGGTGAATAATGCCATCTCGCTTGCTGGGTTACGCTTTTGGACGGTTGCAGACACTGTCATGTCCAGCATTTTCAGGTTCAAGGCAGCATGAGACCTATCGACTGTTTCCCTCTAAGTGACTCCAGGGAGACAATGGTTCAGGTACCTAAGAGAAGATAGCATCATAGAGCTCTGAGTTCTTCACCGGAAGACAGGGGTCTCTCTGTACACTCTCTCTCTTTCCCTCCAGTGGACCTCAGTGGAGTTACTCTTTAAGAAATTTAATTATTTGAGAATCTTGTGCATGCATATTCAGTGCTCCTTTATTTCTCTTCCATTTCTCCCCATATCCACACACACCTTTCCCCTTCCAACTTCATGTCTTCATTTTTTAAAAAGTAACCTACTCAGTCCAGTTTTCTCTCCCCATGTAGTCATCCACTGAGCTCAGTGGACTGCCAGGGGACCACACTCGTAAAGAAAATTCTTTCTCCCCTGGAAGCTAGCAACTGTCAGTCACTCCTCAGCTAGGGATGGAGGCTTGTGAGTCCCTCACCACTCTGTTTGAGAATGCTGATGGCTTTGATCTTGTGCATGCTTTTGTGCTGGAGTTCACAGGTACTGGGTCCTGTCATGTTTTGCTCCAGTCCTCCATAAACTGTCTGTGGACGTCTTTCTTCTCCTTTATCAATAATGTTCTGTGGGCCTTGTGGGAAGGGAGTGTAACATAGGTGGTCTGTTTGTAACCAGGGATGGAGTTACTATTTTTGTTTAGTGTCTTACAACTTTATTTTTTCTTTTAGAATTCCATACACTGATATGATGATATATCTAGCCCCTATTTTTCTCCTCCAACTTGCCTGGATCTCCCCACTCCTCCTACGTCTACTTCCCTACTTCAGATTCTCTCTTTTTATTATTTTCTTTCTCCTGTTTTAAAAGTAACCGTCTAAGTGCATTTAGTACTGTCACATGGGTGTGGGGTAATCACAGGGAACTTGCCAGTGACAATAACCCCAAAGAAGAATGATTCTCTCTCCCTTAGTATCGATCAACTGCCAATAGCGTCTCAGTTAAGTCTGGGCCTCTCGAGTTCCTCCCCTAACTACGGTGGAACTCTGTCTGGCTTGAACTTGCGTGGGCTTCATGCAGGCAACTTTAGCAACTGTGAGTTCACAAGTCCATGTTAGATCCAATAAACATCGAATAGCACTTTCCCACTTCCTCTGACCCTTGACCTTCTGCCTTCTCTTCTGAGATGTTCTCCGAGTCCTGGCATGTATCTTCAGCTACAATTTTCTCATTGAAAAATGTCACATACATAGAACTTACTAAAGTAGACTCGCACGCTGACTTATTACTAGTGATAACCATGTGTATATGGGCATGCGTGCACATGTGTCTGGGTAGCTCTCCAACGGCAGCAGCATATGTAGTAATATCAAGAATGTAGAACAGAAAGGACTTGGGTGTCTCTCTGAGAAAAAGACAAATGACACATAGGCAATCAGAGAGGCCTCAGGTGACCATTCAGCCCAACAGATGAACACACGTGAAGTCTTACTGTTGCTCCTTTAGCTAAAAAGTATCTACAAAAAGTTATTGGAGCTGCTATTATAGGCCATGAAAACAAATTGGGTATATTTAGGCAGAGATTCGATTTTTGCAATTGTACAGATGAAACTTTGTTGTCTCAGTCACAACCTGGCTTAGGGTTGAAGCTGAAACAAAGAAACAAAACCACAAGCAAACATCCTCCTTTTCAGAAGGAGATGGGGGAAGACCCATTCAGAGTTGTGCTGCTGTAAGGGTGGCCTGTGGGTGTACAGCCTCAGTCCAGCCTCAGTAACGGCTCATCTATTGGACACCAGTCCACACTCACAGCTGTTTTATCCGCATTGACAAAGGTAGAGGAGCTACAAGCAGGGCCACCCTTTCTGGGAACCATATTTTCTTCAACTGATGACTGTTTTACAGAGGTTTTGACTAGACAAGTTCCTGATTCAACATCTGAAACAGTAGAAAATTAGGGAGATGAAGAATCTGTTGGAATTAAAACTCACTGATTAGACTATTTACCTAGTAGTCTTTAAAGCCTAGATGATGCCCAGTTTCCTGTATTCATTTTGACTGCCTAAGGCATGAGCGTGTTAAGTAGCTACATGTTTATGCCATAATTGTTGGTTCTTTTTGTGTTTTTTGCTTTAGAAGGAACTTCAGCTGAGAAAATGCCCCCACCAGGTTGAGTTGATGGCACACCTGTGTGATGCATTTTCTTTCTTTTTTATTGGATATTTTCTTTATCTACATTTCAAGTGTTATCCCCTTTCCCAGTTCCCCTCCCCCTGGAAGCCCCCTATACCATCCTGCCTCTCCCTGCTTCTATGAGGGTGTTTCCCCACCCACCTACCCACTTCTGCCTCCCTGCCCTGGCATTTTCCTACACTGTGGAATCGAGCCTTCACAGGACCTAGGGCCTCTCCTCCCATTGATGCCTGACAAGGCCATCGTCCTCTGCTACATATGAGGCTGGAGCTGTGGGTCCCTCCATGTGTACTCTTTGCTTGTTGTTGGTTGTTCTTTACAACCATCTCCGTGTCTCTAAGGACTGAAACACTAACCATACTTTTGGAGAATATATCCCCAGCCTGCCTCTCTCTCTCTCTCTCTCTCTCTCTCTCTCTCTCTCTCTCTCTCCACACATGTGTATTTGCACAGGAGTAGGTGTGCCATGGTTTACATGTGGAGACAGGGAACAACTTTCTGGAGTTATTTGCTACCTTGCACCATTATGTGGTTCACAGGATCAAACTGAGGTAACTAGGCCAGTACTGCAAACAGCTTTACCTGCTGAACCATCCTGCTTGCTCTACAAGCTGGTCTGTCTTTCGTTTTTCCTTTTTCCCTTCCTTCCTTCTTTCCTTCCTTCCCTCCTTCCTTCCTTCCTTCTTTTTTTTCTTAGAATATATTTATTCTCACCCTAGATTATCAACGATGTAGGACAACAAAAGTGGAGAAAATGGTCTGGTTTGCAGTGTTTACTTGTCAGAAATGACCTGTGAGGCTTTAGTTTATCAGCCAAGGCTAGGCAAGCATAGGACCAACTAGGCATGGTAACTTAGATCTGCTAATAAATAATCATTAGATGGATGGAGAGAGTTGGTAAAGATCTGTGTAGAGAACTTTTAAAGAGAGATGTGTGTGTGTGTGTGTGTGTGTGTGTATGTGTGTGTGTGTGTGTGTGTGTGTGTATTAATATTCTGTTTGATGGAGGAGACTGCAGAAGCTCTTATATAGAAGCCACTTCTAATGGAGCAAGCCCTACCAGGAAGCTGGCAAGCCACAGCTGCAGAACCCCTGCCTGAGGAGATATTGAGTTTGAGAGCTTTCTTCAGAGGCAGTGGCTTGGGCCAAGAGGAAAACCAGGAGACTCTGTGGAACTACGGTATCCGTGGAAAATGCTCAACCTTGTTACACATGGAAGGGCTGCTTTAAAAATGTAATACAATTTTTTTTAAAAAAGTCTGGCAGCATCTTACTTTACCAGAAATGAACACTGATTTCAAGACCATGGGTGGGCTGTTTGTTACAGATGGCAGGAACTGGCTGAACACATCCAGTAAAATTATTTGGCTTAGAACACAAGTAGTCTTTGAATAGGCATGGGAAAAGACCTCATTGTACAGCTCAGTAATTAACCCGATACCCAAGATTCCTCTCCTGTTTTCCTTTCTTGAAGCATTGACAGCTTGAGTAAGACCCCTGGGTTCATAATGGGTTCATTCCCCAGCAGTTTCTGTGCATACCCAGGAAGGTTTTTGCTGCCGGGAAAGAGCACGCCTTCACCTCACATTTCAATAAAGACCTACCACAGGTTCAAACCACTCACACAACTACGAATTAGCACAGGTAACAACTACAATGAAGCCTCTTTTCCAAAACAGCCATGTTAGAGAGTTCTGGAATGATTTGGTGTCCAGGGCCATATCTGACAGGCAGGCAGGTTTCAATGTAACGGAACGGGCACTGGGGCTGGCTATAGCAGGCCAGTTGAACTAAGCGGCCACATAGCATCGCTACCTGCTCTCATACTTTTGTATACTTTTGTTGTTTCTCGACCCAATGGCGTGTAGCTTTGCACTTCTCTTTGCTGTGATGTATGAGGGGCTTGTTACAGAGATAAAGGGCTCAGATCCGGCTCTTCCCAAGCTCCCTCATGACCTATGGCCATTAGTATCATCGGTGCACATAACAGATCTTCTGCAAACCAGGCTACCAATTTGATTATTAAAAGTAGAAAAAGATGATTAGATGTAACTTTTGTGTTCTGCTGGAAAATAACTATGAATTCTGAATCTCTAGACTTTTATATTAAAATCAGTTCAGTCTAGCCACGGTGAAATACAAGCCAAAATGCCGTCAAGTGAGCAAGAACATAGAGAAATCTAAGCCGTTGAAGAGAAGAGCTGGGTGCAGAGAATCATGGACACACACTTAAAAGCAATGCCCTCCAAAGGAAGGAGCAGGGCAAGAGCCCCGGTGTGCCCCCTCTGAGGACCACTAGCGACTCTCTCCCTTTGGGCCCCTGCAGCTTGGCTGCTCTGCTGAGCAGGGACGGGTGTCAGGGAGCTGCAGGTGTCGCTGAGGCAGTGAGTGATGGCCCCATCAGCGTCCCACCGCGATCCATCATGCGGCCCCAGCCGGTGAAGAATCACAGCCTCAGCAAGGTGCTGAGCCCGGCAACATATCATTAAACAAGGTTAGCACCAGCAGATTTGTTCCCGTGATCAATCCGGTCAATAACCGTTCCACCTCGTTGTACAATCCCTCCCCAACCCCCACCTTAAAACATAAACAAGCATTATGGAAGCGTTCGCAGAACAATGTGAAGCTTTCTGAAGTCTTCATTTCTCCCGTGGCATTCCCAAGCTTCTCGAAACATCCGTATAAATCATGAAAAATAACCTTTTCTACAGGATATACCCCTAGGCAAGCGCTCTATCCTAATTCCATATTTTATTGCCTGATACCGCCTGATTTTTTTTTTTATTTCCAATTGATTACTGAATAGCATTGGGACAATTTCTTTTTTTATTTCCCCTCAAGTCTGCATAGCTCACTAGCTTCTTCCCTTAGGAGGTCCCAAATGAGATAGAAGTAAAACACTTACTGCTTTTACTGCTCAACTTTAATTCTCAAGCTTTGTATTAACTCCTTCGTGGGTTTCACAGAAGCATCTCAGCGGTGTTGGAGCCTTGCCTAACAAAAACCCTATGGACAATGGAGAGCACGCTGTGAACTGGAGTTAACCACGAACACGGAAGGATTGGAAGGGAAACCGCGTGGATAAAACCTGTTGGGGCTCTCCATAGCTGGTTTGCAGCAGGATCCCAGTCCACCTAGGACTTAAACAAAAACGTTCTGCAGAGAGATGGTATTTTTCCAAGGACGATCCATTCTTTCTTATCAAGCCCCTCTCAATGGTTTCAAGAATTTTACATTTCTCTCATTGTATTTCAAACCAGAGTAAGCATTTATATGTTGAACAAAACAGAAATGCTAGGAGAAATTACCCGCTCCTTGTTCCAGAGTTAAATTGTCCTTCCAGCTACTCCTTAAACTTGAGTCATTTGTGCTTGTAAGTTTATGTGCATTTAATTGAAAAATGTGTGTACATGTCTTTAAACATAGATGTACAGGTAATCTTGGTCTGCATTGAGCTTGATTATTTTGCTGAACAGAATAACTCTTGGTAGAGAAATTGTTAACACAAACACAAATTCTGTAACAATTTTTAAAACTCCCAATAATTCAAAATGTGTTTGGCAGTCTTACTCTAACCCTTTAAAACTGTCCCAGATAAAGAGAATAGAATCTCCCCTGGGAAGGGCTTCTAAAAAGTTCCTTTCCTGTGATTTTATATAGAAAATAAAATAAAATGGAAGTTACTTTCTCTATCTTTTTTTCTGCTTTTAAAACCATTTATGAATGTGTGAATGTGTGTGTGAGTGAGTGTGTGTGAGTGTGTGTGAGTGTGTGTGAGTGTGAGTGAGTGTGAGTGAGTGTGAGAGTATGTGTGTGTGAGTGTGTGTATGTGTGTGAGTATGTGTGAGTGTGTGAGAGTGTGTGAGAGTGTGTGTGTGTGTGTGTGTGTGAGTGTGTGTGTGTGTGCATGAGGGCTGCTTACACTTGTGCACAGATGTATAGGTGGCAGAGGTTACCCTCTGGTGTCCTCTTTTATTGCCATCTACTTTATTTATCTGTCTTGAGATGGAGTCTCTCACTGAACCAGACGATCACTATTTCCCAGGCTGCCTTGCAGGGAACACCCAGGCTCCCCTCCTTTTTTGATGCCTCTAAAGATAGATTTATGGTACACTGCACCCAGCTTCCCATGGCTGGTATGGATCAGAACACAGGTCCTCCTGTTTCCACTACAAACACTTCATCCATTGAGCATCTCCTCAACGCTCTTTATTCTTTTCTGTAAGTCCACTTCTCCAAATTCCTTGTTTATCGTCTCAGTGCAGAGGGATTGTAGCAGGGATTTGTCTGTGTAGCATGTCTGAGTATCCTTAGTCATTCAGGTTGCATAGTCCTTCCTTCAACTGTTGGTGGCTCAAAGAATATCAGTCTTGTACCGTGAACAAGTACTAGTGTTCTTCTCGCTGGGTGAAAATTCAGAGGTTTCTAGACAGTACAGCTCATTGTTGGAGTTCAAAAATAAATCATTTATTGCTTTAGGGTTGCATGTATACTTTACTGGCCGTGTTCATACGGATCTGGAATCTGAGTACTGGAGAGGATGAAGCAGGAGGATCATGAATTTGAGGATAATCTGGTCTGCAAAATAAGTTTTGGGCCAGCCTGGGCTGTATAGCAAGAGAGGGAGGAAAGGATTGTTTAGTGTATAATAATGCAATTCAAGTAAAATTATTTTTTAATAAAAAAAATCTTTATCCTTTGTCTACTGGTAAGTGGTCTTAAAGCAACTCTGGTTAATAAAAGCAGGTTTTACCTTTGTTAATATTTCTCCTAGGAGGTCATTTGGTCACTGACATAGAAGAAGAACATGTGTTGTTTTCATAGATGTATGGTAGCTTATTAATATCCTGGCTACCGTGAGTCCCAGAGTCTCCTCTGGAACATTGTTTTTACACATTTGGTCTGATAAAAAAATGTATAGGCTTGGCAACTCTTCCTCTGCTAGTTCACTTATAGGGAAGGCTTATAGCCTGCCCAGGTATATATCTATAGTTTAAAAAATCTTTGTTGTGTGCCCACTGTGTGCAAGGCATGCACTTCGACCCGGCTTAGGACCGTCCCACAGCTGTGGTTACACTACTGTGTTGACAAGCTCCCTACCTGAGTCATGCGGTGAAGACTTAATTTGGTTAAAACCGAGATGACTTATAGTCTGGACACAATATTCATGGCAGCTTTGTAATGGGCCTGGCTGGCTCTTACAGCACAGTAATGTAAAGCTTGAAGGAAGCCCTTGCTTCTGTTACACGCTATAATTTGACTTGGGCTCTGTTTAGATACAGTCATCAATAACTCAGTAAAAACAATTTCAAATCTTAGCATCAGCTCTAATGACACAGACACCTGGACTCTCGAAAGGAAGGAGGTGGAAAGTGTTTCCTTCCCGTTACCCCTCAGCGTTCTTTTGCTATTGATCTGACTAATGTCAGACTCAAATCCAAAAAGGATGTAGTAAAAAAAATATGGAAATATATTAGTTATGGGTGGATTTAAAGTGTATCTTCATAGCATTTTTAGAATCTTTATGAAATTAATTTACAAATAGCAAAAATGCTGGTAAATAAAAGTGCTTTGCTTTTAACCCTGTATACTTTCCCATGTACATCAGGCAGGTCCTCTAATACCAAGGGCCACATCTCCCATTTTCCTATCTAAGAGTCACTTGAGGCCACCCTGCCCCCATACATGAGTGCTGGGATGAAATTTATGTCTCCCTCAATCTCTGTTATAAGCTCCATATCTGTGTCTCTCTCCACTCTGAGTAAAAATTACAGACTTTTCAGAATCCTTTCAGCCCCGGCTTGTATAAATTGTATTCTTGGTGAATACTGCCGGAGAGCAGATTAAATACGGTAAGTTTCTACCATGACATTTGCTACTTGTACTGCATTTAACCATATTGAAATTTGTTTTATATGTGTTTTTTACTGCGTGCTTATTGTATGTGTGCACGTTAGCATGTGTGGGCACATGTGTGTGGATGCACGTGGAAGCCCATGTCTGTTATCAGGAATCTTCTCTCTGCCTTATTCATTTAGGCAGCATCTCTCTTAGTTGAACCCAGGCTTCACACACTCAGCTAGTCTAGCCTGCTTACTTGCTCCAGGGACCCCTCGTCTCCTCCTTCCCTGCACTGGAATTATGGGGAGGTCACCACACCCAACATTCATGTGGGACCTGGAGGCTTCATCTTGGATCATTACATTTGGACAGCACTTTATCCGCCGGTCCCTGGATATCCTTTCTTGTATCTACTTATTGGAATATAACCATCAGAGGTCAGCATAACAAGGATCAATGGTGAGCAAGATAAATATCAAAGGGCAAAATAACAAGGCTCTTACCCTGCCAATAGCACCCATTAGAGGGTTCCCTATACGTAATCTGCTGGATTTACAGTCCTTTAATGGTAACAGTCGTACAAATGTTGAGAACACAGGGTCAGAGTGTGTTTCCTCTTCTATTTCTATCGGGGAGACTGCGTAGCATTTTTGTTGTTTCTAGATAGAGCTGTATGCACAATGGCAAAACAAGACTAATTGAGTGTTTCCATGTGTCCAGTCAGTCATGATGCATTGAAACGGCCAAGCACAAACAGCAGGAACCTGTAAGTTCAGCCCCTTGCAATTCATCTCACTAGAGTGGACACCTTGCAGAAAATGTGGTCTACTGATGCACTAAACACTCTCCAATGTATTCGCGTTCCATGTTTTGTCAGCTAGTTTGTTTCATTCAGCAAACACAGTAGCAGCCTTTGTAGGCTTCTTGGTAACTTGGGATATAAGTCACATCCCCAACACAAAAGACCAAAAACAATACATTACTTACTTTTCTTGCTACTGTAAGCAAATACCTAACAAAAAGCAATCTAAGGGGTTGGAGGAGGATGGTCTCAGCTCATGGATGTAGAGAGTAAATCCATCACAGTGGGGAAGGCATAGTGGAGGTCTTGGGGGCCAGGTGTATGAAGCTGGGGTTGCTTGAATCTCTGCAGATAAGAAAGGAGAGAGAGAGTAGATCGGAAGTGTGTGTCAGGCTTATGACCCATAGGATCTGTCCCTGAGGGATCCACTTCCTAAATATGCTACCACTTCCTAAGACAGGATCACTGACAGGCACAGCGTATCCCACACTCAAGCTGTAACAGTGGCACAGTGACATGGAATCACCAAAGGGTATGTAAATATGACATCACCAATTATGGGGAGTGTCCTGCTTGTAGCAGTAGAGGAAGCTGTGGTTGTGGACCTGATGGCTGAAGGTGACATGATGGTCTGGAATTGGTGGCTATGGCAACAGGCGGTGATAGAAACAGGAGAAGGGGCTAGAGTACCGAGAGAGAGAGAGAGAGAGAGAGAGAGAGAGAGAGAGAGAGAGAGAG
>JANHMN010000009.1:69952021-70051744 GCA_030674055.1 Rhabdomys pumilio
GAGAGAGAGAGAGAGAGAGAGAGAGAGAGAGAGAGAGAGAGAGAGAGGTTGTGAGGAATGGTGTCAGCTGTCCTAGATAAGAACTGTAAATCTCAGCCACAGAAGGAATGACAAGCCACTGTCAGAGGTCACTGCAGTTCCAACTCCTGTTCACGACTGCCACTGCCACAGTTAGCAGAGAGCACCGTGACTCCCAGAGCAGAGGGGTGTCAGGCACATCCCCGATATCCTCTATCTGCTGTACCGTCAACTTCCCATTATATCACACCCATTGCCCTGTGGATTATGTTAACAGCTCCAGAAATAAAATAAATTAAGGAAATTATAGAACAGATGTATTTGCTTGTCTGTGTGTGAGTGTCTGCATGCATGCCTGTGCTCCAGGTGTCCTGTGTCTGTGTCAGGCTGGAGAGGCTGCTGGATCCCCTGGAACTGGAGTCATAGTCCACTGTAAACTCCCAAGTCAGTGCCTGTAATTTAACCCTGCTCCTCTGCAGGAGCAACAGATATTCTTAATTGCTAGGTCATCTCCTCAGCCCCTATATTAAGGATATATTTTTTTAATTTAAAGCTTTCTACAAATGGGAGCAAAACGTTTGCACTGTTTTGAGATAGCTCAATCTGTACTAGTTTATAATAGCAACAGACTAAAAAAAGCTCACTTTGTTTCTCCAAGGTTTGTGGTTCTGTCTGTCTGTCTGTCTATCTACCTACCTACCTACCTACCTACCTACCTACCTATATCGTCTTTTAGGACTTTTCATTTTCAAATTAGTTTCAAATGTTCACAGGTATATGGACTTCCTTGGTTGACCTGGAACTTGGAAGCTGCTCTGAAGATCAGGTTGGCCTCAAACTTGCAGCTATCCCCCTGCCTCAGTGTTGGAAGTGCTGGGTTTTTAGGAAAATGTCACCGCTTTTGACATCCTTTAAATTCCCGCACATTTGCAACAGCTGTTCACTCTCTCGGCTCCTTCCATCATCTCTGCCACCGTTATGCTGTTTCCCTCTGTGTGTTGTACGTATGCACAAGAGTATGTACACATCATATGTGCTCAAGTGTGCTCAAGTGTGCTCATGTGTGCTCATGTGTGCCGGGGCTAGAGGTCAGTTTGCACCACTGTTCCTCATGAATTTTGAAACAGATCTTCTCACTAGGCCCTGGGGTTCAGGGATTAGACTAGATTGGCTAACCAGGGAAGTCCTAAGATCTACTCACTGCATCTCCTCAGAACTTGATTTTCAAGTGTAAGCCATCACACTGTGCCTTTTCTATGGGCGCTACATATTGGATCTAGCTCTCCACACAAGCATCATAAGTGTTTTCTTCTACTGCAGAAAGCCTAAGCACCAGGCTGAATACTCACCTGGGTCACTGCTAAACCTGCTGGTCCTCTCAGAAGCCAGAACTCCTGAAACAACCCACAGCTAATAATGAAGGTCCTCTAGGTGTCTTGAGAGCTCCTGTAGCAAATTCACCATCCCACACCTAAGGATCAGTTTTTATGGCAGGCTCAGCAGTTCTCAGAGGACGTGAGATTATGTCAAAACCTAGCAAAGTCTGGGAAACCAGCTCCCTGGCCTAGTGGCTTACCCTCTTGGATATCAGTCTGGCTTCTTGGTCTCATTGCTGGTCCACTTGTAAACAAAACCAATTTACTCAGTTCTGCCCAGTGGATTTTTTACCCACATCTCCATTCCATTCAATTGGCTGCCATTCCTAATATGGGGATGAGAAGGCATGCTGGGAAATGGAGAGGACAGAGTCTCTCTTGGTGGCTCCAGGTAAGGGATAACCATGGGCTCCATGCCTGTTCATCCTTCTGTTCTCTTAAAGTCACGGCCTCAAATGAGTGGCATCTGTGTGTATAATAATTCTGCCTACTCTGGCTTTAAAGGTGAATTTTGCAATTTTTGAAAAGGTCCTTAGAATCACATTGCAGAATTAAAGGGTGTATTATAATTATCAATATCAATAGTAATAAAAGTTTATTAAAGGTCATTAAAATGAAAGGGGATGGCTCTAGATCCATCAATCTGAATTGACTCCCTCCTCGTGTGTTAATTAGAAACCTCAGATAATGGTCCTACGGGGGAGTCGAGGGAAAATTTAATTACGAAAGTTTAATGGGCCACTATCTACTTCCTGCCAGATTAAAAACTGATGATTTACACAATTTTAGATACTACCACAGGCTTTTCTAACAAAACATGTTGCAGAGTATTGGCAAAGTTTACCTAGAACCTTCTACTCGACGTTAAACAATGCCAGCAGAAGCCACATTTGTGTGTTCCTTTGAAAATATTAAACCTGTGCGAACTGTGTGCACTCTCTACAAATCCTTGCAACCTTAAGATGCGGGGTGGTTAACAAATGCAGACGCTTCTATTTACATAAATCAAAAAGCAACGAAATCCTTTATTGTCTAAGGATAAGGAAAATGGATACATGCTATGGGGAGACAGGTAGATTGTGTTACCCAGGAAGGAAACTTCTTAATGTTCCCAACTTAGGTTTATCATTGACTGTACCCATCCTGAGTCTCAAAACTATAAGCATGCTTCTCATCCAGGGCTGCCTACCTGTCACTGAAGGACAGGCTCCAAGGAAGAGGCAATTAAATACCTTGATGGCACAGAGCAGATGAGATAGAGAGAGCTCATTCTTCATTCTGATTTGTTGTTTAAATGATGTAGTACAGAGTCATTGAAAGATCAGTCCTCCATATTTGCTCCCATGAGTATTCTGTTACTCCTTCACTTACACTTTGGTCTTCCTTCTTCATGAGCTTCATGTGGTCTATGAGTTGTATTGTGGTTATTTTGAGCTTTTGGACTAATATCCACTTATCAGTGAGTGCATACTATGTGTGTTCTTTTGAGATTGGGTTACCTCACCCAGGATTATAATTTCTAGTTCCATCCATTTGCCTAAGAATGTCATAAATTCACTGTTTTTAATAGCTGAGTAGTACTCCATTGTGTAAATGTACTACAAAGTGTGGAGCAGAGACTGAAGGAGGGGCCTTCCAGAGTCTGCCCACCTGGGGATCCATCCCATGTGCAGTCACCAAACGCAGACAGAGTTGTGTATGCCAGGAAGTGCGTGCTCACAGGAGCCTGATATAGCTGTCTCCTGAGAGGCTCTGCCAGAGCATGACATATATAGAGGCAGATGCTCATAGCTAACTATTGAACTGATCATGGGATTCCCAATGGAGGAGTGAGAGAGAAGACTGAAGGAGCTGAAAGAGTTTGTGGCCCCATGGGGAGAACAACAATACCAACCAATCAGAGCTCCCAGGGTCTAAATCACCAGCCTGGGATCACATAAGGAGGGACCCATGACTCCAGCTGTCTATGTAGCAGAGGATGACCTTTAGGGCATCAGTAGGAGAGGCAATCCTTGGTTCCATGAAGGCTGGATGCCCCTGTGTGGGGGAATTCCAAGTCAGGGAGGTGGGAGTAGGTGGGTGGATGGGGGCACACCCTCATAAAAGCAGGAGGAGGGAGGATTGAATAGGGGGTTTGGGGGGGATGAGGAAAGGGGATAACATTTGAAATTTAAATAAATAAAATATTCAATTTTAAAAAAGGGAAAATACAAAAAATAAAAATAAAAAAGGAAGATCAGTCTTTATTCTGTCTTGGAAATGTAGGCTGTCTGCATTTCCAAACACGCAGAAGAACCAGCAGTATGACCCAGTGGAGAAAGGCACCTGCCACCAAGTCTGAAGATCTATGTTTGATTCCCAGGACCTGTGGGTAGAAGGACAGAACTAAGTATCATTGGTTGTCCTCTGACCTCCAGATATACATCATGGTATGTGTACACCCATACACAAATACATACACACAAGCACACCAACTAACAAAATTTAAAAACAATTAAAATAAGCAAACATAGAGTCTCACAAATACAGTGATGAATTTGGGATTTGTTAGTAAGCCCCTTCAGTCTGTAGCGTTCTATTTGGTAGCTACTACCTACTCATGGAGAACAGATACTTAAAATGCCAGTAGTTCTGTAGTGACAATTTTGGAACTTTGGTTTCTTTGAAAAACACAGAAATAGGGGCTAGAGAGATAGCTCAATAGTTAAGAGCACTGACTGTTCTTCTAGAGGTCCGAAGTTAAATTCCCAGCAACCATATAGTGGCTCACAACCATCTGTAATGGGATCCAATGCCCTCTTCTGGTGTGTTTGAAGAAATTGACAGTGTACTCATATACATTAAATGAATAAATAAATAACCCAGAAATGTTATAAGAAATGGTTTTGTTTTAATCCCAAGTGTGGGATATGGGGCTGCCTTGGGTTATCCGTAGCAGCTGATTATGATTTGCCACATGCTCTAGCAGAGGTGTGGTTTTGCCAGATAGTTTCTGTGACTGTGTGATGTTTAGAATTCTGGGAACTTTTCAGAGGGTATATCAATACTAGGTCCCTGAAAGGGAGGGTAGGTTGTTGGTTGTTGTTGCTTGTGGTTTAATAAGTAGTTGTGGTCAAAGAAAGAAACTATAGAAGGAGGAGGGGGAGGGGGAGAGGACAAGGAGGAAGAGGAGGAGGAGGAGGAGGCAAAGGAGAAAAAAGAAGAAAGAGAAGGAGGAGAAGGATGATGATGATGATGATGATGAGGAGGAGGAGGAGGAGGGGGAGGAGAGCAAAAAGGAGAAGAAATTAGATATCTTTGTGGTGAAGCTCAAACTTGCCCCAAGGAACTTCAGCAGGGAGTAGTCTAACTATAGCATGGTGCCCTTTCTGACGCCTGATTTTATCCAGGGATCTTTTTCAGCTTCTCTCTACCATTTTTCTCTTTGTCTAGTGTTAGGATGTTGGAAGGGTGGGCAAGAAGGGTAGCAAAGGGTGGAAGAGAGAAGAACCCACATAGTAGCAAAAGCCAATCTGTGCTGCGATTACCAAGCAAACTCCAGGATTTGAAGACTTTGTACTTTCAGCGTGGATGGCAAGTAGCCAGCTAATACTTTTCTGTTTCTCACCTGTTGGAATAATTTACTTATTGGGTTAAAATGTTAGTTAAATTACTTTCTTTGCTGTCCTTTACTTGTTAAAAGTGACATCTAGAGATCTCACTTTGCCCTGTTCTCACTGGACTTGGTTTCTAGATCCCCATTGGATGATGACACTAATGGGGAGGCAGTGGAAGGAGCCCGGTGGCTTCAGGATAATTTTAAGAACCAGAAAAACCCATTCCGAAGGAGGAGGGAGATCCAGACCAGGGGCTGCAAAAGGAAGGCAGAGATGGACAACACCTTGGTATTGATCTAGCTCACAGTTAGAGGGTCTTAGGGGCTTCCCAGGGGCTATATGACCTCCCTTTAGGTGATGAGCTTATGCTGATAAGTGATGAAGACAGTGATCTAAACTGAGCTGAAGGACATGAGGAGCATACACTGTCTTATGGGAGTAGGTGGTCTCGGGTTGCCTTCCCGTCTAGTCTTTGACTAGATGCCCAGAGTAAGCAATCTGGACAGAGGAAGAGAAAGCTAATATTTCTTCAATTTCTGTTGCTTGAACCATCCAGAGAACTAGGAGCTGATTGAATAGTTTTCCATAGCTCAACGTGCCTTCTCCCAAGCTGGCTTGTCAACCTCATGGCACATGTGAAAAGAACGGCTATCTACAGTGCGAGCTCTGGAGAAGGGGGCTGCTGTGTGGACTTCAGAAGATGCTGTCTGCATAAGAGCTTTTCGCTATGTCTGTTTTCTCTCCTGTAATGACTCATCTGCATTAAATACACTTAGTTCAACCTAAAACACAGAAATACTTTTAAATGGTACTAGAATATATGGTTGATTATTTCCCTAGATTTAGGTCGGAAATTCTCTTTTAAAAAAATGTGTATAAAATTGACAAACCTTCAAAAGAAAGCATGGATGCATTTGAGCAAATAAAGCTGTAAAGATTATTTAGTTGAAAGTTAAAACATTAAAATTGAAGAACTGTTTGAAGTACAAATGGCTGATAAAGGACCAAATCTTTACTCAAAAAAAATCTGCTTTGAATGAAGAAAACATTAATTCCACTAAGAAACAGAATAGATATAAACTGATAATCCAAGAAAATTCAATTTGACACACAACCAAATAAATATCAATTAGATAACAATGAAATGGCATTATTTGTTTAAACCATTGTAAGTATTTCCTCAACAAGAAATAGATGGTGTCTGGTACTGAAAACCTAGCCAACTCCCCAACGATAGTGATGTGATAAACCTTACTGGAGAACCTACAGCCCCCCTCTTTACTTAGCCAGCATAATGCCTAACTACATTTTATACCCACCCTTTTATCTATACACAGGTGTAATCCTCATTCTTCTCAAAGAAACCATTCTTTGCAATAAATGGAGACCATTACAGAAAACCACAACCAATCAAAATGCAGAGTTATGGAGCTCACTCCCAACTAATACATCTATAACACAACTTGTGCACCCAAGGCTCAGGGATCACTAAAGAAGAGAGGACTGTAAGAGCCAGAGAAACAAGAGGGAGTTTGCTGTGAGACTGTCTCCTAGTAACATCAGAAGCTACCCCTATGAAGTTTCATCAACAGGACAGCCTAAAGATGAGCTAAATGATGGCGGGACAATAGGCAAATTAATGTGGATGGCGGAGAGCCCTTCAGGCCTCGACTCTAGACTAAGAACAATGAGCAGTAAAAGAATGTGAGAGCTGGAGAAAGAGTCTTCCCAGTGAAGGAGCACACCAGCTGTTTATGCAATGCCAAACGGTCAGCCCTGAAAACATGCACATACAATAACACTACACAGCCGGAGCAGGTTGTATTTATGTATATATGTGATATATATAATTAATATATATTAATACACACACACACACACACACACACACACATATATATATATATATATATATATATATATATATATATAATGTAGTTATATATAAACAATTACAGAAAAAGAGGCCATGAATTTGAAAGAGAGCAAGGAGAGGTATATAGGATGGTTTGGAGGAAGAAAAGGGAAGGGGAAAAATTATCTACTTATAATATAATCTCAAAGAATTAAAACTTATTTTTAAAAGGTAAATTATTAAAGCAAACTTGAGTAAGTTATTAACAAAATGGAATTGCTTTATTTACTTGGTGTGTAGGAAAAAGATGTACTGGGGTTTGAAGGTCTTAAAGTCATATTTTCTTTTTTTTTTAAAGATTTATTTATTTTATATATATGTGAGTACACTGTAGCTGTCTTCAGACACACCAGAAGAGGGCATCGGATCCTGTTACAGATGGTTGTGAGCCACTTTGTGGTTGCTGGGAATTGAACTCAGGACCTCTGGAAGAGCAGTCAATGCTCTTAACTACTGAGCCATTTCTCTAGCCCCCTAAAGTCATATTTTTAAAGTCATTTTAAGACAAGGAAAATACTTTTAAGCACAAACAGGCTCCTACTTACATATACTATATGATCCCGGCTTATAGAGTACATATTAGTAAGTTTTATTGGTGAATATTTAAATGATGAAAGACAGAAAGCGTAGCAAAAGTTTCTTAGTTTTGTCATTGCAAGTGATTTCTATTTATGCTCCTCAGTTTGACTAGATTTCCATGATGACATTATATGTTTAACGTGAAGTTAACAAAGAAAATTAGACAACAGGCACTCAATCTACACTGAGTACACACTTGAATTCCTGGGACTTGAGAGACTGAAGCAGGGGGAGCCAGCATTCAATACTAGTGTGGGGTGCCTTGTGAGCTGAGGCTCGGTGTGACCTCTCAAATGAAGCCATTTTAGTTGGTAAGATACAAACGGTAGCAGGAATGTGCTTTCCTTTTAGATGATCAGGAACTAAGACCAAGTGAGAGGCTGTGAGCATGATGAGACACAATGAGCAGAAATAGTTTGCACATGAAGAGCAGTCCAACACAGCCGAGTACAGCATGTCGACTTTCAGAAACACATCTCAAGGAATCCACCTAAACTTGGAAAAAGATTTGTTGTACCAGAACAACTCCTGAAATTAGAACAGGCTATGGGGAGCCACAGGGGTGACTTAATTCAACAAGCTTCAACCATGCTATGGGCTACAAGACAGTCACCAGAAAGAAGTAAGGAGGTTCCAACAGCAGGGAAATAACGACTGCGGTTCACTGTCTGCAGGAGTTGGAATCTGAAACTGCATACACTATTTAATTCCATGATGCAAAATAATATGTTCTATATCAAATGGAGTCAATGGGGTAAAGGTCGATAGTTATTGTTGGTTTACAAAGTTAATTAACATTATTCTTCATATTTACTTTTTTGGTTTTGCTCTGTGTTTTCCATGGAAAATATGATTTCACATTGGGTTTACTGGGATATTGTCTATGACGCTCCTGAAAAGTCAGGTTGAGGTTCAGGGGGTTAAGAACCATGAGCTGCAGGACAGAGAAGGACCAGTGATTGTAGAAGCTTGGCTCAGGAGCTGCTGGCCAGAAGAGAAGCGGATGTGTGATGTGTTCCTGAGGTGTACACAAATGTCTACTCACTCCAGACAGGGTATCAACGACCAAAGCCAAGGAGGGATTCCAATCAGATCTAGTCTGAAGGAGACATGAGTTGACTGGCGTTACTTGCAGAAGCATGGCTGAAGAGATGCTTGCTCAAGTAGGGACTGCTAGTAGGCAGCTACTCCACTGAAGAAAAGAGCATCCCTCCCCAGCAGCCATTCACTGCTTGTGAATCTTCAGGAAGGGTGAGACCTTCCCTCTCCTCCATCCCTTCCCCACTCAGTTCTTGGACAGATTTCCTGGGGCCAATCAAGCTGCTGAAGGTTCCAGGGGCAACTGCTATGTCATTCTCAGGTGACAGGGTCTGCGACAGATAGAGGCTCTGTCCAGTTGTTGCTTTCGGGAACAGCTCTTAGAAAACTTCCTTTTCACTTCGGAGAGTTGCCTGGGAGCAGCACACGTGTTCTTCATGCAGGGAGGTGGTCAACACTCTCCAGTGGTTGCCTTCCTTTTCCTGCTTAAGTTGTCTGTTTCAGAAGAAAACAAATTATAACATTTTCATGATAATCTTTCTCCAGAATAATCCATGTTTGTGTGATCTATCTTTCTTTCTTTCTTTCTTTCTTTCTTTCTTTCTTTCTTTCTTTCTTTCTTTCTTTCTTTAGAATTCTGGAGATATTTCAAGTCCACTCAAGATAGAGTCTTCAAGATGGAAGTGTTTTGGTTTTCAGATACTAATAAGTATTATCTAAAAAGAATGTTGGAGAAAAGTTACAAGTTTTAAATATGTGCTAATTTTAAGTCCTCTTGGCTTTCTAACTCATTTATAAAATATAGACCAATAGTTTTCAACATTTTTTCCCACAACCCTTCAGGCCCCCAATATTGAAAACTTTTTTTTTTTTTTTAGAAAAATCATTCTATAATATTGTAAGAATATGTTTACATAAAATATATCTATATCTACACAACACACACACATATAAAGCATACATAAAATAGAAATATAAGGGGTTTTGTAAAACTAACAACTTTAAAAGCATTTATTGATGGCACTAAAGGCAGAAGATAGCAGGTGCTGTTGTCGAGCTGAGTTCACTCATTTTGAACAATCTTGGCTCATTCTTTGTCATGCAGTGAACTGGAGGTCTTGTTCTCAGGTCTTTATTTCAGTAAAGATTTTTAAGAATATCATCATTAGGAAAGGTGGGTCTCTCAAAGAAAGAGAGATCCAAAGAGAAGAAGTTCATTTTTGGCCAATCTTACTAACTCATGGCACTCATTTTTCAACCCCATGCTCAATCACAGAAAGGTGTTCATGGTTGGCAAAATTGTGGGCACAACAGACACTTCTCACATCTTGCTGGTAGAAATGTAAATCGGTACACCATTTATGAAGACAATTTGGTACAATATCTTTAAATTACAAGTGCACCACGTGCTTTTGGATGCAAATATTAGACATCTCTAGAATTCAGGCAAAATTAATAGAAGCATATGTGAAAGCGGACCATAAAATACAGTTATCCAACATAGCGTTGTTTGCAAGAGCCAAAGACTTCAGTAAATGTAATAGACAATTATCATTTGGGGACTGGAGATCCAATCAGGAATCTATACATGAGAATAGTATACAATAATTCTACAAGACAGAACACACACACTCTTTATGTACTGGCATAGAAATGACTTCAAGACATAGCAAGCGAAAAATACTAGGAAAGCTCGCTTATGGGCTATGGTTATTTCTGTTGTGAAAGTCAAGGATGAGCAGTGACATGTAGCATGTACATGTGACAGGATGCTGCACATTAAGGGCACGGCTCTGTCAGGACCAGGAGCTTCTGGGACTTCTGCAACCTCCAGAGTGGGAAAGCTGGTCCTGGTGGTTCCTGTCTGTCAGCTCAGCACTTGGGAAGTAAAGGCAAGGGTTACCAGGATTTGAAGGCCATCCTTAGCTACATAGCAGATTTGAGGCCAGCCTTGCCTACAGGAGATCTATAAACAAACAAACAAACAAGACAGAAAAACAAAAAGAAAGACAGAGAGGAGGGTAGGAAGGATGGCAAACAGGGAGGGAGTCAGAGGAGTATGTCAGGAGAAATGCCTTGGGTCTCTGTACTGTTTGTTCTTCAAAGATTTGAGTTTTGTACAATGCAAGATTATCATTTATTTAAAAATTTGTTATATCATTATGAGTAATTTATTTTTACTACGTTGATAACGTCCTATACTGTGTACATGAACATGGTGTAGCCAAGGAATTTCGTGTCAGCCTTCCTTTGCTGTGAGCTTCTCTCCCTCAGTACTCAGCAGGTCCCAGGTGGGGGAAGAGGAGTCAAGAGTCAAGTGGTATCTGTCCTTGCCTGGGATCAGCAAAGCCCAACTTGTGTTCTTAGAACTTCTTTGCAAAATATACATGCATAAAGTTGAATTGTTATCATTTCTCAGCCCTCCAGGATTCTTTTAAATCCTCCTCATCCAGCTATCTCGCTCTGAGAACAGACCTTTGGTGCCACTGCCCAGCCTCAGTGTTAACTGAAAGATAAAAGTTTAGTCCTGTATCCCACTCACTAGCAATGAGCAACGTTGCACCTGGCATAAATTCCATGCAGTCTTAGCCCCAAGCTAAGTTAGTGAAAAAAAGGAAGTTCCCTGAGATGTCTTTGCTATCTTCTTTTGCACCACAGACAGTACAAGCTACATTCAGGTCATGCTGCACATTCAAATGAAAACCCTGCTTTTCGTTATGATGATTATCATAACATCCGAATTTTAAAAAAAAATAAAATAAAAAGAGACGTTTATGCAAAGGACAAGAAGTGCCCAGAGCAAAACAGAGAAGTAGGAAAAGCCAGTTTGCATCCTTGCATTTTTCTGGCTTGTGTCTGACATTCCATACCACAGGGCCTCACATCAAGCTGGCCAGGGGTCGCCATCTGCGGACCTTTCTTTCTGAAGCAGCTCTCTTGCCCCAAGCCATCTCACTGACTTCTGGACACCACTGGGTCACAAGCCCAGTCTTGAACATTTTAGTTCACACCAAAGTCAAACGCTGAGAAGTCAGACTCGGAGCAGGTGGGGCCGTGTGTCAGTCACACAAGTTCACAACATCCTGGTTTTACGTCACGTGTTTTCAATGGGGCCAAAGACGTAAATGAGACACGTACTGAATAGAAAACATTCCCAACGCATTTTAAATGTGTAGGAGAAGGGAGGAACTGTGCAGGTGACAGGGAATGGACAGTAAGGGAAATCATTAACATCATCACAGAGGCAGCAGAAGACACAGTTTTCTTGAAAATACTAAACCAGATTCTCAGATTTCCTATATAATTTGTTTATGTGTGATGAGACCAGAGGTCAACCTCAAATATTCTTCTTCAGCCACAATTCACCTTGTGTCTTTTGCCCGAGACCCACTAATTCAGCTAGTATGGCAGGACAGAAAGCTTAGGAATCCATCTGTCTCTGCCTCCCAAAAAGGCACCACCACACCAGACTTTAAAAAAAAAAAATTGATTTTTTTGCGATTACAATATGATAGCTTTATTTCACCTTTTCTTTTCCTTCCTTCAAACCCTCCCCCTGCTTTCTAATTCATGTCGTCTTCTTCAATCAGTTGTTGGAACATATGTGTGTGCATGTGTGTATTCCTAATTATACAAACGCAGCCTCTTCAGTCTGTACAAGGTTACTTGTAAGTGTGTATTCTCAGGGTTGACCATTTGATATTGAATAATTGATTCACGTGCTCTTCCCTGAGGAAGACCGTCTCTTCTGCTGTTAGCATCCCTTAGTTGCCTGTAGTTCTTAGAGTAGGGTTGAGGCCTCCCAGGGTTCCTCCCCACACCGCCAGCCCCTTCCCACTCCTATCCACATGAACATGTCTGTTGTTATTGGCCTTGTTTCTGCTCACTTTTCCAATGTCCTGTTGCTCAGACTTGATGGGTGTAGTCTCCCACAGGTCTAGAGACACAGTTTCACAGGGAACTATGAGGAGCCTGATCTTCTGGCTCTTCTGGATCTCCACAGCCTCTCTTCTGCAATGTTCCTCAAGCAACTAAGGTGCGGGAGTTGTCTTGCAGATACATCAGATAAGACTGGGCTCCCATTACAGAGACCGGGATCTGAATTTTGATTGGTTGTGTTTTTTTTGCAATAGTCTCCATTTTTGCAAAATTAAGTTTCCTCGATACAGTTATGGTGGGCTTAAGAACAAATATTTAGGATGTAATTTTAGGTTATGCTGGTTTAGTAAAGGGGCATTCACCCGGACCTTTCAGTATATGGATTTGAACTCATGTCCTCAGGCTTGTGTAGCAGCCGAATTACAGACTGAAGCATCTCCCAGAATCTAGGCTGCTCATTTTACCAATGCTTCTGATGCTAGCTTTTCTCAAAACTTTGAACCCCACCTCATGATAGTTTCTAGGAATACAGAATCAAAATCTCTTTCCTCCTTCCAGAATGTTCTTGGGCAATATTGCACATGCATATATACATGCAGATACATACTTGAACATGTATGTACACACATAGATAGAAACATGGATCAATCTAGGAAGTGCAAGTTTGATTCTGAATTTAGTGTTTGCAAAGAAAATGGTGGAAAAGCTAGAACATGTGTCATTTAATCCACTCCTTATGTAGTAATTTGGGGGGATGTTTTGTTTCAATTTTATTATCTTTCAGAACATTTTGTGTGAGTTTGTGTGTGTGTGTGTGTGTGTGTGTGTGTACATGTGTGTGTGTTGAGGGATGCACATGCCATGGTGTGCATGTGGATAACTCTGTGGAACTCATTTTTTCCTTCCACCTTTACCTGGGACTCAGGGATGGAACTCAGGTTTCAGGCTTGTTCTTCAAGCACCAGTACCCACTGAGCCTTCTGCCAGCCCCTGCCCAACAATTATAACACTTTCTTCTTGCACTCCAGCTTAGTCTCTGAGCCTGATTCTCCTGCTTAGAGTGAAGTTCTCCATTGAAGGCCACACCTCCATCGTGTTTGGATGAATTTCTCCAGTGAAAGCCTTGCTTTCACATTTGATTAGTGTTTGCTTTGCCTGACAGTTTTGGGTTGTTCAGGGAGAAAAAAAAATTAGCATGAATGAGATATAATTTGATTTGATTATATAAACAGAATTCTTTCCTCTCTGACATCGTTTTGATTTTTCTAGTTTTCCTTTAAGCAGAAAGCGTCTCCATGTACTCCTGACCTCCACAGTCACTGCAGCTGCAAGCCTTCCATGCACTCCTCAAGCTGCGGGCTTGTTTTTGGACTTTAGTTAAAGCAATGATTGGCACATAATTACCAATGACCAGAAAAGAATGGACTGTGATTTCAGAATCATTTTCTTGAAGCTATTGAGTGATTTTCATCAAGAAAATTTCCCAACAGCAGAATTTATAGTAAATATGCTATGGTAACCAATGACAACCCGAGCAAAGATTGAGTTGTTAGGCTAGGTCCCTCGTGCCTGTTTTCTCAGCTGGTTTTCTCTCTGTTCCCACCAACTCCAACTGTATGTTGTATTCTTTCTCTTGTTTGAGAAATGTTTTTTTACATATCTCCAGGTAAAAATCGTCAAGATTTAAAGGTACTGAGTGTTTTCATTTGAATAGAAAATAATTTGCCTACAGACTACAGAGGAAGGATTTTGAATTTGAAGCTGTGTGTGAATCAGAGTCTTTGTGGGGTGAATGAGACATTGTGGTCCTGAAAAAGAAGTCTGACAGGGAATCAGGAGATTGGGGTTTTCCCTTCAGACTTGCTCATTGTTGTCATTTTTGTTTTGAGACAGGACTGGACACTGTGGCTCAGGGTGATTTCACACTTGAGGCAATCCTCTTGTTTAAGCCTCTTAAGGTGTGGGATGACAGGAACGGACACCATGTTTAACACATGGTCTGCTTTCCATGCTATAGATTGTTGGTGCAAGTGGGTAGGCAATCTGTGTCCTCCCTCAGAAGAGTGTGTTGACACCCTAATCCCATTCTGATGCTAGCTTGACCTGAGATCTTCTGCAGATAATTAGGGAAAGTGGGCAAACCCCTCACAGATGATACTAATGCCCTTCTGAAAGAAAAAAAAATCCCAGATGCTAACTAGCTCCTTTCCTGCCTCACGAGGAGGAGCTGATAGTTTGCAACTTGGAAGAGAGCTTTGAGCAGAAAGGTCAGACTGGCCCCTGACCTCAGACTTCAAACCCACAGAACTACAAAAAAACAGATTTTTGTTGTTGATAAGCCGCCCTGCCTATAGCATTTTCTTACAGCAGCCTGGACTAAATAAGATATTTAGGTCTATGCCTATCTGAGAATTGAAAGATGCACCATAATTGAACTGACAGGGGTTTTCTTTACCAGAATTCATAAACTAGTGGTTCATAATGCATTTGAAAACATGCATGACATTTTAGAATCACTAAAACATATCAAATGTGATATTTAGCAATTTATACAGACACATGTCCAGTCCTTCTTCATATCCCTCTCTATGCCATGTACAGGAGATCGTCACAGCCTTTAGGTTTGATGCAGATGCCCTGAGGGACTCAAGTTTAAAATCACGCAAGGTAAGAGGGTATAAGATTTTTAGGCAAAAGTGTTTCTATTCAAATGGATGATTGCAAGCATCGGCTTTCATATTTAGTTTATCTTTAATGAATTATACAAATGGCTTTGAATTTTTTCTGGGAAAACAGTTTTTTTACATTTAACAAATATCTAATGGTGAGAAGCACACTAGTTTCTCTATGCACTAATACTGTGATACCTGCTTCACCTACAATAATTTGCTTAATTCTGGTGCTCGTCCAGCCCTGTCATCATCACCTTGTCAGTCAACAGATCCTGCAGTAAATCTCAGGAATCTACAAAAATAGTTTAATGGATAATAGGTGGGGTTATTGAGATGCTATGAATTCTGCAGAAAAAGGATAATTTTAGAATTCTCACACTAAAAATAAAAAGTTACATGCTGAATTAAAAGTTAGCTCGATGGAATTCAAAACAGATGGAAAAGAAGAGCATAATACAAAACCGAAGTCTCTTGAGCAGCAAACAGGTTAAAGAAGATGAACAGAGCCCCAGAGAGCTAGAGGACAATATCTGGGAGAGTGGGCTCGGGTGGCTCAGTGGGCAAAGGCACTTAAGGTCAAACCTGACAACTGAGTTCCATCTCCAGGATCCACCTGGTGAAAAACAAAGAAAATCAATTTCTGCAAGCTGTTCTTTGAACTCCACAAAGGCATTGTGGATCATTTGTGTGTGTGTGCATGTGCACACACACACACACACACACACACACACACATTTAATTTATATAGTCACAAGATGAACTCCCTAATTGGTTATCCAATACCAATTGTTCAGTCATGAAATCATATATATATATACAAGTTACACTAAAAGAATGAGCAAGTTATATTTAAATAGTTATATATTTATATGTGTGTGTGTGTTTATGGTGTATAGGTGGATGCGTGTGAGTGTGTGCACACTGTGTATATGTGTGTAGTGTGTATGTATGTGTATGAGTGTGCGTATGTGCATGTGTGGTGTGTATATATGTGTGTGTGACTGTGTGTGAGTGTGTATGTGCACAGTATGTGTATATGTGTGTATTGGTGTATGACTCTTTGTCTGTGTGTACAAAGTGTATGTATATGTGCATGTGTTCATGTGTGGACAGTGTATATATGTATGTGAGTGTGTGTATATGAGTGTATGAGTGAGTGTGCTTGCCTGTGTGTGTATATATGTGTGGTATGTGTGTATAGATGTGTGTGCACACAGTATATGTGTGGTGTGTGTGAGTGTTTATGAATGTGTGTATGTGTGTATATGTTATGTGTGTGAGTGTGTGATTATGTGAGTGTGGGTATGTGTGTGTGGTATCTATGAGTGTGTGTATGTGTGTATATGAGTGTATATGCACACAGTGTGTATATATGTGTGTAGGTGAGTATGTGAATGTGTGTGTGCACAGTGTATGTATGTGTGTGTACACAGTGTGTATATATGTGTGTGAGTGTGTATGTGTGTATGTATGTATGTATGTGAGTGCACAGTATATGTATATGAGTGTGAGTGTGTTTGAGCATGTGTAAATGTGCATAACAAAAACAATTAAAGCACAGAGAGCTCACACAATGGGAGTCAGTACACACTATCAACCAGGGTCTGTTAAGACCCGCTTGTTAAACACTTGCCTATGTTCCTCAGTGGCAGGTCATTTGCTTTTATATACTAGGCCCTTGGTTTGATCTTCAACACTGAAAAATAAGCAAACAGTATAAAACCGAAATAATCAGAAAAAAACATGTCCTAACTCACCACTACACACTGAGTGCTGGAAAAAAACCTCTGGGAAAGATATCTTCAGACACAGTGATAGACAGCGCATGCTCAGACACAATGCAGATGAAAATTAAGTGCAACAACGTGCTCTATCTAGGAGGAAGTGAGACACTTTTTCATTGCCTGTGGGAATGCCAACCAGTACAGCTCCTATGGAAACCTCCACTAATATGGAAGGTCCTTGAAGAACTGAAAATTGATCACAAGATCCGACTATAACACTCTTGGATATATACCTAAAGGAATCTACATCTTACTATAGAGACACACGTTCATCCATGTCCATTGAAGCCTAACTGATGACAGCCAAATATTGTAAAAAGCCTAGGTGTTCATCAAGTGGTGAATGGATAAGGAAGATGTGGTATATTTATAAAATGGAATATTATTCAGCTGTTAAGAATAAAATAAAAAATGCAGACAAACAGATGCAAGCATAAAAAATTATCTTGAGTAAGGTCAACCTGGCCCCAAAAGACAAACACTGACTGCTTCTCTTTTATGTGAATGTTAGCTTTTAAGTTTTAGGTGTGTATTTTAATTAGAGTTTAGGTAGCTATTAAAGGACAGGAAAGGGAAGAGGATCTTCTAAGAAAGGGGAAATAGAATATAGTGTTGCAAGGAGATAAAGGAGAAACCAGATAAGAGTTAAATGGGGAGGCTGAAGAAAGGCCAGAGTAAAAAGGCAGTATGAGAGGGGCAGCTAACATCCATATGGAGACCTACTACTGTAGAAAGTATCTAAAATATACACATATATGAAAAATATTTAAATGGGGTCACCGTACAAAGAGGGAGACAATGCCCCAACTATGTGTCTTATGCCACTAAGTAAAATTCTCTGTGCCAGGAATGGGTTACACTGTATAGAGTCATTGGCCACAGGGATCCCAAAGACTCTCCCAAACATGACAGACTATTGCTAAGGCTATTAATTGCCTTCCACAACCTTATGGTAGAGCCCTATGGCAGAGGATACCACTTACTTAGGATGCCAAACATAAAGAAACTGAGTAGTTGGCCAATTAGAAAGTCCAACTCCTACTGACTAGAATTCATGGTGCTGGAAGGTACTTTTATTCCATTATATAGGAGGAAAGTAATTATTAGTGTCACCCAGCTACAAACCCTATGGTCTGCAACAGTAGTGGGTATAGGCACAAGTGTCATGGGAGGAGTCAAGCACTTTTTGATTGGATTTAATATACAAATATAGTTATTCACTAAAGAACACATGGTTTTCAAGAGTTCATATGCTACTCATATACTTATTATGCCATGAAATATGTCAGTAAAAGCATGCCAATTACATGCTAACATTTATTAATTAAAATTTGATGATAAATACCAAGAAAAACTTGGAACTGGTAACATGTACTTCTAAGTAACTTACAGGTCAAGAAAGAAATAAAAGAGAAACTGGAAAAGGTTTTGCTGAATGATAATAGATCATCAAAATTAGAGAGAAACTCTTGAGAAGTATTTAATGGGGGTTTTTGCTTTAAAATGCTAATATTGGGTAAAAGTTCTAAAACTATTATCTAGCTGTCACCCTAGGATGAAAGCAAAAAAAAAAAAAAAAGCATGAAAATTAAATCCAAAGTAACTAGTTCATAGTTGATGCTTTTTGTTCAGTAAGCAAACCTTTAGCCAAGTGGTTTAAGGTAAGAGGGAACAAACATTCAATGCTGTCAAAGGTAAAGAAAGTGTCTCACTATGGATCCTAAAGGTCTGCTTGTTTTTATTTTTCAATGGTTTCTCTAGGAAGTAACATACATTACCATGTCTATACTGACTTATTTCTAATGAAACACAAAACACTATTCCAATATGCCATCCGTTTCCTTACCTTTTTACATACTAACGTGATACCTATCAAACATCCATGTATATTATGTATATATACAACATTGTATATACAACATATATATATATACATATATACAAGTATATACAACATTGCTACAACTATTGATATGATTGTACACCTTTTTAAGATAGTAGATCACAAATTCATATGTATAAATATAGTAAATTGCACATAATCTGTCTTTTATCATATGTGCATAAACACATAGTTATCTTTATCAAAACACTTTGTTTTTGTTGTCATGTGGACTCGAGTTACTGAGTGGTATCGATTTCAGACTGAAGAAATTCCTTTAGAACCTCATTTTAGGGAGTTAACATTTGCAAAGGTTCTTGGGTTTTGTTTGGGGGGAACGTTGTTATTTTACCTTTGGGAAAATAGGTTTGCTGGATATGAGTTTCTGTTGACAGGAGTTGGGTTCAGTTCTTTACCAAAGTCCCTTATTTGCCCTCCAGCCTCCATTTGCTCTGACAAATGAAGTCAGCTGTTAACTCCTTCCTGGTATAGAGGCACTGTTTCCTTTCCCAGCTCTTAACATGATCTCTGATGCCCAAAAATTTGTCTCTGCATTACATAAGATTTCTCTGAGTTTGATTTACTTGAACCATGTGCTGGTTTAGCCTTGTGAATGTGTAGATTACTAGTCTCAACTTTTTTGGGAAAAATTTATAGCCATTCTTTCACCAGACAGTTCTCCATATTCCTGATTTCTCTCTTCTAGTGCTTCTGTGCCATCCATGTGGCTGCATCTTAAGGTATTTTGCAGTTTCCTATGGCTTGGAAATTTCTCTCTTTTTTTCTCCATATTCTGCAGCTTGCACAGTCTCTATTGATCTACAAGCTTATTGATTGTTATCAATTCATATATATCGTTGAGCCTTCTTTTGAGATAACCTCATTTAGATTATTGCAATTTTCCATTATGTAATTCTATATAGTTCTTATTTTAAAATAAACTTTTCATTATAAAATGCATTTAAGGCATACAGAAAAATTACAGACAGTACCATGAGTTCCTATACCCATTTCCCCTATTATTAATCTCTAACATTGGTAATGTAAACTGATTATAATAAATAAGCCAGTGTTGACATGAGTCCTACCTCTCGTCCTTGGCATGGATGGTATCCTTTAGTGGGAAGCTGAGTGTTTTGTGTACTATATTACTGTGACTGTGTTGTTGAGTCTGCCCCTCTGGTGCTGGTCATTATTCAGGTGCTTATGTTTTAGTGGATTCATCTGAAGACATCTTTAAGGTCTGTTTTCTCTATAGTACTCAGTCCATGATGTTTCTGCTCAGGGTTTTGCCTCTGTTTTACCCTTTAGGTTTTTTGTTTTTTGTTTTGTTTTTTTTTTTAACCTATCACCTCAGGACATCATAAGTCATTGGTCAAAGTATATACCTGAGTCTCCTTAGGCCATTTCTATTCCATGTAGTTGTTTTGCAGACCTCCTTCACAGTTTGGGGGTGGGGTGGTTACAATATCTGAATTTAGCCAGAAATGAGTGGCAGTGGCTCATGGGTGCTTTTCCTTGGCACTCCCGACAGGATCTAACAATGAGCTTGTATAGCGTCTAAACCTTCAAGGATGGAGGGCGTTTTGTTCTCATGCTTAGATTTCCTTCAGTGACCCTGCAGGAAAGCATATTTATGGTTCAGCTCATAGTGAGTCAAACTTTTCACTAAAGTTCCTGGGACCAGTAAGATCGCGAAGATTCTTCTGATAGGCTTGAATGTGACATATGCCTTTAAAACCTGCCCCATGTCTGACTGGATTGGGAGGTGATCCAAACCTAGACACATATTCATCCTTGCTGCTCATAAGGTTGTGATTCTGACTGGACTTCTCATGACCACTGAATTGTCACCATCTGTCTGTCTCTAAATAGCTAGGAGTCTCTTAATTGTGGTTATTAGAGTATCATTACTTTTGACAAGAACCTCAGGCATGGGGCTCTATACTTTGTTCTACATATATACAAAGCTCTGGGACTTTACATACAAAACATCGTCTTTTCCTCCCCTGTGCAAAACCCCCCTATAGCTAACACACTTTTTTTGTGTGACCTGGCAGCTGACTGTGGGAATGTGTGGAGAGCCATTGATGCTGGCACCTGACACTCGTGGGTAAACAAGTAAAATAGCGCATGTGCAATGGCAAAGGACCGCCTATCACCGCCCAACCCGGGATGTAACATGGGAATTTGAGCAAGCAGCCAATCAGATATGTCCACCCCACCCTAGGGTGTATATAAAGCAGCGCCATGTTAGATCTGGTCTCTCTCTCTCCTCCTCCACGCATGGGAATAAACACGTGCTGCAGAAGGATCCTATGTGCCTGCGTGCGATCTTGCCGGCGAGACGATTTCGCGAGTCACAGGAATGGATGGTAACCGCTGGTCTCTAAGGCTTACCCTTGATACCTATAAGCAAGAAGGAGCAGGGGCATGAGATAGGAGAGGAGAGGCGTTGCCAGGGTCATCAATAACAATAGGCCTGCTAGACTTGGCTCAGCAGTTTGATCTAAGAGCTGAGTGGGACACACACAGGCCTCTGAGCCATACCTACCTGGAAACAGAATCTGTGCCACCGGGAGCTAAGATAAGAAACATTGGCAGCCATCCATAAGGAACCACAGATCTGGGGAGAGCTAAGGGAAGGTCCCCAAAAGAAAGATAATGAAACAAAAAGGAGATTAGAACTTTGCTGTTTACAGAGCTACAAAGATTTGCTTGAATTAGTGTTTCTCTGCTTTATGCTCTCTGTATCTTGGCATGGCTGCTTTACTTGGAAGAGATCGACCACAAGTCCCTCAGAGAACTATGACTACGTCCACAGATGTGAAATTTCAGTAATGGATGCATTCGATGATAACTTCATGCCTATGAAATTGTTTAGAGCAAATAAATGAATGCCTTGAAAAGCATAATTTATCAATCATAAGATGCCATGGACCCTATCTGTCCTTTGAAAAGTATAATCGGTACAAGATGTTATTGTATTCCTTCAAGTGGACTTGGAAAATGGTTCTCACAAACATACTTTGGGGCTGGAGAGATACCTCATCAGTTCAGAGCTTATCTTCCGAAGGACCAGGGTCTAATTGCCAGCACCCTCATGGCAGCTCACAACTGCCTGTAACTCCAGCTTCAGGGGATCCACTGCCTTCTTTCAGCCAGTGAGGACACTAAGCTCATGTAGTAGTATACAGACTTAGACATAGGCAAATACTCATATATATACATGTTTTAAAATAATAAAAAAAGAGCTTCTTTATGATCTTGCCATTTAATCTCTACTTGGCGGGCACCTTGGAGCCATGATTTTTAGGCCTCCTAGTCAATAGCATTCATTGCAGGACATTGCATTCATTGCCTTCTCTTTCTGTATTGTTATAAAACTTCTGAAGGCTTCATTAGACTTGATGAAATGGAGCACATAGATGGTGGAAAGAATCGTATTCTGAGATATCCTTCTCTTTTATGAGGAGAATCCTACACCTTTTGCTTCATAGCTTATCTCAATGGCGTAGAGAATTACTACAGCTTTGTGTCATCACCAACAGTCCGGACACTCCCATTTCAGTGATACAGATGTTTATATTGAAGTGGCGTTGACCTTGGGTAGATTTCCTGCTCTGCTTCCATGGGAGAGACCACACCTGTGAGGTGCTAACTGAGGAAAGACTCCCATAGGTTCCACAAAGCTTCTTTTGCTAAGTCTATGACCTGAATCATTAAGATGATAAAGGAGAGAGATGAAGGGCAAGAGGTGTTCTTGGCAGATTACCCTGGAGCAAGGCAATGGAATGTTCTAATAGCATTTGGATTGGCCTCAGCCACTCCATGTGCAGAAATATCTGATACATCAGGTGCCAAATTATTGACTTCCCTTTCCAAGAAGGAGTGATCTTAAAATCCACCTGGTTTCTGAGAGCCAGCAAGTAGGTTTGCCAGAATTTCCCTTAGGTCAAGCATTACTACTGTGTTTGGTGTTTAATAAGTCTTTTAAGAGAATTATTTTCTTTTTGTAAATGTCTGCCAAGATTTCCCGTGTTTTATAACTGAATTTTTCATCCATTATTCCAGTCTACTGAGCCCGGTTGAAGCCTGCTTCTGTGATCCAACAGATAATTGAGTTCAGTCTGTACCTTCTCAGAGTGTGATCAACATGTCCTCAGACACACCAAGCCTTAGTTTTCTCATCTGTGAAGTGGGGATAATCACAACACCAAATCCAAAAGTTCTCTACCAGTATCAAAGGAGTTAATTGGTGGAAATTTTGTAGCAGATTTTCAGTATCTTAAATATCATTGCAGTTATCTAATAATTTATTTAACATAAAGCATTTAAGCCGAGACTAAGTCTTACATCTCGGCACCCAAGCAGGTAGAAGCCTCCTCCATGGACCACTGGGCTTATCACCAAAATGATTGAGCTTTCTTGTTTATCCGGTGGCATTACTGCTGTTGGTTAACACCACATTTATCCTCCTTGTGAGAATGAAAGTGAGAGGTTGTGTTCCATATATTCCTCAGATAAGGTGTGACGGGGATTCTCATGATAAAAAGCAGGTAACTGAAATCTGAACATGAAATTTGCACTGTTTCCTCTGTGAACATCTGACATTCGAAATTCTTAGAGACCCTTCAAGCATGTCCCCTTTCTCTATTCTGCTCTAATGCGACCTCCCTGTGTGTTCAATAATTGCCATTGTATTAAATGAAAATCAACTAAGCGAGCATTATTTTCTAGAAGTCTTAAAGTCTAAGGAAATACAGAGAGTCAACATATTATAGGAAATTTATAAGTAGATGGTACAGAGGCCAAGAAGAAGGTTCACCAAGACATCCCTAGGGACAGGCACTGGGCTGAGTATAAACATGTCAGTGCTGGTACAGGGAACCAATCAGGCATTTGAAGAAGTAAGCGTGTGTGTGTGTGTGTGTGTGTGTGTGTGTGTGTGTGTGTGTGTGTGATAGGACACAGAGTGTATGTTCAGTGAGATGCAGGGAAGAAGTGTGTGCATGTATGAGTGTGTGTGTGTGTGTATGTGTGTGTGTGTGTGTGTGCATGTGTGTGATGGGCTACAGCGTGTCTGTGATGCAGAGAAGTGTGTGTGTGTGTATGTGTGTGTGATGGGACACAGATGTGTATGTTCAATGAGATGCAGGGAAGAAGTGTGTGCATGTATGAGTGTGTGTGTGTGTGTGTGTGTGTGTGTGTGTATGTGTGTGATGGAATATAGAAGTGTGTGTGTTCAAGGAGATGCAGGGAAGAAGTGTGTGCATGTGTGATTGTGTGTGTGTGTGTGTGTGTGTGTGTGTGTGATAGGACACAGAGTGTATGTTCAATGAGATGCAGGGAAGAAGTGTGTGCATGTATTAGTGTGTGTGTGTGTGTATGTGTGTGTGTGATGGGACACAGATATTAAGTATGCATATGATGGGATTCAGGTACAGCAGAGAGGCAGCTGTCGAGGACAAGGAAGTAGTTAGTAGACCTGCCCTTGTGGGAACTGTCAGTAAGAGCTGAAGACCCCTGAGAAGCATGTGTTCTTGTTGGTGTTTTTTCAGACTGATTGGCTGATGAGAACTTTGAGATTGTGGAGTGCTGGGATATTACAGGTTGAGAGCCAGCATTATCTTAGGCTACCTTCTTAACAGCCATTTATCATCAGCCTTCATATCTAACCTGGCAACTTTTTGACTATCAGGAAAACCTTTGGGATGTATTCACCTAGCAGACCACTGGCTTCTAGAAACTCCAACCCTAAGAGTGTCCTCAGATAGTATCTAAAACCTTAGCAGAGGTTTCCTCACATTGCCTGTATCCTGCCTCTCTGATGCCCTACTCAGAGGTATTTGGTAAATCTATTGATTTATTCTATGAGGGTAATAGTTTACACTGGACCAGGAGATGCGTCCATGGATAAAAGCCCTTGCTGCAAAGGTTGGTGACCTGAAATCGGTTACTACAAGCTGTGACACTTGTAGTACACTGTGACATACACACCCATGTATGCACACACACAGAGGAAGAGAGAGAAAAATAGATTTAAAAAATGTAGCCCTTTCTGCTATGAAACATGGGATGCAGAACAACCCGAGTCTGTATTCCCAACCCAGGATTTGACTCGAAATAAACTGATTTGTATTTTCTTTGAAGAAAGTATTGTGTTTTATCTCAATCTTAAGAACTGATTGTTGGGATTGATTGGCTGCCACTATATTCGAATGCTAAATTCTGTACCAAGATCTGGTTGCCCCAGGAGGAGCGAGTTCTCACATACATCAGCTTTTGTCACTCCCTAAGTTATCAGTCAACAAAAGGCTAAAGCTTGTGACTGGGTTGTAGAGAGAGGAAGGCAGGACTTCTTAGGAGGGAGATAGGAACTCTGAGAAGAAGAAAGAGGAAGGCCTTTCACCAGGGGACATGAGAGGAGACAGACCTAACTACGGGCCTGGAAGGTATAGCTAGCCATGTGGGCTGGATGGGGCTAGGTGAGAGTCTGCCCAGCTAAGGCCTAAGCTTTGGAATATTATTATAAGGTGTCTGTGTGGTTATTTGGTGAACAGCTGATTAAGGAATAACTGCGGCCATATTAATTTGCAGCATTAGTTCATGTATGCAGAATATTTACAATCATTTTACAACTGATACTAGAGAGATGGTGACAATGGGTTGGTATGAATCAGTGAAGAAAACTGTGGTAGCTGTGTCGGTGCCAAGTTGCTTGGTAAATGAATCACTGCTTGTTTTAACTGCTTATTAAACAACTGGAAGAAGGAAAAAGGAGTTAGGAATAGAGAAAAGCTGAGCAATTCTCTAGACCAAGAAGGCAGACTGCACACTGCTGTTATTCTGAGTCTCTGTGGTGCCTGAGATGTGGCTGGTCTTTGAGACCCGTGACAGACTTTATGACAGAAATGTTGTCTCCTCTCTAGATGCTCCCCTTGCTCCCAGTATCAGTGTAGACCAGGAGATCCATGACAGCCCCAGGAACTGTGATGCCTCTTACCCAGCATGTTTATGGGCAGTGAGGCAATGGTAATTCCTGTCCCCCTGACAGCACACAGTAAAAACAGACTATGTCTCTCCTTTCTGTGTGAGAGAAAAATTAAACATAATTTCCATTTTAATCCCTTTGTACATATGTGCAAGCATTTTGTTCTCCACACATTGGAGTAGAAGAAAAACTTGGCAGGATGGTTAACTCTAGAATTGTTATTCAGTGCAGCCCATTCTGTGTGTGTGCGCGCACTTGTCCGTGTGCACCCATATGCATGTATCCACATACATGGACCTGCGTGTTCATGCATGTACTTAGGTTTTTACTGTCTGAGCTACCTCCCCAGATCCTTCAAGCTATTCTTAATTCAGGCTTGATTCTTCTCCAATAGTTTTCAACTTGAGCCTCAGCACCTTTTGAAAGTACCAAACTAACAAAAATAAAATTTATTTCATATAGAAATTATAATTCAGTAAATTTTGCTGGCCCTCCCCGCTACAAGGCATAACATTTCCTGCATTTTGGAACCCATGCTTTCAGCAAGGGAGGGCGTCTTGTATGTAGGGTCAGGCGGTGTCAACAACCACTCTGACCAGTTCTTGCCAACGTAATCACAGACTGACTCATTTTAAGAACCCCAGGAAGTAACCAAGTTCTTTCAATCGTTGTCACAAAATCTTAATGGTCCCTTCAAACAAAAATGTACCTCGCAGGCCTAGTAACTGACCTATTTGATTCCGACATAGATCATAATAATTTACCAGTGTCGCTCACTCGAGAGTCTGATTGCCTGCTTCGCCTCCGGTGCTAGAAGAAAAGGCCTTGAGGCTGAAAGGGTTAAGTGGATTTTATTATAATGTGTTCCTGTTTCATTCGCTCCCTTCAGCTTCTTCACAAAATGTTAATCTAATTGTGATACTATCAGTTTGATGACAATATGACAAGACAGACAAATTTGATTTTATTCTCCACAGAGCAAAGCATATGCTGCTTGGAAGGCCTTGACAGAGAGAAGGACATAAAACAAATGGAGTTCATGAATATACAATTTTTATGGTACACAATAGTGACATCTAGACTTCAGAGACTAGGTGGGTGAGCCTGAGACTTTACTATTGAGATTAATGGGTACGTAAAAAGGTGCCAACAGAGAGTACTACAGTTTATGTTAAAAATGTCGATGTGCATAAGAATAATTTTCTTCTCAAGATGGATGACACACTTAATGGCTGGGAGACATTTGGGCTCAGTAGCAGTGCCTCCAAAGTAATTTTTTGTTGTTATTGTAAATTATATAATCTTAACTGCAATTATAGTTCTGTTCCAGTAAAGGTCAAGTTAGCACTGTGGATGGTTATGAAACAAAAATGGAAATTCGTATATGGATTCCCTTGTTGATCGCTTATGAATGATTTCAAGTAAGATGATTTTTTTGGTAACTCTATTTCTCATTTAATGCAATACAGCAAGTAAAGACAGCACACATTAACAAAACACAAATTAGATTTCTCTAAGTAAACATGTATCTTCTAATGGACTAGGGCTGTTGGAGAAAGGACGGTCTGAAGGTTAAAGACACCAGGGGAAGGTTTGTGTTGAAGAAAATCAGAAGTATTGAAGAATTCTTTGATGGGTTTAAATGTCTGCTTGGATTTAGTTTCCAGAACACAAAGTCCAACATGGCTTCTGCCCTCGGCTTTCTGAAGTTTGCTGTGACATTGAGACTTAGCCCACCTTTTTGAAAGGCATGGAAATGATTGTCCCAATAGCTGGTTGCTAAGCAGTGGGTCTGGATCTTCCTGTGGTAATGAGTTTAAAGGGATTCAATCCAGGTCCAATTTTAATCTCAATCTTTCTCTTTATTTCACAAAGAAATGCAAGCGCCAAGCTCACAATATGAAACATGTGAATGTCGAGTGTGCCAGACTTTAAAGATTTCTTTATTTTAATATAGTTCCTGAAATCAAAACTCTCTAACAATATTACAACTTAGAATTAATTGTGGCAACGTATCTGGAGAGCTTTGAGTTTTAATTATGTATTTTTTTTTTTATCTACTAGAACTTTTTCATGGTCCTGATCTACAGGAAAGTTTACAGGACACATTAATAAATAGAAATGGCCAGAGTGACCTTTATAAAAATCACCAATAATTACAATCACAGTTTGTCCTACAAGTTGCCAGTCCCTGGATCTGTTAAGAAAGGATGACTCTCCTGCTGATCCAGCTCCCATGTACCCCTTCTTGCCCCCTTTCAAATTCATGGTCCCCTTTTGTGGTTAATTGTTATTACGTGTACATAGATGTGTATATATAATGTTCCTAGATGTACAAATACAACTGCTCCATCTGGATAATGTAACTTGTATTTTTATGTTTTCAGAACTGACCATTTGGTATTAGATGACCAATTGGTATGCTCTTCCCTGGGAAAGACGATTTTTTTCTCCTTTAAGCATTTCTCAGTTGCCTTTATGTAGGGTCAAGGCCTCCTGGATTCCCTGCCCCCAGATCCTGTCCATGCGAACATGTCTGTTGTTGTCCATGTTTAGTTCATTCCTAGGAAGTGATGTTGGCAAGATGGTGGAGAGAGATAGGTGAGTAGGATTACTATCCACTCTACATATATATGAGTTTTTCAAAGAATATATAATTGTTTGAAATAGATGGCTGAGACAAGAGAAGAAATTTTTGCTACATTTTGGTAGCAGCTGGGTGCTCTGAACTTTAAATAAGCTACCTGGCACTTTTGTGAACAGTGCTATCAAATAGTTGCAAATATATATATATATATATATAAATTTTAAAGAAAGAAAAACAACTAGAATGTCAATTTCAAAGACCTGATAAGGCCACACCTTGGAATTCAAAATGAACTTTAAAGAAATTCTGAGATTGTTCCAGACTAACTCTCCTGGAAACCCATCTGACTTTTTCTTTGAGCATGACTACCAGTCAACATTTCACCTGCAGTAGGAGCTAACAAAAGGACACTTTAAATCCAGCATAGATCATATCATCTCAGGTGGGACTCAAGACAGGGAACTGGTGACTTTCTGCTAAGCAAGGCTGGAAAGATGTTTGGTGTGACATGCTGTGTAATGTGCTCAAGAGTACATCATGTTCTATCTGGTATCCCTGTGTGACAGGATGCATGGCTACTTGAAGGATACAGTGGAGCTTTAGGAAGCTGGAGTCTATGTGTGATGTTCTGACTCTGTCACTCCTGAGTTCTGGATGACATAGAGCAACGATTCTTCCTCATCACACAGAAGTGAGCTCGGCTCACTCACACAGAGGATTGTTTGTCATGTCACACACACACATGCACACACACACACATATGCACACATATAAATATATATACAATCATGTATGCATGCACACACATACACACACATGTCCACATACATACATGTACACACATGCATGCTGACCACATATGCACACATATATATGCATACTCACATATACACACAAACATGTATACACACGGGTACATATTCACACACACACACACACACACACACACACACACACACACACAAGTGTATATATTGAAGTCCACAGAGAAGTTCTTATAGACATATCTGTACAAATATTAAGTAGCAGTATTTTGTTCCAGTGGAAGGATTAAAATAGGTAAAAAAAAATCTGACTTTTTGTGAGCATGTTGGAAAGCCTTATGCTAAACCAATTGAATTCTTTTTAGCTCAGTATTGTTACTTGGGAAAAATGTGATTAGACAGATTCATATGTAGATAACCACTTGATCATGCAGCAGTTTCTACCCCATCTAAATTCCCTGTTAATTGAACATAAATCAATTTTACTAAAGCATAGTTTTCTTCACATTACAAAGATGAATGTTCTATGGAAGACGTGGTACCATCTCAAGCCAGATGTTTGTGCCTGTTCATGAACACATGTGTGTGCATATGTACATGCATTCGTACACATGAATATTTTAAGGACTACAAATGCATGTGTAAATGAGGTGTTTTGGTTTGTCTCTGCACTCCCTTTGTAGCAAAGCCTCTTTTCCCACTTGGTGAGGTTTCAAGCTCAGCATCCTACCACAACGGCATGTCCACAACAGCTATGAGTTTATCCTATGAGGCGACCTCATGACTGCAGTTTCCTGGGTTAGAAGAGTACACTGTTTCAGTGTATATCGTTGACACAGAGGGGAGAACTTTTAGTGTAGATAGAGGGGAAATGAAAGGGTGATTCCACAAGGCAACCGTTGATGATTGACGGGAACCATCAGAGGTCTAGAAGGAGTTCTGCAAAGATTCTTGCCAGAGCTTTCCAGGAGAATGTGGCCCTACCCCCACCTCAGATTCACATTTTGCGTGTTAATATGGAAGAGAATGCATTTCTAGCTTTAAGCCACCCAGGCTTGGGTAATTAGGAGAGCCATGCTTGACACGATCTTTGGTGTGACTAGGAAACATTCCCCAGAGGCTGTGTTTGGACACTTGTCCACTCCAGAGCACGTGTTGTTTTGAGACGTTGTGGAACCTTTAAGAAGTGGGACATGGCTGAGGGTGGGTCGGTCACTGTGGGGAAGGTGGTCGTAAGGGTGATGACCTGGCCCACTTCCTAACCCCAGCTCTCTGCTTCCTGATTGGAGCTATGCAACAAGCCTGAACTGCACAGACCAAGTCACTTCAGCCCCCAGACCTTCCTCACATGATGGATTGTAGCTCTTGAGACATGAGCCACAATAACCCTCTCCTTGCTTAAGTTGCCTCTGTTGTGTATTTTATGTCACTGGCACAGAAACAAATGCACCTGCCAACAGGAGTCATTCCTTTCCCTCCTGTTTGGTCTTGAAGTTTCTAGGAGTAGAGACATTGTAACTCTCGGCCCTACCCCAGTGGGGTCTGGGGAAACTTGACTCTGTATATTTACAGAGCTAGTTCGATACTTTCTCTTGCTTCTCATTTACTGCTTGAGGCTGGCTGCTGCTGCAAGCGCATCCTTCCTGGGAAGCAAGTCATTCTCGTCTTTCTTGAGTCTAAAAGTAATTAAAAATGGTCCCTGTTTCATCATGCTCTCTCCTGTGTCTCTCGAGGGGTTAGAGTGAGCAAGCATGAGGTCTGTACTCTGGGTGGGAAGCGGCCACCTTTAGGTATTTGTGATGTCCCTGAGGGATTCAGAGGGTCATTAGGAGGCAATTATATGGAGCAGACGCGTCACAGATCACACAGAGGGGCTGGGAGGGATGGTTGTGTGAGAAAGTCCAACTTACATTTTAAATGGATTCCAAGGCAACAAAACAGTGCATGTTCCTCATAAGTGAACATAGCTAAAAATAAAAATGTCCTTTCTGATTCACCAAGATGTGAAAAGATCCACTGTCTACTCCCACCACCATATACACAACCTTCTCTGCCGATCCTTCTTCATCACAATGGACGGCACTTCTACTGTGAGCTAAGACGAACTTTCTCTCTCAAACAGTGGGCCCTGCCAAGGCTGTCCACATTGTTCTTGGGCCTTTGGATCTGGTTTGTGGGAGGAATGTGGAGAAGTGTTGGGCTTCAAGCTACAGAATCTGTCGTGTGTTGTAAGTGGAGTTGGGTGGGCTGCTGTTGTTTACGCTCAGAAGCCTGGAATGTGGAGAGTAAAAACTGCCTGTGATGTTTCACATAGGAACAAGGACTCTTTCAGAAATGGGCCTTTTGTGATGTTACGTTGTCGGCAAAGAATCCAGCTACGTTTCACCCACGTCTTGAAGTTTTGAGCAAGACTGAATGCAAAAGCAATGGACTAAATTAATTTGGTGGAGGAAATTTCAAGTCAGCAGAAAATGTGCAGGTTTTAACATAGTTGCTGCCCACTGCTTTTAAACACTTCAAATGAGTGGTATGTGGAATGGAAGTGTGAAAAATAGCTGGTGTGGGTATGAAAGGAGATTGATCATGGCCAAAGTTCCTCATAGGTACAGAGGAGCAAAAGTCAGTGGGTTCGTGTAGTGAACAAGAAAAATGCCCTATGTAAGAAGACAAAGTACTGATACTCAGGACTGTATGATGAAGCCTCAAATTCTCTGTACCGATTAAAGGATAAACACAAATGGATCTCTGCCTTATGATTCCACTTGTTTGGTATGTTAAAATCTGCAAAAGAGACATTATTATAAATCTTTAAAGATCAATCATCAGGACACAATGAATCTTTCAAAAGAGTAAAGGAGATACTCATGTTTTTTATTGTGATATTTAGTTTGGGGGATAAGCACCGTGTCATAGATTTTGGGGGTAGACATAATATCAGAGCGTATTGAGCCCTATATTTAATGTATACTTTAAACTGTATTTTATGACATGAATTTTTGTCTCAATGACAAAAAAATGATGAAAGATTTCATTAAGACAAAATTAATAAAAGTTGCTATGAGTTCAAGTAAACCCAAGCCAAAAGACCATTCAACAAAAGCAACATGAAGCAATTTGCTTGGGTATCCTTTGTTTCTTGAACTTAAAAAAAAAATTACCTATTAGCAGATTGGTAATATTTGTTAACTAAAATTTTTCATTTTTGAAATTTTCAAATTTATAAGAGCTGAAAGATTACTTCTGTAAATATCTTTAAATGTCTTAAACATATTTATTTAGTTTCTGATAATTTCATACATTTATATAATATATCTTGATCTTATCTGTCCCAATTCCCCCTTCCCACTCCCTCCAGACATCCCCTAACACAGTCCTTCCCCACCATCCTGTTCCTCTCTGTTTCTCTCTCTCCCTCTCTCCAAAACAACACCTTGAGTTCTGTTAGCACTGACTGCTCAAGGGTTATCTTGTTGGCTTGCTCTTGTGTAGGTCTTGTGCTGGTAGCCATGGCTACAGCAAGTTTATGAGCACATTGGCCATGCCGTGTCCATAAACACATTGGCCATGCTGTGTCTTCATGATGGCACATCGGCCATGAAGTGTATGTCCAGAAGACAGCATTTCACAGGCCTCCTCCTTATCCTCCTGTTCTTATATTGAAGGGTTTTCCATTATTTTTAAAAGGCAAAGTTGATGAGCTCTTTGTCTGGTGCCAAGCATATTGCTCACACTGTTAGTCACCACGAGGTCATAGCACACTGTAGCTCTTCTTTGATCACTATCAAGCTGATTGGTGGACAGATGTGAGAGATGAGGATAACTTAGAGAAGGCTAGAATGATAGCTGAAGTGGCTGCACAGCCAAACCACTAACGGTCTCCATAGATGCGGAAATAAAATTGTGTCAATATATTTTATTAAGATCTAATGGAGAAAATGAGTAGTCATTTTAAAACACTGTGGTTTTTTTAAATGCTAATGGTTCTTTTCCATAAGAATTCCAGAGCCCCCTGATTGTTAATGAAGCTTGTGCATGAGAGAGCAACCCCTTGGCCTCACTGTTTTCTTCAGATTCCTGGGTACCACATCTGCTTGTTTCAAAAACCGCACTGTAATTTCAGGGAACATGTGTGAACTGCACTTTTGCAGTATGACACGTTGTCCAGAAAGTCCCTGGCCAGAGTCGTCCAGGCAGCAGAGATCCATCAGATGGTGACTGTGGCAGATGGCAGCTTTTGTGGAAATCTAGTGACATATGGTCTGCATTCACAATGCTGAGGTCTCCTTGTCACCCGTGGCTGGATTGCAGCAAAAGTCCCAGTTCTCCCAGCTTCCGGTTTGTGTTGTCCAGACCAGTCCCTGGAGCATCCTGTTCAACAGGCCACACCCCCTCAGAGATCACGTGCCACACACAAGCTGTGTTGTCTATTACCCATTCTTCCCTTTCTTATAATCTCTCATCTACTGTTTGTTCATCTACTCTTTGCAACATGCCTATGCAATGCTCAGGGGCCTATGTTGACTTCTAATTAGTAATGAGATTCCAAGCTAGGCTTGTCTATGAGTGTGCAGGTGATGTGTACCTTAGAGAATCAAGGGAACCTCCCTGACCCTCTTAAGTCTTCATCAAGTAGCACTGTCTCTTCCTATCTTTGCTCCATGATTTCTTTCTTGTCAGAACCCTGGCCTTAATCTTCTCCACTGCCTTCCTAGTCTCTGCCTTCTGTTCTCCTTACTGAAGTTTTCCACTTGTTCCAGCGATCCACCTCCTCCAGGAAGCTGTTCTCAACCTGGTCCCTTCCTGGAGTTGTGACAATCTGGGTTTTTTCATTAGACTTTGTCTTGTTAAGCAGATTGTAAGCACTTTAATGCCTTATGTGTGTGTGTATCTCTGTGTGTGTATATGTATATATGTATGTGTACGTGTGTGTATATGTATATATGTATGTGTACGTGTGTGTGTGTGTATGTGTGTGTGTGTATGTGTGTGTGTATGTGTATGTGTGTGTGTGTGTATGTGTATGTATATGTATACACACACACACACACACACACACATATATATATATTACTAGGGTGATCTTTTAAAGCTTACATATAAAAATTAATCCTTAAATTGGGGTGAATGCCATGAGAAAAAAGTTATAATTAATTTACTTCCAACTTCTTTATAAATTTTTATTTGTGTATTGTGGTGTGTGTATATGTCTCTCTCCCCCTCTCTCTTTTCTCTCTCTCTCTCTCTCTCTCTCTCTCTCTCTCTCTCTCTCTCTCTCTGTATGTATGTATGTGTGTGTACATGTATGTATGTGTGTGCCTGTGTCTGTGTGTGTTCCATGTAGTCCTTCCATTATGTGGGTCCCAGTGAGTGAACTCAGGTCTGCAGGCTTGGTGGCAAGCACAGACGAGCCACAGGCTGGAGAATTTGATTTTATGTTTACGTTTCCATGACTCTAAATCTGAACTTGACCACCTGAGTCTGGGTGGGGGTGATTCTCTTGGGTTTGGTGGGCTTTCTGTGTGGTGCTGGCAGATCTCAGGTGCTCTGGGGCAGTGCTATTGTCCCTGAACTACTTCTGGTCCACCGTGAGAGAGGAGACAATCTTTCTCCTTCAACGAGAGCATGGTATCATAAATATAGTTTAGCTACTCTGTCTCAGAACACTGCAGGGAATGCTAAGTGCATCATCTGAACAAGTATTTACTTCTCTAATGAAACAATTCAAAGGCTCCTATTGTCCTGATTATACTACTGAGAAAAGACATTTTTGGTCAACTGGACACATGCTGTATTTTCTTGAAATACCACGGACTGTGTTAATGGGTGTGTGCTGTTAAGACAGTAGGGTGGTCAGCCCAAGAGAGCACTCAACCACACAACCTCAGATTTCACCTCCTTTGCACCAAGGGGCATGCCATATGCTCACTCTTCTCTCTCAGACCATTTAAAAGCTAATGTCTGCACTTCAGTTCCACTACCTGTGAGTGAAGAGATGTAGTGTGGCCCTCGGAGCATCCTGGTGTGTTCCAGGGTGAGCGTTATCTTTCCTGGGCTCTCTGGGATTCGTTCTCACCTCCTTTGCTGAGCGCTCTATCATTAAAGTGTCATTGAGAACTGACACCACTTAACTTTAGCAGCCTTCCCTTCTCCTTCCCTGCGAGAACAGCAGCTCTAAATGGAGAGGGGCGCACGTGACAGAGAGAGGGATATTTTTACACCTCGCTCAGCATTCTATCTAACAAAGCAGCCTCCGGGGAATAGAGGACGACCCGTCACTAAACCAAACCCTCCTCTGATGCCAGCAAATGGACATGTAGTCTTCAGATTGCAGCGTCTACCCTGAGGAGCCTGTCATGAGTATACTGGCGGGGATATTCTCCAGACTCTGGTGTTTTCCCACCTCTCAAAATACCCTTGGTTTTTTATTTCGGGTGTGGTCAAATTAGAAAAGAAAAAGAAAGAAAGAGAGAAAGTGGCTTTACAGATCAGCTGTCCCCTGCAGGCCAGAGTGGAGCCTTTTTACCTCTTTGCAAATTACAGAGCTCTGGAGATTTTCCCCCTATTAATTGCATAATTGCTTTTCCTGCCAAAGTAATTTGAACCCTTGGGGGTTAAGAAAATCACTTACTGTGAAATAGTGGCAATTTTTAACCCATTCAGCTGGCGGTTTCTTCGCCTAATTAAATGTAGAAGGGACTTTCATGCTGCCCGGGGTGTGTGGGTTTCTGTGCTGATCAAATCTCTGCACTGGGACAGGAGGGCATCTGAACCCTGATGGAGTCATTACCCTCAGCTCTGCACAGCCTAGCTGTCTGCATCGCTGTTTTGTGCAGGAGAAAACTTTATTTAAGCATTGGCTGATCTGTAATACTTGTGTCTATCTGTGAATTAAAAAGAAATCAAAACTGAAGACATCATTGGTTTTGGAGAACGTTTGGCTGCTGGGAAAAATATCTCGTTGCGCGCTGCTTTTTGGAGTCGATCAAAGGCTTTTCATAGAAATCCAAGTTATTATCCTAAGGTATGAAAAACTGGGCCTAGAGGCTTCGTGACTTTTCCAAGGTCACACCTGAAGTCAACTTCTGGATCCCAAATTATCCCTGCCTTTCTTCCTCTTTGTTTCTTGCTTTAGCACAAGTCACAGTGCTACTGTTGTGAATGGTTTGTAAGAAGCAGTTTAACACAAAGGTTTATAGTTCTAAATAGCAGATGCTCTTGGAGTTTGCTGTAAGTTATAAAACTGGCCTGCCACAGACGCTTCTTTCCAGAAGAACACTGTTTTATTGCCTCAAAGAAGTGGGGTCTGACTGGCCACAGACTGAGAGGAACATCAAGGGTAGTGATTTTTCTCTCATATACAATCTAGACACAAGGAGTGTTCTCTATTTAATTTCACAGATTAACTCTTTTAGTCATTTCTATTCCCTTTAGGATTTGTCTTAATTTTAGAGTTCCTTCTCCCATACAGTTAATCATCAGATAGACCAGTTGACAAAATTACATAAAGTTCTAAAATTAAACCAAGCCCTTTGAAAAACTCACGTGCATTAGCTGAACAAAATTAGGCTATCCTATAATCACAGTCAATATTTGTTTCCTCTTAAAGAATCTTGTCAGAAGGCCTGTGACAGTAGGTTCATGGCAGAACATTTGCCGTGAGTGTACAAAAACTTGAGACAGACATCAGGCATAGCTTAAAAAAATTTTAAAAAATGATTAAATGGAAAATAGACTTCCAATGGGTATGGCAGAGAATGAGGTGGAAGATGCTGGCTTCAGGACAGGAGGCTTTAGGGGTGGAACAGGTGCAGAGGGAGGGGTGGAGGGATGAAGTAATGGAAGGATGGAGGGATGAGGGGACAGATGGAGGGATGGAGGGACAGGATGGAGGGATGGAGGGACAGGATGGAGGGACAGTGGGACAGAGACATGGAGGGAGAGAAAGGAGGCTAGGATATCAAGCTGTTTAGATACACTGGTCAGCTACTCCTTAGTGGAGCATGTGAGGATTGAAAGGACATGTCAGGGTGTCCAGGAAAGAGGGGTCGAAGCTGGAATCAGATATGATCAGCATCTGCTTTTGTGTGCTCTGAACATCAACACCGATGTGAAAGCCCAGCCATTCCTTTTCAAAATCCTGAATATTCCTACATATCTTTCCTTCCTGTTATCTTAAGCCACACTAACAACTGCAAATGGCATGTGCAGAGGTGAACTTTACAACTGACTTTAGGCTGTTTCTATTACAAATAAAATCTCGACACAAACAGTCGTTATTCACCCTGGCAATGTCTTGACCTTCTTTAGGGCACAGAACCATGTCATTAATCCAGGCTGAGTGGCACTGTAAGCCACCGTGCTCTTTTGTGTTCTTGTCACTGACGAGATCTAAAGTTGTTGGGTCCACCTTTCCATCTGTGATTGTCAAGCAAGCAGCGCTGCTGTGCCGGGGACAGTTCTCAAGGTGTCCACTCAAAGCAGGCATGATTTGGACATAGTTGGAGTCCGGAAGAAGATAGGGAGGGAGGGGCTTCAGCATGTGGTCTGGGATGTTGAAGAACTGAGTGGGACTTGTGTGTATGTCTGGAAAGAAGCCAAGACTGGATTGTGGAAAATCTAATCTGAGGGCTTTGGGAATGTGGCTCTAAGAGGTAAAACACGATCTGGCGTCTCATTCTCCAACTAGAGATGAGGAGACCCGTGGCTGAGCTGCATGAATGGAGGAAGCAGCTCTACTGAGGTGCAGTGAGCAGTCAGAGTAACTTTGCAGTAAGAGTAGGTGCCAAAGGCCATGGAGCTAAGACCAGTCAGCTTCCTCCTGGATCACTGGACAAGAGAAGTCACCTGCCTAGTTGACTGTTGGGCTATCAAAAGAAGGATATAGTTTTTAAAAATTAGGGAGCAAGAGTACATTGCCTCCTGCATAATTTATATTTATTTGTAAGGAATCTGAGATGCCTTTGTAAGACTCAAGTAGTAAAGTTCATAGCCCAAAAGTCTAAAACGAGTCTAAAGAAGAATTTTGCCTCTTCTGCATAGTGGAGTCGGGGAGCTGAGTGGTTACCAAGAGGGAAAGAGTAAAGGGAAGAATTCAGAAAGAGACTCGAATCTTTAGGAAAGCGACATTAGAATGACGGGAACAGCATGGAGAAGCAGACAAACCGAGCCTAGAACAGCAGAGGCCTTAAGGAGGGAGGGTTCTAGAGAAGATGGCCAAGCTGTTAGGGACTACAAGGGAACTGGAGGATAACTGAGAGAATCAAACCACTTACCTGAACAGAAGTGACGGGTGGAAAAAGACAAACGGGCCTTCCAAAGTTGAGTGAGAAGAGTACCAGCAGCTCACAGACTGGATTAGAATTAAAGACGGGAGATTTTTTCTAACTAGGTTCCGAATGATGACTGGGAGACACAGGTGATGATGGCCTTCTTGATGGTGAGTCACAGGCAGTACGGACACCACTGCAGAGAGAGAGAGAGAGAGAGAGAGAGAGAGAGAGAGAGAGAGACAGACAGAGAGAGACAGAGAGACAGAGACAGAGAGACAGAGAGACAGAGACAGAGACAGAGACAGAGATAGACAGAGATAGACAGAGATATAAAGACAGAGACATACAGAGAGAGACAGAGAGATAGAGAAAGACAGAGAGAGGGAGATGGAGAGACAGAGACAGACACAAAAATAGACAGAGACAGAGAGGCAGACATACAGAGAGAGAGAGAGAGAGAGAGAGAGAGAGAGAGAGAGAGAGAGAGAATGAGCCCATGCTTGGGTGCCAGTGTCTCTTCTTATAAAGCTACTGGCATCTGGGTGTGAGGGTCCCCCCCATAGTGACCCTGTCTAGACCCACTCACCTTCACAAATGGTGCTTCCTCCACACTGGAGTAGATCAGATTTCTACTTTCTTAGTATCCCACAGTGCAGCTTACACTCCAACATGAGTTGGACAAACTTTGTGGGAACAAGAGACAAACTTTGTGGGAACCAAGACATTCAGGAATCTTGAAGGAGCCTGGCTGAGATGGAAAGGAGAAAACAGGACATGAGGGGTGTAAAAGAGAGAACCGGTCTATCTCATCATGAGATTAGTGATCAAAGTATGAGGGAGATGACGGAGCAAAAGTTAGGAATGGGCAGCTGTGTGGAGACAGGCCTGGTGGGTGAGGGTGGCCATGACAGGTGAGCGTGCCGGTCTCTTGAGAACTTGCAGCAAGGAGAGAAGAATGTCTATGGTGAAGGGGAAGCTGAAAGAGATGGTGGGCTGCCCTGAAGGAGAAGCTGAATAGCCCTATGTAGAACAACACTCGATCTATAGCTCTCATCTGGCACAAAAACCTACTCAAATGGAGCCAAGACACTTTAATTTAAGACCCAAGACTTTCATACTCTTATGGGAAAATGGAAAATATTACAAGATATAGACATGGGTAAGGACCTTCTGAAAAGGATTCCAGGGAACAGTCTCAAGGATTCACAAATAGGGTTGCATGAAGTTAATGTTTAACACAAAAAATGACAATCACCAGAGAGGGGAATCAACCTTCAGGGTGGGAAAATTCTTTACCACCTTATATCAGACATGGGGTTAGAATTTAGAATATCTAAAGAGCTATAAAAATCGAACACTGAGGGCTACAGAGACAGTTCAGTGGTTAGAGCACTGGATGGTCTTCTAAAAGACCAGGACTCAATTTCTGGCTCTCAACTGTCTGTAATTTCTGTTCCTGGGAAAAGATATCCTCCTCTGGCATCCTTGAGTCCTAGGCACATAACAACATGCACAGATACATAAAATTAAAAATAAAAAATTAAACACCGACAGCCAAATCATCCAGCCAAGGAATGGGCTAAAGCACAGATCAGACGATGCCCAACAGAACAAATCCAAAGACAACAAGTAACTTACAAATGTTCAACGTCTTAGTTTCCAGAGCATGGAAATTAAATCCACTTGAAATTACATCTCAACCAAGTTAGAAGGATCAGTATGAAGAAAAAAAGACAACAAATATTGTCAAAAGAGGGACATTTATTGTGTGGGTTAGGAGTGGAATCTGAAGCCACTCCAGAAATCAGTGTCAAGGGTCCTCAAAAAGCTAAAAATAGAAATACCGTATGCTCCAGACATATGACTTCTGAGTGTACACCAGGACTCTCTGTCAGTGTGCACAGAGACACTTCTTCATCCGTGTTTGCTGTCACACAATTCACAACAGCCAGAAAGTGGGCCTAACTTAGATGTCTACCAACAATCAAATAAAGAGCATGTGGTTCATATACACCATGGAATTTGATTCAGCTGTAAAGAAGATGATATGAAATTTTCTGGGAAAAAATGGATAGAACTGGAAACTGATATGTTAAGTACAATAAGTCAGATTCAGAAAGACAAATGATGCTTAGACTTAAAAGTGTGTGTGTGTGTGTATACGTATATGTATGTGTGTGTATACGTATATGTATGTGTGTGTATATGTGTGTGTATGTGTGCACATGTGTGTATGTGTGCATGTGTGTGTATGTGTGTGTGTATATGTGTATGTGTGTGTGTGTATTTGTGTATATGGATGTATGTATGTGTGTGTGTGTATATGTATGTGTGTGTGCATGTGTCTGTATGTGCATGTGTATGTATGTGTGTATGTGTGTGTATGTGTATATGTCTGTGTGTGTGAATTTGTTTATGCAGGTGTGTATGTGTGTATATGTATGTGTTTATATATGTGTATATGTGTATGTATGTTTATATGTGTGTATGTATGGGTACATGTGTGTATATACATATATGTATGTGTGTGCATGTGTGTGTGGGTGTATGTGTGTATGTGTGTATGTATATGAGTGTATATGTGTGTATATATGTATATGAATGTATATGTATATATGTGTGTGTGTGTGAATGTATGTGTGTATGTGTGTGTGTCTGTGTGAGGGGTGTGCGTAGGTGTGCGCATGGTATAGGAAACAGACTATGAGAAGAGAGGAAAAATGTTAACAAAGGGGGCAGTGGGAAAGAAGGTACTGGAACATGAGCACCATGAGAACTGAGTGGGTGGGGACATGTGGAAATAGGAAGGGACCAGTGAGAGAGATAATTGGGGACAGGAGAGGCCACCAGGGGAGAGGGACAGATTCAAGCACAGTATATATGAAAATGTCATAGTAATGCTCACAGTCTACCCTACTGTGAGCCCCATACCAAAGAGAGAGCTTGTCTCAAAAAGCAGGTGACACTACATTTGAGGAATAAGAACTAGGCTATCTTCTGGCTTCTACGTACATGTGTACCTGCACACGCATAAGCACACTACAGCAGGAGAGGAGCTATATTCTCAGGAACATGCATGTCACATCTCTCAAACGGTTTCATCCCTCCAAAGCCAGTGTAACTGCTGCAAATGTATGGGCAAGGAAAGCGTATCTGCCCTGCAGTGGAGGGAGGACCAGTCCTTCTTCAGGGCTTCTCAAGCACTGAGGACAAAACAGATTCGTCAGTTTGTTTTTATTCCCAACATGCTGTGAACAGATATTTTGTAAAAATGGAACAGAAGATGAATCACTGGGAGATGAATTCTGGAACCCAAATACATACAAATGTAAGTTCAAGTGTTTGTATGGCCAGATTCCACAGACGTAAAATTACACTGTCAAGTTGCTGTGGTGAACAAACACCCTCAATGGCTGTATCTTAACATTTTATCTGAGGCCAGCTGCAGTGCATGGGCTGTGCCTTAAGTATCCACAAGAAGCTATTTTCCTTCTTCTCGTACACATAAATATTCTTTTACCATCTCCACAAAAGTCTCTGCGTATCTGGAACCCCAGGGCAGCTACATTTTCAGGGGTCCATGTGAAACAGCAGCATAGACTTTCAGAGAGCTAAAGAGATGATAGTTTAGTCATTGAAAGGGCTTGCTGCTCTTACACAAGATCTGGATATGGTTCCCAGCACCTACATTGAGTGTCTCACTCTCTGCAACTCTAATTTGACAACCTGTTATGTCCTCTGAGGGCACTTGCACATACACATACATAAATTAATGTATATTCAGATCTATATATCTATATATGTATTCAGATATATATGTATTCAGATATATATGTATTCAGATATATATGTATATATATATGTATATATATGTATATATCTGAATATATTCTAAATATACATTTATATAAATCTTTTTAAACTAAAAATGTAGAGTCCAGTTTTCAGAAAACAGGGGAAAAAAGTGGCGTGAATGGTTCAGACAGCTCCTTCCCTTTTGGCACAGTCTCTCAACTTGTCCTGATGTTACTTGTTATTAAAAGTCATTCGAAGTAAAAGTAATTTTAAGTAGTGAATTCCTGACATTGGGGCCGCCATTCATCCTGGTATCACACAACACCAGTTTTAAATTCTAATAGAAGAATAGATCCCCTTGTATGAAGAACTACAGAACTGTGCATTTCATATCCCTTGCTGTAAGCAGCTTGGGACAGGGTTCAGTGGTAGAGTACTTGGATAGCGTGTGTGAGACCATGAGTTAAATTCCTAGGGACAGAGACAGAGGCAGAGGCAGAAACACACAGAGGTATTCATTTATACCATAGAACAGTTATAAACCATAATAAGCCTTACTGGAACGCCTATAAACCCCACTCTCTGAAGATATGCTATCATCCTGCACCCAACATTTCTCTTAGGATGATGTGAAATTGCACAGTGCTTCTTGAGGAGATAGTATAAGGTAGCTGAGACAGTCACTGTGCCTGGCATTAGGACACTGCTGACCTCATGGTACCTCCTAAAGGGGAAAGTGGAGCCATGGCATTGCCAATTAACTGCAGGTTATCAGACTAGCGCACTGAGGTAGCTCCCAAACAGGGTTAGTCCTTTAGCCAATGCCTCCCCTTGATTCTCTCCCAGGGCTTTTGCTCATGTGAAGGAGACTGTAAGTGCACTACATCCATGACCGACTTGATTAACTGGGAAGTCCATACACCAGGTCCTCCGTTCTCATCTATTGCTTCTGTATAAATATAACACAGCACCTTCACTAGCAACCTACAACTCTTTCACCTAAACAACTGGTGCCCTCCAAAGTTTTCACCTCAGGAGAACACATATAAGTTCCAGTCAATCATTTTATAACTCCCTTTGGGTGTGACTGCTCTGTTCAGTAGGGATGACTAGAAAAGACTAGTTGTTATTTTTTTTTTTAAGATAGACTTCTTTATTTGAAGTGTCCACATGTCATGTGAGCACAATTGGATAGATAACTTAGTTTTGGGTTACAGAATGTCAGCCACAGTCTAAAGAAAATTGGACTAAGAAATCAATGTCACTGATGTCCCTCCCCCTCGGGGGGGGGGGTGTTGTTCTATGTCTGTAAAGACAGGAAGAAGATAGCTCAAAGTCCCATGTCAGCCTGGTCTACACAGTGAGCTCTGGGATGGCCGGGGCTACAAAGTGAGCTGTTGTCTCAAGAACCCGAATGTACATAAGCAAATATTTCTAAAAATGTCACTGATCCTAAGTCACTGTAGCCAGAGTTCTCACAAGAGCGTCTGAGCGCCAAGAGTTGTTGATGCAAGGGGATTAGAACTGGACTCCAGGAGCCAGGGCACTGGTCTCCAGTCCACATGGCTTCCTGCAGCAAATGGGGACCCTGACCTGCCTAGACTGCCCAGGAACCATGCTCCAGACTCCTGGCACAGGTCCCTGCACCTAGTGCACCTTCAACTTCCGGCAAGTTTGCTCTAGCCACAGCCTCCTGCAGCAGACAGACTCCATTTAGGACCTTTGTTGCCCAGGACTCCCTGTACCCAGCTCCACAGGAGAGAGTGGACATCTCAACCAGGCTACAGCTGAGTTCTGTCCTGAGTATTATAAATGCCTCCATCCAAATAAGAAAGTCAAAGTGAACAAAGGAGGAGAAAGAATGACACGATGCTTCTCTGTGCTTGGACCACCATTCCTAAGTCACCCTGTTGCTGTGTGAGTTCTCTGGAATTATCATAGACCCTTAATTAAAGGTTCCCTGCGTTTTAAAGATTTGCTTGTATTCATCACTTTTCTCTTCCCTGTCGTAAAACATCCAGAAGGAACAATTGAAGGGGGGGAAAGACTTATTCTGGCTCATGGTTTGAGGGGATACAATCTGTCTTGGTAGGGAAGGCCTAGTAGTAGGTGGTTTTCTGGGGACACGAGCATTTGGTGGTTTATGAAATCATGCCAATCAGGAGGCAGAGAGATACGGCAGGAAGAAAATCACTTTTAAAAAAACGAAAAACCAAAACTACAACAGCAACAAAGAGAAACAAAAATTCAAATGTGAAAAGAACATAATAGAAGACAGAGAAGCCTGGTGTCTAAAGGAGGATGGAGTTTGGATCTGCTTCTGCTGGAACCAGCTGCCTCTGTCTGTGCTATATTGGAGTGGGGTGGTGAGGCTTTTTCTTTTTAACGCTAGAGAGCATAGCAGTTTACAAAGGCAATGGCACCAAACCTCTCAAAGCCCTCCCCCGACCTCATGTCTTCCTCCAGAGATGCCTCAACTTCCAACAGTTTACAACTCCCAAAAACAGGACCAAGAAGAATTCAAATACGTGGGCCTTCGAGGGATGTTCCACATTCGAACCATAACATTACTGAAGACTGCTTATAAATTCTACTAATCTGACAATTCATTGCTTATTTAAAGTTTTACCCACATCTGCCAATGCATATCATATAAATGAATGCAACTTTCAAAGAATAAAAAAAATATTATTCAAACCGAAATGATATAGATAATTGACAACTTCTGGAAGAGGCAGAGTTCCCATTAAGGATGTGGCCATTGGTCAGTCAATTGCTCTTCACTGGACAGCCCCACACCCAAAGCATATGCACGGTACCAATTGGGCTTAGTGGGATTTAAAAATAATTAATTGTGGAATTTAGTTGGTGGGGTAGGAAGGTGGGGGTAGATCTGGGAGGAGTTGGTAATGAATATGATCGAAGTACATTGTATAAAATTCTCAAAGAATTGACAAAACACTCACGTTTTAAAATGTACTTATGTCTGGTATTGACTTCATTTTGTCTAAATTTTCACAAATTAGGTATTATTTACTTAAAATGTTAAATAAGTATCATTTTGCTTAAAGTTTCTCACCATTTTCTCATTTGACTCAGCTTTTCTCATGAGGGTCAGAGTAAGTTTGATTCAAGCAGCTGAGTGGTCAATCATTTGGAAATCCGGGGGGATCCTCAGTTCAGAAACGGATGGTTGGTTCCAAGTGGGGGGAAAATATTCCACTATGTTTAAATGCAGACACTCTGGATATGGCTTTATTAGGTATTTCTTCTCTGGTGGCATAGTTTGAAGGTCTAAGTTCTGAAAAATAATTCTTACATCTTGATAATGTCTGTGCAGATTAACTTCAGTATTCCACGTAGCATGGTGAGGAAGTATTAGAATCTGTAGAATAAGACAGGTTCCATCTCTGCCTTGCACCAAAGCTGGTGTGACTTAAGGAGAATAATTCCTCTCCACAGAAGCCAATGTTACTGTACAGCGGGCCACGCTCCCCTCTTCTGCAGTGTTCCAACATCAGCAGTGTGGTCTATTTCCGAAGAAAACCACAATATCTGCCTGTCTTTTGGGAGCTTTTACCATCTCCCTCTCTGTTGAGGAATCCTGTGACTTAGTGTAAATCAGGCATGCTTTGGAATTCATTTTTTTTTTTAACATTTTCTGCCTCTCTTTAGCTAATATTTGTGGATGTTTGAGCCAGAATGTCAAAACTCCTTCTGCTCCATTCTCAACTCCTTGTTTTAAATCCTTTATCAAGCTGTACATGGCAGCATTTAGATATCCCCCAGACCTTTATCCAGAAAGCGATACAGTAAATACACAGCACGCCAAGTTTCTCCACGTGCTGCAAAAACACAGTATGTGCTTTTGTGTTTGGAATGAGAGCTGACGAGCATATATACATAAACATGTTTGAAACCCTCTTGTCTCCTTTAGACCTTCCTTTAAAATACATCAGAAGTGGCCCTTGGTGGGGACACCGGGAGGGCGGGGTAGGGGGAGACTCGGGAGAAAATTGAACTTTCGGAGATCAGTACTTAACATAAAAATTTCATCACAATCTTTATCATCTTGCCGCGGTTGCAGAAAAGGGCTAGGCTCCCTCCACCTCTAACTTCCCGAAGTCGCCTGTTTTACCTTCAAATCTGATGAAGTGTCAAAGTCATTTACCAGTAATGAGTTCTGCTGCAAATTTTATTTTGCTTGGAATTTAATTAATGGGCCAAAGACTTTCCATTGTGATTTGAGCAAATGAATAATAAATCAAGAAAGGAGAATTGTCAGGGAAGGAACATCTGTTTCTTACAAGCGTTACAACATGACTACAGCTAGGCTGGGCATTACCGGCACAAAGACAGTAGGAGTCCGCTCCCGAGTACCTTCCTTCATTTATTGCTCCACTGAAGGTGAACACAGAGCACTCTAATGGGCCTCTGGTGTTAATAAAAGCTCTGCGCTCCTCCGGCTTGGCGGGAGCCTCTTCCTTGAGGGTACCACTGTCCTTAGTCCATGGTTTGTTGAGCCACGTCAGGATTCTGCAGTGTCAGGACTTTATTGGATGATTAATAAGGGAAAGACAAATTCATAAGCAGAAACAATATGAAATTACCATCATATTAGTGTTTGCTGCCATGCTTTCTGCTGGGGAGGGGGTGTAATGAGATTGTGATTGAAGTTAAGTACTTTGACTTGCACTGTCAAAAAGGAGGATAAAAAAAATAAAAGGTCACCCGACCTGTTGGGTTTTATCTGGTTAACCAGGAACAATCTATCCAGAATAGTGACTTTTGTGGTAGTACCAGGGATGATAGATGAGAAGGAGAGAGAGAGAGAGAGAGAGAGAGAGAGAGAGAGAGAGAGAGAGAGATAGCGACACAGAGAGAAAGACAGAAACAGAGAGAGACAGAAAAAGACAGAGACAGAGAGAGACAGGCAGAGGCAGAGACAGAAAGAGACAAAGACAGAGAGAGACATAGCGACAGAGTGTGACAGTCAGAAAAACAGGGAAATTAGATCTACCAAGGTCTGCATTGGAAGGAGGAAGGGAACTTGCTAGCACTTTTCCTACTGTTGATCACTGAAATGCACTTTGCTCCTCCGCATGGAGGAGGTCTAAGTGTCTGAGAGGTAGGAATAAATCGCCTAATGAAAATGTGCACTGCATGGTTCACCAAGACTCTTGTGTGATGTTGATAATGTATGCAAAACGGTAATAGGCACTTATGTCACACAGGAATAACTCCAAGTCCCACATGTTACCCTTTAAAAAAAAATCCTTTTCTCGAAGGCTGGTAAGATTTGATAAGAAGGATTTCTAGATTTATGATTTTTTAATTTGTATCTGGAACAACCCTCCCAGGAATGTTTCCCTGATGAACTGGGTATTTCTCCCCAAACAATTCATTCCGGCATCCTGCACCACGTGTGCAGTCTGATACGGCATTTTGCGTGCAATTTCTGCTTCAAATAGGTCTGTAGAGTGAAAGTAGGAACTGGGAACATCGGCAGAGGGATGGCAGAGATGGAGACAGAGAAGCCGTCATTTTGGAGGGGATCTTATAGGTACAGTCAACGTGACACTCTGAGGCTTTTCACATTTCTCAGTGCTTAACAATTGAGAAAGTGAATTTTATCACTTAGTCCTAAACTGAAATTACCATGAATGCTTTTCCAAATTCACTCACTTTAAACACGAAAAAATAAACAAATTCTTCATTTACTTCAAGAAATATTTGTCGGGTAACATATATGACTTTTCTTTGGAATTGAGTTTCAGAACAATGACAATTTCTATATACATCAAATGACAAGCATTCTATATTTTAATTGCAAAATCTGGCCATATTCACCAGATACTGTTTTGTATTAGGGACATTCAAATTTCAAGCAATCAACATGAGATATTCTGTCCACAGTAACAACATGCATCTACAAAGGGAAGAGGGCAGGAAAATGAGATCCTCTCGCTGCTAAGATGCACACGGAGCAAAGTTTGAATGTGCTACACTAAGACTTGGTGTGTAAGGTGGATGATATCTTATCAAGTCAATGCAGACTCGTTTTCTGAAAGTTAAAGGCATCCACAAACAGTTTATGTCCCTGAAAAGAAGGCTCGTTGTTTTCAATTGAATTTTAAAAGTAATTATTGATTTTGAATAATTTTTACATACATTTAAAGTTGTCAAATGTCTACTTGTAGAGTTTACTTTAGAAATAGAAGTGGAAGATCATACACTAAGAAACAAATGCTGTGTTTGCCTACATGTATGTCAGTCTTATGCCTACATGTATGTCAGTCTTATGCCTACATGTATGTCGGTCTTGTTCAACTTTCCCTCATGACCTTGGCATCCATCCTTGTCTTTATCTCCATGAGTCCATTTATCAGCAAACACACTGACAGTGGCTCCCCTTGCTCTTTCTTCTAGGCTGTCTCAATACCAAGCCATTAAATCTACACTAAGCCAACACTAAAATCGTCATCCCCAGTCGCAGTGACCATTCATACTATATCTGGATGCTATCATTTTTTTTAAAAGAAATGGTTCATGTGAATATTTGAATTTCTAACAGCATGAATATTGACAGAGTTGTTTTAGAATGATGTTCAAGACATTGATTATAGTGGATGACTATACACACATTTGTGGCATGCCCTCCAGAGTAATCTCTGTTTCATGACCTTAATTTTCCTTAACTCATTTCTTTCTATGAACAATCTTAAGTAAGGACATTTGGGGACACCCTTCCTTTCTTCCTTCCTTCCTTCCTCCCTCCCTCCCTCCCTCCCTTCCTTCCTTCCTTCCTTCCTCCCTCCCTTCCTTCCTTCCTTCCTTCTTCCCTCCCTCCCGCCCTTCTTTCTTTCTTTCTTCCTCCCATAGATTGTAACTTTTCAAAATGAAGCAGTTGAACAGATATCCCCTAGGCATGAGACAGCTCACGGGGCTTCAGATTTAAGGACTATGCACCTATCTGTCCTGAGAGCTTGCAGGTAGGCTTTAGGACTGGAAGGGATCCAGGTCCCAGCAGGAGACGAATGTCCTTTCAAATACCATGAATGTGCCTCTAACCATTTTTCTTCTGAGTCACAGGAAACAGGAGAGACCTCCTCACTAGACATATATACAGTGACACCTCAGAAATTGGGAATCCACCCAGGCATGGTCAAGAACAAAACAATTAATCAAGGCACGGGGAACAGAATTGTAAGTGTATTATACTTCTGTGATTCCATCTTTCTTAATTGTGCAGGTAAATTATACGTTAAAGTGGAGGTAAGAGTTCTTGTATTTTATGTTTGAACACTCTGTATTAATTAAATGGCCAAGCTCATCTGGTATATTAGTCACCTAATTCTGGACATTAATCTTTGGTTTAATATAGTTAAATTGTGTATGTCTGCATGTAGTGGTCATTTAGATACAGGTATGTTACACACACACACACACACACACACACACACACACACACACACACAAAGAGGATAGTTACTGTTGCACAAAAAGAGGAAACCAACTCTCAAACTTAGCTTTTGTTTTTAAACATATGTACTCATAAGGCTGAAATCCATATATCAGACTGGTTCCTAAAAGAAATTCAAGATTGTTTTAAAATTCCCAGTAAGTTGACAGTTTTTAGGGCTATAAAACATCAGGTTGTAGAGCCAGGTGAATTCTTTTTGGAAAGAAGTAACACACATGTGTTGAATAATTTAACAGATACGTTTAAGAAAAGTGGGAGAGGAGAAACCGATCTTTTTTTATGTAGACCAGTCCCTAAAGGCCTGTGCAGGGATGACCTGAGGGAGGTGACTGTGCCTCAGTGTCCTGCTACCACTTTCAGAGCTGTTCAGTTTCCCGTCAACCTTCACTTACTTTCTGTTTCCGTTTTTTCTCTTGTAAGTATAGCCTTAAAAATCAATCTAGAATGTTCACATTTGGAAATCAAGACTTAAATGCTGCAATTGATGATGTCATTTTCAGAGCGACACTGCTGTATCCTCTCACTCATAAAACACCTCATTCCTACTCTACCTTCACCACTTGATGGTCCCCCAGGGGCACATATCTGTCCCTTAATTCTGAGCTGAACAGGCCTCCTCCAAACCCCCTTCCCAAGAATTTCTCTAACTGATGGGGTATGCTGTAACCCTCCAGGGTGTTGAGGTAGAAAAGACTTTGAAACCAGCCAATCAAATGAAAAGTCAAATATTTGGCCAATTGATAATTACTCTCCAGTCTGTTGCCACTCATGCCATGTGATCAAACATCCAGATTAACAGATGATCAGATAATCAATTATTGTCCATCACTATTTGCCATCATGTAGATGTGGCTTTTGACCCAGTAAAATTTCCAGACATTTTTCTACAGACTTCTAGAAAAGTTAAGAGGTTTCATTTTATATTTTATTTTATTTTGGCATTCAATGCTTAATGGGTAGTGAAACTTTTTTTTGTTATGATATTTTTATGGACATCCAATCACTTCTGTAAGGCTCATCTTTACTGGGCATCACAGACTGACAGGAGATCCAGGAAGACTAACCTGTAGACTACTAAGAATTTTTTTCCAACCAGCGTGGTGAATGTCTTAGCCCAGAACACCTCTGAGGGGCTAAATATTGGAGAGTTCAGCCTGCCTGTGATCCTTTGGCTAATGACCAAATATTAAAAAACTGGGGTAGGGATGGGGAAGGGCAGATAGGAATGCATGTGAAATGGTTTAAGAAGTTAGTCAAGTTCTCAAAAACATCAAGAAATGCTGTATTCCATCCACCAAACACCCATTTCACCTTCATCAAAGAATCCATGTTTGGTCCACCTTTGTCTGTAGTAGTATTGCTGTACAGGCCTCCCCTCCTAATGTTCTTCTCGGTTTTCAGGTCTAATTTATCCAACCGAGAGAGCTTTGTTTTCAATAAATTCATCTTGTCCTTAACCAGCTAACCCTGCACTGGTTAATATTACTGCTTCCTGGTGGTTTCCTTCACAATAATTTAAATATATTCTACTGTAAACCAGACGTGGAGACACGCCTGTAAGCTGGCACTTGGTAGATAGACATACGAGAACCTGAAGTTCAAGGTCATCTTTACTTATTCAAGGTCATCCTCACTTACAGGGAGAGCTGTAAGGCAGGCAGCCAGTGCTATGGGAGCCCCCATCTCAAAACTAAACCCAGAAAGTACAAAATAATAACCTTCAATTTCAAACATCCCTTCTGTTTCTTTTACTTAAAAGCCATTCATATCAGATGTATTCTGAATTTAAATTATTATTATTTAAAGATATATATATATATATATATATATATATATATTTCCAAGAATTGTGTCCGCTTTGTATAGTTAATCACATTGAAATTTCAAGTTTTCCAACTAAATGGATGGGTGAATAATGGATCAATGGATGGAGAAATAAATAAATAAATAAATAAATAATGCAAGCATTATATACCAGTGTATTGGGTTTTCACTGCTAAAGAAACATAAAATAATTCTGTTTTCAGGCCTTAATAGCTAATAATAGGTCTTGGGGTACACAAGTGCACAAGCACACACATGTGTATGTGTTTATATACATATATATATATATATATATATATATATATCCTTATATATGCACACACATATACACATATGTATTTTTTATTTTATCATGGCTTCTAACTGTGCTAACTTCATCAGAGTTAGGATGGGGTATATTTTACTTATCATTATGCCCCTAGGACCTGGTACCGTAGCTGGCAATAACAGATACTCAAAATATAGTTATTAAGTGTAGGAATGAATGACTAAAACTACATTTCTTTATCTTAATGAGTCTTGGCTGTACAGTCTGCTCCTGTGAGACAGTATGCCCGTAATTAAGTGGCTCTGTGGTAGTTCTGCAGAAGTCTTACGTCTATTTGTATTTTGTGGTTTTGCCACAGAAAGCATACTATCATACATGCAGCGGTGGAAACCAGTTTATTTACATCTTCACAGCCTGTGTTTTGACTACCCTTATCTTTCCTGCCCAAACACTGTAATCACATTCAGAAGGAGGGAATTCAGGTGGGCTGTGCTCCTGGCCTCGTTAAAGAAAGGCAGCACGCCATTCTTTTAACATTATGTTTTAATCAGTGGTCCTCAAATAACAGAAAAGGTATGATGTATAATGCTGGTTTGTAATTCTGTGTTTGGAAATTGAGAAACACATTTCTCATGGAGGGAAGAGAGAGTGGGAGATAAACTGGGGGAGAGAGAAAGAAGTGAAAGTAAAACTGTAGAAAGATCAAATTTTCTGTAATTCCCAAATGTTCTAAAGGTGTGTGTGTGGGGGGGGGGATCATTTACAACAAAATCAAATAAATAACTAAGAGCAAATCTAAGCCAAAAGCATCATCATTGTAAACTAGAAAGTGTTAAAAACTTGATGAAATAAAACATTTCCAGGGTCTGAAATGGTGACTCTGCAGTTAAGAGCACTGACTGCTCTTCCAGAAATCCTGAGTTCAATCCCCAGCAACCACATCATGGCTCACAACCATCTGTAATGGGATCCAGTGTCCTTTTTTGGTGTGTCTGAAGAGAGCAACTGTGTACTCACATACATAAGAAAAACGAGGGGGTGAAGAGAGAGAGAGAGAGAAAACAAGCAGAATTCCTAAAGAAAAAATGTCCAAATGAGTGTAAAGGTGTCCAGTTCATAGACTCAACAGTTGACGGTGAGCATATGATGCTCCCTGAATTGACTTGCAGGATCAATACAATTCCTATCAAAATTCCAAGTGCTTTTATTACAGATATGCACAGGCTAATTCAGAAATTTATACGGCAGTGCAGCGGTCCCAGAATAGCTAAACCCTCAAGGCTTCATATACCCTCATTTCAAAGCTTCCTTCAAACAGTGGCAAGGTACTGGTGTAGAGACAGACGCACAGATCAACAGAATGGACCGAAATACACAAATGCATACACACTTCTGTGGCCAAGCCAGTTTTGATGAGAATTGCCAGGGAGACGTGTGGTCTTTCATTAACTGATGCTGAAAGAACTGGATACCTGCCTGTGGCAGAGTGAACCTGAACCTCTATTCATATGCCAGCCCAGATATTTCCCTAAAGAAGTGAAAAACCCAAAAGTAAGAGTTAAAGCCGGGAAAGTCAGAAGAAAAAAATACCTCAGCAATCTTTGTGATCTCGGACATAGCAATAGTTTCTTAGATTTAGAACCAAGAATACAAATAGCCAGAAAAAATACACAAGAATTTGATTATATTGATATTAGAAATGTACATCAAGAAGCACATGCATGTGCACACACCCACAGGAACATGTACATAGATCAGTACATGCAAAGCAATAAGCGGTCACACACGTGCACATACATCCACAAAACAATCTCACCGTATATATTTGCACACACCCACAAAAATACATACCAACACACATACACACACAAAGCAGTATCAGCCTATAGTCTGCATTCACCCTCACAAGTTCACACCAATACCCAGAGCAGTATCAAGAAAGTTCAACTTCCGTAGAGCAAGAGGACCATTCATGAACCGCACACCCTTTAGTCTCTGAGCCATCGTACTGACTGAGTTCTCTCTTTAGGACCCACACAGGAGAAGGAGAGATCGGACCCCACATGTCCTTTGACCTCAGGTGTGCCATATCACTCGTTGGCTATACCTCCACCACTTTACACAAATAATTGATTTTTTAAAAGACTGTTTGAATGTTACATGTTTTCTATAATCTGTACTTTTCCATATCTTATTTTGAGTGGTTTTGTTCACCTACTTTGTAAAAGCAAAAGCTGCTGTTCTTTCCTGTTTGTCTCTATGTTTACTCTTCCACTAAACTCCCAATGCAAGGGTTGAATGGTAGTCAACTTTTGTAGCATAGACAAGTTCGTTGTATCCAAAAGGGACACAAAGTAGAACAAAAAGAATTATTCACAGCTAAAATAGGAAAAGACAAGCTTAATCTAGAATTAGAAGAGATTTCTAAAATCCAGAGACATTTGAGTGAAAGAGATTTGTGTAAAAATTAATTAATTAATTGATAAACTAAATGTTTGAAACCATTTCCCACACTTAACACGCTTTGAAAATAACTTTCAAAAATTCTGTTGAAAACTATTGTGATGAAATATCATGTGGTGAGGGAGTGAGTACCTTTGTCAGGCCCAGCCAAGGTGTACCCATGAGAACCTAAGCCATGCCACAGATCTGTTATAAAAGAGGTTCACTGGAGGAGGGGGGAGGAGTGAGGACCTGGGGCAAGGGGAGAGGCAACATGAAAGGACAGAGAGAGGGGGCAGAGAGGGAGAGGGGGGCAGAGGGAGAGCAAGAGTGAGCAGAGACAGAGAGCAGAGAGCAAGGAGGGCAAGCACCAAGAACAAAAAGAATACCGGGGACAGAGAGAGAGCTGGGCTGGAGTTCCTTTTATTTGTAGCACACAGCTGGTGCACCTGGAGGTGGTGGCAGATCATGACACAAGCACACAAGCAGCTGCTTGGTCCCTGAGGGCAGGCCAGTGGAATTGCATACATACATATACATATACACATACACATACACATACACATACACATACACATACACATACACATACACATACACATACACATACACATATACATCATATACATATACATATATATATATATATATGATATTTTATTTACATTTCAGATGCCATCCCCTTTCCCCACTTCCCCTCCCTAGAAAACCCCTATCCCATGCCCCCTTTTCCTTTTTGCTTTTATACAATTTTTTTAAAATGTTAATCGAAGGCTTTATGAGTTTGGTAACACTCAATCAGAAGTGTAACCCATTACCCAAATTAGATATATCAACTATCTTTGACTGGTGGAGACACGTGACTATCTGCCTCCAAGTCCCTATATTCCCAAGAGGAGTAGACGGCAGGGAATTGCCCATATATTAACAACTATATTAAACCATTCCATCGTAGTGCTGTTGAGTAAGTAGATTGCGTGTTGCTATACATAAAACAAAGAATTTTTTAAAATACTGAATATACAAAATAACTAAACACAGCCAAATAGAATATAGGAATTGGCTTAGCTCTTCCATTATATACAGCCTCCAAGGATGATGGGGAGAGAGACAGTAGTCTAAGAACTAAACTCAAAACCAACTGATGACTTACATGTCACAGTTCACTCGTGTGCAAAGGACAATCAGTTGAGTAAATGCAAACAGGGCCTTTCACGGGGAGCATCAGCCTCTCTGTCCACTCTGGGTTTTCATTCCAAATCAATTAGGGTTCCATCAGGAGAAGCGCCCACCTTGCCTTTCAAGGAGCCATAGATAAGTAATGAAGTTTCAGTTGATAATTAAAAGGGGCCTTGAAGGGGAAAGATGCCAGGCTTAACACGAAGTTTGGAGACAGCCATCTGGGGCACATTTCTGTGTATTTCCCTTTACTATTTATCTTTAAACCTTCTGATATGCCCAGTAAGGCCCTGGGTCAAATAGCAACCAGTTTTAAACAAAGGCTTAGGTTTGGATATTTTAATTTTTATGACATTTTGTAAGATGACCCGTCTCTTAAGATTAGCCACTGCCAGGGACGGTGGGTGAGAAAGGGCAGCAGATAGAATGAGCAACGGCCATAGATAGTTGCACCCTGAGATTCTCTTCTGCAGTCTACGGACCAGGTCTCATCTCCCGGTTAAACCCATATTGTCTTAATGAAGAAATCGGATTGTATCCCAGAGAGGTTCCATTGATTCCTCTTTTAATAAGGATGTAAAACATTCATTCCTTCAAGAACCCGTACTACAGTTTCAAATTTCATAAAACTAGGTGAAAGTTTACTTGTTTGGGTGATAATTTCAACAGTCGGGCCAGGAACCAGGATTCAAGAGGCCACGCCCACTAAAGACAGTCGCCATCAAAGTACGTGGGGAAGTTCATGGGTTCGGAGTTATCTTTTCTCTCTCAACCATGTCTTATTCTGAAGAGGATAATAGCGCCCGGTAGATCTTTTGTTTCGTGCTTCTTATATATAGTAAAACACAGTAATTTAACAGCTTGCTGGGGGAACAAGGATTTGTTCCAGTTCCTGACTTAAATGTTTATGCTAATTGCTATTTATTGGCCCAGATGCAAATGATAGGTTGGCCAAAGTGAAATTTTATGAGGAGCAAACTCCCCCCTTTTGTGCAAATTGAAAAAGTGAACAAGAGGAGGGTGAAATGAGCCGAAGATGGTCTTAATGGCTGCTTTTTAATGGGGAAGATAAAATTAAGACTGATTTACGCGGCCAACTCCCCTGTTTTCTCTTACCAGCTCATTTGGCAGGAAAAATGTAAAAGTAATTGTCCCTCTTTCAATGTGGGCCTCAAACCATTATTTATTGGCTGAAATTAATCGCTGTTTATCCTTCACTCACGTGGAAACCGCTCCATCAGCATTACGGTTCTCAGTAACTCAACTAATCCCTTGCAATTTAGCTCACAGCAGCAAGCGTGGATCCTGATGAGGCGTGCCTTAATTTTCTGGGCTGTGGGAGTTAATGAAGACTCCTTCCTGAGGTGGACATATTTGTATTTCTACAACATTAATAACAAAGACCCGTACTTTCTCTTTGGCAGCAAATAAACTTTTTTTTTTTTTTTTTTTTTTGAGGAAAAAAATTATCGGAAGCTCAGTGCATGAGGAGAGATACAAACAGAACCATGAAACGGAATTGACTTCGTGCACATTTAAAACGTGAAGATATGTAGAGCCTCTTGGAGAGCCGCGTGTAGATCCAGTCACTCATGGGGTTGCTCGGCAGACTGCTCCAAAAGAGATGAAGGTATCCGGAAGGGCGTGTGTTGAGGAATGACTCCATCCTTCATAGTCCCACCTTGCCTCTACTGAACTTTGCTTGATGCATCTAATTGACAGCCTTTTTTCCCTCTGGGGCAAAGATCTGGGATCACCTCCTGTTTTTCCTCAGGGAACCATCTGGAGCGACAGTCTGTACTGCAGTCACGTCTTCCTCTTTCTAGTCAACCAGTCAATCACCAAGCATTTGTGTATACCTTCTGTGCCCTCCAGGCTTCCTTAACTGAGCTATAAGCACGCAGAGCATGGGGCCCTCCAGGAAAGCCCGGTGAGCCACTGAGCGTCGAGAGTTGTACTCAGTCTTGTAGAAACTGCTCTGTGGGATTGAGTTGCAACTTCGGGGTTTTCAGAGATGTGTTGAGTCTTTCTATGGATCCCCCTGAGTCTGCGTGTGATCTTCCTCGGTGCCTGAGGAAGATTTTCCATTTTAGGAGATTATTATATGAACACTTTCAAATCTCTATACTTCCCACAGTTCAAATCAGAATTACTTTGTTATATAATGAGTTTAACAGGTGTCTTAAACACAGATTCTTAGTTTTCTTTTTCCTTTCATTTTCCTTTTCTTTTTTTTTCAGTCTTTCTTTTTAATTTGACTTTTTTTTAATTTGTGAAAAATTCACCTATTTTCTTCCATTGTATGGGGGAGAGGTTGTAGTGGGATTCGAACCCAGAGCCCTGCACATGAGACAAGCACTCTAGCAAGGAGCTACTGAGTTACTCCTCTAACATTGATTCGACTTTCTATTAGGAAACTAGAAAGTGAGCATTTGTTACTCATGGAATCTGTATCCACATGGTTCCTGTGGTCTATCTAGTCTTGCACTCAACAAATGTAAGGTGTCAGACACCTTTAAGCCCGTGAGCATCCTTAATTGAGTGACCAGCAGAGACAAAATGTCCCTCCTCCCGGAAGCCCACCTTCTAGTAGATCTTGGATCTTCTGAGAATTCTGAATGTCCTCACCATCTCTACCTGCAGGATTAGGAGCAGGCACATGCCAGTCTGTTCACACACCTCTACACGCTGTTACTTAGGCGGTTGACAGACTGGATGTGATAACGAACACAAGAATGAACACCGTTACCTGTACTTGTTTTCTTTGCTTCTCATTATTTCCTTTTCAGAGCTGGTGTGGTCTAATTTTAGAATCCAAGCTCCCTCACCATCAGCACCTAAACCCTCAGTCCAAGGATTCAGTTCTTCTGACTCACTTTATATCTTATGATCGCACCTTTGTTCTCTTTCAAATTATCTATCTATCATCTATCTATCTAATCTATCATCTATCTATTGTTTACCTACCATCATCTACCTATTGCCTGCCTATCTATCTATCGCCTATCTATCATCTATCTATCTATCATCTATCTATCATCTATCTATCATCTATCTATCTAATCATCTATCTACTATATACCTACCGTCCTCTCTCTACCTATTTATCTATCATCAGCTATCTATCATCTATTATCTACCTATCTACCATCTATCTATCTATCTATCTATCTATCTATCTATCTATCTATCATCTATCATCAGCCATCTATTCTGTATTTATTTCATCTAAAATTTCAGAGTTTATTGTTAAGTAACCTTTTATTTATGTATTATATATGTGTGTGCCTCATCATGGCACAGGTGTGAAGGGAGGGGGATCAATTCTCTCCCTCCAGCATGTGAACCCCAGGGATTAAACTCATGTTATGAGGTTTGATGGCAAGTACCTTTATCCACTGAGCCATCTCATGGGCCCCTTAGGTAACATTCTATTATAACAAACACAATGTGAAACAGCTGTTCTGTTGCTGTGGTCCCTGTAGGAACTGGGCTCAGCCATCTTATTCTTTGGTAATCTGAATATTTAAATAAGTACTGCCAGTCATTGAAATGGTTGATCTCGATAGCTCTAACCTTCTTGAAGAATTTTCTCAAGTTTTATTGCAGTATTGATTTTAGAATCCATAGTATAGACTTTTATATATTGATGCTGTCTTTTAGCTATTTTTATTGACCCTTCATTAGTATTGAACTGTATTAAGAATAAACAAACAAACATGTCCAATCTTTTAACATTGGCTATTGGGAAAAAAATGGGGTGTGGGAGCTGGAGGCCTGACTTCACAATTGACAAGTGCTGCTCTTGCAGAGGACCCAAAGTAGGTTTGTAGCACCCATGTCAGGCAGCTCTCAAGGGCCTCTAACTCCAGCTCCACGTGATCTGATGGCCTCTTCTGACCAGGACACATCTGTACTCACCCACACACAGTTACACACACACACACACACACACACAATTACAAATAAAATCTTTAAAATCTTCTTTCTAAGTAGGTTTCTCACTGATGTGAACGAAAGCATCCGAGTTTCTTTAGGATGTTAATAAACCCCAGTTGATTAAGATAAGAGTTTAATGTTGCATGGGGAGACTAAAGCAGCTCAAAAATCTAGTGACTTAAAAGTAAAATTAAGTCATTTCCTAATCAAAATGAAAGGGCAGCGGTAAAATAATCATTCAGTTTTCAAACTTGAAAGTGTGTGCCCATACCATCAGAGACGCGGAGGTCTGCAGAAACTGAATTCAGTGTGAAGCTTTCTAGTCACCAAAGCAGCAAAAGATAAAAAGAAAGTTCTTATCAAAAGCCATGGAAGATCATTCACAAAAAGTTCTCCACTGGGTTCTGTAAGATTCAAAAGATCCCCCGACCCCCATTCTATGGAGGTGAGGGGTGAAGTCTCCATGGAGATGGGAGGACAATTTGCAGTAATCTATTCTTTCCTTCCACCTTGGGAGTCAAAGATGGGTCTTCAGGCTTAGTAACCAGTAACTGAGTGGGCCTTTACCCTGGGAACCATCTTGCTGGCTCCAGGGGAGTGGGAAACATTTGTAGACAAGATCCATAGTGGGTTCTGAGGGTAAGAATGATTTCCAAAATCTGTGGAGACTGTCTGCTCCCTTCAACTTCCCGTTCTTTTGATCAGGATTGAAATTTGGCAGTGTTACCATCAAAGACCAGTCAGATCGATTCTTATGATCCTTCTAGAAAGTTTTCCTGGGGGCAGCAATGTGTGCTGCCTGGTTTCAACTTGCCACAACCTAGAAACACTTGGGAAGAGAATGTTAATGAAACATCCTCTAGCTCGGGTTGTTGGAGTGTCTATGGGTGACTGTCTTGACTTTTAATCAATGTGAGAGGACCCAGCATACCATAGGCAGCACTACCGGGCAAGGGCCTGGATTGTTTATATGTGGAGAAATAAAAAAAGACAGGAGTTGCGTGTCTGTTTTCTCTTCACTATTAGCTGTGGATATATTGCCTTGGGCTCTAGTCTTGACTTCCCTTCAGAGATGGACTACAGCACGGAAAGCCAAGTGAACCCTTCTCCCTCAGTTTGCTTGGTGTAAGGGTGTTTAAACAGAGCAACACAATGGAACCCAGAATGCTCGCTCTTTCTTGTGTTCCTAGTGCACAGTGCCCTCCTTCACACACTTTTAAACCACTGCACACTCAAGGCCTCCGCACCAGTGTTCATTTCGCTATGCAGCTTCCTACTTACTGAGTGCAGAAGCCAATTTGTGAAACTTGTCCCTTAATTTCATACTTAGATTTTATTGCCTCGGAGTCTATTCTCAACCATTTTCTAGAGATGTTTGCATTATATCTCCTAGACATTGCAAATTGCCTGTAGGCAGATCGAATGATAAAACATTTACTAAGTGTTTGCTTATGAATCATACAAACTTTTCTATCACGTGGATGTTATAGAGAAACCAAGGCCAAAAGGAGGCGGGGGTTAACTTAGTTGTCCACAGTCCCAAGATTGTTAGGGTAAGTCACCAGAATGTTTTTCTGTCTCTCCAATCTGAATGTAAGAAAGCTATCCAATTTTCAGAGCTGGGCTTCCTCCTGTGTCTGAGCTTCAGTGGAAAAACTTCCTTGTACTAAGTCAGAGTCACAGAGGGCTGCAGTTTGGACTTCCAGTCCCCACTAAAATATTTGGTTAATGTGACTGTCCACCTGCAATTCCAATTCTAGCTCAGATTAGCAGTGCCCACACACACACACACACACACACACACACATACACACACTCATGCATTGCCACACAGATACACATGAGAGAAAGAAAAGGGAAGATGTTCGCTGGGCATCCCATGCATCACAGATCAAGTTTTCCTTCACCTAGAAGTTGTAGCAATAAACACCAGAGCCTTCTGGGAGCAGACAGTCCTCCAGTATAGAAGACATAGGCCAGACACAACTGCCTGAGAAAGGCAGTGTTCACACACCAACTCGAGGTGAGACTGTCACCTGACATTTCTAAAGTGTTCTCGCTGCTCCACATAGCTCCAGAATTTCCTTGTTGTTTAAAAACACTTTGAACTGATACGAGTTATGTGAAAAGTTCTAAACGGATTTGAAAAACTGTAATCTAGCTTTAAGTGTAAAATTCGGTCTCAGCGTCACCAAAGAGAAGAAAGAGAAAATGGTTAAATAGGAAACTCAAAAGGATGCTGGGAGTTTGAGCACACCATCCTTAGTGCTGAGTTCATGTTTGGGATTTGATCGGAGAAGTTAAGGTCATATCCTTCAAAGTAGCTATAGAGCCATCTTCCTTACCAAATATAGTTACTTAAACAAACAGAAGGGCTTCCCTCCCCGCTGCCCCCAACCAAACGAAACAATCTCTCTATTTGAGATATTCACTTACTTAGAAAAATAAAAATGAAAGCAATTAGTTAAATGCACAGGTTTTTCCTCCTAGAATTTGAGTTCAAGTTCTTTCAAGGAATGAGGGTTTTTTGTTTGTTTGTTTGTTTGTTTGTTTTTGGGTTTTTTTTTTTGCGTGATGTATATCTATAAAAAAAGATGAAACAATTATATATGATTTTTTTTTTATTACTGAAAATGGAACTTTTTTCCTTAATGTCACAGCCTCTCTTGGGCTTGTTCAATCCTGTATTCCAGGATTGTCTTGGATCTGCTTTTCCTCTGTCCTGATTCCTTTACTTAACCTCTGAGTTTAGTAAAGAGTTGTCTCTGTCCTACCACGATTGTAAAAACTAAGGCTGACCTTCACAGTTTGCTTTATTAATTCAAAACTTGAATCTCTTTTTTTCTTTTTATTATGAGATGGTTTTATAAAATTGATCCACCTACAAATGATGTGGGAACTGGAGGGTCTCATTGAGGTCAGTCCCCATTAATTAGTTATAAGCTGCATTAATTACTCTTTAATGATAATTACCCTATTTTCTAAGCTTTTACTGGATTTCTCATTGGTTTTACTCTTGGCTTTCTGAAGATTATTTAAACTAGAAACTGTTTGAAAGCTAGTTGGGCCAATAAATTTTCCTAAATTCCTCAGAAATTTGAAAAGTGCATTATAAGTTGGTAAATATTAAATTTTAAACGGTTATGAAACTATAAGATCATTGATAGTGTTTGGGGTTTTTCTGACAAAAATATAAAACCAGTGGCTTATAAACAACAAGAAATTGTTCCAAATGGTTCTGGCTGGGAAGCACCAGGGCAAATATCCCACCAGAATTTATTCTTCATCGTCACAAGCATGGTGGTCAACCCTCAAAGGATAGCTTTAAAGTTTGTTTTATAGGGCCTGGTTCCCACTCACGATCTAACTATTTATTTATGATTCAAGATGTTCTAAGCCACCAAGGGTGTAGGTAGACCCCAAATTTAAACTCCCGAGCCCCGACCTCTCCTTACATTCTGACACACCTGGGGAGCTGAGCATGTAGCCACAGATGGTATTTTCATTTTTCCTTTCCCATCCTCTAGATCCAACCAGTCTAGTATTCTCTTTCTTACCACTATCATGGAAGAACGAAGGAACTTCAAAAGAGACAGAGGCTTATTCAACTCAGGGTGTGGAGGCCGTACATTCCAGCTATATGGTACTGTTGTTTCTGGTGAGGGCAACCCAGGCTGGATCCCAGCATGGTGGGTAGCATCAAGGCTGGAAGTGTGTGCAAGAGAAACAGAAATCACATTGAGCTGGGACAGGTGTGCTTTCTTAATCACTTCTGGGTGTAGCTTTCTAAAGGACCTAATTAGTACCCACAAAGCCTCACCTTTTGAGGATTCTACACCACCTAGACATAACATCACCACGCCAAGGATCAATGTTAACCCTTTGGGAGACAAACAATATTGTAACAATGGCATCAAATTGAATTCCACTGCAAAATACCCCTTGCATTCCGTCTAGAAGGTACTCATTAATGTTTGTTTGGGTGTGTAAGAGTCTGATTAACAAATTCATTAGAAAATCCACACTTCTTCACTAGGGATTATAGTCCTGTTCTACCTCCACTTTTGTTTCCAGGATACTTTTCCTATTGATCTTATAGTACAGCCGAGCACTGCAACTTACTTTTTTCTTGAACTATCCCAAGTTTTGCGTCTCTTCATCTCCTTTTGCCTTCAATACGCTTGTCCCCCTTCTTTAACGTATTGAAGTCAGATCCATTTCCAGTTGCATCTGAAGGACTGCCAGCTCCAGAGAGGTACAACTTCTCCTGTGAATTCTCACAAAAACTTGGCCCTGTGTCTTCTTCTGTTATGCCCTGTATGTGTGCATTCATGTGGGTATGTCTGTGTGCATACGTGTGGAGGCCAGAGGAGAACATTCTTCCTCTTTGATATAGTGTCAGTGGTCTGGAGCTTGCTGAGCAGGCCAGGCTGACTGGTCAGTGAACCCAAGGATCAGTCTCTTTCAGCCTTCCCAACACTATTGCCATGGTGATAAACATGTCCACTTTCTGTGAATTCTTGGGATCCAACATATGCTTTTGCAGCCAGAACCAGTTCCCTCTCCCTCCCTCTCTCCCTCTCTCTCCCTCTCCCTCTCTTTCCCTCTCTCTCCCACTCTGTCCCTCTCTTTCCCTCTCTCTCCTCTCTCTCCCCTCTTCCCCTCTCTCTCCCACTCTGTCCCTCTCTTTCCCTCTCTCCTCTCTCTCCCCTCTCTTCTTCTCTCCCTCTCTCTCCATCTCTTCTCTCTCCCCCTCTCTCCCCCTCTTCCCCTCTCTCTCCTCTCTTTCCTCTCTCTCCCTCTCTCCTCCTCTCTCCTTTCTCCCCCTCTCTCCCCCTCTCTCTTTTCTCTCCCCTTCTCTCTCTCCCTCTCCTCTCTCTCCCTCTCCCTCTCTCTCCTCTCTCTCCCTCTCTTATTTTCTCTTCTCTCTCTCCCCCTCTTTTCCATATTCTCTCTCTCTCTCTCTCTCTCTCTCTCTCTCTCTCTCTCTCTCTCTCCCTCCCTCCCCATTTTTTGGTCCATTTTTAAGGCGTTTATTGCTCAGAGCCAAGCATTACAGGTAGATATCTCATAATATGGTCCTTACCCCTTGAGGGCTGGGTCTTATACATTCTTATATAACTGTCTCTAGTGGTTCAGTGTTTTGTGAATTCCAGGCATCTGAGACAGGCTTGGACGACTAACACTGTGTCGCCAGCATTTGGAACTATTGAGAAGTGAAGTAATCTCCCAGGGGTTCGGATTGCTGGAAGTCAAGTCATTGGGATGTGACTTCAGCCGAAATATTAAGATACTGGCCCTCCTCTCTGCTCCCTGCAGTCATGACAGGAGAAGATTTCCCACCACTCCCCATCTGCCACAGTATTCAGCAGCACGCAGACCTCAAAACAACAGAGTGAAGCAGTCACAAACTGAACCCTCAGAAACCCTGAGCCAAAACATCAAAGTTGATCATCTCAAGTCTTTTGTCTGAGGGCACTGAAGCATGAGATACTTGACCACATCACTGAGTCTTGATGTGGTTCGTGTAGAAGATTGTCGAGCAATCGAACTTCAGTGAATCTTCACAGAAGACTTTCCAGACCTTCGCTTCCTAAAGATGAAGGCGCAAACAGAACCCTGCTCGAAATTTTTTTAGATCAGACACATTGAAGAGAGAAAAAGAAACAGCCCACTGGGGAATCTTGAAATGTCCTTGAAGAGTGTGAAATTAATAAATGTATCTCCAGGCTTTTTAAAAAGTGTCTTCTGATGTATGAAAAATGCCCACACGGATTACAAATCCATCATGCGGTGGGCGCTAATGGGAGCAAGACCTGCGAAGGTAAAGCCGCTCAGACAGAACGATGTAAGGCAGCCAGTGCCTTTGTGGCACACGCTCAGCCACCTTAGGACCCGAAGCAAATAAACTTCAGCAAGAACACTTACCCACAGACACCGCTGCCCATTAGCTCCCCTCTCCACACAGACAAGAAATGGATCTCAGGGTCTCTCTTTGAGCTCTGAGGTTGTATTTATCCTGAAAGGACCGCATACTTAGTTGTTAAATATTGCTCTGTTTTAGAATATGAAAAATATTATTTCTGACTTTCAGAGGGATGCTGTCAGTGGTATGTGCTACAGAAGAGAACAGCTGGTAATTTAAGAATCCTAAAGGAAAGGTAGATCTCGGCTGAATTGTGGGAACTGGAGAAGACCACACAGGAAACCAAAGGCTGACAAAGCCAGCTTAGATGGGAAAGGGACCTGCTGAGGGTTCTGACACTGATGCCTCCTGTTTGTGTGGAAGGAGCAAAGGTTAAACTGACCTAGATTTTTTTTTTTTTTGCACAAAATAAACGTTGACTTTAACTCTTTAACTGCTTTAACTCTTACTCCAGTTTGATTCTTAACTTTAATTCTGAGGGTAATAAATTCTTTATGTTGCGTACTTAATATTTGGAACAGCTCCCTGTACCTAAAAGGTAGTTGGAGAGTTCTAGAGTATATGTCATAAAATACGTACTGTGTGATACAATTCACATATTATACAACTGGCTTATTTAAATTGTTCAAATCAATGGATTCTAGAATATTTATAGATACGTACAAAATAGCACCATGATCAATATAAGGCAATTTTATTTTACCTTAGAAAAGAACCTCATACCCACAAACTATATGAAATTGATGATAACATGTGTATCTATTTGCAATTAGCTTAGTTTGCCTGGTATAGCTGGATTTGGTGTTTTTAAAACGTGTCTCAACTGTATCAACACAGTCAACATTTTTTTTTTCTTTTGCCTAACACTCTGTTGTGTGAAAATCCTGTTTTCTTTATTTTCCCTGTTGGTCCTTTAGATTTTTTTTATTGGTTATTATAAATAATGCTAATATAAACACTCATACATAAGCGTTTGTGTGGAAATATGTTTCCATTCTCACGGGGAGAATAGAATTGCAGGCTTATACAGAAATTCAGTGTTTAGTCGTGAGAAAAGCTAGATTCTTTTCAAAGTGATTGAAGCAGTGTTGGAGGGATATAAATCTTCCCAGCCTCGACAACATTTGTTATGGTCCGACTTGACTGTAGCCTTCAATATGATGTGCTCTGATGGGGGGTTTGTCAGCCATTTGCATGTGTTAGTGGAGGTAAGTTGATTTAACAGCTAGGTTGATTGGCATATGCCTGTAATCCTGGCATTTGGGAGGCTGACCTTTAGGGGGAGGGTACTGTGGACTGGGTTACATAGTGAGCGTTAGGCCAGTCAGGATTGCTGGGAGCAGACAAGTTTTTGTCAACTTGACACAAACTAGGGTTATGTGGGAGAAGCGGTGCTCCTGGGTTGTAAAATAAAGGAAGCAGACTAAGCAGCTTATTCCAGGGTCTCTGCTTCAGCTCCTTCCACCAGATTCCTGAGCTTGAATTTTTTTCCTTGACCTCCTTCAGAGACAAAATGTTACCTTGAAATATAAGATGAAATAAACCCTTTCTCCACAAGTTACTTGGGGTCATCGTATTTATTACAGTAACAGAAAGCAGACAGATACATACTGCCTCAAGAGATAATAAGTAAATAAAAACATAAAATTAAATAAGTATATTTAATGCTAAGTTTATTTAAATAGTAATTTAAGTCATGACGGTCTCCAACCATCACAACGGTGTGTCTGAAGGAGTCTCTGTAGCCATCTAATCTGAATACTTGTCTCAAACTCATTCTACATTGTCTTGACTACTGTTGTATTGTAACCAAATGTCAATGCTCTAAAACACTTTTATCTTTTTCCAAGATCATTTTATGTCCTCTGGGTCCCTTGCTCTATATAAATTTTAGAATCAAATTGCTGATTTCTACCAAAACAAACAAACAGACAGACAGACAGACAAAAACAGCCAACATTGTCACAACAGTTGTACAGGGGGGGTCTTTCTAATATTTTGTCTCCTGATCCACGAACATGTGACTTGTTTCTCCATTTATGCGCTAAGTCCTTTAGTGACTTTCCATAGGATTTTTGTTTGTTTGTGTTTCAGAGTCTAAGCTTAGATTTCTCTCATTCAGTTTCTTCCTAAGCATTTTATTTGTTTCAGAACTGTTATAAGTAAAATTGTTCTCTTCATTTGCCAGATTGTTCATTTGAAAGTATAAAAAAACGTGATTGACTTTACTGTATTGATCTTGTATCTTGCAATCTGTGATTCCATTATTTGTTCTGATAACTTTTTAGTGGATTATTTAGACTTTTCTGTAAAGAAGGTCATGTCCTCTGTGGATGGAGTGACACTACAGCTCTCATTTCAATATGGATGACTTTAATCATTGTTCACTGCTTAATTACCCACAAACCACTAGTACAAATGCCCAATAGAAGTAGCAAGATTACGTATGTTTTCCTTTTCTTATTCCTGAGACAAAGAGAAGCACTCCATTTCACCATTAAGTTTCATTATTATACTATTTGGGGCAGGGCTGGTTTTATTATAATTTTTCAGTCCTATTTTTCTTTCTGGATGGATGGATTTCCTTGGATTATTTGCATTTTAAATCACAGGGCTTTGGATTTCATCAAAAATAATTTTTCCTTCTATATCTATTGAAATGATCATGTGCCTTGTGAGTTTTGTTTCTCATTCAGTTAGCATGACTTTATGTATATATATATATACTTATATGTATATACATACATGCTATATATATGTGTGTGTGTGTGTGTGTGTATTGTTCAGGGGATGGTAAACAATTCTTTCATTGCTGGGATGACTCCTATGTGGCTGTCATGTATAATTCTTCAATGTAATTATAGTCATTTCAAAGCTGTGTGCACTTCATCCAGTTATCCAGTGTGGTCATGTCCATGGCAGTACGATGGGCACAAGGGGACTGTGAGCACTACATTGATGAGTCAGCATCTTGTATTCATTGCTGTGTGTTGACACTGTTGACTTGAACGCTAACCATTACTGAAAACATTTATTTATGATTACTCCATCAAAGGATAGTTGATTGCATCCTCATCAATCCACATTGCCAAAGCAAGAGAAAGTCCATCCAAATCCTTGCTATTGTACACCAGGTACTCTGTCTATATTTGTAGACCACTTAACTGAGTGAACTGTGACTTCAGAACTGGGCTGTGAGATGGGAAAGAAATTGATATGTCAGTCATGTCTGATATCCTGAGTACATTGATGTTCCCTAGAGGTAGCTCAGGCTAGACACAGGCTGGCAGGTAGGGAAGCCATCTTGAGAAGCTGGAAGATGAACAAAGCTGGCAGAAGGTATTCTGGAACACCTAGCCTTTTAGGAAGGAGTGTTAATGTGATGAAGCAAGAAGAACAATGGTGAAGTTTGAAAGACAGCTTTGCTTCAACTATCAAGTGTGTGGGATAAGAGCTTTTCTGAGTCCCACATTTCCAGGGTGGGTTTCAACCACTACAGTGATCTTACCTCATGCTCCAGTGACTGCCTAGTCTGAATCTCTTGGATGTACATACATAGAAAACGCTTGGCACACAAAAAGCATGTGGCTTACTTTGTTCCCCCCCCTTTTAGGGTAGGGTTTCATGGATCTAAGGATGGCCTTGAACTTACAGCTGCAGAAAACATTGAACTTATGCTTCTGACTCTACCTCCTGTGCACAGGAAGTTCAGGCATGCATTGACAGCCCAGAGTTTTTAAGTTAGCTGGCGACAGGACCTCTTGCGTGGTGGACAGGTTCTCTACTGACAGAGCCGCACTCAAAGCCCAATAACTGGTTCTCAGATTAATGGATATAGCAAGCTGACTGAGCCGTTTGATGGATGACAATCTGAATCATGATGGTTCTGGCCAGACGAATCAAAGCAACATCCATGAAAACAGGCAAAGATTCCCATAAAATGTTTTTTATTACATAACTATAGCTATCTTGATGCTATTTTGAAGTATGTAGATTTAGCAGAGATATGACTTACCCAATCAGAATTTTTGGTCAGCACTGGCAGTATCATTTTCTACTTGATAGGCCAAGCTTGTCTTCGGCTCACCTTCTTGCTTTTACTGCTGGAAAACAATAACTGATTCCTATCAAATCCTTTAAAAAAAATAGAAAGAAAAAACATTGTTTTTCAAGGTTAAAACACAACACACACACATATCAAGATCAAAGAAAGGACATTTTTTATCTCCAACCAGTTCACTGTGTCTTCCCAGTTCTAAGACACCTTCAATGATAATAATTCCCAAATTGTTAAAGGGCTCTGATGAATAAAGGCAAAATGACTGCAATTTGGATTATGATTTTTAAAACATTAAACCATGCATTCATTCTAGAAGCAAGAAATAGGGTCTGCTTCCTTTTCAGTCTTCAGTTCCTTATCCCACTAGGAAATCAAATTGCATTTAAAGCATCTGTTTAATGTGGTATGTGTTTCTGTGATGTCATGTCAAGATGACAATGAGGTACTTTAATGATAATACTGATGACCGTGGTATCCTTTAAATCTCTCTTGGATACTTATCCAATGGGGTTTCACTTGTGGGTAAATAGATGCCTGTCTATAACATGCAAACCAATATCAATCATTCTCATCCTTCAGAAACAAGGCTTTCTAGCTTTGTGAGATTTCAGAGGAATTCACTTTAGTCTTTTAAACACAATAACTAAAACGTGGAAATTGGAATGGCAGTATTTCAGTTCCTGAGGAGAAGAGTATGTATTGTCTGGAAAGCCAGGAAAAGGTTACCCTGAGGTTCCAGTATAGTTTTCTCTGGTCTGAGTCCTTTCTTCTTACCATGCTCTTGGTTTCATAGGGAAATGAATAGATGGAGAAATGTTTCTATTCTAGATTAATCCATCAGTTCATAGAGCAGAAAGAATCCATTTTAGGCATGCACATACACGTATATATTTTAGCAGAAAGAATTCATTTGGACACACACACACACACACTGGGGACACACACACACACACACACACACACACACACACACACACTCCTACCTTCCAACATATAGGAATATAAGTTTCTTCACCCAGTGACTATATAGCCTAAACCCCAGAGTAACCCCTTTTGAGTTTAAGGCATCTAAAGTCGGGTGACATTTTGGAATGTCTGCCCCTCCCCCACTACCTAGTGTCAGAGACTTTCTAGTTAATCTTCTTTAAGGTCCTATTCACTTAATGGAAATGCTTAGCTGCATAATTGCTTTGAGTCTAGTGCTGTTCCGAATGGAAAATATAATAATCTAATGGTATTGTCTCTATAAGCGAATGAGAATTTCAGGAGTGGCTGTTGGTGCCACCCATGTGATCCAGAGAGGTTAATGCAGTTAAAGTTATTTCACAGTCCATTAAGGAGCTTACGGTGACCTCGCGACCTTTGCGCCAACAACACGGAATCCATTATCATCACAATGGAGGAGCCGTGGGTTCGGCTGACTTGACAATGGGCCGGGGGAAATCCCAAGTTAGTACTTAGTTTAAAAAAATGCACTTTTCTTTCTGCTTCTTGGGTATGGCTATTAATATGCCCTCCTGTAATTTGTAACATTAACATTGCTGAAGGTACGGAAAAGGACAATGAAATAAAGACATCAGAACTGCTGACTTAGTTCGGTGCGCGCTGATCTTGGCGGTGTGTGGAGGTGGTAGATATCTAACGGGAAAATCAAGACGAAGAAAGTCAAGGAACTCAGTTAAATTAATGATACATTATCTCGGGTTGTGAAATTCATTTAGGCGAGTAATAGCTTCCCTCCATCACCGTTAAGGTTAGAATCCATCCTGGGATTTAAGATATGATTTAGAGAGAAACAAACACTTAGGAATACAATCAATCAAAACTACAATATGTGCTACCAAACTCTAAATTTTAAAGAAACACTATTCTGCTGGTATTTCCCTGTCAATATTCACCATCCCATGAATATGCTACATTTCAGACCGGTTCCCCTTCACCTTTCCTCTGTCTTGTGATTGAGTGACAGACACATTTAAAGACACATAGACTGCAAGCTGTTAAAAAAAAAATTAAAGATTTTATACAACTGCTGATTGATTCACAAGTATTAATTAGTATTTTTGTCCTCTAAGATGAACTTGAGTGCATAAGTCCCCTCTGGAGAAATAGCAAGTGTGGAAATTAAAAAGAAATCTTGCAGTACTTTGTATAAATAGAAGAAGAAGAAGAAGAAGAAGAAGAAGAAGAAGAAGAAGAAGAAGAAGAAGAAGAAGAAGAAGAAGAAGAGGAGGAGAAGAAGGAGGAGGAGGAGGAGGAGGAAGAGGAAGAAGAAGAGGAAGAGGAAAGAAGAAGAAGAAAAGACCAGATCATTCTTATGCTAAAAATAAAGAAGATCGTTTATAATGGTTAAACTGTAAACACGGGCTATAAGAGAGTCATTTTATTCCCAAAAACCCAAAATGATTTTCAAATAATTTAAGGAAAGCATTTACAGGTAATTATAGAATGTAGCCATACATGTCAAAGATAGTTCTTGCTGGGGGTCATTAGCACAAGTCAGCTCGTTTCAACAGGATAAGGATCCAGTGTTTATTTTAACCCCTAATACTGTGCTCAGGAAGGAAGCTGAGTTGGTTTTTCAGACACACTGTGATGGCGGACTTTTAGGATGCTGAGAAAAATAGTAAAGAGGCTTCACCTGTGTCTGACAAACCAAAACAAACCCTGATCAAACAATCAAACCTGGGCACCGGCTGAGGGAGACCTGGTCTCTCTGAGGAAAATTATTTAAACAGAATGCTCAGTTCCAAGCTTGGAACTAGTGTTATATCTCCCCTTTGGGGATATTTTAATACTACAAAGCTGAAAGAATAGTATTACACTCACCATTAAGCCTGATACATATAACTTACAAATATTTGTTTAATAAATAGTTAGCTAATTGTATTGACTATTATTGCCAGCACTAAGCACTAATCTATCAGAATATAACTCTGAGAAGAAAGTATTATTTGGCTTTTGAAGTTTAAAACTAAATTTTTTTGTTTACTATAAAAATGAACTAGGGGCATATTTTTAAGAAGTTGCTTAATTTATTTTTGTAATTTGTTATATAACTCACAAAATAAAAATGGCACACTAAACTTTAGTTATTCATGACAGTCCACTAAAACTTGAGATACTCCAAAGATGGGCACAGGAGTTGAAAATGTACTGTTTACTGAGTGCACCGCCCCACTCCCCCAAATAGTTGCTTTAAAATTCCACATAATTTTCTCCCTTGTGAGTATGTTTTTCCTGATCAGGTAAAATTCCAGACAAGAGCAGTGACTACAAAGTGTGAGAAAATTGTCCAGTAAGAAAAACTAGCACAATAAATGAGTTATCGGGGTATGTGCTTTAAAGAGAAAAGTATACATTTAGTGACCGTAGTCAGAATGTTAAGTGAACCGTCTGTGTCAAATGTTGACGAGGGCCTGAACCACAATATGTAATTCTGTTATTTCTCAACATACAATATTAAAAATCATTTGAAAAGACATTTAAACACTTATGTTCCCGGCAACAAAAGCCAGGAGCCCCAATGGGGCTGGTTTTTTAATGACATAAATGATATTTTATCACTGTCATTGCTATTAGCCTAAGTCACAAACTCTTGATACAACTGTTGCTTTTTAAAAACTTCCTTTAAATAATATTACCACCTCCCATGGCTTTTTCTTAGATATAAGTTTGAAAAGAATCCCTTTTCCTTGATGAAATCTCTCTTTGTAAAAGAATTAATAACAGAAGAGGAGAAACTCTCAGAACTCTGTTAAAATATAAAACATGACTTATGGAAGATGACTGGTTCCAGGCTGGTGCACAGGGGGCAAATTTGCTTTGCAAAGAGATGCCTCTGTTTGACTAAAGAGAAAGTTCCCAAGAAGCTGGCAGGAAAACGAGAACGTGTGAACACAGCTTCCAAAACGGGTCTCAGACTCCAGTAGCCAAAAATAAACTGGTTCCTGGCTGAACGACATAAGTGCAATTGTGAAATTGATATCCCTCCTTGGCCCAGTCCCAGACAATATGTTGCCTTTCGGGGGCTGATCAACGTGATGAATGTGATCTGGGAAAGCCAGGGAGGTACTTCTCCTTAATCAAACCCACTGTCCTCGACACACACGCACACACACACTCACACACACAAAGACACACAGACACACACAGACACACACAGACACACACACACATGGGGTATGTGTGTGGAGAAAGAGAGAGAGAGAGAGAGAGAGAGAGAGAGAGAGAGAGAGAGAATAATTGTGGGTGAACACACAAGATATTCAAAGCTCTCGTCTAGGTCTCTAGAAATCTGAGAGGCACAAATCAGACTCCATGCATGGAGTGAGAAGACTGAGACAAAAGATGGCAGTAACCGAACAGCTTAGTGCCTGTCAAAGAGAAATTCAAAATTCACTCTAATGTCATAATGAACTTAGTAAGTATATGCAGCTGGGCTTTTTATTTTCTTCCAAAAACAGTAGTTTTCGATATTCTTTCTATTTGACAGTCATGACCAAGGTTTATTTCCCCTCTTCTATTTTCTTTCCTTGAAAGTGATGTTTCCATCATAGATTTTAGCATTTGGCTAATCCGTCATCAAAATAACATCCAAAGTCACAGAGGGGAAAAAAAGTGAACTAAAAATCTTTTGGAAACCAACATTAAGCTTGCAGATCCTGGCTTATGAGAGCTGGGAATTCTAAACACCAGCTTCCTGAGTTTAAAATCACCGACTAGTCCACTTAATTAGACTCTTTCCCACTGCGGAAGAGAGAAGAACAGCATTCTCGTTTCGTGAGGTAAAAACTCCTGACTCACAATAAACTAGGATCGCTGCTTTCTTCTGCTGCTACTGTAATGTCTCAGATTGACTGTGGCTTAAAGATCAGCACCAGTCGGTGCCAGTCAGCACCGGTCAGCACCGGCCAGCACCGGTCAGCACCGGCCAGCACCGGTCAGCACCGGCCAGCACCAGTCAGCACCAGCCAGCACCAGTCAGCATCAGCGGCTCATCTATTTATTTTTCAAGGTTTCCTTTAATGTCAAAGGGTTTTCAGATTGGTTAAGCCTCTTCACCACCGACACTATTGTCCTGTTCACAGATAACATGCAGGAGCCTGATCGTCAGCTAACTATGACACAAGCAATCAGTGAACAAAGACCCACTGTTCTCGCCTGGAGAATGAGCCGTGCTTCAAAGCGACTCCAAGAGGCGACAGATACTAGGTTAGGCCCTTTCAGAGAAGGGATCTGGAGTGAGGGTTTTATTTAACTCTACATTCCATTTCAGCGCTGCCGTTGCCTTGATGTTGCGGGATGTTGATGGCTGTTATTTCTCCAGCAGCTGTGTGGAAGGACCCCTGGAGCTTGAGGGGAACCCTGAGCTCATCACACACATGCTGCAGTGGGAGGACACAGGACTCTTAGGTAAACCAGTATGATGCTGATTTTACAAACTCAAACTAACATAGTACTGTACACAGACTGACAGAATCACCTCAGCACCCTCAACCCACTTATCCTTTCGTAGGTATCAGGCTCCTCAAGAAAACCCTAGCCTTTTGGGCATCTTTCCTTCTAAAATACAGCATTGTCATGGGTGGAGGACGAAGAGTGTTTTAGGAGGAAATTTGAAAGCAATGACTTGTTGTGTCTGATGGCAACTTGAAGCACAGAAGAAAGTTATTAGCTCCTTACAGTGACAGAGCTGACAATTTCAAGGGGAAGGGAATGGCTATTCTTCGTTAAAACATAGTCTATTAATTCTTTGGGAATTTCATACATGCATACAATGAATTTTAATAACACATTTACCCACACTCCACCCTCTAAATCCTCCCAGATCCACCCTCCAACTTCCTACCCCTTTCCAACCTTAAGACCTCCTATTTTTTAAATTAAATGAAAACCTGTATTGCCCATATACTCTTGTCTGTGTAGCCATGTCCTGGAATATGTCCAACCTACCGGGAATCATATCCTTAAAGAAAACTGACACTTTCTCCCTCAGAAGCCATCAACTGTCAAAAGCTCCTTAGTTAGGGGTCAGAGACCATTAACACACCCCCACTCCTTGCTGGACTGCTCACTGGCTTGATCTTGTTTGGTTTTGAGCATCCAGCCACATCTGCTGTGAGGTTCACTGAACAGAAGCTCTGTCCTATGCAGAAGACACTGTTTTGGTTCAACACTTCTGGACCTCTGCCTGTGGCCTGGAGCATAGAGGAAAGTCATATGCTGATTACACATTTGACAAACTGCACAGTTTTGAAACTTCAACCTATTTTTATCTATTTTGAAAGAATGTTTTCACGTAGCCTTGAAGTTAAGGGCTAAGGAAATCTACTCTGGTTTGCTCCTTTCCAGGTGTCTTTTCAAAATCTTATTTTATTTTAAAAAAGTATACATTTAGGCCTACATTTAGAGGGTCTTGCTTCAGCTCCTGTCGAGGAGGCTTATTAGGAAGCGAGTAAATTTAATAAGCACACAACTGCATTAAGTATGTGTCGGCTAATTTGCATGTCTGTATGCTTCCAAGTGCAGTCCTTGTAGGGAAACAGCTGTCTGCTCTCTGTTCCTGTGAGTATGGAGATGAGGTGCTTAGAAAAGTGTATCTCCATCAAAAATAGCAAGACAGGGCTGGAAGGCATTTCAGCACCAGCCTGGGACTGTGCCAGGCACACTGCATTTACATTAACACAAAAGAAGAATCTGTGTATTAAGTTCATTAGAGAAAGGGGTTGCACAAAATAAGGGGCATGGTACCTTTATTTTATGTTTTTCCATTTCATAGAACAATTATTTTATTCTAGAAAGGTCACAAATTTCTAAAACTAAATACAGACTCATTGACGAGAAAATGAACTCTGAAAGTCAATTAGCTCCCGCCTCTGCTGTAATGGCGATAAATATTTGCACTGTGTATGATGTAAGCTATACCACAAAGGGTATCCTAGATATTGAGGACAGTACCAGTGATTTAGTCCTCTGTGTAATTCTATCTGATCCCCATAGCTTATATGAGTTTCCTAAAACAGATCCGATGGGCTAGAGAGATGGCTCAGCCACTAAGAGAGATGACTGCCCTAGCAGAAGACCAGAGAGATCTCTGTACTCAGCACCCATGTTGGACAGCTTAGAACAATCTGTAAATCCAGCACCAGGTGATCCAACATTTTCTTCTGGACTCCAAGGGCACCTGTACTCAAGTGCACAAACCTAATTTTTTTTAAAAAAAAAACATGTATATTAAAATATAATAAAAATAATCTTAAAAAATAACAGATTTGAACATGTAAAATTTTAAATGTATTATTGAGTTCTATTGATTTTCTCCGATTTCCAAAATTTACGACAAAATGAAATTTAACCAACAAACTATTTCTTAATATAAATATAAAACTTGTAAATTGACTTGCTTTGGTTTTTTGTTTTTGGTGTTTTGTTTTGTTTTGTTTTGTTTTGTTTTGTTTTGTTTTTGAGACAAATCTCACGGAGGGCAAGTTAGCCTTGAACTTGCCACAGGCAGAAGATGGTCTTGAGCTCCTGATACCCCTGCCTCTGTCTCCTGAGTGCTGGGATTCCAGTCTCTGACCACCACATGCAAGCTGTTTTTGTCTTGATTTCATCTTTATAGAAGCCATATGCATATTTTATATAAGAAAGAATAATTTAGCAACAGTCCAGAATCACTGCATGGTGGTGAAACGGATCTTCCTATGATGTGTGCTTGCATAAACTCTCAAATGTAAATTGTGTCCCTGAGTCAAGCACGTAAATGCATGTATAATGACCAGATAATAATAGGAATATCTGCAGGAACTTTGGACCTACGAGAACTGCTTTCTTAGTGACTGTCCCTCTTTATAAAGTTTTCCCCAGAGTCACACTCTTAAGATTCTGACTCTGCTGGGGGTGGGGCATCTTGGGGTGGTCCAGATACTATCTGACTCAGGTAGCTGAGCACGGCAAATGTTGCCAAATTCTTATTTGTCCTTCACACAGAGTCCATATTGACTGCTTCAAAAACTCTTTGTATGAGCTATTATTTTCAAATTGTTTCCCAACTTATACTGAAATTGAAAATTGGACAGCTTTTCAATTGCTCTCACATTCCAATTGATTACCAATACAGTTTTTCAGAATTAGGAATATCAGTCTGTTCTCTTCCTTGGCATCGTGTTGACTGTGTGGCTTTCATTTAAATATTGCAGCATGGTTTGTGTTCGACTCAGTGTTAAGATAACACACAGGCAATCAATTAGATTTATTATCTCTTCTCTTGACTCTAGGGTGTGTATCACTGTCGGGGGCAGGGGTGGGCAGAAAGCCCCACACACTTAATGCTGCCGTCACTTCAAGGTCTCCTAGGATTAGCACCAGGACTCAGCTTCCACTGAATCAGATGAGCCTCAAGGTTTTCGGCATGTACTGTAGGCGGGGGTGGTTGTAATGAGGAAGTAGTTAATATATCTCTGGAATAAATGCATTTTGATAGGGTTAGGTTGTCAGATCAAGTCAATAAATATTTATTGAGTGATTGTTATGAAGATAGCACTAGGCTCAACCCTGGACGGTGGGAAAGAAATGTACAGCACACCACAACTAAAGTGCCCAGAAACTCCTCAAGGAACACTTAAAATATGTCTCCGTGGAAAAGGAAAAAAAAATTCTTGAATGTATGAAAGAAATTTACAAGTCCTTTCCAACCATCCTATGCTGTCTTTGGAGGTCCTATGAGCATCAGCAAGAGTCTTCCTTTCCTCACCTTAGACAAGGGATGGGCAGGCTAGAGTCTTTTCTCAAGGTCACACAGTGAGGCAGAGCTGAATCCATTCCAGGCTTTGGGGTCAAACTGCTTGCGACCAGTCGGTGCGGTGCTAAGAGGAGCACTGTGCTCTGACTGGGCCCATCCTTGTAACATAAGTACAGTTGTGATGTAATTAATTGGTATAAAGTTGCTAAAGTTTAAGTTGTCATAGCGCCCTGCCCTTCCTCTATTGGCACAGGTCCTCCCTGTGTATCTGGATCTGGACTTCTGCTCTCACATAACTGAAAGGAAACGACATATTCCTCTTTGGTCTGACTGCTCACTTAAAACTTAATCAGACTTAAACAACATTTCTATTTTTAATGTTATGAATTTGTTTTGCTTTGTGTTTACGAATGTTTTGGCTGTTGGATCCTCTGCATCGGGAGCCACCACGTGAGGCTAGAAATTGAAAATAGGTTTCTCAAGAGCAGCCAGTGTTTTTGGCCACTGAGCAATCTCTCCAGCCCCTCTGGTCAGATTTTCAAAGTCTCCAGAAGGTCGGGTTTTACAGTGAACATACATTTACACACTCAGAGTCTCAAAGTTGTCTCTATATTTATTTATATTTATACTTTTTCTTGCTTTGTCATAGATTCTACCTTCTAATTTCTAAAATATTTTAAAGGAAACGGAAGTATAAATGCTTAGAAACTCTTTATTCCGTCATATAAGGAGACTTTCAGTAGTGTGACAGCACAAGAGGAAGGGACTACGATGTTCAAACAAATAAGTCCAAGGTTGTCTTAGGTGTCGGCTAGCGACACTTGTGTAAGGCTGCAGCCTTTGGTTTTTTGTTTTTTAATTACGTCAGCAATCCCATACAGCACAAACACAGATGGAAGTGGCTCAGTTGAACAAAGCAGAGAGTCTAGAACTAGACACATGGCTCAGTGAAAAAGCACTCTCCTAGAAATCCCAAAGCGCAGTTTGACCTTTGACTCTTGTATTTTTCTTATCATCCTTATCTACTCTTTGAACTACCAACACTAAGTAAGAGAGAAAGAAGGTTAGAGAGAAATGGGGGCATTGATCATATTAGACTATTTCCTAGTGAGTAAGGGCATTGAGTTTCTTGGGAGCAAGTTTGCTCTTCCCTGTCAGAGTATCTCCAACCAGCGACCAGAAACAACTAGCAACTAGCAACCACCACCACCACCACCACCACAACCACCATTACCAACAGCAGCAGCAGCAGCAGCCTCCTTTCTTGCGGCTCTGGCATTTATATACCCTCTGAAGAGTCTCCAGAATTCCAAACATAAATGATCTTCAGCTGGCAAAATTACACCCCTGCCAGAGCATGAGACAAATCATAGCTGCTATGGACTAAAGTGGAAATTCCTGGTTTCGTTGGAGACTCAGTTGTGTCAAGTGATGTTTTTCTGGAAACTGTCTTATGCAAGGATGTTTTGGCTGAAGCAGACATGTAGGAGGATGTTTTGCTAAGATCAGACTTGTAGTATTTTTCTGGAGGTAGCCTAGAAAAAGGGCACGTAATGTTCTGCTAGAGCAGATGCTTGAGAGAACACATGATGTTTGGAAAGAGTATAAATACAGCCCAAAGGACTGTGGATGATGTTGAATAGTATTGGTACACCTTACCATTCTTTGTTGATTATTGTTTGTCATGACTTTATAAAAAGAAAAGCATTAGAAAACTTCTGGTGGTGTTCAGGTGTCTTCTTGCTGTTTCCAATAGGCAGAGCCTTGAGGTTTCTTTTGAATCTACCTGCCTGTTGCTGATTTGTGAATGGTGTTTGTGAGTGATCAAACTGCTAGTGATTCATGTGAACTGACTTGCTGATATTTTCACAATGCAGATTGAATTTGCACCAAAGAAATATTTCTAAACAGGTTCACATCCTCCTTTTCTCTATTAACCTTTCCTTTCCAGTACCTCTGGGTAGTGGGCTACAAGAGACATTAAAGCACTTAAAAACTTATTAAATGTAGGTTTTGAAAAAATCTAAGCCTGTGTGGGTGATCAGAAGCAGCCCTGTATCTCACACCAGAGATTAAAACAAAAACACATTCCCATAACATAACTGAATTTTCCCCCCAAACTGCTTTTATATTATTTTAATTACATGCAAGTATTAAGGTCAGTTTTAGGTTGAGGAACTAGCAATACAATAGATGCAAATAGTCAAGGAATTAGCAAAACAGTAAACACAAATAATCAAAGAACAAGCAAGGCAATAAACAAAGTTTCATGATCACTCACATGATCACTGTTTCTAAGGGCTTATCAGGATGACCAAAATATCCGAGACTACTTCTCTGTCCTAGCTTAAAGTCATTTTCATGCCTGAAGCCTACTTCTTTGCTCTAGCCTAATGTCAGATTCCTATCTGAAGCCCATTTCCTTGTCCTTGGCCCATGTCAGCTTCTTGCCAAGCAGCTCCAAAGGCTCTCCACCTCTTCCCCCATTTTATTTCATTAACATGACTGGGCCTATTTTAGGTTGTTCTGATAAGAATGCCTTCCTTACCTGTCATGGAATATGCACTATCAAAGGCAATGTACTTATGTCTTAGGTTGGTAAGGCTCTGTACATAATCTTATCTCTCCTTGGCTTGCCAGCCTGTTAAATTAATAACTCTGTCTGGGGGTCCACTTTCGCATGGGTTTTTTAAAAAGCCAAAATTCTCACTACAATGTAGGTCAAATCCAAGATCATTTACAGAGTCATTTATAAAATGACCAACATAAGAAAAAATTATTTCTCCTGTTTTAATGTGCTTGTATTTTAGTATGCTGCCCCTTTCCCCACTTTTTAATCTCAGAATAGCTTTGGACTCACTACATAGTCAAAGATAACTTGAACTTCTAGTCCCACAGCCTTTGCCTTCTGAATGCTGAGGTGACAGGCTTTCACCTTCATATTTCATTTCTATGGCACTGGAGAGAATAGCTGGAGCCTTGTGCATGCTAGACAACCATGCTACCAACTGAGCTACATGCCCAGCCTAAGCACAGTCTTTGTAGGGTATATTCATTGTGGCTCTTAGTCACATGAAGTCAGGTGTGAAATTTTCTAATGATGATTCAAAAACTTTCATTTCCTATTTTTGGATTAAGGCTGTTCAACCTGCAGATAAGTAGCTGGAACAGTATGGTAAATGCCTCATTAGGGTGCCTGTGACCTCAGCATTCTACACTGTGATGAAAACTCCATTCTCTCCATCTGATATTCTACTGCTTGGCAAATTTCTCTGGACATTTAGCAATCAAGCTATTTCATGGTCTGTAAAGACTTCATAGTCTCTCATTCTATCACAGGCCATGATTACTTAATCTCTTATGATGGATGAGGCTCTCATTTCTGTCTTTCTATTAAAGTGCTAAGTAGGCATTCTTGTCTCCTTATTTCTTCTCCTATGTTTGATATTTATGGAGGACAACCTCAAAAGTATGGGCTGGAGAGATGGAGAAGGCATCCAGAGACATAGACTGATAGTTCTTGACATGAGCGCTATGGAACACCAACCATGATTGTGAGTATGGTTTAGGCAGGTTGAATTTGAGAAGCCTTAATGGATGTAACTGAGATGTTTAGATGCCAGGGCCTGGGAGAGAAGGCAGGAGGGTAAGGTTGACCTGGGATGATATTAAGGGTAGTAAAAGTCTTGCAGCAGTATGAGATGAAATTAACCAGGGGAAGTGATGAGTAAAGAATGGGATCAAATTCCTCAAAATTTTACAACATTCTAGAGGTGCTCTAACATTTACAGACTTGGCCAACAGGAAGACTGACTAGTAGTAGACACTACTATGGTCTGAAATGCCTTCTGAAGACCCATCTACAAGGTTTGTTCATCAGTTTGTGGCATTATTTTAACATGGTAGGACATTGGAAAAGTCCTACCAAAGTCTAGTGGGAGTAAGTCCAATGACTGGATGTAAGGTCTGAGAATGGATGGGAGACTCTGCTCTTTCTTTCTGCCTCCTTGTAATTACAAAGTGAGCATATGTCTTCTGGTCCATCACAGACTCAAAGACAAGGATTCATAACAAGAGCTAAACTCTCTGAGATAGTGACCAAAAAAATTTCCATTCTTCTGGCATTTCACGGTGACAATATTCATAACTAACCCAGACCTTAAGAAGAAAAGTCCAGGAGACTTTGACGTCTGAGAAGAGTTTAGAAGAAGCTTCTTTGAAACAGAGACTCTGGCCCAAGTGCCCAATATTGCTGAGGTGCAAATTCAGATAAAGAGAATAATTAATTACTGAATTTAATATCAAAATCATTAGCAAGCTAAAAATATGCATTACATGTAGAAGTATCTACTTTCAAGACTTCTAGAAACCACCGTACCAACTGAGCTGCATTCCCAGCTCTTTATTTTGTACTAATGTTTAACTAGCCCTATGTTGTCTTCTAAATAATCTGCCCTCTATCCACTGATTCACAGCCATTTCTCACACAGGAAGAAGCATATCATGTGCGCTATGCTGCTTTGTATGATTTGAGTCATCTGTTCCTAGGAAATATCATGTGCTTTAACTATCATGACCCCAGAGAGTATTTGATGGCTGGAGTTTCTTATTCTAATTAGTATACAGAATGCTCCACATACATTATTCTAGATATTTTAATAATTTTAAACTTTGTATAAAGCTAGTTTGGGTTGGTCAAATTCTAAAATTGGTTTCTTGAGATCATTGAGATATCCTGATTTTATGTGGCAGTAAGGTGGAATGGTAACTTAGAATATTGAGTCTTTTGGTCATCAAACTGACACTCATCTCTGCATTTATTCCCATGTGAGCAGCATGCTCCAGTAAAAATTCACAGTCATTCACATTAAGGCTTGCAAGTCCTCTACTGCAGGCTCCATCACCATGTCCGGCCTTTGCTGGGTTTAAGATGCTATCTCCTATCATCTTTCACTTGGTTGTCTTTCCTCCAGCCACTTTGACCTCTCTGTGATTCAGGAACCTGCTGCTCTCATCCTAAGACTCCCTACACTTGCCATTTCCTGTTGCCTTTTGGAGAGACTTCCAATACATGCCTCACTTCTCCAAGTCTCTGTTTCAATGTCAACTTCCAAGGAGGCTTTGCTTGGCACTCTGAGTTTAAACAAACAAACAAACACCAAACCTCCTATTTTACTTCTTCTTTTTCCTGTGTCTTGATCCATGGCTTTTCCCTCAGCATCTATTCCTACCTTTGTTATTACATATCAGCTTGCAAATTTATTTGTTTGTTGTATATCATCTCCAGATAAGATAAAAACTTCTGAAATGTAGTGTTTTATCCACTTTTGGCAGAGCTCATATGAATGCATGGCACTTGATATATAGCTATTAAGTGCCAAATGAGTGATTTTCTTAATATAACTATCTAAGTCTTGTTAACTTTTTATTAATTTCCAGCATTTTAATTACTTTATTCCTATTTTAAGTAGAATTATATTTTAATGTTATCTGACTTGTCATCTATGATATAAAAATATGACCTAGTTTTTAACAAGCATTTCTTAATCAAATTCTAATTATCATAATAGATTTTGAGTTATTCTCCTGGAGTTACATAAAGATAATTACTTATTTTCTTTGCCCACATTTGTGGGCTGTGTATCTTTTTAAACTCTTACTCTGCTGTCTAGAACCTTCACAAAAAAAGCTAACAGACTAATACAGAGTCACATCTGGATCCTTAAGCAATACATTTCACAACAAAGCACCACTTTCAGTCTCTTCCCACTTCAGTGCTTGACTGTCAATCACACATCATGGATAGCCTCTGTCAGGTGCCTGTGCTAGGGTGCCTTCTTTAGACATTCACACTGTTACTGTCTCAAATGAACACACCATGATCCCCCTGGAGACGGAAGGCAGTGTGTGGTCAGATATTAAAGTTTCTCTTTACAATGGCCACCATTATGTGTTTTCTCACCACCAAATTACGTGGTTGCTGCTGCTGTCAGTGAGGTGGCATCTGCAGCTCTCTGGGAAGGGAGTGAAAGTCACATAGCTGAGCTTGCCACTCAGATGATATCTTTATCGTCTGATATCACTATAAATATGCCTTTAAAAAACTAAAATTATGTGTGAAATGGCTCTTCTGGAATTGACCTATCTTGATATCCCAGAGATGAAGCTGTGTGCTTGGATGACTTTGTGGCTGATGGGCATTCTTGCGTTTGTATATTCATTCACTGTCTGTGTCAGAGTTTCTTTTCCTGTCACTATGGTAAAACACTTTGACAACAGGAATTTAACAAGGACTCACAGTGCCAGGGTATAGTACATCATGGTGGAGAAGCCATAGTAGCAGAAGCTTGAGGAAGTTAGGCACATTGTGTCCAGTGGCAAGAAGCAGAGTATTCATTTCAGTTCACCTTCTCCACTTACAAAGCTCAGGATCCAGGCCTCGGAAGTAGTGCTGCCCACCATTAAACTGGGGCTTTCCACAGATAGTGTAATAAAGCTCCTCACCCACAAGCTTCCCACAAGCTTGGGGGCTCTTCTTCCAGGTGATTCCAATTTGGCAAGTTCTCACTTAACACTAAGCATCATAGTCTGTACTGTACTAGGGGCCGAGAATCCACAGTACCCATCTTTGTAGAGTCTATGGTCTGTATGGTCTGGTGGTGGAACCAGTCAATTTAAATGAATTATTCAACTGTAACTGAAATGAGAAATAAGGTTAGCATAATTAGAGAAATAAAGAACTGGGGTTTGGGCAGCAATGACGGGATGTAGCTCTCTGGGAAGGGAAACTCTAAGCAACACCCTGAGTAGAGTGGAGAACAGTGCATTTCATAAATTTGACTAGCGTGGGTATACAGAAAACAGCAGATCAAAGAGTAGTTAGATATGATGTTAAGATCAGACAGAGCTAGGTAACCATAGAGTGTTTTGCAAAAGAGTTTGTTTTGCAAAAGACCAAGTGTTTTGAACACTTGGTCTGTTTTTAGAGTCATAGAAGACCTCACATAAATGATTTTAATTATAGGATCAGGAAAGATTGGAATAAAGAAAACCTCTTATGATGACCAGTGATGAAATGGATAGATTCGTTTATGTAGGTCAGGGCAAGACTGGGGGTCCTGGCAGTGAAGTAGACTGAGAGAACTAGATTTGGTCATCAGAAAGACAGAGATGAGGGAGAATGTGTTAAGGAGATGTCATCTGTAAAACTGGGTATTTGGTGAAAAATAATAGAGAATGGGATTATGGGGGAAGTCATGTGTCTAATTCCAAACTATATCCATGAAGTGACTTTAAGATAATCAAGTCAAAGCATCACATGACACATGGGTGCGTATGTAGAACTCAGAGCGGACAGCTGGAGGAACCAGTTTGAGAGTCTTTGGGACAAATGAAACTTGTTAATACCTTTTCATCAGTATTTCAACCTTCTTGGGTCTTTCTCTATTAAGGGACTAGGTCTTGGTGCTCCAACTTGGCATCTGTTTTTCTCATCCATTACCTTCCACTCAAACTTCCTAGATAGAGGTCCCTGCAGAATTTTCTTCCAGCTTTACATTTTGCATAAACTTCACAATCAACATTAAGAGTCTATTCACTACTCTGAGATTTCTCTTGCTAGTAAATATTTTTCAGGACCACTAGAGAAATTAATTCCACTTGTAAATTTATCTTTTATTAACATCAGTGATATCCTCAAGCTTTTCCTCCCATCTGGGCCATCCTTGTTGATGTAAACAGTAAAATGACCTAGTAGACATCTTCTTTTATTCTCAGATGAATTCTCTATCTAGAACATCTTGTTGTTACAGATAGACAGACAGATAGATAGATAAATAGATAGACAGACAGACAGATGTTATTGTTCAGAAACAAGCAACAAGATAATGACAAACCAACATACCATTCATGTAGCTGGGAAAATGGAAGAAGCTCTACTTGAGGAACTCAAAGGATCACAACCTGCACCAATGGATGGTCTGGTTTCAACAACAACTAATTTGTTACTACTTGAAAACAGTCATTTCTAGAACTTTCGCTAACTCTGCTTTCAAAACCACTCCAGTATGACTTTCCAACTGCCCGCAAACCACTTGTCTTCAGTGTATTCTTGTTAACAGTGTCTTGACTTTGGAGTACAGCATCCCTAGGATGCCCAGATGCCCAGGGTACTAGAAATGAACATGGCAATTTTCTGGATAATAAAATGTAAGTAAGACCCTACTAGATTAGTATGAAAGGATACGTTTTTACCTTTTCTTCCTGTCATAGATAAATACCAGTTTAATATCTGGAGGTACGGGTGTATCATGGTCAGAAGGCAACAAGAGTAAAAATTTAAGAAAGTCAAAATATAAATTTAGTTTGCCCAGTAGCTAAATCTACACACCAGATAGTGACAATCTTATTATTATTTGAGATGACTGAATTCCTATATTTTAGTCAATGATCAAATATACGTTACTTGTGGCTAAACATATATTTTAGCTACAATAGATTTGTTACCAATGAATAGAATTCAACACTTTAGTCTTGGAATATAATAGAGTCAGTAAACTGTTTTCTGCACAAGCATTAGAACTGGGACCTATGTAAAAAAGCTGGGCATGGTGGTATGTATTATAATCCCATCTCTGGGAATCAGAAAGAAGCAGGGGTGTGGGGCTGCCTTGTCAGCTAGCCTAGCCTAGTAGATAAGCTCTAGCCCTGGGGGAGAACCTATCTCAACTATCAAGATAGACGTTGCCTAAGAAAAAGTTCTGTTCTCTGTGCTCTCTTTCTTTGTCTGTTCCTCTCTCCTTTCCTCCTTCCTTCCTTCCTTCCCTCCCTACTTCCTACTTTCTCTCTCTCTCTTTCTTCTCTCCTTCCCTCTCTCCTTCTCTTTTTTCTACACATACCTTCTGCATGAACACATACACACACACACACACACACACACACACACACACACACACACACAGAGGGCCAAGCACAAATGCACAAATATATACACCTCAATACAAATGAACAAACACATAAAAAATGAAACTTTTTCAAACAAATAAGACACACTTGCATGCCCTATGTGTTATAAATGACATGTATGTGCCACATTCTCAAACTTTGTTGTATGTTTTCTCCACCTTGTACATCTGCCTGTCCTGTTACTGACCCCTGCCAGGTCTCCTTTCTCATTATTTATTCTCTCATATTTGGTCTCAGTAACATTTCCCCTCTACTTCTACTAGTGTAGTCTTTGTGCCATCCTGACTGCTGTTCAGTTTTCTACGACTCTGCCTCTCCCACCTCTCATTATGGAGTCCCTCGAATAGCCCGAGTTACTCAGGACATGAGAATCAGATAAATTCTCTGGTACGCAACGCTCCTTCCTCCCCATAATCTTCTATCATTTTGCAGTCTTTTCTCCCAAATGCTTCATTTTAATCAACTTGTCCCCTTGACCTAAATATATCTTCCAGATACACTTGCTCAGTATTAAATTCAACCTTATCCTCTTCCACTCCTCAAATCCTTCTCATTTCCCAAGATTCAGCTCAAATCCTACCTCCTCTGTTGTAGCTTGTACATGCACCATGGCCTGGCCTGGCCTTTCTTTGCTCTCAAATCCAGTTTTTAATATTAGTGTGATTTTCATCTTCCATTACACCTACAGAATATCGTCCAGCTACTTGAGCCAATCAGCCATTCTCCAAACGAACGTTATCTTTGTCCAGGCTATTTTTGGAGGCTGAAACACCATCCTGGAAATGTTTCACATCAATGGAGATTCAGCTTAAAGTCTTCTTCGTTTCAAGTCTGTCTTTAATCTGAGCCCATGGTGAGCACTTCTCCTTACAGTTTGTTGACTATGCTATTTGTTTTGTCAATTTTTTTACACGATTTTTTTTTCTTACAAAGACCTACCACGATTCCAACTTTATAGTGTGTGTATGGCATCCTCAATCATAATTCATCAGAGCAGAACTTACTGATCATCTCAGCTAAACCTCTCGTTAATCAAAGAAATAATAAGCCTTCAGACAGACTTACACAGAGGCACAGCATTCAGTCAGGGCCCAGTCCTGTGTCAATGCTCAGAAGAAAAAGATGAATGAGAGACAGCCTCATCCTACAGTGAGCCAGGAATTTGGTCAAGATGTCAGATATATTTAATGAATAAATCACAGGTTCATATTTGGGGGAAGAAAGTCATCATGACAAGCATACTGCACCATATATTTTCTACTACTTCCACAATGCACAAGATGAATTCCACTTAGAGAGACAACTATAGAGAATGTTTAAATGCTAGCAAGTCAATTAATTTCCTATGAATTTAAAAATCTAAAAAAGATGACCCATAAAGATGAGCCATCAAGCAAGATAACTTTAATCAAACTACATCTCCATTGGTCTCCTGCTGTTGTTTGATATTATGAGTTGTAGAATGACCTTGAGTTTCAGTGGTTCTGAATTCCACTTCCTGAAGCCTGAGATCTCAGGCTCACACCACTCCATCCCACCCAGGCTCACACCGCTCCATCCCACCCAGGCTCATACCACTCCATCCCACCCAGGCTCATACCACTCCATCCCACTCAGGATCATACCACTCCATCCCACTCAGGCTCACACCGCTCCATCCCACTCAGGCTCACACCGCTCCATCCCACTCAGGCTCACACCGCTCCATCCCACTCATACAATATTGAAGGTCAAATCTAGGGCTTCATGAAAACTAGGCAAAGACTCTACCAACTCACCTACTTCCTGACCTCTGCAACAATAAAACGTTTTTATTGTTACAAACATCTTCATTATTACGTAGACACAAATTTAAGCAGTTTAAGCAAATACATAATATTTTGTTTAATGTGACTAAACTTACTGTTGCTGTTTTGAGACTAGTAAGAAAATATTCCTTCTTCATGCTCATATCGCCAAGATTTAGTCCATTTAGTCTTTATTTTGCAAGAGAGGTCATAACCAAAAATGTGTGTGATCTGTCAAGAATCCTTAAGTTATTCCATGTAGCCAGCGTTAGATTGTTTTTCAGACTAGATTGGTAGATTGTTAGGATTGTTACTAAAGACACAGTTTGGGTGAGGACCACTCCTTCCCTATTCAGACATAGAGGTTGGGTCACATATGTTCAAATCGAATTTCTATTTAAAGAGCTTGTTCTGGTACCTTCTACTTAAAGGCCCACTGTATTTCTTTATAACAAAGTATACTATGTCTATACAACATATTAATTTTTACTTTTATTGAAAATAGATTCTCTTGTCACATCATATATCCTGATTACAGTCTCTCCTCTCACTCCTCCCAGTTCCTCTCCGTCTTCCCTCCCATCAAGGTCCACTCCCTTTATGTCTCTCATTAGAAAAGACTTCTAATGGATAATAATAAAATATAACAACAACAAAAAGAATAAAACAAAAACTGTCACATCTCACATTGAAGTTGAACAAAACCAAAAAAAAAAAATTTTTTTTAAAATTTAAAAAGAGCCCAAGAGAAAGCACAAGAATCAGAAATCCACTGGTTTGCACGCACATGGGAAATCCCATAAAACCTGGAAAAGGCATAGTATCAGAATATATATGCAGAGGACCTGGTGCAGAACTGTGCTGGCCCTGTGCCTGCTGCCTCAGTATCTGTCAGTTCATATGAGCCTTGCTCAGTTAAGACTTGTTTTCTTGGTGCCCATCATTTTCTCTGGTTCTTCCTGTACTTATTCTCCTTCTTCCAGAAGGTTCCCTGGCCCTAAAGAGAAGAATTGATGAAGACATACCATTTAGGGCTGAGATAACACATTATTGTCAATAAAATAAGTTCTAATTATCTCCCATAACTGTCATCATAATTTCATATATTTTAGTCTCAACGAAGTCTATCTTATGGCCACTGAACAGAAGAGAGCACTTCCTGATCAGGTGAGATGAGCTTTCGGGAAGGTGCTAATAACCATGTCCTTCAACATCTTCAAGAATGAATTGGTGCAGTTATAAGTGAGCGTGCGTTTGCTTAGTCTGGCTGCATCAGATACTTCCCCCACCTTCCACGAAGCTAAGTCTGCAACTACTCACATGCTGTCTTCTCCAAAGAACAGAATCCTGAATTAAATGCTTGGCGGGAGTAATAGTTTCCCTTTTCATAATTTGTAAAGAAGGCTCCTATAAAAACTGAATACCTGATTTCTTTTGCTTTGAACTATTTTCAAATGAGCTTCAAAACCAGACTGGTGGGAGCTGTAGGGAGCTGGTCTCTAATGGCCAGGATCATGCTGAACATTTCTCACTAAGATGGAAGCCCAAGTTAGTTATCAAGAGTGGTGGAAAGCGGTGGAGTGGGGAAGGCTCTCAGGGCTAATAACTCTAGACTGGCTTCAGACTCACTTTTACATTTGGCAACAGGACACAGGGATTCTCCAAAGCAAACCTTAAAAATATAAAATCCACCAGTCAGGTCTCTGTGCACATTTGGCATCTGACAATTAGAATAATGAATCCAGGTCTGAGTGAAGTAGCCGGCTGAGATCAGAGTAGGGTGGGGTTTGATTTTTTTTTTTAACCTGCTTAACCAATTAAGGAACAGGTGAATTTCATTTTCCTAGTGGGCCTAGACAGATCAGACTGCTGTAACAGACTCAAGAGTCTGGGTGTTTGAAAGGACAAATGTTTATTTCTCATGGCTGAGGAGAAACTGAAAGACCAGGATCTGGGTGTCAGCATGAGCAGGCCCTGAGGACCCATTCCCTGGTTGGCAGTTCACTCTTTTCCCTCAGATCCTAGATGATGAGGGGAGAGAGCTCTGCAGTCTTCCTCCCTTGTGAAGCTAATGTGAGCCCCAATACTAATGGCATCATTCTGAGGGTTTTGGATTTAGCATGGTTATTTATTTATTTATTTCCTGAAGAGTCTGTACTCAAAGCCATGTACAGAAACAAAGTAACAACTCCACCAAGTTTATCTTGTGGGACCCGTGAATTTTCTGTGGTGACTTATAGAAGCATGGGTGGGGGGCTAGTCATGTGTGTTTGCTTTTTGACACATGATCATCTCGTGTAATTCAGTCTGGCCTCAAACTTAGGGTAATCTTTTTATTTTTTTTTTTAATTTTTGAAACTTTTTAATTTATTTATTGTTTATTGGATATTTTCTTTATTTACATTTCAAATGTGATCCCCTTTCCCAGTTTCCCCAGAAATCCCCTATCCCATCTTCCCTCCCCCTGCTTCTATATGGGTGTCTCCCCACCCACCCACCCACTCCCACCTCCCCACCCTGGAATTCCCATACACTGGGGCACTGAGCCTTCACAGGAACAAGGGGACTCTCCTCTCATTGATGCCCAACAAGGCCATCCTCTGCTACATATGCAGCTGGAGACATGGGTCCCTCCATGTGTACTCTTTGGTTGGTGGTTTAGTCTCTGGGAGCTCTGGGGGATTTGGTTGGTTGGTATTGTTCTTCCTTCCTATGGGGTTGCAATGGCCGGCCAAAGGATCCTTAGCTGGAAACCACCCTCATCCCCTCCATGACTGACATCAAGTCACAAAGGAACTGGACAGCCCCTCAATTTGCTGCCCCGGGAGTTGGTATTTGACCTTAAGTGAAGAACAAGATTTAGACGTCTGTCTCCTTGTCTTTTCGTCCACGTCTCACGAAACACCTGCTGTATTTTTTGTTCCCACAGGTGATGCTTAGTGACTTCTAATAAAGTTCCGATGCTGTAGCACTTCCTCGGTCTCCTTTCTTCATGCGCAAGGTAAAGTTCCTTTCTCTTTCCCAAGTACATAAAGAAGGGCAAGATGGTAACATGTCCGCTGCTGGTTGAGTTACTCTGCTCTCTTTAGTGTGTTTCTCTGGGGTTTCTTTGTTGCCTTGCTTGTCTGACTCCAAGAGATCTCTCCAGCAATCTATTTTGCCCGTACTGGCTGACAGTATCTCAGGGGACCTGGTTTAGTAAGATTGATTGGAACCTGCACCTTACCCATTTGCAAGATGGCTACTTCCCTGGTTCCTCCTCCCCTTTCTTTTATCTCCTTCTCTTTCTCCCTCTTTTTTTCCACCTCCTAATGATGGTACATTTGTCTTGCTGAAGATGGAACGTTCGCCGCCAAGGATGAACACTAGGACTCAGATCTCTCGTTTCTTGGCAAGCTCACACACTTCACACCAGCCCTCCTCGGCACTATTAATATTATATATAGATGCCCTTGTCACAGATTTACATTCCAAGATCCGAAATCAGCACGGGGGGGTGAAGCTTGCATGACGAGGAGGTGGAGGAAAAAAAGGCTGATTTATCGTGGGGAATGTTAGAGAGTAAAAAGGAGGTGATCAAATTTATATTAATGCCTTGACCTATATTCTTTTTAAAACTGCTTTTTGCCCATTTCAGCACAGGATCATTGGCTGCCTAAATCCAGAAAAGAAACAGAAAGAAGAAGACCCAAACGCATGCTTGTCATGCTATTTATTTTTCTTATTTACTATGAAAATGTTCGAACTATAGTTCATGTGTGAACTTCAGGAGGGAATATAGAGACAGATTGTTAGATTGAACTGTGCGGTGGTTTGAATAGGAATGGCCCCCATAGGCCACATATGAAGATTGACCATAACGAGGGGCACTATTAGGAGGTGTGGCTTTGTTGGAGTAGGTGTGGCTTTGTTGGAGTAGGTGTGGCCTTGTTGGGGTAGGTGTGGCCTTGTTGGAGTAGGTGTGGCCTTGTTGGAAGAAGTGTGTCTCTGTGGAGGCAGTTGTTGAGGTCGTATACATGCTCAAGCTATGTCTAGTGTGAGACAGTCTCCTTCTGCTGCCTGCAGATCAAGATGTAGAACTCTCTCCTCCAGCACCATGACTGCCTGAAAGCTGCCATGCCTCCTGCCATGATGATAACAGATTGAACCTTTGAAACTATAAGCCAGCCCCAATGAAATGTTTTCCTTTAGAAGAGTTTGGTGCGGTCATGACGTCTCTTCACAGCAATAAAACCCTAAGACAACCTGGTTCCCCTCCATTCACTTCATAGAGGCAAACATGAGTTGAATGTTCAACAAGCAATATTCTGAACCAGCTAAGGTAAGCTTTGTCTATCCTGGAGGCAGAAGAGGAGGCTCAGTGGTTAAGAGCACTTGGTGCTCTTGCTGAGGACCAGGCTCAGTTCCCAGAACCCACATGGTGGCTCAAAACCACCCATAACTCCAATACCTGGGAGTGCAAAGAAAATTACAGTTGAGAACTGTTTTCTCAAAATGTTGGGTGTGCTAAATAGACTCTTCATCACTGGGATATGTGTATGTGTGTGTGTGTGTGTGTGTGTGTGTGTGTGTATAAAATTATAATATTATGTATCATATATATTATAATTATTATACTATATATTAATATATAATCTCTAGAGGTATATAAATAGAGGTATATAAACATATACCCCTAGACTATATGGCAGCTTTTAAAAGTACTTCAGTCTGTGTTTATTCCTTGAGTGGCTGGAATGTGAAATGTCCCTCCATAGGCCTGTGTGTTTGAGTTTGGTTCGAAGCTGATAGTACTGTTAGGTGACCTTTAGGATGGTGGCCTACTTGGTGGAGGTGGGCCTATGGGGTGGCCCTTCAAGGTTACCTCTAGGAGGGTCTGAGCTCTGTTCCTTGACCTATTTTACATGAAGAACTCTGCCACATATACCTGATACTATGGATGACTTCACCATGACTTTCCCCATCACATGTCATGTAACTGAACACACTGAAGACATAATAAATATCTCTTCCTTGTTTCCATGAAGTATATTATCAGAGATCAGAGGTAACAGAGGTTGGAAAAGGAGCTTATAGATCCGCTTTCTCACTGAAACCTTGTTCCAGCCATTAGTACACTACAGTAGGAAGCACTGACTGCATTTTGACAGTCAGCGGAGATTGGAGCGTGACCAGGTCATTGATCTTGAAATGATGGTATAGTCTTGATTTCACACTCTGTTTCTTTTTCTTCTCCTCTTCCTCTTCTTCCTCCATCCTGCCCTGGTCATGTGATCTCACGATAGAGCCCCGAGGCTCACCTTAATCTTTTGAGCTCTGGGTTTGCATGAACGTCCCACCATGCCTGGCTTCATTCCTTCTCCAGTCCCCGTTTGACATTTCCCTTTTAGCCTCCTCTATTCCCTATGATAGAACATTGCTTACATCCTCCTGGTGCAGATTGGACAAGCAGACCTGGAGTACATGCTCAGAAAGACTGAGAGCCAGGGACCCAGTTACCTTCCACAGACACTCTTGGAAGGCCGGCAAAAGCAGGTGTGGTATCTCGGGAAGGATCAGGGTCCCTCACCTTCAGCTACCAGCTGCTAATAGAACATTCACAGTGACTCTGGAATCAAGGAGCTTGTCTCAGGCCACCTTGACACTCACTGGGAGCTTGGGTGCTAAGTGGTAATGTTACACTAAGGGCACTACTAGATTAAGTAGTCCTGGTTTGGTGGCTGCTCAGAGGGAGAACCACTGGTGATTGTAAAGACCTGTTTTAATGTTGCCTGCATCTTAACCAACCTTTTATTTTTTTGCTGTCGGAACAAAATTTGCTCATTCAAACCAGTCACAGAGGCAGAAATCTACTTACTCCCCCAAATCATTTCAAATTAAGCCAATAGGTTTTCAGGCAACATGAGTTCAGAGTCAGTGGGAAGCCAGAACTATTCTTCTTGTTTACCACTTTTTCCCTCCTGAATATGATCAGATCCGTTGTCTCCTGGATGACTATAAAATGTTAATCAAATTTTCTTGGTCTTTTATTTTAACAACATTTGAACAAGTTTAAAATTTGTAAGAGTCAAGCGTGGAGGCTCTGGGTACAGACTGAGCATCTGTGGACAGATCAGAACTGCAAAGCTTGCGTCCAGTGTTCTAAGTCTCCAGGGGCTGCAGCTAAGACAGATCAGACCGGCTCATGGCTTGCTCACCAAAGAAAGGCCTTCCAAAAACATTGTCCTCTCTCTCTCTCCTTTGCCCTCCTCTCCTCCTTCCCTCTTCTGCCCCCAGTGTGCATGTGTGTGTGTGTGTGTGTGTGTGTGTGTGTGTTCATGTTTGTGTGCATGAGTGTGTGTGATCGTGTGTGTGTGTGTGTGTGTGTGTGTGTGTGTGTGTGTGCGCGTGTACACATGTATGGGTATGTATGCGTGTGGAACTCAGAGAATACCCTCAAGTATTGCTCTTCAGGGCCCATCCACCTTCATTTTGGGGACAAGGTCTCTTACTGACTGGAATTGGTCATGTAGACTAGAGTGGCTTGGATTTGAAGACAACTTTGGAACAGGTATTTTTCCTTTATCACGTAGAGCCCAGGGATCAAACTTGTGTGGTCAAGTTTGGCAGCAGGTGTTTTCAACCACAGAACTATCTTGCTGGACCTGCCATTTAAAATGTGGGTTCTAGAAATCCCGCTCAGGTCTTTGTGCTTGCAAGGCAAATACTTGATTGGCTGAACCATCTCCTCCAGCCCCAAGGAAACTATTTCATGAGGGTGGGAGAGCTTTGCCTTCCCCATGGGTGCATCATTCTGCCTTCTTGGTATCTGCTGCTCTGTGTGAAGCATCTACTGGCCATTGTCGCTCACCTGGTGTTTACCACAACAGTGTATTATTTAGGAGGAGGCAGGACTATGTGGATAGATCTTGATATGTAACTCAGCTTCTTGTTAGATAGGAGAATTTGGTCAAGCAATTTACCCTAGAGTCTCAGTTTCTTCAATTCTAAGCTTAAGAACTCTTAAAATCACAGAAGGGATGAAATGCTGCTCAGAACAGTGACAGGTACATGAAGTTATAGGTCACTAAAGGCGGGGAGCTGTGAGGAGCAGAACAGCACAGCAGCCCAAGGGCTACATCTGGTAACAAAGGTGTGTTCTACACCCCATTGCCGGGGCTGAAGTTTCTTCAATTTGCTTCACCAGTGGGGCAATATTCAGTGTCCTATATTATGTATAATTAATGTAGACCTTAAAGGTTGGCCATCCAGAGATCTTACTGAGTCTAAAGGAATATGGGACATGAATGCTATCTTTGTGAGCATGGTATGAACACCTCAATTACTTCTGAAGACTCAACACACGACATGTCAGAAACAAAAAAGAAAGTCTGCAGATACTGAAAAAAATCAGAGAATACCATTATTAAAGCAACAGAACAGATCACCAAAGCAGGTCACCAAAACGGTCACCAAAGCAGGTCACCAAAACAGATCACCAAAGTGAGCAATTTCCATCCCGGTGTAATCTCATTAGTGAGGTCTCAAGAGTACAGCTTGCTTCAAAAAGAATCTTGCCAGAAACAAAAGCCAAGAAACAGAAACGTATGAACAAGCTCCGTTAAGACTGAAAGAAGTTAGTATGTGTACATTTTAGGAGGGTGGTCCTGTTTATATCAATTTATTATTGGCGTTTAACTTGTTAAACTCATCTGGTCAATAAATTAAAGAGGCTTTTCATAATGTGTAAGTAGTTCTAAATGCATATTTCATCTTTCAAAGAGAACAAGGAGGCTGGGGATACATGTCAGCAGTAGAGCACTTGCTTGACATCTATGACACCCCTGGTTTAGTCCCTAGCTTCACCAAAGATGAAATATAAAGCAAGAAGGACGGGGGAGTCACCCACATTTCATTAATAGGACATGGATTTGGTTGTGCAAGGAACATCAAGTGATTATTGCTAATGTAATTACAGGTAAATTAATTTCCTTCAAGTTTTGTTCATAATTTTTATAAATGCCTTTTAATGTTTTAAATGTTAATTTTGTTAGGAAGTCGGTATGTTCAGGTTAGGGAATTAAACTGAATTACTTTCAGTGCCCAGGATTCTTAATTGCAATCACAGAAGTCTCCTCTTGCCCACTCTATAATTCACCATAATTACGTGTTTATTTAGTTACTCAGTGCTTCTTGGGCCTCTAAGGAGGCGACAGTGTAAGCAGCACCGGAATGTGCAGCAAAGGAAAAGGAGTTTCCCGAACAACTCTGAGAAATAGCTAGGTCGAGCATCTAGTAAAAAAAAAAAAATGGAGATGTTTTAAAGTGGTCTTTAATACAGAAAGGTAAATGTTTAAATTATAGCAGAAGAGTATGACATCAAAGAAAAATAAAGGAGTTATCTATTAACCTGCTTACCACTAATGGCTGGACTATATAGTAACTCTACTTTAGAAAAATGTCATTTTTCTGTATCCTACATGCTTGAGGTTCAGGTTAGGAAGGAAAAAAGAGAACCGAGAGACAGGAAGCTGGAATCCTTGATAGGATAGCTTTCTAGGAGAGAAGAGAAATCCTGATCACGCAGAGAACACTGTTGCATGGGTTAGCTCCAACAAGCAAGAACATTTGATCTCCTAAAATGCATTTTAAGATGGAAGGAGATGGGACTGAGGGATTTCTTCATTTGGGCATTTCAATAAGCCGAATGAAATTCCAAGCAGTGACAAGAAACCAGGAGTGGACATGAGACAACAGGTACAGTATTCAGGGCAGGGCTGGAGACAAGAGAGGGCTCCTTTCATCATATAGCAGTTAGTCTGTGCTGACCACAACCAAAGGGAATTTGACCTGTAGAGTGTATTTAATCTTGACAAGAAGCCAATCGGGTAACTCTAGGTGTGGGGCTGAGACCTTGGCACTGTCGATATAAAGCTGGACTCTGAAGTGCCGGGAAATGAAGGAGTTAAAATGGTGTCTAATAATCATAGTAGGTCAAAACTGGAAAAGGTGGCTGGAGTAGGCAGGAAGTAAGGTATGTTAGACTTATCGAGGACCAGGACCTTGCATAGGTTCAAATATTTGACCTAACTAGAAAATGAAGAAAAGACAAGTAGCCACCAGGACACACAGAAAGGCTGAGATTAGGTAAACTGGGCTTCCCAACGGAGAAAACACAGCACCCTGTAAGCTCAGTGTGTTTATTCTGTGCAGCTGAGCAGACAGATGTGGTTATTCCACATAGCTGTACAAAGAGGTGGGGTTTACGGTACACAGTGGACCAATGGGACAGGCTTAACTAGCCTCAGTAGGAGCAGTCTCTGTAGGGCAGCAATCTTCAGGCTGTAAATATCCAATGGGAGGAAGCTATGGTGAAAATCTGGTGTACACAATCCCTTAGGAAGATTTTGCCATCCCTCAGAGACACATGAGCCAGGAGATCAGGGCATAGCCATTTTCCCGTGTGTCCTTGACATGGCCACACTCACGAGAACACATATCATTCAGGATTTCATACTCTAGGGCTTCCACCACTCTATACAATTAGGCACGTATCATTTCTAACTCTTGTTTATAACTTAACAGATATATAGTTCTACAGAAAAAAATAGAGCTATTGTATCACAGGTTGATATGCATTCTGGCACTTTTTCCTTCTTGTGTACTTGGATAATACGATGAGATGTTGATATTCTTGCCCAGTTGCATCATATTTGACATATATTATCTTTATATACCACAGCAACACGAGGTGTACATCATAAGGTAGGCAGAGTGTCTGTCCAGTCACAAACTAACCGCATCCCAGTGTTATCCACGTCACGAACAGCATGTGTTCTCAGCTGTCCAAGAACAGAATCTCTGCCTTACCTTTGTACTTTAGTGTGTGTGTGTGTGTGTGTGTGTGTGTGTGTGTGTGTGCGCGCGCGCGCGCGCGCGTGCACGCATGTTGTATATGCCAGGGATGTGTGGGTACCAAAGGAGAAGGAAATGCCACATTTTTGACTAGATGCATGGTATGATTGTATACCATGTCTCCTCAATTACACTTGTGGAGGGGTCACTGTGGAAAATGAGAATTGAGCCTTTTTTTTTCATGGCATGGGGTGAGAACAGGAAGAATCACTAGGAAAAGTGACGAGGGTTTTACACCCTGGAATGTCATCCAGAGTGCTAAATGTCCTTCATGAAGCAGTGGCGCACCATCATACCATGTAACTGTTCAAAAAGTATGGCCTCTTCCTCCTTGGTGCTTGGCAAAGCACATTTTACAGAGTGCACTTGAGAGTAGCTTTGATTTTGCATGAAGTCTGGGAAAAGATTAATGCTTATTTGCTAAATATTTCTTATAGAATTAATTTTTCAATCTTGTCCTTTATATTGCCACAGTCTGCATAACATGATTTAAAATTCTGGTCTCATGTGGCTAGTTCCAAAGTACAGTTTTGATTAATCAGAGAATTGGTTTAATCATTTGTTGCAAGGAATAATAAATTAGCACAGCTGAGGACTCCCCATCTCTCTTGAACTAGGTCTGTTTTGACCTGCTTCTAAATATTTGACATACTGTGCCATGTTAGCGTGCTCAAATAGGATTGAATTATGTATAAGCCCGGAAATGAAAACACAGTGGAGATTAAGGAGTAGGGAAATATACAATCTGCATTAGGTTGCTATTGTTTTCCTTAATGAAAGAGTAGTCAAATGCAGAATAGTTGTATCATGCCCAGAAGACTGCATCTAGAGGGGACCCAACACTACCGGAATCCTCCTGCACCTTTAAAATGAAACTAAGTATCTTGTAAAGCTCAAAGCGAATTGTATCAAGTTCAGGAATCTCTGGGCTATGACCCCTTCTGGTCCATTTTTATTTACAAATATCTACCAAGGAGGAAGAACCAAGGCAATATAAATATTACTGTGTCTTTAAAGTGTGTGTGTGTGTGTGTGTGTGTGTGTGTGTGTGTGTGTGTGTGTGTGT
>JANHMN010000009.1:70051754-70075412 GCA_030674055.1 Rhabdomys pumilio
TGTGTGTGTGTGTGTGTGTGTGTGTGTGTGTGTGTGTGTGTGTGTGTTGTAAGCATACTTCCAGGAAGCGGGGGTGAGTGTGCCCATTCATGCACACACCTGGAGTCTAAACAAAGGTGGTGGCAGGTATCCTGATCTATTACTCTGTCTTATTTCTCTGAGACAGGTTCTAGGCTAGCAAGCGATAGGCCCCGTGGATTCTTCTATCCTTACCCTTACAGCAACAGGTTTCTAGTCATGCATAGTTGTCCACAGCTTCTTTTAATATAGGTGCTGGGGATTTAAATTCAGGTCTTTGTAGTTGTGGAACACACATTCAACCACTGAACCATCTCTCCAGTCCTCAGACTGTAGTTCATTGTCCTCAGAATTACCAAACTAAAGACATTGGTGGCATGCATGCCTCATAAGACAAGCCAAGACGAAGAGCTGAAGTACTGCGTCATAAAGTGTTTAGCAGATAGTTGATGTTCTAAACAACAAAGCTGGCAGAAACAAAGAAACAAACAAAAAAAAAATAGTTCCTAATCTGTCTCTCAACTCTGGGGGAATTAAGACAGATAATTGGAGTTCGTTGGGAAGTGACAACTAGAAACTTTTATGATAAAAAAAATTTCAACAGTCAGACTCTAGTGGTTTGCTGCCAAAATGAATACCAATGTGACATTAAAAATCATGGATCGGGCTAGAGAGATGGCTCAGTGGTTAAGAGCACTGACTGCTCTTCCAGATGTCCTGCGTTTAATTCCCAGCAACCACATGGTGACTCACAACCATCTGTAATGGGATCCAATGCCCTCTTCTGGTGTGTCTGAAGACAGCTACTGTAGGGAGCCGACTTTAAGCAGAAAGCGGCTAGAAAGCAGCTATCATCTTTGCAGCCATCTGGAACCATTTACTCTGATAGAGACTTGGTTTTTCAGCAGCCTACAACAGCTGAGCGCACTCTAACAAATATCTTGTTTATCCCACATAGCTTGTTTTGCTGTTAGTGACCCCAGCTGCATAGTGCACGTGGTAAAATGTTTTCACCTGTGTTCTCCTGCATTGCTTATAAATACCCAGGATTTCCTTGTAAGAATATATACAGTCAATACAGTTAAGAGCAATATGAGTTAAGAACATATATACAGTCTATAGAGTTAAGAGGTATATGAGTAAATAGGGTTAAGAGGAATGAACAAGAGTGAATATGTGCCAATAGAAGAGAAACAATAAAGGAGACTTGAGACTTGACTCCAGAACCTCTGCCTTGCCTCCATTCTTCAAGACTCTAGCTCTGTGGACCAGAGCAGCAGCGCAAGCCAAGCCAGCCAGAGTACAGTCCCCAGCAAGCTACAGTGTACTCATATATATTAAATAAATATTTTTTTTAAAAAAAATCATGGATTAAAGCTCAGCATGGTGGTACTCTCCTTTGATCTCAGCTCTTGGGAGGAAGAGGCAGGCAGATCTCTGAGTTCGAGGCCAGCCTGGTCTACAGAGTGAGTTGCATGACAGCCAGGACTACACAGAGAAACCCTGTCTCGCAAACCAAACAGCAACAAAGATCATGCATTGTTTTGGACTTTTATTACTTGTGATGGGTGGAATTTGAAGGCAGAGAGAACAGAAAATGGGTGCCTAGTGTAAGGAATACTTGTTCCCTAGTTATATCCCAGTCCTGAAAGAGAGCATTCAAGAAACACCTCTGACTCACCTCTCCCCAGCACATTTCCAGACAAATATCAAGCCCTGTGGGATGGGGTCAAATACAGAGCTGGTGGTTCTGAACTGGCCTGGGTTCAGTACTGCCTCTTAGAGGGTAGCTTATTACAGTCTCCAGAAGAAGGCAAGAGTGCCAGTAGGGTGGAGGGACACTCTCGGCCTTTAGTGATCAGCCTTGGAGCTAATCCTTCAAACCACAGACCTTTGAATGGGCTAGATCCCTCCAGCACCAAGCACAGACATCACTGAATGACACAGTGAGTGAATGCATGAATGAATGGGAAAAGCAAGGGTGTGTACGTAGACACCGCTGAATGGAATGGATAGATTTTATCTTAGCTTATCATCCTTTGTTACACACAAGGTCTGAAGAAGAGTATGAAAGTAGGATTTAGAGAAGCCAGGAACTCTCAAAGGGGCAAAGCACCATGTCTTTAAGAGCCTTTCGGATTTATTTATTTATTTATTTATTTATTTATTTATTTATTTATGGTTTAGCGTTGCATTTTAAAATTTTGGTTTAGGAGGTTTTTTTTTGTCTGTTTTGGGTTGAGTTTTTGTTTTGTTTTTGTTGTTGATGATGAAAATAGCCAAGGAAATAATTACCTTAGAAAAATTAAGAGGCTCTTGAGTACTTCCTTTTAATTTGTTTTTGTGAATTGAGGAACATTAGAATTTCTTCTCCATCCCCAGACAGAAGTGTGTTCGGAACCTTAAAAGCCACTCAAAAGGAATCCTTGAAAACTCATTCAAAGAGTGTGGTTATGTCCTTTTAGACACCGCAGCTGTTCCCCAGCAAGAGGCTAAATTACGTTTAAGTACTGTTAAATAGAAGGTAACTATTAGAATTTTTTTAAAAAATATGACCAGCATCCAATGTTTTAATCAGACAATTTGCCAATCACTCTTCATTGTGTAGCCACCCACCCGAGGATGGCTGACTCTGTTGTCCTGACTGCTGTGCTTTCTCCCTCCTCCCGCTCCTCCTCCTCCTCCCCCTCCTCTCCCTCCTCCTCTCCAGTAACCCAGGCCCTTATTTCTCTTTGGACCCCCCTCAGAGTCCAATAAGAAGAGCCTTAATCCAAGGAGATCTAGATGATCAAGAAAAATTAAGCTTCCGATAACAGCAAAATCATAAGAAATGTGGACAAAATGACTCTTCGCATCACAGACTTTGTTTACTAGTGGGTAATTAATTCTGTACATATGCTGGGAACATCTGTCGCAGTGACCTGCCATCGGATCTGCGAAATGACTGCTGTGCAGTTTCCCCTCAGGTCATTAGAGGCGCTCAGAGAAGAAGGGAGGCTTCTTGTTTTTGTTTCTTGCTGCTGCTTCCAGCTCAGGTAACTTTCTCTTGAGCTCGGACTCCCTCCCACCCCCATGTGAGCTTCTCACTGTGAGATGCCCCTCCTGGCTGCTCACTGTGTCACTAGCAGGCCTCTCTGGCCACCTCCTGGTCTCTCCCAGTCAGGTGTGAATGCAGAGCTCATAAGCTGCTACCAAGGTTTGAGGAAGGAAAAGTTCCTGGTGAATGTGAAAGAGCTGAAGACCAGCTGAAAGGGATTTAATACAAACCTGAGGGTTTCCTACTCAGAGACACCCCATGTAACATGGGGCTGGGGAGCTGCCTCAGATATGTGAGATATCACCTCCAAGAGGCCTGGTCTTGACAGCAAGCAATGGCATAGAAGGCCAGGGAACGGCTTTGGTGGCAACAGGAAACTCCATTTTCTGGTACCTTGGAGGTTCAAGCACAGGGATGGAGAAGTTTGTGAAAAGGCCAGCCTTTCTCCTGGTCTCTGTCCCTTTTAGAGGAAAGGCTAGTGAGTGTCCATTGGCTTAGCACTCCCAATGAGTGTCACACTCCTATGACCTTTCTTTCTGACTGTTGTGTCCCTAATCCCCCACCCAATGGTTAATTTCAGGAGCTCATGAACAAATGGAAACATGAATATGGTAAGCTCATAGGGGTATTTGATTTGCTGGTCACTGGTGTTTCTTTGTAACTTTCACAGTCTGACAAATCATTTCCATTTATTTGTCTATGTCTCTATTCAACACTCACTTAGCTCCCACTGTGACCAGGGCAAGCACTTCAGTGATCTGTGGTCTCATCCCTGCCATTGGCAGGCTTACATGGCACAGGAGGGATATGCTCAGTTGTTTCTTGGATGAGTGAAATGGAGCATGGTGCTGCCACTGTGATGACCTTGAGATATTCCACAAGAACCAACACTTGAGTCTTGACGAATGTATGTGACTTGGCGGAGAAGCATGGACTCACCCTTCCTAAGTTTACATTCATAGCTCTGAGATCTGTTCATAGCGCCTGCTCCGTAAGCTTGCCAGGAGGCTCCCAAAAGTTTGTTAGTAAAATGCTTAGAAGGTTTCCTATCATGTTGCCATGCTACCAAGTTTTCAGGACATAAATAAATAACTAAATCTAAAGTGAACCTAGGAGTGGCCAGCTGAGGTGTATCTAGAATTGAAGGCTAGTTCCAGGTCAGTTGTATGTGCTGTGCATATTGACTGGTGTTCTCTGGAAGTTAGTCATGAAAACCTAGAAAAGTCACTCTGTGTGGGGATCTCATTCCTATTTAATCCTGCTTTGCACATATAAGAGGCTGATGGAGTCTCTCTAGACTCACCCTAGCCTGTCCCCAGGGTGCCCCTTCTTATTGGACCCCTCTTCTGTCTGCCTAAATCTCCATCTCATCCTCTCTCAGCTTTATTTGTCATCAGTCTTGGTTGGAGAACGTAGCCAGTCATGCATGTTTGTAAAGCCATAAATGACAGCACCGGTTGGTAAGCTTTTGTGGTCTTTGTTCCGGACCTCCTGTGTCTCACAGCAACAAAGCCTGGCTTCATTTTCTTCTGACCCAATGGCTACCTCAACACTCATACTATTCACAACCTAACGCACACATCTCCACGCCTTCCACTCAATTCTAAACCCTGGGGATGATTTAGGGGAGCTCTGAATGACAGTCTAAAGAAATAAAAGTGAACTCAGGGAACTATGATTGTCTTTGTGTAAGAGGGCAAGGCGATCACTCAGCAGAATTAAAGATTAGAAAAATCAAGATGAGGAAGTAAAAAAGAAAAAGGCACAGGGCAGAACAAGAATTGATAGGGCATCGAAGACAGATAAGGGGACATTTCAAGAATAAGAATGTGGTGTCCAACACCAAAACTACTCTGAGATCGCTCTTGAGAGTTCACATTGTACGATAAGGAGCTCTGTGATGGTTGTCCTTTCAAAGAACAGTGGAAGAGGGGGGTGATGTCACAATGGCCAAGACATGAGCAGCTGCTCAGGAGGTAGAAGCTGGAGCTGCCAGTCATTCTGGAAGCCTCAGAGTGACTGAAAGAGATGTTCAGTACTGTGTGGCAGAGACATGCCATCAGCCATTTAAGGAGTGGGATTTCCACCAGAGAGATGTGGATATGCATGTGGGCTGAGCAGGGAGTTCCCCCAGGAAAGAACCAAGACAGGAAGGGTAGGAAAGAAGAGACACAAGCCAGGAGAAGAAAGGGCTATGCCACGATGGGAGGTCCTAAATTAGGCAAGTCCTTTCAGGACCAAAACAGTGGCAAATCAAGAAGAAAGAGAAGGCTTTTTTTTTTATACTAAATTTTTATGCTAAATTTTTATGCTAAATTAGTGTTTTGAATTCTCAAGGTAAATCTACAAGGCAATATCAAAGAGATCTCTGGAGAACCTTTTAGCATCCTGTCACCTTCAGGTGCATATTTTGTGCTACTAAGATGGGTACTCACATTTTTTGATGAAGAAGAAAATGTCACATCACTGTAATACAGTGAAAATTGTTATAAATGTTCTCTCTCCCTTTCTGTGCCCCCTCCTCTCTCTCTTAATCTCTTACTCTCTTGATCTCGTCTCTAGATCCTCTCTGTCCCCTCTCCCCTCCTAGTTCTCTTCCTCTCTCTCCACATGGTCATGGCCGGCCTCTACTCTTCTTCCATCTTCTTCTTCCATCTTCTTCCCCTCACCTTTGCCCTATCGCCTGAATAAACTCCCCTCCCCCTCCCTTTGGAACCGTTTGGTCTGGAGTGGTCTGTTCTAAGCTGTGCACAGACGTCTCACAACCACAGAAAGTTGGGGTAACTATGGAGATCTTTCTTAATTAGTTACTGTATTAATGAACTTCTCCTGAAAACATTTTTTGAGGTAAAAAAAAAAAAAGTCCAACAAACCACTGTGGTTTGATAGCACTTACAGCTTCTAACAACCACACCTGGGGTATGGACAAATGTCAGAAAACAATTTAGGTATGAGGTATTTGTGCATGCTACAGAATCAGCGTGTGTTTTGAATGTTCCCTTCTGTAGGAAATTAATCTACCTAAATCTGTAGGGGAAACTCATTCAATGGATAAGGAACCCAGGGCTCAGAGTTATGAAGTAAAAGAATTGAAACCACAGGGTTGGGGTTGTAAAATGATGAAAGCTGATTATGTGCAGGCCTCCACATATTCTCCTCAGACTGTGGTAGGCAGTAATGGCTTGGGCTGTTCTGCTGTGCCCTGGACCGACTGCTGCCCGACCCTAGTTACCCTTGAGGGTTGGAGGTAAGGTGGCTTGGAATCAAAGGCACAGACTCAGGGAGCAGGTGAGAAACACTGCAGCAAGCTCCTCTGAACACTGCTGCAAGCTCCTTTAATACCCTCCACCTGTCCCCCATTGGTCCCAAGAAAACATCTCTTCTAAACAGCAGTTCCCCAATTGGCTGACATTGCCTGTGTGAGCAATCCTTGATCTCTCCTTTAGGTCCTCCTGCAGGAGATGCCTTTGCATAGCCCCTGGCGTTTATGTTTATGCAGAGGCAGGTCAAGCTGGTCTGTCCTCCTACACTGTTCATTATCTTGGCTGCTGGAAATCTTGAAGAAGCTGAAGGATCAATCTGGTAAGCTAGAGAGACAGTCTCCCTGCAGCCTTTCTTATTAGCTTGCTTACACAAGAAACTTTAGCAAGTCCTTCCGATCATTAGGAAATTCTGAGTATACTGATGATGTTCTAAACGATTTACCCAGTATGACACCAGCAGCTACAGCTTCCTGAATTAAAATTGCTATGACATATTTGTAGACTTAGATTTTTCTCACAACCTAGTTTAATAATGTTTCTTAAGCTTTTCAACCTCCCTTCTAGCCCACCACTCACCAGAGGTAGTGGAAAGTAAAGGTTAATAGGACAAAGGAGGATGTGGACCTGTTTAGAAATAGCTCTTTGGGGTGATTCCAATCTTTGTTATCAGGATATCTGCAATTCAGTTCACATGAATCAGCAGTGGCAGTTCAATCCGACAGAAGACACAATTCATGAATCAACAATAGCAGTTCTATCCAGAATAAACAGTGAGACTCTGTCATCAGCCTGAGAAGTTCTTTGGTGAGTTTCTATGAAGTCATGACAAGCGATGATCAGTGAAGAAGGCAAGGCAAACCAATGCCACAGCATCTTCAGTGGAAAAACCATTGTCTGCAAAGCCCAACAAAGACCAGCACAGAGTGGCAAGGCTAATCAATGCTGGAGTATCATCCACTGTCTGTTGGGTTATACTTATACCCTTTCAAACAGCATGTGTCTTCTCAAGCTTCTGTTCCAGCAAAACATCACATGTCCTTTTTCTAGGCAGCTCCCAATAAAACATCACATGTCTGTCCTCAGCAAAACATCCTCTCGTAAGACAGTTTCCAGAAAAACTTCACATGACACAACTGAGTCTCCAAAGAAACCAGAAATTTTCCACTTCAGATATTCCTACTAAAATTTTCCCATACATGTCTGATTCAGATGAGTACGTAATGTAATATATGTAATGTAGTGTAATGTAATGAGTAATGCAAGCCCCATTAGCATAGAGACTTTGTTGTTGTTTCAGGGTGGGACACAATACATGTATGTGTCTGTCCAATTACTATACTAAAGTCTGGAGCAGTTCCTGGCATGTGGAGCTAGACGTTCATGGAATAAGTTATTATGGAGTCATGAGATGGTTTTATCTTTAAACAAGTCACTCATTTCCCTTTCATATGATGAATCACAGAGACTGATAGTTTTTCATGGAAACTGAACTTGTATTTTACATAAACCACACTTAGCAAATGACCTAATACATTGACCTACACAACCCATGGGATCAATTTTATCAGAGATTCAAGAATGCATATCATCAAAAACAATAACAACAACAAAAACAAACAAAACAAAAACCAGAAAACCAGAGCTTGGTAAAGCTTGTGACTCACCGGACCCCCAGCTACTTCTTTCTTGCATTGGACATATATTCTCTAGTTGAGAACTCCCACTAAGTCCTTATCACTACATCTCATGCACTAGAGCACACTCTTTTTATGGGATTCTTTTGTTTAGATTTGTAGGTATTTGTATAGCATAGGAAACAATCTTCAGGGACCCATACCTTAAATGTCTCTCTCTCTCTGTATATGTATATGCATATGTATATGTATATATAAAACAGTGTATATATAATCTATACATAATATACAATTATATATAATCTTATGATATGTGATGATATATCATCCTAATATATATATGTAACCCTAATATTATATATATATATATACATATATATATGTATGTATATATATATATATATATATATATATATATATATATATATAATCCTATACTGCATATAGGATTGTATTATATATATACAAAATCATGAACATCCAGAAAGGACATTCCATATATAAGGACTCTATTGGCTATGTGTGTGTGTGTGTGTAAGCGTGTGTACAAGTCCACACAATATACATACCTAGCCATCTTACATATAATTAGTCTATCAAAAATTTGATACATTAAAATAATAAAAGGGGATAGTATGAGGCTATGTAATGAAATATTTTGTTATTTATGCAAACTGTCAGTTGGCTCATCGAAGAATAATTTTTTGAATCTTCATTTATTCTTTGTTTTCTTTCTCTGCTTAGATATAAAGTATCTTTAAAGATTCCCTTACTTTATACATGTGTATGCAACTGTACATATATGTGCCATGTGTGCCACCAGATGACCTAGGAAACCCTACAACTGTAGTTACAGGAAGTTGTGAGTACTGAGAATATAACCCAGGTCCTGAGCCAGAGCAGCTTTTAGCCCTTGAGCTAACTCTCCAGCCCCTAGATCTAAATTTGTGACGTGTTAAAGTTTTCTTAAAGAATTCTTTCACAAGTTCCCTCAATTTTTGTCTGAATAGTCTCTTTTTCCTTTACATTTGAAAGATCACTTCCTGTGGTTGTTTCTCTTCATATTTTAAATCTCATTTAAAGATGAAAGTGTGGCACAGTTTTAGCATTTATACGTATCATGTTTAAAGCCCTTGGGTTCACACCCCAGCACTGAAAAACAACATATTCCTACAGCATATTTAGTATTCCATTCTCTTCTTTTAATCATTTCTAAGAAATCAGTTGTAGGATATTAAAAAAATAAAAATTTCTGTTACTCTGTATGATAGATGTATTATTCTTCTACTTTCTTCAGATGTTTCTTCTTTGGTTTTCTAGAGTATGACAATGATACAGCTACAGATAGGGCTTTTAAAATTTTGTTTTGTTTTTCTATAACAGAAGCTGATTATATTATACAGCTTGACTTCCTCTAGGTCTAAATCTTTTAGTGGTGCTTTTTCATCCAGTGTGTTGTGTCCACTGCCAGCATGTCACACAGCAGACAAGGCAGGCATCAGAAGAATGGAGTCCTAGGAAGACTATGCTGTTTTCCCTCCCGAAGGCAGCAGGGCATCCTAACAATAAACAGTTGCAAGACACTACAATCATGACTTCCACAATTCTCTTCATATGCTTCACTGTCCTGAATTCAGTGAAGATTGTGGTCTCCACTTTGTGTGGAAACAAGGGAAGAGAAGTTGAATGGAAAGAACTGGATAACAAAGGGAGAGAATTGTTCTCAGCATCCTGCTGTGCCTTCCAAACTCTGGGTACAGTAAAACACACACACACACACACACACACACACACACACACACACACACTTCCTATGCAGATGTAGTTCCCATGATAAATCACTTTTTAATCAGTCATAATTTTGCATTAAGTGCTGAATAAGTGCCCTTTGTTTCATACTTAAGCTGTCAGTGGTGAACATCAGGAGGGCAGACTAGTGCCTATCATTAAGCAGAGAAAAAATCAATACCATTTTTAATTAAAGGCAGGCACAGCCGGGCTTGGAGACAAGAAAATCTCCTTGTCAGAGCATCTCCCCTTTAAACTTTCAGAAGTTCAGTTCAGAAGTTGAGAGCCAAATGTAGGGAGTGACTCAAATTCTTTGGGGTTGGCTTCAGACAGGGAAGCAAATGAAGCCGAGGAGAAACACGGGCAGGTGCATGCTTTATACTTTGTCCTAGAGAAGATCTTAAGGCATGGTTAAAGATGGATCCTGGCTTATGCTATAGATGTAAGGGGTGTGTGTGTGTGTGTGTGTGTGTGTGTGTGTGTTTTAATTTGTAGAATAAGAATGAGTTGAAGGAAAGCCAAACATATATTCTTATCACTCACATTTTATTATGGTTTAGAATCCAGAATATGACATGCTTTTGTGATTCCTTTCACATATTTTACAGTTTGAGTTTTTCTTATTTGTAGTGCAATAGTCCAGCAAGATAAACTCATGGTGTTTTACAACCTAATGACAGAAATTCCACCCCATCACGTCTCTATTCAAAGGGAGGGGGATAGCAAAGCACGGAACTGCTGAGAAAGAGAGCTATCTACCTGAAATTCAACACCAATAGTTTGGAGAAAGAATTTTTAAAAATTAAAGTTGGAGCAACATAAGGCAAACATTTAACCAAATCCCTGGCCATGGCATAATCATGTCAGAATACCAGGAAGGCTAGAGAGGAAGTTCTTTAAGTGGTGAAGATTCACAACACTAATGTTAGTAAAGATCAGAGGACATTCAGAATAAAGTTACTCATCTCACCTAGTTTCCTCAAAGACCTTCTCTCGCCTCTCCCTAATTTTTAAAGTTCTTTTTAAAAGCAGCATGAGGGAGTTCTAGTTGTTACTATTTCTTTCTTGTTACAGTGCTGCTCCAGCTGCAAGAGCAGCCAGCAAGTTTTCCCCAGTGCAAGTGTAACATTTCTGCTCTGGCAGGAACAGGTTTCCCAACTAAAGCTAGGCTGGGCAGAAGTGTTACAGCTCTGCTCCCAGAGGTACTCTGGCAATGAAGAGTCAAAGAAGGAAGACTGCAGTCACACCACACAACAAACCTCACAGATCTACTGGGAGAAACCCCCCAGGATGGTGGATGGTTCTGCTTGGGAGAGCAGCAACAGGGACCCAAGCAGAAGGCAGGTTTTATATGGCGTCTTTTGTGGGAAGGCGGGGAGGGGGGAGCTTTCAAGGATGGAGATTTCCAATGAGGATTGGTGGGATTCCAATTCTTGACTTTAAGAGAGCTCAGGGATTGGTGGGTTTTCCTATTCAGGGATTGTTGGGTTTTTGTGCTCAGGGATAGGTGGGTTTCTGGAGTAAGCTCATGGATTCTGTTTCTGGTCCCTGGTCTCAAGGTTGAGGTTAAGTCAGGGTCAGGGTGTTTTTCCCTTTGGTCCTTTATCCTACACTTCTTATGGCGAAGTTTTGACTAAATCTGGTTTAGTAGCCCATGCTGGTATCAGTTGGGGTCTCTATGTTCTCAGTAACTTTAAAAATCCATTTTAAAATGGCAGAAAGATACAGTTCATGTAATTCAGAGGTTCAAAGGTTAGACAGACTTCAGACTTAATAGGATCAAGGAATCACCTTTTCATCTAAGTTTTTGATCTCTGCTCTCCTGTGTATATTGGCTTTCTTTTACAGCTGTCCAATTGTGGAGTTAAAAATCCTGAAATAAACCATGAAAACAAACATCTTCACCTACTCTCTATTCAATATACAGTGTCACATTCGTCATTTTTGTCTAAATTCTAAAGTTTCTGTGAGGGGGGAGGGAGAGAGAGAGAAAGAGAGAGGGGGGTGAGAGGGAGAGAGAAAGGGGCCCCATTTTCAATTAACACCTTTATATCGGGCAGAGGCAAGATGTACAAAATCTATTATGAAATAAACCAATAATGATCTTTTCTGTTGCCATTATTAAACCACTTTAAAAATCTATGTGTATATATGTGTGCTTGCTTTTTGTATGTGTACTGCTTGGGTACAGATGCCAGAAGGGGGCATCAGATTCCCCTGAAACCAAGGTTAGCAACAGTCCTGAGCCACCAGATGTGGGTGCTGGGAAACCAAGTCTCCACCTCTCCAAGAGCAGCAAGTGCTCTTAAGCGCTTATCCATCTTTCCAGATCATAAATGTCTTACAGAAAAACAAGTAGCACACATTTCAAACATACCATCCCTTAGACCTCCAAGCGAACCCATGGTCAAAAAAACAAAACAAAAAAAAACCCAAAATAAACAAACAAACAGAACCCAACACTTTTAAACACTATTTGGCCCAAATTATCCATTTTGGAGTTATTTCGCAATACACAAGCCCCCTCTCCCTGCCCCATACCAAGCAGGGCATCTTGCTTATGCAGAGCAGGACCTCCACTCCCAGCAACCCTCAACCTGCACACACAACTGGCTGCAGGAGCAGGGCCCACGTCAAGTCGCTGGTCTGGGGTGAATCCCACTCCGGTTGGATTTGAGGAGTTAAGGGCTCTGAATACCGGGCCCTACAAGATGCAGGGCAGCTGGCTTCAGTGTGTTGTTTACTCTGGAGCCAGAGCTACCATTGATACATCAGCGCCCTTGCCCTTTCCATGACCTCCAAGCAGCAGTGGTGTCTGGGCAATTCTGGGTGCCCCCCTCCACCTGGTCAACAGGTTCGAGCTTCTGTCCTTACTTGGTCTTAAGAGAAACACATTCTTCGCTCCTCTTTACCTCCCCCAACCCCACCCTGGCCACCAACCGCCCCTTTCCCCTACCCCACCCCCACCCCCTTCAGAACACTGTATTCAAGCAACCGTTTCCTACTGCACAAAATGGCCACTCCACGGGACACCTGTGGCCACGTGACCCGCTGCCCTCTTGGTTTTGGGCCTCTTTCCGCCTAACCCCGGTTTCAGAAAGGCTGCCCTCGGAGAAAGCAAGAGCTAATTAAACCGGAGAACTCCCACAGCTTGGAAAGTACGGAAAAAGGTGGAGCGCTGGAGAGAACGGAAGGACAAAACCCAAAACAAAACAAAAACACAAAGGCCACAGTGAGCAACCGAGAGCCAAGAGGCCTACAGTAACTTTCAAGGCCTCACTGCTAGAGGGCAGAGTTCTCGCGAGATCTTGAGAACTTCCAAGGCACGGGTAATCGCGGAGTAGAGGCAAGGCGAAGTTCAAGCAAACCGGGACAGCGGTCGATCGATGTTCTAGGCCCCGGGCCGCCGTGTCCATCTAACTCCATTATGAACTCAGCCGAGAGTGCTGTTCCGCGGCTGTAAGTCTGAGAGGGCAGCGGGCCCTGTGACCGCATCGCGGGCGATGGCGCTCCAGGCCTGACCAGGAAGTCTCGCGAGATTAGAAATCGGCGCGCAGGAGCCGGGGGCCAGAAGCCATAGCGTTAGCTGGAGAGAGGCCGTGTGAGAGGAACGGGAGGCCCGCGGGCGTCGGCAGAGCGGAATTTGGGGATTAGGTCGCCCACCAGACGAGCCGTTCTCCCCTAGAGGACCTCTGTGGTGAAACCATAGCTCAGCAGAGGTAAACCCCAGAGTTCTCCGTACTCTTCAGGGATGAGTCATGTGGCAGAGGAAGATGAGCTCGGGCTGGACCAGCAGTTGGCTGGCCTAGACCTGACGTCTCCAGACAGCCAGAGCGGGGGGAGCACAGCCAGCAAAGGGCGCTACATCCCTCCTCACCTGCGGAACAGGGAGGCTACGAAAGCGTCCTACGACAAAGACAGCTCACGGTGGAGTAAAGACAAGGATGCCTACAGCAGCTTCGGGTCCCGCAGTGACACGAGAGCCAAGTCCAGTTTCTTCGGTGACCGCGGAAGTGGCTCCAGGGGAAGGTTTGATGACCGCGGGCGGAGTGACTATGAGGGCGTTGGCAGCCGTGGAGGTAGAAGTGGCTTTGGCAAATTTGAGCGGGGCGGGAACAGTCGGTGGTGTGACAAAGCAGACGAGGATGACTGGTCCAAACCGCTCCCACCAAGCGAACGCTTGGAACAGGAACTCTTTTCTGGAGGCAATACTGGGATTAACTTTGAGAAATATGATGACATCCCGGTTGAGGCGACAGGAAATAACTGCCCTCCACATATTGAAAGTTTCAGCGATGTTGAGATGGGAGAAATTATTATGGGAAACATCGAGCTTACTCGTTATACACGTCCAACTCCTGTGCAAAAGCATGCTATTCCTATTATCAAGGAGAAAAGAGACTTGATGGCTTGTGCCCAAACAGGGTCTGGAAAAACAGCAGCTTTTCTTCTACCTATCTTGAGTCAGATCTATACGGATGGTCCAGGTGAGGCTTTGAGGGCCATGAAGGAGAATGGAAAGTATGGGCGTCGCAAACAGTATCCAATTTCCTTGGTCCTGGCTCCAACCAGAGAATTGGCAGTGCAGATCTATGAGGAGGCCAGGAAATTCTCATACCGGTCTCGAGTTCGTCCTTGTGTGGTTTATGGTGGAGCTGATATTGGGCAGCAGATTCGAGACTTGGAACGTGGCTGTCACTTGTTAGTAGCCACTCCAGGACGGCTAGTGGATATGATGGAGAGAGGAAAGATTGGACTGGACTTCTGCAAATACCTGGTGTTAGATGAAGCGGATCGGATGTTGGACATGGGCTTTGAGCCTCAGATACGAAGAATAGTTGAGCAAGACACCATGCCTCCAAAAGGTGTCCGCCACACTATGATGTTTAGCGCTACTTTTCCTAAGGAAATACAGATGCTGGCTCGGGATTTCTTGGATGAATATATCTTTCTGGCCGTAGGAAGAGTTGGGTCTACTTCTGAGAACATCACACAGAAAGTCGTGTGGGTGGAAGAAGCAGACAAGCGGTCATTTCTGCTTGACCTCCTGAATGCGACAGGCAAGGATTCCCTGATATTGGTGTTCGTGGAGACCAAAAAGGGTGCAGATTCTCTGGAGGATTTCTTATACCATGAAGGATATGCCTGTACCAGTATCCATGGAGACCGATCTCAGCGAGATAGGGAAGAGGCCCTTCACCAATTCAGATCAGGAAAAAGTCCAATTCTCGTGGCTACAGCAGTAGCGGCAAGAGGACTGGATATTTCCAATGTGAAACATGTCATCAATTTTGACTTGCCTAGTGACATCGAAGAATATGTGCATCGCATTGGCCGTACAGGTCGTGTCGGAAACCTTGGCCTTGCCACCTCATTCTTCAACGAGAGGAACATAAATATTACCAAAGATTTATTGGATCTTCTTGTTGAAGCAAAACAAGAAGTGCCATCTTGGCTAGAAAACATGGCTTTTGAACACCATTACAAGGGTGGCAGTCGTGGACGGTCCAAGAGCAGATTTAGTGGAGGATTTGGTGCTAGAGACTATCGACAAAGTAGCGGTGCCAGCAGTTCCAGCTTCAGCAGTGGCCGTGCTAGCAACAGTCGCAGTGGTGGAGGCAGCCATGGCAGCAGCAGAGGGTTTGGTGGAGGTAGCTATGGAGGCTTTTACAACAGTGATGGATATGGAGGAAATTATAGCTCCCAGGGGGTTGACTGGTGGGGTAACTGAGCCTGCTTTGCCATAGGTCACTCTACCAAACAAATACAGAAACCACCACATGTAACGTAGTCAGACTATACCTGGTATAGCTTCAAGAACTCACAGCACATTGCCTCCTGTGATTCCCCACTGAATACTTTTTAAGGGAGCTTAAAGTGACAAGAAGAAAGGAACAATCCAGAAGCCCCATTCAGAAGGTGGTTTAAAGACTTGATTGTTGTAGTTTGGATTAACTCTCCTCTTACCCCCCCATCCTACCTGCATTTATAACTTCATGACTAAGGATCATTTGTTTGTTAATGTGCTGTACCTTTACTTTAGACAACTTTTATTCTGATGTCCCGTTGGCTCAGTAATGCTTAAGGTGTCAAATTGTTTTAACAAAATAAATTTTCTGAATTTGGGCTAAGAAAACAAAAGAAAGGGACAGGTATTTGTTATGGGGATGGGATTGTCCTTAAGTGCTCCTTAGGTTATCTAAGGAAGGCAGGGGTGAAGCCCAGCATGAAGGATGGCATTTTGGAAATGTATAAGTAACAGCCCAGGGGTTCAAGAGTAGTTATGGTTGAAATATCTGTTTAAGTGTACAGTTCTAGTTGCTAGACTTAGCATGACCAGGAAATGCAATGGCATTTTTATTTTCCAGTGTACTTTAAATAATCCATTGTTAGTAGTCATCCTCAGTGAAATGTAGTGGCAGCCTTTGGGAGTCACTAGTCAGTATTCATGCTTAGTACCATGATGTAGAGGATCTGAACAGCTCCAAATAAATGGTATCAAGAAACCAAAGAAGAAATGGTCTATATTTAATGTAAGCAGGTTTTGAAAAACCATGGATAGTGAGTAGAGAATTACTTTTTCTTATGATGAGAGGTGTGAAGATAGCCAAGGATGTGGTATTTGAAACTAAATACAGAGAAATAGTTCCTCAACGAGTAGGCATTGATGGAATTTCCATGTATAATGATGGAACAGTAAACTAATGTGTACTTGTTCTCATTCTCTACCCATTTGTTGTAGAAAGTCATCAATAAACCACTACATCTCACATGGGATCATGGTTTTTTGTTTTGTTTTGAGACAGGTCCTCATGTTACCCAAGGGTAGTCTCTAACTAATTATATATCTGAGACTGGCCTTGAAGTTCCTCCTGTCTTCCAAGTGCACATACCACCACACTTGGTGAGGTCACAAATTTTTAAAATCACATTGTTTATATAGACGGCTCCCCCAATATTTTTCTCAGGTCCTGTATATTCTAGTGCATCCTGTCTATCAAATTACTGTCTCTGGAATACTTAGATAATAATTAGTTGAATGTTATGGGATAGATTCCTACCATCATTGGCCAATGAGTTGGTTACGTAGTTTATATAAGGTCAGAAACATGTAGCTTACATAAATGTGCATATGTGCATGTATATGTAGTTTAAATCCAGATGGGTAGATATGCTATAGATTGATTCATGATAGTTTGTCCTGTAAGAAAAATAATTGTCACCGCCAGTCCATTATATTTTTAGTGGTCCAACCCAAGAATTCTAAAAAGATTGACCCTCAAATTATCATTTCCCATAAAATTAACAGAAAATGTCAGTGGCCTCCATCAGTACTAGCCCTAGTCATCCACTCTTCAAGCCCTCATGTCCCCTTTGTTTACTCCTTTCCAATTATCTCTGCTATAACTTCCTGAGTTCTGTTTTGTGACTCTCTTCATACACCGGTCTCTTATTAAGGACTGATCAAAGTTCATTTTTCTTCATGAAACTAGCTTTAAAAGTTGTAGTCCCAACAGCCAAGATAAATAATGTGTTGTTTATGCCTGTTATCTGAAATTAATCATGCAAATGTTGCAATTCTTATTTTGGTTTTAAGGTTTTGGGGTTTTTTTGTGTGTTTTTTTTGTTTGTTTAATTCTATATTCCCTTTCCAGTTTTTCTTTGCAACTGCATAGAGTTCAAGGTCAGTCCGTGTGCATTGGATGGTATTTCAGAGAGGCCTTTCTTCCCGGATGTTTTATCCCCTATAGTTATCTTGGTGGAGTGTGGTAAAACACTTGGACATAAAGTCTTTTATGTGTGAAACCTAATGAGTGATCGATGTGTAGGTGACTCCAGAAGTTTGCACTCCACTGCTTTGCTGGGTGTTAGGAGTAATCAGTAATAACATTTAAATACAACCTGCCTGTATATCAAACTGATTAGGCTTCATATGCTAGTCATTTCAGATAATGATTTCCTAATATTTAAATCTTTAAGCTCAGTTTGACAATGTTTTAGAACCTTGAAAAGCACAAGAAAAGATAACAAAGACCTCTGACTCCTTTCTGACCTGACTGGAAGTTCTTTGAGAGCAAAAGCCAAGCTATCCAGGACAATTTGTGATGTACTGAAAACAAAAACCAAAAAGACAGTGTCCCATATACCCAAGCATTCCTTTTCTTTCCCCATTATTAGTACATTACCATGGTGTGCTTAGTTCATGCATGAACCACTGGTCATACTTTCCTATTGGCTAATGTCCACACTGGCTAATAGCCCATTGGCTTTAGCTAGTGTCTTATTCCGGGCCCAGTCTAGGACACAATATTCATTCATCAAACCACCTGAGGTTCCTCCTGACTGTGACAGTCTTTTCTCATTTCTGCTGACCTTGACAGGTTTTTGTTTTTTGGTTTTTGGTTTTTTTTTTTTTTTTTTTTGGAGTGCTGGTTAGTTACTTTGCCCTACAATTAAAAATCGTTGGATTTTTTTTTTCCTTTATGATTAGACAGGCTGTGGGTGTTTAGGCACATGATCACAGAGGTAAAGTGTCATTTTTATCATGCCAAGGACACACACCAAAATTCTAAAGTATCAGAATTGATAAAGACCTAGATCCACTGGCTGAAGTTGAAGGCCTGGCAGGTTTTCACACTCCACTGTGTGTATACTTGATTTTATTTTTCCCTTCACATTTTTTTTTCAAAAACATGGTCTTACCAGACTGGCCTTGAGCTTTCAGTCATCCTCCCTTCCTCCCTCAGACTCAGAACTAGGAGTGCTGGTGTGTTTTCTCACATCTGCTTTCTTTTCATATTGCTCTTCTAGAAAGATGTCACCATGTGCAGCCCACATTTAAGGAATGGAGAATTCATGCTTCTTCCTTTGCCATTTAATTTTGTCTAAGTGTGGAACAATGGATGTGTAGGAATTTCATGTACGTTCTAAGTTACAGCTTTCTTGCTCAAAGGCTGTAAGAAATCTATAAAAGGATTTTTAAAATGTTGAGATGGGTTATTTTTAAATGTAATCTGTCTCCTGTGGCCACCTGCATGTCTTTATTAATACTCATTTCCTGTCCATACACAGAACCTCTTTTCCCCATTTGTCTCATCCCCACTCTACTAAGATAACTGTGCTTTATTCAAGTGCCTACTGGCCTCAAGGCCTATCTGGAATTCCATGCAACCCATTCACTTACAAATCAACCCATAGAAACTGATCGCTTGCTTTGTGCAGTTGCTAAGAGCAGCAAAAAAGAGAACTTAACTTTAAAAGCTTAAAAATACTAAGGCAAAGCTGTGCTCGCTGAAACTGTTTTAGCTGGCTCCTATGTCCCTGTGTTTGTATCCACATCTTGTGGCTTCCAGGGACTCAAGTGTGTGCCTCTTTATTTTTCTGGTGTGTTATTTCAATTTCAATTGTATTTTTTTTAGCTTTTTTGTTGTAGTGACAGATACCCAAGAGAAAGCGTTTATAAAGAGGAAAAGTTTGTTTTGGCTCATAGTTTGATTTTACTCTGTGATCATTTGACCTTTTTGCTTCCAGTCTGTGGCAGTATATTACTTTGTGTCAGGAGCCTGTGGACAGGAGGTCTGTTCACCCCATGATGGCTGAGAAGCAGAGAGGGAAGGGGTTGAGTTTCCCGTATCCCATCTCTGTTCTAGTTTTGTTTCTGTTGCTGTAATGAAATATCTTATCCAAAGTAACTTAGTAAAGAAAGGGTTGTCCTTCAGTTTATATCATCACAGGGAAGTGAAGGCAGGACTTCAGCCAGCCACATCACATCCATGGTGGAGCAGACATAAATGAAAGCTCACTTGCTTGTCCTCACATCCGTTTCTCCATCAACACACAGTTCAGAGTTCCTGCCAGGGAATGGTGTTTCAATGGGCTGTGTATGTTTATAATAGTTAACTTAGAGCATTCTCCCAGCAGGCATGCTCTAGGACCAATTTAATGCAGACAACCCCTCCTTGACCACCTTATCTTCCCACGTTATCTAGGTTGGGTCAAGATGCCAACGCTAATCATCACACACTACTGGGCCCTATCACTTCCCAATAGCTCAACAGGCTAAGTAGTGCAACCAACACATCAATACATCCAAGATCGAAATAATAGCGCCTAGTAACTCCCTTAGCTCTGGCTAGATGCAGTATGTATTGAGTTCTATCACAGCGTGTTTTGCCATCATGCTTTTCTGTAGTTTAATTCTCATAACATCATTTGTGATTGTAGTTTCCTTTTCTCATGTAAAAAAAAAAATACTTAGACCACTTATTTGATGCTTACATTTTCCCTTCTAAATGTTTATGTTTCGCTCTTTATAAGGTATTGGCATGAAGTCTAGAATTCTTCCAGCAAAGTGTGTATGTGTGTATGTGTGTGTGTGTGTGTGTGTGTGTGTGTGTGTGTGTGTATTAAACAATTCTAAGGGCTTCATGAATTTTAGACATTGTAAGAAGCAAGGCTCTAAAAGTCAAGTGAGTCTCCATAGCCCGCTAGTGTTATTTTCCTTCCTCCCAGACCTGTGTGCACAGCTAACATAAAACAAGACATTGACCTGGGAGCTGAAAAGCAAAAGGCCTAACATGGATGTGGATAGATGTCATAAATTTATGCCTTGGGTCAACACAATTTACTCCTGCCTCCTCCTCTGGGACTCCCTTGCCCCCTAGTCTGGCTTTAGACAATGAATTTCCAGGGAGTTTTTGCCTTTTGATCGCCCCAGTGATCTAATGCAATTGTCCACTGGCAGAAGCGCTGTGAGGTGCAGAATAAAGTAATGAAGGTAATTTGATTTGTGCTCCTCACCCACCCTTAAGATCTGCATGTCTTTATTGTATTAGTTTTCTAATGAGATTCCACTGCCTGCTCTCACTCTCCTAGGGAGACTGGAGTACCCAGGCTGTGGGAGGGGTTCATCTCTGGAGGGTCCTCCCCATTTACATCCCATCTTTAATGGGAATGGACCTGCCTGCCCTTGACTCATAGGGTGATCATATTTCCTTCCTAGCTCTGATGGACAGGAAGTCAGGGAGTAGCTTCTGCAGCAGGGAAGAGGAAGGAAGGCTTCTGTCCCTTCCAGGCGAAGGAAAGTGGGTTCAAAGGTCAGTGCTTGGCTGAAAGGTTCACAGCACAGCAAGCAGATTTCCCACTCTCATCATCTTGAGATAATGGCAGCTTCCTATGTAAGTGCCTCATTCTCAATTATGAACTCAGGTATGCTCACATTTGCCAGAATGACCCATATCATCAAAACAGATACTCTGTTGCACTGATGTAGCGCTCCGGGTTTGAGAAGCTTGCCTGGCCAGGTGCCACCTGAGTGTGTTTTATTTTGGAGAAGCCTACCTGGCTCTTCTTATCCAATGTTCCTTGACTCTCACCACACACCCACTCCCCATCTTGAGTCCTTTAAGCCTTTTCCCAAAGGTTCAGTCCTCTGGGTCTTGCCCCTGTGTGTATCTATAAGGTTTTTTGCTACCCCACTGACTTAATGTCTTACCTACTTTCCACACTGAAGTATTTATGTCTCTCAAATGACATTGTACACCTAGAGTGCAGTGTGAAATTATTGTTTTCACTTCAAAAGCTGCTTTTGCTTTCTAGGGTGTCTCTGGCAGCACAGGCCTTTGATTCAAGCACTTGGGAGGTAGAGGCAGGCAGATGTCTGTGAGTTCAAGGCCCTTCATGAGTTTCAGGACAGCCAGGGAGGGCTATAGGGCTCTGCAGAGAGACCTCATCTCAAAGAACAAACAAAACAAATAAAAGGCTGCTTTTAAAACTGGTCAAACATCATTGCTAAAAAGGAGTCAATATGATGCATTTATTTATGCAGTTTAATGAATTATCGTAAAATCCATGTTGATGGCGGTGCAAGTACAGGTAATTCATTGTTCACAAGGTCACTCCCACAATTAAAAAGGGCCTGGGACTCTTAGCTATAGAAGAAGACTGCGCATTGCCCTCAGAACCAGTCTGCTTTCAGCAAAGCTCAAGTCCCTGAGATCATGGAGGAAAGGGTAGGCCAAGTGATTGGCATCCTGACGACTTTTCTAGGGGGAAAAGGGTAGTTTATATCTAATCTAAGGTCTTTAAGAGGAATCTATCAGCTTTGGTTTGGCTCTCAGTGGACAGGTGTCTGTATCACGGAAGCACCATACATAATTCACCACCAGAGAGCCCCAGAACTTAGCAAGAAAGCTAAATTACCTGTCACTTGTAGAAAAGGTGTTCCCTGTAGGTCAAGGTTGAAAGCTCTGGAGGACCCCAGTGAGGAAGAGCACATCCATTCGTATTTAAATGTCAGCCCTGCTTCTCAGCTTCCTGGCAGGCTTGCTGTTTACACCTGGAATTTGCCTACCTGTTTTGCAGGGGCCAATTAACACTCTCCCATTCTGACACCAGACTGGAAAGAGAGCAGGGTTGATTGTCTGAATAATCTGAGGCCATTTGGTGGATGTCACATCAGTAGGGACTGGAAGAATGGGGCTGTCTTCCTGGAGGGGTGGGCCAGGACTCTGAGTCCTGGGAGGAGGGTGAGCCACCAAAGCCTACACAGAATACAAAAGCATTCAATTACAATTAGGGATAGAACCCTGAGTCCAGTCCCAGGCAGACTCAGACTGAGGAGCACAGTTCATGAGAGACAGGTGCCACCTGGCTATCAGTACGCTACTAGTATGCCTTTCTACTTGAGGGACTGATGGCTAATTGGCAGGTAGGAAGTGAAGGTGGCTGGAGTCTGTATAATAGAAACAGAGAGAGGGGGAGGGGGAGGCACAGAGAAAGGCAGAGAGGCAGAGAGAGAGAAGGAGGGGGAAAGAATTAGGATATTGCTTTCAAAAGTGTTTTCTAAAATTGTTGTTTTTTTTAAGTGTTTGGCTATTTTGGTTTTTGTTTTCACTATTTTCTAATAGCCTATAACTTGGTAGCAAATTCTTGTCAAGAATTGCATTGTATACATCTGATATTTTTATTTATTTAATGATGAGTGCTCTATCTGCCTGTACGCCTGCATGCCATAAGAGGGCATCAGATCCCATTATAGATGGTTGTGAGCCACCATGTGGTTGCTGGGAATTGAACTAAGCTGTGTGGAAGAGCAGCCAGTGCTCTTAACCACTGATCTCCCCAGCCCCTGCATTTGACATTTTTAGTAAAATGAAACACAGCCTATTTCAGGTTTCTGAGTGTTTGGATAAAGAAGGATGCTTCATTATATGGGAAGTTCACCTACCTTAGAGCAACCATCCACAGGATCAGATGCACAAGACTCAGTGCCTCCTGGGAAGTTAGCATAGGTAGGGCCAGGGAGGAACAAAAGCTCAGCTATAGACACTTCTAAAGATTAGAGGCAAACTGCAGGACAACTCAGGTCAGTCACCAGATACTGCTTGATAACTGATTCACAAATTGAGAACTCTTTGCAGAGTTGGGACAAATCCCCAGTGTTTAAGTTCAGATGACTTGAATGAGTTGGTATGCTTTTTAAATATCAGCTACATGCTGATGACTCCTAAATTTGTGTCACTGTCGTTTTCCTGAAACGAGAACTCTCACCAAGCTGTCTGTGTAAGGATGGAGGGAAGGGATGGCTTGGTTACTAAAGTGTTTGCCTCACAGGCATAAAGAACTGAATTAGATACCCCAGAACTCACAAAGTGGGCATAGACACTTGTAATCCCACCAGGGAATTCTGGAACTTTCTGGCCTATAAGCCTAGCATGCTTGGTGAATTCAAGACCAGAGAAAGAGCCTGGTTTTTTGTTGTTGTTGTTTTGTTATTTATTTATTTATTTATTTATTTATTGCTTTTTGGTTGTTTGTCTTTAAAGTGGGTTGGCTGATGTTTGGATAATACCAATCACAACTACCTTTTGACCGTGTGTGTGTGTGTGTGTGTGTGTGTGTGTGTGTGTGTGTGTGT
>JANHMN010000009.1:70075422-70181438 GCA_030674055.1 Rhabdomys pumilio
ACACACACACACACACACACACACACACACACACACACACACACACGCAGAGGCTACCACCTTGATGTTCTCTAGTCACACAAGATAGTATAATTCTGTCAGAGATGGCAAGAATGTACTGTCCCTTGCTTAAATGCTGACACCAAGGGTATTTCTTACTATGTCTAGGATTTCAGCAGACACCCCTCTTTGCTTTCCTTCTTCCCCAGACCAGTCACCCCCACTTTCAATGTCTGGAAAACTTTAATTAGGTTGGCACAAGCAGTTAGTGTCACCCTCTGTCTCTTTGAATATTTTACTCAAATGGTAGTTTCTCTGAGAGGTCCTCCCTCCATTCCACTTCTCTGCTCTGCTTTTTGCCAGGGCCAAATCTATGCCAGTTTCCTACCTTACTGACTCCACCCCCACTCAGAATGCAAACTCTCTGCAGACAGCTGCCAGGGCATGGAATGCATAGTGCTCTGTAGCTGTTGACAGAATAAACGCAGGCTGAGACAATGAAAAACTGAGACTTGATAGCTCCTTGAATTTATAGTCTCTTTAGAAAATATTCTTTAAAATACGTTAAATGCATATAAAATGTATTTTCTTTTTGGTGTGGAGTTGCATGGATTTTTATAAATGCAATAGATCATGTAACTTCTCCCTCAGTTGAGATAGACAAAATCTCAACACCAATACCCTCAAAGAAATTCCTCCCCCAATCCACTCATCAGCCCCTCCACTGACCTCTAGCCACTAGCTACCATTGATCTGTTCTTCACTCTGCGGGCTCGCCTTGTTCAGAAGGAACCACACAGCCCTGTTCATTGTTTTCTGTGGCTTTAGTTATGCAGCAGAGTACATTTTAGATGCAGCTCTGTGGCTGTACATATTAAGATTCTGTTTTGCTCAGTGCTGGGTACTGTTATGCTATGTGGCTATAACAGTTCAAATTGTTGGTATTTCTAGGATGTCATAAATAAAGAAATATATCATCAGTTTGTGTATCACAAAAACAAATATCCAGGCAAATGAATACACACACACACACACACACACACAGAGAGAGAGAGAGAGAGAGAGAGAGAGAGAGAGAGAGAGACTACATTGTTTTCTTTTAAAGTATGCATATGTCATTGTCTCTGTGTGAATATGTGAACATACCTACAGATACCACACATTAGATTTCCCGGAGCCCTCTGCTATGAATGTTGGAAATTGAATCCTGTTTCTTTGCAAGAGTAATACATGCTTTTAACCACTGTATCATTGCTTCAGTCCAAACACCCTATTTTCAAGGCATTTTTAAAAAGGGGGAACATCTTGAAATTAAACCAAGTATACCAAAAAAAAAAAAAAAAAATCATAAAAGAGAGATACCAAAAGAATTAAAACATGACTTTTTGGATGAGAGACCTTTTTCTCTACTGTAATTTGTTTAGTCTTTTAAAAACATAAAGGCCATGTACCTCTTTAATAGACAAACTTTATTTTAGAAAAGATGAAGATGAGATTTCCAGAGGACATGGTTTTAAGAAGTATAAAGTGTATGTATTTACCTTTTAATTGCAATTATAGCAATCCATCTTAGGCCAGTCTATTCTGACAGGGGAATCATGGTTGTACTGGGTTCAACAAAAAAGCCTATGTAACTCACTGGAAGAAAATAGATGCTAATCTCAAGACGATAATTGACAGGTTTTCTTTTTCAGCAATGATTTTATCCTTGCAATCAAGACGGCTGCTGCTTTAAGGAATGAGGGCTTTCATACAGCTTATGAAGTAATAGATCATACATAAATAGGCTGTTTGCTCTCTGTGCAGATGCCATCATTACTAACTACTTTCGGGCTCTTTGAGAGCTAAATAATTCTGTAATGCATCATTGAACATTTAGTTGCTTCATAGCAGATGGTTTCAGGGGCCCATCTGCTCACAGCCATGTTTTCAACAAGCCCCTTCACCTTCAGCGAAGAGGTTTGGAAGTAGCAGGATATTCTTTCTCCACTCCAGGTGCTTATTCTTTGCCCCACGTTGAGGGAAGAAGCCCACAGTCTTTTTCCCAGCCTTGGAAGGTAGATACTCAACTGTGGAAGAGCGCTGACCTATAAGCCAAGTCAGGAAAAGAGCTCTTAGGTTCTAAGAAATTGTAAATATACCTGAAGGGGTGTGTGCCTCTGTGTGTGTATTTGAATGTGAGTGGAAGTCTTTGTGTGTGTCTGTGAGTGTTTCTGTGTGTGGGTGAATATTTGTGTGTGTGTGTGTGTGTGTATGTGTGTCTGTGTGAATATCTGTGGGTGCATGTGGTTGTGTATGTGTGTGTGTGTGTGTGTGTGTGTGTGTGTGTGTGTGTAACTGACTGCTTCGCCTTTGTAGGCTGTGTTTAAATATTAAATATATTCTGCAGTCCACTCTATTAGTTATCCCTGCCTTGTTTTCAGAAGCGTAGCCTGTTTCTAGCTGGTTTTCTGGGATAAAGAATATATTCTCCTTGCCTTTGAGGACATGGGGGAGTCCCTGAGGCAAGGTGAGGGTGAACATATGAAATACATGAAGGCACCCCAGCTAAAACAATATGGATAAGAGCAAACTGAATACAGTATCTGAATGCTGAAGGGATACTGGAGGAAATGTTTTGGGAACAGGGCTAGTTCTATTCCACAAATCCCAAATGCCCCATTACCTATGTGATCATGGAAATCTGCAGTCACCGCAGGGGGAGCAGAATGAGGCTAGTGATGAATAAGACATGCTTGACAGCTGCCCTGGAAATACAGAGAATTTTCTCTTCCACACAGGAAGACGAGAAAAAAGACGATGTTAGTGAAGAGGAAGCAGAGAACTGAGAAGAGAGCATTCCCAAAGGATCACAAGAAAATGACAATTTATTGGGATCAAGCCAATGGCCATCCCGGGCACAGATTCAGCACAGAGCAGTGTAGATATCTTCCCAGTAAGGACTGCTCTTTGGGGAGTTGCTCACCTCCTGAGCGGAGAGAAGAATGAGGAGACTGCTGGTCAGAGACCACAACTCCTCCCTCTAATGCGGTGCTTAAAAATGCATGGTCCCCGACTTAAATATTTTAGCTTACTTTTCTAAAAGGCATATATGGATTCAGACTAAGATACTGAAGGCAAATTGTGATACTGTCATGTGTCAGAGAGTGGTATCGAGAGGTTTTTATGTGTGTATGTATGTATGTATGTATGTATGTATGTATGTATTAGTGTATATATGTATGTTGGTGTGTGTGTGTGTATGTGTGTGTGTGTATATTGAGGTCAGAGGTCAACATCAAGAGCCTTTCTTAGTCTCCATGTTACTTTTTGAGGCAGAGTCTCTCTCTGAACCTTGAGACCACTGATTCTTCTGCATGGGCCACCCAGCAAGCGCTGAGGATTTGTCTGTCTCTGCTCTGTCATCTACCCTCATGGGCCACTGACATAAGTGCTGAAACAGCCACTTCTCAGGTCCTCATGCACGAACATCAAACTATTGATTGAGAGATGGCCCAGCTATCCCCAACTTAAGAAAATTCAATTATCCACTATCTTCTTTTTATAAGACTACAAAAATGCAGTCCTGAGGCTCTGGCTTACTCAAGTGTGCCACTCACCATGTGTTCAGCGTTGGCATTCCTAGCATCTCATACGACCTCATTTCTCTGTAGCAAGCATTTAATAAGTTCCTATTGATTACCCACAATTGGGCCAGGTTAGTGATATTTATCCATTCTTTAAGTTCTCCCCGGTGTTTAGCTGAATGTTCTTTGTTAAGTGAGTTATCTCCCACCAACCCCCAGTGTGAAGGAATGGCCTGCCTCAGAAGCCCCAAAGCATACCTTGCTGCTGATGACATCAGTATCTTCTTGATTCTCCTGTTAGGTTTGGCCACTGGCATTGACCGAATCTTCTCCTGCAGTCAAAGCAGAAATGCTACTTCCATGTTCGCTCTGCTCTAGAATGCTTTAGAATCCGTGTACTAGCATCTGACTTTCTCTCCTGAGAATGAACTGCATAATTAAGTCCAGTCAGCACCACCTGCTCTGTGAGGAAGCCAAATTAAGTTCTGTTCATTGTCTCCAGATAGTCTATTCTGAAGAGAAAAAGAGAGAGAATCATGGGACACGAAGTAGGACTATCAGCAAAAGTGCCACGCAGGACTGAGAACATTTCAGTTCAGGACCTAGGAACAGAGAAGGGGCTCAGTCAGAAAAAGCAGTCATCATCTTGTACTGTTAAGGACCCAACTCAAAGCTCTTTAAATTAGGGGGAAAAAATGGATAGACACCAAAACTTGAGGATTAGAGTAACTTTAAGGGTTTCAAGATGATTTTTCTGTACTGGAATCATACTTGGGGATTCGGTCACACTAGCTGAGCCTTCTACCACAGAGGTACAATCAGCCAGTGACTGATGTCCTATTGAAAGATCTATCTATTTCATCCATCCATCTATCTATCTATCTATCTATCTATCTATCTATCTATCTATCTATCTATCTATCTATCTATCTATCTGGCCTGTATGTATGTTTGTTTCCCACATAAGTGCTAGTACACATGGAGGTCAGAAGGGGGTGACAGATTCCCCTAGAGCTGAAGTTATAGGCAGTTGTGAGCCACACTACACGAGTAGCTTAGATAGGGAGGGGTGCCTATGGAAGTCAGCAGGATTCACTCTGTCTTATGCAGCTCAACAAAGCAGAACTGAGTACAGCTGGGATTGGCAGAGAGCCAAGCCTCTCCAGGGAGCACTAGAGGCCCTGGTGTAAGGAGTGCTTGCCCTGGTGTCTACAGCTGAAAGGAAGATAACCAGAACTCACACTCATTTTGGAAGCTACTAATATTGCTTCCAAACTGAAAGTAACTCAGTGTCTTTTAAGCAAGCATGGTAGCTCATGCCTATAATTTCAGCACTCTTGGGGCTGAGGCAGGAGAATTGCTATGAATCCAGCCTACACTGCATAGTCAGAATGACAGAAGGTTCTAGAGCAGAAGGCTCTTTGAGGTTCTTAAATGAGGTAATGGCAGAATAGTTTCATTCTTCCCAGAGGTTTTAGTTCAGAAAAACACATTTTGTTAGTTAGTCTTTGGTCAACTTGACACAAGCCAGAGTCATCTGTGAAGAGAGAAACTCAGTTGAGAAAATGTACTTATCAGATTGGCCTGTGGGTTTTTTCTTGGTTGATGAGGGGAGGGCCTATCCCTCCGTGGGAGGGGTCACTTATGGGAAGGTGGTCTTGGGTGGTACAAGAAAGCAGCCTGAGCAAAGCCAGGAGGAACAGGCTAGCGAGCAGCATACGCCATGGTTCTGCTTTGGGTCGTGACTCAGGTTCCTGTCCCGATTTCTAAGTGTGGACTTCGAAACTCAAGATATCTACCTTAAGTTTTTCAGGGATGCTGGGCAGTCATGTAAATCACCGAGACAACAAAAGACCTAACTTTGGACAGTTTTTCTCCTTATAGACTACTTGTTAGACAGCAGGGTAGTTAAGTTGGAAAGACCATATTAGGAAACGCCAAAGCAAGTGTATTTCCTTTTTAAAAACTTTATGTGTCTGTAATGATGGGGGTGCCACCTGGCACAGGGGGTGTGGCCTCAGGGGACAACCATATAGATCTTGGAGAGCAAACTAAGGTTCTCAGACTTGGCAGTAAAGTGTAGTTTTGTTTTTGTTTTTGTATTTTTGTTTTTTTGTTTTTTACCAGAGACATCTCGCCTGCCTCTGGGTCAATTTCTTTAGGCCCGTATGACCTGTTTCAAGTGGAGTCTTAGACAGGAACTCCCACATGAATCCTCCAAAGAGGAAGGAATGCTGCTGATTCTGGTGGCAGAGCCCAGCCTCCACGGATCCAGTGTCTTGTCCTTCCTCACAGCTGCCTGGCATCCTAAGCCTCACTCAGTCATTTACCAGCTTCCCTTCCCCCCCTTTCCTTTAAGTCTATTTTCCTTTTCTTAACTTTAAGTTTGCATGTGTGTTTCCATATGATATGAGCCTGGGTGCATGGACCTGTGTCAGGCATATGGAGGACTGACAACAACCTTTTTGGAATCCAGTGAGGCTTCTGGGACATGAATTAAAGCTGTCATGCCGGAATGGCAAACATTTCTATCTCACTCGCCTCTTTTTATTTTGAATATCACAGTAAAAAAATATCTAATCTGGAAAATTAATTTATTTTATACAATGTGTTCTAAATGTGTATGCAGCACACACCATTTAAACCAAACTAGTTATTACATGTTACTTCATATACTTTAAACCTACCTTCCTTTCTTTCTCTCTCTCTCTCTCTCTCTCTCTCTCTCTCTCTCTCTCTCTCTTCCTTTCTTTCTTTCTTTTTTTTGAGACAGAATTTCTCGGTGTAGCCCTGGCTATCCTAGAACTCATTGTGTAGACCAGGCTACCTTCAAACTCAGAGATCTTCCTGCCTCAGTCTCCTGAGAGCTGGGATCAAATATGTGCACCACCACCACCCAGCTTACTTCAAACATTTTCAATATAATATTTTCTCTTTAATTTTCATACATATATCTTGTAGGCTGAGCAAGCCTTGCTCTCCCTCCTGTATATCCTCTCTGTGCCGTGGGCATTTCATTTCTACTTCTATCTTATGCATGCAACATGAGTTTATTTAACTATGTCCAACATAGGACACACAGATAGGAGAAAATGTGTATATTCCAAAACTGGCTTAGTCACCTAAACCACACATCTCTGCTTGTATATAGCTTACCACAAACAACATAACGTCACTCCTCTTTATGGCTAAAGACCTCATTTTGACATGTTTTTGTGTGTGTGTGTGTGTGTGTGTGTGTGTGTGTGTGTGTGTGATGAGAACACTTAAAATCTACTCTGTTAGCAATTTCTAAGTATATAACATATTTTTAACTCCAGGCATCATGCCAGATTCTAAGCTCTTTCAAACTTTCCCTATTTTTGTTTGTTTGTTTGTTTGTTATTTTGTTTGAGACACGGCCTCATTACATTGCTTGCCTGTCCTGGAACTCTATAGACCAGGCTGGCCTCAAACTCTCAGAGATGCTTGCCTCTGTCTCCCCAGTGCTGAGATTAAAGGTGGGCTCTTTCAAGCTTACGCTTACTCTTCCTGTTTGAGATTCTGTGTCCTTCCCCACCCTCTCACCAACAAGCTCCATCTCTGCTCATTGCTTCACTGAAGTCACTGCAGAGAGCTGAGGTCATATGTCACAAGGCATTTGTCTCGGTGCCACACTAAGTTATGTTCCCTTGTCACCATACCTGGAACAAAATGGCATAAATGATGTCAAATTTGGTGAATGATCACGGACTGTTTTTCTATGTCAGCTTTTATGTTGTATTTGTGTATACAGTAAAAGGCTTTGTCTTACAAGTATCTCCAACAGTCTGTCACCACTTTTACACAGCTAATTTGCATAACTTAAAAGATGTGTCAAAACCACTGTGAGCATGCTAAAACAAATACACTTTCTACCGAGCTTGTGTAAAAGGATCTACATATTTATACCGGACTATGGGTGTCCAAAAGGAGGCATGAGAAACATCCTTTCTCTTATAACTAGAAAGAAGCTAGTTAATAAAAAGTCACAGTCCCTAAACCTTAGTGTAAAGCAAGTGTGTTAGCGGCTGTGCTGCTTAAATAACAGACATGCAATGTGTCCTGTTGTGAGGCTGGCTGTTAAAATCAAGTGTCTTCAGGTTGATCCTCCTGAGCACCAGGATAGAGGATCTGCTCTGAGCCCCTTTTCATGTTTCTGATAAAGGGTTGTCTTCCTCTGTTTTTTTCCTTATTTTCAAGACAGGCAGGGGCTCTCCCTCAATCTGGACATCACCATTTGGGATAGATTGGATGGCCGTCAAAGCTTCTTCAACCTGACCTCTTAAATCTTGGATTCCAAAAATCTATGAACTATGAAGAATGTAAATTTCACAGGAACTATTTTAAATGATTCCAGCCAGGATTGACTTGCAAGGCAGAGCTTGCAATCTTACTGCCAGCAGCATTGTAACTGCTCTCTGACCCCTGGGGGTCTGCTATTTGAAAGACACCACAACCTCCAGCCCAAGAGAGAAAAGGGTCATTCACTGTCTTTGCAAAGCTGAGGACTACCTGTGGAGAGCTGTTCAAATATTCCATCCCCAAACTCGGGGTAAAGGACACAGGAGACATGAGGGCTGGCTCCATTACTGTCTGTGCCAAGAGGCACTGGTTTCAGTGTGTGTGGAAGTCTCCACGCACCTGTGGCTTTAAGTATCTCCCTTACAGATACAGTCAAATGAGCAGTTTTTAAAATAACCAGTTAACCCATTATAGATTTACTTAAATTGTTCAAATAATTCTCATACCCCTGTGCTCCTTTAAGTGGATGAAGATAGATAATGTATTGTATGGTATGAAGATGGAACAAGAATTATGGAGTAAGAATAACCATTTTTCAAGGTCACTGCCCAGGATTTCTCTGTTAAATATTGTCCCTTTGTGGGGAGTGTCCTAAAAGACACTTGTTCTTCTAGGGAACCCAAGTTGGACTCCTAGCACTCACTTTGGATGAATCACAACTACTTATAACATTAGCCAGCCCTTGGCAGATCTGACTCTCTTTCCTGGCTTCCAGGGGTGCCTGAATACCTTAGCATGCACACATTCAGGCATGCATAAATAAAAATAAAACCTAAAAAATCAAAACAAACCTACTACTTGGGCCAGTGAGATGCTTCTGCAGGTGAGGGCATTTGTAACTAAGTCTGGTGATTTGATCTGAAGAACTCACTTGGGGAGAGAAGGGTAGAGAAAGAACGGACTCCTGCAACTTGTCCTCTGACCTACACACACACACACACACACACACACACACACCAACACAGCATATAAATAAATATATTTTGAAAAAATGCCACTGCTCCAGTCTCGAGTTATTAATTCGAAAGAGAGACTCAGACAGCCCTTTACAGAGAAGTTTTCCAGTGATTTACAGAAAAAGACCTAATTATATTTATGCCTCATTGATAATTTTGTAGTTTCTTAGAACACATCAACTAGATATTTGAAGGTTGAGAAAATATGCCCTTTGAACAAAAAGTCGTGCTATCAGCAAATGACTGACTACATTCATAAAATGACTAAATTATAGTGATTAAATCAGTGGCAATTGAAGCATCTGCTTACAGTAGGAAACTGAGTTTTCTCTCATGTGTGGTTGGTGATACTAGCTGCTCATTTTAGCACCGGGCTTAGCATTTGATTGTCTAAAAATTAGCATCATGTTGTTGCCTTCCAAAAAAACTCGTGAAAAATACACACAGCTTGGTTAAAACAACATGTTCTTTATTGAAAACAGAATTTGACTGTCACGTGCATGTCCGTCCCAAAGCAGGGAAAGCCAGTTCCCCCACAAGACAGCACTGCCAGATGGCAGTGGTGGCTGAGAGCTTGAATACCTTCGGGGGTGATGTGGAGACACTTGCTTTGGATGGTCCAGCTGTTGGCTTGCCCTGTCTCTTTGTTCAGAGGCACAGTCTGAGGAACCTAACCTCAGAATGCTAACGTGGGATCTTTCCCCGCACCTCCTTCCTCGTCCCTGTAGCAGTTGGTTTATCCACACCGCAGAGCCAACAAGTTCTGACATTGCCGCTTTCCTTCCTAACCTACCCAGTCTCTCCACATTAGCGAGAAGGATTCAGAGTAATTTTCAGTCTGCAGTGCCCCCCGGGCCAGAGCAGCTGGAGAGGGTGACACGATTGAGGGGCCTGCTAATCCTAATGGCCCTTGGGTCTTTCCTCTAAAAGATAGAGCAAGCAAACATGCCAAGTGCTATCTGTAGATAGGTAGTGTCATTGTCCTGAAAGAACACTTACAATGCTGTGTCCACACCATGAATTCTGAGCGCGCAAACAAGTTGAGAAAACACCCGTGGCAAGAGCAGTTGCCACTCCAGATCACTGTCCGGTTCTGAGCAGGGGAGGGGCGGGTCTGCCTCATCCTGTGCAAATGTGTGCGGACTGGGTTTAAGATGGAACAATACAAGACACATCATCTTAATTATTGTGCACAGAGAGACATGAGACATGCACAGGGCAGGAACAGCAAAGAGTCACTTGCGGTTCTCTGGGGCCCAGGTCTCTTTCCAAATGCTGAGACAAAACGCCTTCCTGATGATAAATACAACCCTGAGGTGAGATATACAGAAAACCGTACTCCATAGCACATAACTAAATGTACCCTGAAAGTCTCTGGATGCAGCTCATCTGCCGAGGCACCAATAAAAAATTCTATTTCAACGAAATTGTGCGTTTTCATTATTAAGAGTCTGAACTCTGTTCTTAAATGTCGGTTACACAGCTATTGTCGGAACTGTTGTATTTTTTCAACAAGCCTCAAATAAAACGTAAGACAGATGAATTCTGACTTCCTTGCCAGGTGAAGTCCGTGTGACCAACTCCCAAATTGCCAGTTGAGACACAATTTAAAGTTTTGCACTGGTGTGGCTTCCATTGTGTTAAAAAGTACAGTTTTCTTTCTTTTGCTTCCTAGTTTACAAATTGTTAAAAATGAAACACTTAAGATTTAAAAACTGCTAATTTGCAAAGATCATAAATTAAATGTGGCTTGATAGCATAAGCCTTAAAGAGCTAATATTATATTGATATTGATAAAATCATGGTTTTAAATTTTTTATGAAAATATATAATTACCACCCAAATTTTTTAATTATTCAAAAATTACAATATTCCTTACTTAGAAAATAGTTTGATCTTTACTATATGAGTAGTAGAATTTTTTATTGTTGCTCTATAGTTATTAAAGTACTTTTATGATTAAATGTGATTATAGGAGAGACTTACCAATGTCATAAACCATGTCTGTGTCAGGGTAACATTATTTTTATAGTACCAAGTTTGAAACGTATTACTAGGTTTTTCTTGTGCCTTGGTGCCCTTTGTACAGAATAGAAATTTTAAAGGGGTGGACTCTGACTCAACCTATTATTTTAGTTGCTTAAACTAGCAACTGCATCTGCTTGAAAGAACAAAAGTCAAGGATCGTGTAAAATTTTAAACATGAAAAGGATGTAAGCATTCTTTTTCCTCAAAGGAAGGGATATATTTTAAGTTTGGAGTCTTCATAGAAGCAGGGATTTTTTTTTTCTTCTCTCTATGAGGGCTGGAAAGCACTGTGTGGGCGGCAGAGGGGAGATGGAGGACCTACCAGAGTTTCCACTTATTCCTGTTACCTCTGAAAGGCGGCTCACCTCTGGTAACCATCACTCTAAAGCTTAAATAGGTTGGCCCTCAGCCCTGGAAACCCTATAACCTCAATTTTTAAACTGTATGCTTCTTGGACCTACTTGGGCTGTGACATTATTCCTTCTGCCTTCCAAGTTAAGAAAATTACTTTTAGCAGGTCATAGTAAAGGCGGATTATTACATAATTGGAAGAAGCGCGTCCCATTTTTCAGGAGGCAGACAGCATTCCGGAGGCGCGAGGGATGTGTTTTCCTTTCTTCTCCCGGCATTTACACCAGGGCCCTGTGTTCGTTTTGGATAAAGACAAGACTTCTCAGCACCTATTTCGCCTCCAATTTAATGAAGTTGTTAAAATAGCAAGACTGACAGGTTAATTATCCTTTATAAAAGGGGGACAAATTGAACTGTGTCTTTCCATCATTTTTTGATATATCCGGAAGCTCCGGAGGTGCCCAGACGTGGCTCTGGTGAATAGCTCAGCTAATCCACTCTGCAATTCTTCCCTGACCCTGCTCTCCCCACCGGGGCTTCGCTATATTGCGGTTGGTTTCTGTTTCACATTCAACAGATCCCACTTTATTATAAATTCAGAAGGATTTTTTTTTCCCTCCCTCTCTCCATATGTTGGCTGACAGGTCTGCTGAAATAACTGATGGCTAAATTTAAACTCTGATGAAAATTAACCCAAGTGTTAAATGCAAACAGGAGCTGCCTGGAAGAGAAAAGAGTTATCATGGTAGACGCCAAACAGTGGAAAATGTGTGTAAATTAATGGAGCCTCGCTGGTGACAAGCCGTCAGGCAGTTTGATGGCTCTTGCTAGCGTTTCAGTCCCACTGAAGTTGGCCAGAGGGCAGAATGGACAAGTCCTGCTTTTCAAAAAGACCGCGGGAAGCTTGACAGTAGTGCTAACTAGATCATCGAAAGTTCATGGTCAAATAAGAGGTTTTGTTTTTTTTTTTTTTTTTTTTTTTTTTTTTTTTTTTTTTTTGGCCAAGCTTTGCACTAAACAGAGTTTGCAGACAGGAGAACCATGGATGAGATATCCAGTCCCAAAATGATCAAGAGAAACGATGGAAGCCAGTGGGAAATGATTTCCAAAACCAAACTGGCTGATTTTAAAGTTCATATCGAGAATTGGCTTTGTTAAGTATCATGAACATTTGGCTGAGAACATTTCTACTCAGGAATGTGCTTCCCATGCTGGAGGCGTCTTTCACAGGAGCGACAGACACTTGTACTTCTCAACTCTCTCAGATTAACATATGTAAAACATGCTCTTTTATCAAAGCTCATGGAAAAGAAACAGGAGTCTAATCAAATGTGACTGTGTTTCCTGTCGAGACATATACATGACAGGGAGAATAAAGGAGGAAGAGTTTGATATCCCATCCTTTCCCTTTGGGGAAAGCACTATTTTGCTTGATAAAAACGTATCACTTAATAATGTGCAACTATGAGGTAGCATTAGTTAGTCAGATGTAATGGGCAGATCGTTGGCTCAGGAGCCTTGCGTTCAGTCTGGTCTTGGTCTGTCAACAGCACTGTGACCTTGAACAAGTGAGCCAGGCTCAGTTTGCCCATCTGTTAAACCCGAGGGACCCAGAGGTACAAGAAACACCCATGGGCTAACGTTTACCTTGAACATGCCAGAGGTGAACCCTTAGCACAGAGTGTGAGATCCAAAGTCACAAAGTTTCCGTTGTCCATCCTGCGATGCTGGCATGTGGCATGAGCTTGGAGAAGAATGAAAGAGTCAGCTGGCTCCTTCCCAGGTGAGTGTGAAAAGTCACACAAGATCGTGAATAGTAGATGAGTTCTTTACAAGCTGTGATATCCTACAAGCTATTAATTTTTATCCTGTCGTTTCTCTCCACAGTACCTGCTGCCCACTCACAGTCCCCTCCATTTGGTATGCCTTACTTCTGCAGCCTTCAGTAGTCTGCCATTAGAAGCAGAGACTTGAGAAGATTGGAGTTTCAAAGGGTCAGCATGTCAGAAAAACAATCAAATGTGCTAAGTCCCTAAAGCTGGGAAATGACACGGTGTGGGTTTTGTTCTATAACTGAGAGACAGGTATCTTGAACCCCCGCCCCCATACACACACACACACATGTCGGAGTGCTGAAAGAGATGGTTGCAGGCCTGCTCATTAGATAGTCTACTTCCAGATTCAGCAGAAGTCAGTTCTCTGGGGCCTCCTCTCTCCTGCTCCAGCAGGTGCAGAAAGGTATTCACAGTTTCAAGCAAAATCCAAGTTGGGTTATCTGGCCAACAGTTGAGGTTTTCATACCAAAGTTATTTACACTGACATCCAACCTCTTCCTGTCTCCAAGTGATTTCTGCTGAGAAATGACTGACGTCTGACACTCAAACCACTTCTTTTTATAAAGATTTACTTGTATGTCCATGGGTGCATTCTATGTATGTTCAGGTCATGGAAAAAGCCAGAAGAAGGTGCAAAGACCTCTGCAACCGAAGTTACAGGAGGTTGTGAGCCACAATACTTGAGTGATGGGAACTGAACTTGGGTCCTCTGGAAGAGCATCAGATGCTCTTAACTGTGGAGCTGTCTCTCCAGCCCCTGAGGTACTATTTTCGTCTGTGACTTCTCTCTCTGGTTGCATGAATGAATCTGTGTGGGTCTCCTAGCTGCTCAGAGAAAGCTTGTTCTTCTGAGGTCTGGTGGGGATAATGGGAAGGTCACATGCTTTTTTGCTCTTCTAGAGCAGAAAGATAGTATACCCAAACCCATAAGGAAAGAAAGTCACAGCTAGCCATTGCATCTACTTGGTAATCTGCCTGTCCGGGTGCATTAGAGGGAGACTTATTAGCACAAAGATGGGCTCTGAAAAACTATTTTTTTTCTATATTTATCATGGTGAAATACTTGCTACATCTTTGTTCTACCATACGAACAACTCTGCATGGTTTCACCTCCTGTTCACCTCAGCAGAGGTCTCAGGCAATCCTTTCAAATATGTAAAGAATTGGTATCTGGACATGTCTCCTGGACACATGTGTGTTCTTTTATTCAAATATTCTCACAAGGCCCCTGGTTTTGTCCAAGGAACACAGTCTTCTGTGTCTCCTTTCCACAAAATGGCCAGAAATACTTCTTTGGCGTTTTACTTCTTTCAAGGTCTCATCGTAGCCCAGGACAGCCTCTTCCTCACCCTGCAGCCAAGATTGAGTTTTGAACTCTTCCATCGTCCTGCCTCAAATTCTCCCAGAGTAGCTATCAAACCCCGTGCGTGTCTCTGGTTTATTTTCTTAGGGGTTCCCTTAGGTCCTGCTGTATTTGAAGAGCCTCACACACCACTGTCCAGTGTACCCCACACTCAGGAAGGGATGAGGGCCTCTGCAGCCAGGCAGACACAGGACCAGGTGCAGGGAAGCCCTGGAGAGATGGCTCTGAAGTGACTGAAAGCTGTTGACATCTGACAGCCCTTCAGTGGCCTCTGCCAGCAGAGCAGGAAGGGGTTTTCATCCTCAGCAGACAATCCCTACATAGCAGCTTGCATTAATTGGTCCTCTCTCTGGCTTTCACGGCAGGGGAGACTGAAGATTGGCATGGCTACCTTGCTGCCTGCCTGACTGGAGTGGGGGTCCCAGGGCCACTGGGGTACAGAAGGTCCTAAGCTTTGTGAAGCTAGCTGCTGACTCAGCGTTTGCCAACAGGGTGACATCAGAGCCTGGGACTGTCTGTGAGCTGAAACCCAGCACCAGCAAAGAGGTCTTTTTAAAATCACAGCAAGTGATTCACTGGTAAGTAGGGAAGGGAAGTGTTTAAGAAAGAAAATAACTGTGTATAACTGTATATTACATTGTTTTGCTTTGAAGATTTTTTTTTCCCTTCTTGGTGGTTCTTTAAAAGCGTATTTTGCCTGAAGCACACTTCAGAGCTGGCATTCTCCCTGTCCCCAACTTTCAGCCAGGATCATTTCAGTGACACTAGCTCAAATACTCCCCTTAGACTCAGCCGCATTATGTAGAATACTTAATGGATGAACTGTGTCCATGTCTCTGTACCGCTCAAAAAATATCCTTATCTGCTTATTGTCTGCAATATAAATATCCAGTCTACATTCATGTCAGCTCCTATGATCTCTATACACAGGTGTGATACATTCACTATCCCTTTACAGACCTCTGCTGCCTGACTGATTCCTAGCCATCCATCACTAACCGTAAGTCATGGGCTTTAAAAGTACAGAGGTCCGATAATGTCGTGTGGTCAAGTGGTTGGAAGGCTGCCTGCCGAGGGGCTGTGACTGCTAACCTTTCTGTCTCCTGTGGAGGGATTTGCTGGTAGCCTAACATCGTATAAATATGTGTTTATCTCTTCATAGGTTTAAATGAATACATCTGTACATACACATCACCCTAAACCACCGATCAGAGATGTAGACTTGATTGATCAGGATTGCCTTTTACTCTGAAACAATAAATAGTTTACTAACTAAGTACTTAAATAAAATATGAAGCCACCTAGTGTAACAGGGTACAGACTTTAGGTCTTTCAGTGCTTCCTTTATCCATAAGAATAATCATTCAGAGTACTGTGTCTCACTTTCTGTATCATCTGTGTTATAAGCAGGTGAGTCTGAAGGGCAACATGTGCAGACATATGTCTGTGTTTAGGAGGAGAAAACTGAAAAACAGAGCCCCTGAGCACACACTGCAGTGTCTTAGGCCATGTCCCCTTTCCTAGAGGATCAGGGAAACACTGTCCCCACTCCTGGATCAGGGAAGCATACATTTGATCTCGGCAGAGAGTTCAGACAAGTTGGGGTTTTAGAATAGACCCAAGATGGGATTTTTAGAAACGACTTAGCACATTTTGGGTAGAAAATAAGAGAAGTTCAGTTCCCACTGGGACTGTTGGGTCAGCAATATGTCCATCTGAGGCCTGTGGTAGCCACCATGTCCTTTGTGACAACCCGGCTGGTGAGGGAGTCCAAAGCAGAGGTGGCTTAACTGGCCTTGACCACACCAACCTTGGTGGGAGCAAAAAACCCAACTCCTGATGTGAGTCACATGGGCTCAAATATTCCCTTTTAATTTAGCTACTGAAGTCGATAGACACCTTACCGAATCAACTACCCATTTCTCTGTACTACCTCATTTTTTTTTTTTTTACTTAGTAAAGTACCACATCTAAACCAAATACAAGCATGTTTCCATAAGCTACTAGAAAGATGTCTAAAGTATCATCTACTTGAAGTTTACTACATTCTAAACACTGAATCCATTCACTTCTCTCAGCAACCCTTTGGGGTAAATATTATTGTTCACATTCATCATCTCCTTTGGCCTTTGCTTGATAGCACCCACTGGCAACATATGTGCACACATATACATCCTTACACACACATACACACACACACACAACATACATGCATCACACATACATTCCATACACACACACACACACACACACACACACACACACACACACACACTCAAGCACACTAGAGTTGAGCGTAAAAATGAACAGGTTTAAACCAGACTAATAAAAGGACCATCCATTCTTCTTTGGGCAGTAGGCAGTTCTGCTCAAGAATAGAGTTTAACCTTCGGGACACTCTCTCCAATTTCCCATCTTAGGATGTCTCTTCCATACACCCCACAGCCCCTGACTATCTGACTATTTCCTAATGGCCCCTGGCAGCCCCAGAATTGCGCTCTCTCTCTCTCTCTCTCTGTCTCTCTCTCTCTCTCTCTCTCTCTCTCTCTCTCTCTCTCTCTCTGTGTGTGTGTGTGTGTGTGTGTGTGTGTGTGTGTGTATGTATCCAAGATTCTAAGTTCAACGTCACCACGCTTTAATCTTTGCCCCTTGGGCCTGGCACAGTTCCTCATACACAAATGCTGGCATGCTGCTTGCTCACAGCTGTGCTGGTCTGCTCACCTCTGAGAAGAAGAATTTGCTGAGAGCAGAGCTGTACCCCAGAGCCTGCCATGGAATAGCAGACTCTCAATTAACGTGTATTTAAAGAGCTAATTGGATGAAATCTTTTAAGTTAAAAATAAGATCTGTGAACATGCCAGGAATGATGGCACGGGTTCCTGGCCTGGCAGCTGGAGATTCTAAGCTGAATCAGAGTTGCTGGTCCTATGTTCATCCACACAGGAAACAGAAAGAAGAAATAGGAAGTAGGAGGAGACTCCAAGGCCTCAAAGCCCGCCCCCAGGGACATGTTTCCTTCAGTAAGGTTCCACAGTCCAAAGGGTCCATAACTTTCCCCAAACATCTCCAATTGGGGACCAAATGTCATATACTAGAGCCTGTGGGGGACTTTTCTCATTCAAACCACGATAGTTTTATGTTCTTTATTGCTAAAAGGATTTTGAAGAAAAGCTTTGTTTCTGTGTGTTGAGTCTGTTCTGTGGACTTCATAGTACCTAGCTCTTGCCTCCTCAGCAGAAGAATGAGCGTCAAGCTCAGAGCACATCACCTTCTGAGAAGCCTGGTCTTGGCTGTTTCCCTGTTTGGCATGTGACGTGTCCAACTGGCTCTGTCATGTGTGCACATCCTATGGCAGTTGGTCAACTCCACTGCTATCTTTGAATCCAATAGGGAAGGACCAAAGTCCTTCAGCTAAAGCCCAAGAGGATGCCTTCAGGCTATCTCCCAGAGGGCTGTGGGGCTACCACTCCCCACTGGGTCTCACCTCACCCTGTCACTTCTCTGTGAACATTGTCTGTGTGAGACATATCTTCCTTGACATCTCTGCAATTATACAGTAGGTGGCATTTTAGGATGGTTGCTCCTGGTGGTAAGCATTGTTGTGCTGAGGACCATAATATTCATATGTCTATACCATCACTGCAATTGCCAGACACAAGTGCGAATTATACTGTACTGAAGACAAAGGGTATTCCAGGACTGCGCCCATGTGGTGTTCCTTCAGATCCTATGATGTTTATTTTTAATTGTTTGTTTGAAACAACCTAAAGTCATAGGAAGAGTCTCGGTGAGGGATTGTTTTGTTTGGGGCCGGTCGGTGGAAATGTCTATAGGGGCCTGTCTTGGTAAATAGACGTGTGAAGACCCAGAACACTGTGAGGGCCTTATGGTTGACACTTTCATGTAGGTAGGGCGGGGTAGGGGCGATGTCCTCAATTTTGTTAAAGTGGAGAACCCTAGCTGAGCAGAAGCAAGGAAGTGTGCATGCGTCATTCACTTGTCTCAGCTCCCGATTGTAGGTGTAATGTGAGTGTTGGCTTCAAGCTCTTGCCACTGTGACCTTCCTATAAGGGACTGCCACCTGGAACTGTAAGCTCTAATCAACCACTTTATTGAGTTTTGTCAGTTTTGTTTGTTTGTTTGTTTGTTAATCCCAGCAATAAAAATAAAGCCAGGGCAGGGACTCTGTACTGGCTGAGCAAATATAAGTCGGGAAAATCCCAGAGGAATTCTGGGATTTTTCTCTTTCAAGAGTTCGGAGCACTCAGCACAGGCAAGAGGCAGGAGGCCTCCTCCCTGTATCCATCGCTAGATGCCAGAAGGGCAGCAGTCCCAGGTGTTCAGGGCTCTCTAGAGTCCTGTGAGTAGGAGAACAGAGAACTGTGGTCCGGCCACAATATCCCAGGGCTGACAAGACGTACAACTGCAAATGAACTGTGACGTGCTGCCCCCAGCTCTGAATCCAGAAAACTGACGTCACGGGGCCGTACTTCCTGTAAGGCAGCGGTGTACAACCTTCCTGGTACCTCGACCTTTTAATACAGCCGCCCAGGCTGTGATGACACTCAACCAGAAAGCTGTTTTTGTTCTTACTTCATAACTTTGTTACCATTGTGATTCATGATGTAAATATCTGATATGCAGCCTCTCTAGTATGTGACCCCTGTGAACCGGTCATTCAAGCCCCAAGGGGTCGTGGCCCACAGACTGAGAATTACTGTTTTGAAGGCTCTTGAAGACCTTCTGGCATCGTGAAGTTTCTTGGTTGAAAAAGCATAAGAACAATTTTCTTCTGGTGCCCATCGTCTATCTCTCCGTCTTCAGATTTTCCTTTATTATAAAGTCGTGAGAAATATTGGAGTCAGGGTACACCCCCTTCCTGTATGACCACATTTTAATCAAATCTGCCGTGTCCCCATTAACAAATATGGGTATATACTGAAGAACCGGGAATTAAGATTTCCAGAATGGGTTTGGAACCTCTGCCAGTCTTCCCATAATAAGACCAACCCAGGGCCAGCAGCTCAACCCCTGCTTCCAGCCCTGCATGGACACAGCCACAATGGGGGCGAAAGGATCCCTTGGTAACTAGGCTGAGTAAAGCCATCTTTTACTTCAGTGGCTTGAACGTGCAAATTTGACTGCTCCTTAAACCCGCCACTACACTCCCTGGGCTTAGCTGCGGGAGAGGAAATTCAGCAATAACTAAACTTCAAACCCTACCCAGGGAGGCAGCAGGGGAGAAGCAAAGAAATAAATGGCCCAGCTGCCCTGTTATTCATTGAACGCGGCTGTCCTCCCAGGCTTCACAGTAACTTCAGCGCGGGGAAGTGAATTAAATGAAAGCTGGAACCGCTAACGTGCTGTTAGCTCACTGTTACAATGCACTGTGACATTTGCTTTAAAATCATGTAGAAGTGGCTCACAAATTCTATTATGGCAATTACCGAACTCCGAACTTCGCTGCAGATGCGCTTCCCTGAAAGGGAGGCAGGAAGCCATTGAGTGGAGAAACCGGTACTGGCTGCAGGGCCCAGAACACCCTGCAGTTCCTGTCTGCCTGATGAGAACTTCCGGGTGTCGAAGCCAGAACCTGGGAACACAGGGTAAGGACCATGCATCATCACAGGCCATGCGTCCCATGAAAGGCATGGGAGAAAGAAGATTTATTTGAAAGAAACATAGATGCTAATTGCATTTAGAAGCTCTGTCTTTTTTTTCTACAAGAATTCATAACTTTGGGCCAAAGCATCAATTTTATCCTCATTTCTTTTGAATTTTATGACGGTTAGAGGGATCAGAGCCTTTGGTATTTTGAAAGGAGACATGTTTTTGACGAAATACTTGTAACGACATTGTGAGTGGGGCTGGGAAGATGGTTCAGGCAGTAAAGTGCTTTTCTTGTGAGTGTGAGTTCATTCCCGAAGAACCCAGTAACCCAGTTTCGGGAGGCAGAGGCAGGCTAATCCCTGGTGCTTACTGGTTATCCAATGTAGCTCGCTTAGAGAACTCCAGGCCAGTAAATAATCCCTGAAAACAAGGTGGATAGCCACAGAGGAATCACAGCTGAGACTGTCTTCTGGTCTTCACATATACCTGCATACACAGGTACACACATGTACACTCACATGCAGATATGCACGGGCACACACACAGCACTCTGCACACGTACATGAGCATACATACAGAGATATTCAGTGAGCATCTAATCTCGGCATATGTTCCAAAGTAATTAAATAAATTGGTTGTTTCTGTATCATTCCTATAAAAAGGCAGAGTAGTGCTGACATTCAGAGCCAGGGCCAGTCTCTCAAAAGGCTGTTCTAGGTGACTTTCTACTGCGATGACAAAACACTGACAAACCACAGCTCAGTGGAGGAGAGGGGTCATTTAATCTTATATTTACAGGCTACAGTTCATTGTGGAGTCAGGTCAGCCAGAAACTTAAGAAGAAACCATAGGAAGCCTCTGCTCACTGGCTCCATCCCTGGCTCACGTCTAGCAGCTTTTCTCGTACTTCTCGAGACCTTTTGTGTAGTGAAAGGCACCGCCCACAGTGGACTAGGCACTCTCACATTAACTAACAACCAAGATAATCTTCCTCAGAAACGCCAACAGGTCAATTCATGACTTACTACGTTACAGGCATAACTGGGTCCCTTGGCTCAGGAACCAGAAAGGACTTGGTTCTAGGGTGGATATAGTTGCAAGGTGGGAGACGTTCCTGTCCAAATGGTTAGGTACAGATTTAGCCAACAGTGCTTACTGAGCCTCATGGGATGAATAGAAGGGAGGAAGGCAGAAGCAAATCTTGCAGGAAATTAAGAGACTCGGTTGAGCCACTGAAGCCGCTGGCCCTGACTTTCCACCTCTGCCTCCTTCCTCAACTTTCAAATGATGTTATTTCACAGAGATGTTGTGAGTGCAAAGAAACACAATCAGAGCTAGATTGTTACAAAATGGAAAGGGTCCCCCGCAATTGCCAGGCTGATTACCTATGTCTGGCAGCCCTCTCCAGGATTTCTGTAATCAGTGGGATGAGCTGACCCCACCATGATTAACCTGAGCATCAAGTACCTTATTCCACCTCTGTCCCTCCCTTCTCAAACCTGGCAACCATGTTGTCCCCACAGCTTAGGCAGTACCCGATGCTTGTGGAGTTGCCAGTGTCCATCCGGAACAAGCCAGATCACAGGAGACCAGAGTGTAGCATACCCCGTCCCCGCAAGAGGGAAGCACTGCACAGTGACTCTGAGAAAGCACACAGTACCAGCAACTGTTACCAGACTGTATGAGGAAGACACACAGACCCGGTGTCCACACAGCTGGCCATTCACTGGGGCCTCTGCTTTCTGTGCCTGTCTTGTCCTCAGAGACACATGACTTTTAAACATTTTGAAATAGTAACCTGGTTCTGTTTGTTGGCTTTGCTTGCTTTTCTCTTTGTTTTAGTGAGATCTTCAGATAAAAGTGTGGTAAACACTTGCCTCAAAAGTAGATGAAAAACCCTGTGGTGATGTGGTGGCATAGTGACATGTGCTGTGTCTTGGCGGCAGAGAGAGGAAATGACTATGAACCTGAGGTCAAAAGCTGTGCCCTCCTGACACAGCATCGGGCTCTGGACTGAACTGTGGGTACCAAAGAAACAGGAAGTAAGGAGAAGAAATAAAGATTCTGCAGCATCCGCCTGAACAGACAAATGACCAAGAGATGAGGGGATGATGGGTGTCCAGTACAAAGCAATGTAGTCAGATGACATGGAGCTTTGAGCCTTCCCTTGGAAATTTCCAAGTCTCCTGGTGTTTGTAGGATTCCAGCAGAAAGAGCATCAGGCTGAAATAATTCCCATAGTTTCAGAAAGGTATTTGTCCTAGTTAGGGTTATTGTTGTGACGAAAAACCATGCCCAAAGCAACTAGAGGAGGAAAGGGTTTATTTGGGCTATGCTTCTGGATCACTGCTCATCATTGAAGGAGATCAGGACAGGAACTCAAACATAAAAGGAGCCTGGAGGCAGGAGCTGATGCAGAGACTATGGAGGGTGCTGCTGACTGGTTCAATTGTCCCAGTGCATCAAAGTTTTTACTTTAATGGTTCCGATATCTTGTTAATAACAGCTGGTTCTTCAGCCCCTGATAACTGGGCACATTCTTAACTGAAAATACAATGGCCCAGAGAGTCAGTCAGCGACTCTTGAACTTTACTCTGAACCTTCTCAAACCACCAAGCTCCCACAGACCAGCTTACCAAAGTTTGAACATTCAGTGGGGTTTCTAGAACAAAGTTCTAAAGTCCTTCCACAACTCTTCTGAAAAACACAGTGCATATCACAGAGCAATGCCTCGTTCCTGGTACCAAGTCTATTGTAGTCGTGGTTACCACTGCTGTGATCAATCTACATGACCAAAAGCGACTTGGGGGCGGGGTTACTTAGTTTATGCTCCAAAGAAGAAGAGACCTGGAAAAACCATCCCTTCACGCACGAGCACGCTTCCTTGAAGCATGTACAGGTGACCAAACAGGTTAGCTGGCATCTGAGGAGATGGATAAAATAATCAGAAATTCTGGGTGGATGTTTGAATTTAGGAACCATATTAAATAGCAAAGTTCAGAGAAACAGAAGGAACTGTCCACAGCAGACAGACTGAAAGGACACGTGGTCAGAGGTGGCAGCGACACTAAATCAAATCAAGCTCCCAGAGAAGCCAGTGGTGCAGGTGCACACCTTTAACCCTTTAATCAGGAGGGGAGGCAGACATGTCTGTGAACTCAGGCCAGCTCTACATAGTTCCAGGCCAGCCAGTCCTGCCTACTCAATGAGACTCTGCCTCAACAAACCAACCAACTGATAAACAAAACAAAACAAAACAAAACAAAACAAAACAAAAAGCACACGCAGAAAATAGAGCAAACACCCCCTTAGAAGAGGAAGACAGAAGAGTAGAGTGAGATCTAAGTTCTAGAAGTTAGAGGACCATGGTTGGCAGTGTTGCCGTGTCACAGAGGTCAGGTGAGATGAAGGCAAACGCTACAACAGTCCGCGGCACAGCCTTCCAGAAAACTGCCTTTCACAGTACAGAACCACAACAGCGTGTCTTTGAGTTTCTTTTCTTCTTTCTTTCTCTCTTTTTCTGTTTGTTTGTTTGGATTTTGAGAAACGGTTTTCTGTGTAACAAGCCCCGGCTGTCCTGGACTCATTTGGTAGAGCAGGTTGGCCTCAAACTCTCTACCTGCCTCTAGCTCCTGAGAACTGGGAGTAAAGGCCTGGGCCACCATCCATGCCTGACACTTAGAGTTTTTATTGCTGCGATAAAACAGCATGATCAGAAAGCAAGTTGGGGAGGATAGAGTTAATTTCACTTATACTTCTTCATCACTGTTCATCATCAAAGGAAGTCAGGACAAGAACTCAAACAGGGCAGGAACCTGGAGGCAGGAGCTGATGCAGCGTCATGAAGGGGTGCTGCTTACTGACTTGTTCTCTGTGGGTTGCCCAGCCTGCTTTCTCATAGAACCAGGACCACCACTCCAAGGATGGTACCGTCCGCAATGCAGGGCCCCACCATGCCAATTACTAATTAAGAAAATGCCCTACAGCCCCATCTTATGGAGACATTTTCTCGATTGAAGTTTCCTCTTCATGACTTGAGAATGTGTCAAGTTGGCATAAAACTCTCCAGCACAGTATTTAATAAAAAAACTAAGTTTAGTTGTAGTTAAATAAAGTTAGATGTCTTGCATAACATGTGTTAGCAGACTGAAATTCGTCTGGGGCAAAAGGCATAGGGTTTTCCTTTTCCCTTTGTCTTGGCACGTGCATGCATGCGTGTTTGTATATATGTGTATATATGCGTGCACGTGCATGCGTACACTCATGGACATGCACACACCCAGTGTGGTTAGGCCAAAGGGCAACCCCATATACTACTCTTAAGAAACCTTAGACACGGTCTCTTTTGGAGCTCACCAATGAGGCTAGACTAGTTGACCCGCTCACAGCAGCGACTCCCTTGACTGTCTACTCAGCACTAGGATTACAATCACATGTCGCCATACTTGGTGTTTTTATTTGGATTCTGGAAATTGAACCCAGGTCCCCCTGTTTGCAAAGTAAGGGCTATCCTGGACTATCCCCCAGAGCCTCCCTGTAGTTATCTCTATTGCATGCCTCTACGTTTGGGTGAAATGAAGGTATTAAGTCCACAGCAATGGAAGTGAAGAGTATGAGTTGCCGCTGGCAGACCGTGCCAGGAAGCTGGATACCAGGGCTCCACTGCCCTGAGGACGACAGTACTGTTGAAGGCTACCGCATGTCCATCCTGTCCCGTGCGCTGTGTCTGACTGCCCAGCAGCTGACACCCCACCTTTCCCCAGCCTCTCCAGCAAGCCGGGCTCTTCCATCTTTCCCCTCCTGGCCATCTGTTCCTGCTGCTCCTGCAGCCTCCTGCTTCCCGCCCTCCATGGCCTGTCTGAGCAGGCGGCTGTGCAGGCCTCTGATGAGGTGGGCCTCAGCCCCTCCATCACTCTCAGCCTCGAGGAGAGCACCAGCTGTCTGGCTTGATTTGCATTTTTTCCTCTCGAAAATAATGAAATTAGCCGAGAGTTTCCTGAGGTGATGCAATACGCAAATTTGGGCTAGAGATGTCAGTGTGTGATGGAGAGGGAGGGGAGGTCAGGGAAGCATGAGGAGAGCCAGTTTGCTGCTCTAACACAGAAGGGAAACACTACCAATGTCACTAGAGATGCGTGCTGGCTCAGGAGAAAGTTAGATGAGGTTTGTAAGAGGTAATTTTCTCCCAGTCTGGGATAAAAGGGCACAAATGTTTTCTAAACAGAGAGGAAACACTGTCCACTGAGGGGAAGCAGTTGTCAGTCACTGGGCTTCTGTAGCCAGTCAGAGCTGTCCTAGAATGCTAAGGTGCACAGTCCATGGACTCTAACGCTCATGCTCAGTTGCAGGTGCTGACTGACTTTTTTCTCTATTATTGGGCCTCCTCAGGTTACAAATACAGTAACTGTCTTCTCAAGGGTTGTTGTGAGGGTTTGGTTACCAGTTCTGTGAGTGGTTCTCAAGTGGGCTCTCTTCTTTTCACAGTTTTAAAACTAATTCATTAGTTGTCATACCTGAGGAAAACACAAGAGACTTGGTTCCATTCTAAGGCACATGTGCACATGAAGATTTGTAAACATTCTGACGGTATCAGTAATTTTATAGTCTTCTTCAAATGGCTGTTCCATTTAAACCTGACTCCCACTGTCTTCCTCTTACTATTTTATTGCATATTTTGAGATGCTTCTATATTAATGAACAACCTACCAAACACGCACAGCAATACAAGTGTCCCAAATAGAACTTCCTAGAGCTGTAGACATAGGTCCATTGGTAAAATGCTGGCTGTACAACCAGGAGGACTGGAATTCAATCTCTAGGACCCACACAGAAGTCAAGCATGGTGGTACATGCCTATAAACTCAGTGCTGGGAAGGGAGATGGGCAATTGTGGACTTTTCTGGCTAGTCTAGCCCAAACAGTGAGGTCCAGGTTCAGTGAGAGACAGCATCTTAAAAAAATAACAGAGTGACACACACACACACACACACACACACACACACACACACACACACACAGCATTATGGAGCTTGCTTCACCGTGGCTGTGAGGGAAGACAGTCATGATAGCAAGTAGTAAGTACTAATCTTTGCAACATGGAAAGCCGTAAACTAGAACAAGAGTATGAAGTGCCCACAGGAGGAAGAAGACATCATTTGAAAGAGGGCCCTCAAGTGAGCTGTGTGAAAAGTGTCCTTCGAGACAAAACCCTGACAGGATGGAGGAGTGAGGCATGAGGACATCAAAGGACTGTGTGGTCCAGCTAAAGGAGGCAGCCCATGAAGACTGGAAGACAGGATTATGCCTGTCTTATTGGAGGAGAGAAATGAGGCCCTGAGTATCAGGAGAAAGGGAAACCATAGTGGCAGAAGAAACCTGAGTCTCTGAGGGCCAGATGTCAAGGGAGTCACCTGCCGATGTGAGGACTTTGGCTTTTAACCTGGGACACTGGGAAGCCATTGCAGAGCACCGATCTGCGAGATCAGGAGTACTAGTTCATCTTATCAGAGGACCACAGTGCTCAGTGATGTGAACAAGCGTCGGAAGGAGAAGGGGAGAGCAGGGGGGGTGGTTAGGGTGATCCATAAACAGTGACCCATAAACAGTGCCTTCCTTCCTTCCTTCCTTCCTTCCTTCCTTCCTTCCTTCCTTCCTTCCTTCCTCCCTCCCTCCCTCCCTCCTTTCCTTCCTTCCTTCCTTTCTTCCTTCTATGCTTCCTTCCTTTCTCTCCTACTCTCTCTTCTTCTTACTTTGAAAAACTGTTTTATTTTACAAAAGCCTACCTCTGAGTCAGCCAAATTCAAATTTAGAAGGGTATAGCTTCGACTCTGTAGAGTGTGTCTGTATTTCATTTAAAACTACGGATCATGCTGATGCAGGCAATATCTCAGTTGGTCTCTGCTGACAATGGTCCTCCTATCTCAACCTCCCTTTCAGTTACAGTGGTGATTTGAAACTGGTTATAGGAACTGGCATCCCCAAAGTACAACATTGGCATGAAGTGTTCTCCAAGCTCCCAGAGCTTCTGTAGAGGTAGATCTAAGTATGCACCATGACCAATGGCCAGTGAAGGGATTTCATAAGTGACACGAAGTATCTCATTTATCCAAGGAAGTCTTTTCCATTAGCATAGCACTAATGACCATTGCTCCATTGAGGGTTCGTCTTGGAGCTTCTTGTCAACCATGGATAAATAGTTGTAGAGCTATGCTGGGTCCATCCCCTGACACCTCTTCATCAATATCATCTGGCAGAGAACTTGCTTCGAATTCTGGATATCAGGGATAGCTCCTGAAGCACCCAGCCTAGTGCCACCATTGACTACCAAAATGCCAGTCATGCTGTGGAAATGGGCCAGGAAACAGTAGGAGCTCAGAATGTCTGCAGCAACCACCAGTCCATTTTGGAGCTGGAGTCAAGGGTCGGGGAGTGACCTGGACAGGATGAAACTGCTCCTGAACTAGTCCTCAAATGACTCTCATCCCAAATGCAGCGTATTTCACAGTCACCGTGGTACAAGTGGCAGGTGGTTTGGGGGTTTTCGTTTGTTTGCTTTTGAGTTATGGTCTCCCACTCGGCCCATGCTAGCAGCAGCACTTACTAGTACCAGGCTGGTCTTGAACTCAAGTTCATGTTCCTGCTCCAAACCCAAATGCTGAGTGGACAGTTGTGGGCCACCATACCTGGCCATCTTGACATTCAAATGACAGTGTTAGTGTCTATATCTGCCTTCACAAAGAGCTGAATTACAATGAAAGAAATCCTTTCTCTCACAGTCCAAGGGTTAGGAGTCCTAAGTCATGATACTGCGAATTGTTTTCTTCTGGAAACTCTGAAACTATCACATGTCCTACGCCCCTATTTGACTCCTAACAACTTCTGTCTGCCCTTGGCCTTCCATATTTGTGTCTATGTGACTATGAACTCATCCACCACCTACACATTGTCCTCGCCTCTGTCTCCTATCCTCTCCATATGACTGGTTTTTGGGACACCTGAACCTACCATAATCTCTTCCTTATCTTTAATTATATCCACAAAGATCCTTGCTTCCAAATAACATCATACCATAAGGTCTGTGTAGATCTGCACTAGGGAAAAGTCAGTCATCAATCCAGCACAGACAGCCAATAAGGTTTCCACCTATCCATCCAATGGGGTTCCCAGATGGAATGAACAAGAGGTATGGAAATGAGGCCCATGGTGGTTTCTACAAAAACACACATAGCTAAGGATCTTTCCAGGCACTGAGAGCCTTGGGCAGGGGCTCCCAGTGTGCCTCGCCCCTTCAAGGCTGGAGCTGCCTAGCACAGTATAATCGTGGGTATCCTTTAGCAGAACAGGAAATAGGATAATGAAGAACTGAAAACCTATGCATGTAGAAGCAGGATGCTGTCCCCTCAGGCTCCCTCAAATGGCCCCACCCTACCATGTCTATCTCTGGGTTGTTCTGTGCCGTCTGTCCCTCACATTACAGTGGTCTCCTGTAGGCACATCAGCCTTGACTTTGTAGGCATTTATTATTATTATTATTATTATTATTATTATTATTATTATTATTATTTTATTATTTTAAAAAGTGAGCATACTGGTAACCTGGGGCTGGCTCCTTGACCTCTGTTTCCTCAGCTATAAACATGATGGCAACACCGACCTTGACAAAGTGTGGGGAGCTTGACAGGCAGTGCAAAAGCTCCTTAAGACAGCGCCTCTCCAGGAAGAGGCATCTGTGTGGATAGCCTTGGACTTAGACATACACCACGACTCAACAGCTGAGTCCTGCTGGTTTGTCAGGCTATGTCATCCCAACCCAGAATTGGACATCTGAAACGCAAAATCACAGCTTTTGACATGGAAGAATAAAAAAAGAAGCACCCTTTAAGATGTTAGTTGGATTGACATATAGAATAAATGATACCGCATACAGTATAGCACATGCTGTAGTCATGATCAGATGCTAAAGGGAAACGGCGAGGCTGACCTGGTATAGATTTGCAGCCCCACTTACCTATGGGATGAGGCAGGTGGATGCAAAGCTGGTTTCCCGGAGTCAGTTCAAACTAAGCAGGCTTGAGCTAAGTTGAGCCAAGGTCCTTGCACAACATAAAAAGTACAAGCCCAGGGGACGGATGTCTGGTAGGCATGCCAGAGGCCCTGGGTTTAATCCCTATTCCAACAAAATAAATAAAAAGTCAATAAATAATTGAATTAATCAGAAGCGACAGAGATTTGATATACAGGGATCCCACTACCGTTCCATGCATATTTCTACTCAAGACTACAAACTCAGGCTATGGAAATGATTTCGTGTATAAGGCACTCAGCGAACAACTGTGAGAGCTTGATGTGGGAGCTCCAGTGCCCCCTTAAATGCTGGGTGGACATAATGGCTCGGCTGAAATCCTTCCTCTGGAGGAAAAGACAGGGTGCTTGGAGCAAGCTTTCTGGCTAGACTAGCTAAATCAACAAGCTCTGGCCCCAAGTGAGGGAGAGAATCAGTCTCAGCACACACAAGGTGGAGACCAGCCCAAGAAGACACCCAGCCAGGAGGGCACACTCACCTCTGGCTTTCATATAAATGTGCAGACATCAGCTCCTACACATGTGTGAACATGCATACATACAAGCACAGACTACACATGAAAAAAAAAAAAAAAACAAAAAAAAACAAAGCTTTGCTGGGCATAGTGGTGCATGCCTTAAATCCCAGTACTTGGAGACAGAAGCAGAAGTATCTCTGTGAATTGAAGTCTGGTTTGGTCTATGTATTAAGTTCCAGGCCAGTTAGGGTTTCATTGAACATAGTGAAACCCAGTCTTAAAACAACAATACCAACAATCAAACTGCAACCTTTCTATATAACATGGGCTAATTCTGCATTATATTTAGCATTTTTTTCTATAATCACTTTGGAATAGTATTAAACTGGTATCAGTAACAATGTATGGATTAAGGCAATGGGACTTTTTCTGAGTCCCATTCCTGGACTTCTAGACTTCACTGTCCTGCCCTGTCCTTCATCCAGCCCAAGTGTGGACCACCATTATGAAAGATGATGTTGCCTGGGGTTGGTCTGAGGGAGCAATAATGTGCTCACTAGGGAGGGAGAACCTTCCCTGTGTTTCTCTTCCCTCTTTCTCCTCTCCCCGCTACTCATTGTCATCACTACGAAAAAAGATTACTTCCTGACAAGCTCTTCATGTCAGTCAAAAGTCTAGGTCAGACACTTATCAATTGACCCACTGTTAAAGGTAGACACTCATTTCAGCATCTGTCAATGGCCTCTTTTGATCCATTTAGACCAGAGCCTACATCCCTGCAGTGATTTATTTGCAAGCGTGCGCAGACTTTCAAAGACAGGAAAACATGTCTAGAACTCTGAAAGTCAGCCCCGCCTGTGTGTGCTTGTCACTTCTGCAGCTGGCCATCAAAAGGACTCCTGAGATAAGGCCGTGCCTGGGGATGGTCCCCCGCAACCCTTGGGGCAGAGTCTGACCCCAAAACTCTGTGTTCTCCCACTAACAGAAGGGCCAAGTTGTCTCTGCACGTCTCCCTTGTGTAGCCTGCGGTCTCTCCCTCTCAGAGGGTAGAGCCGTGCTTCTGGTGGCTGCAGGCCACAGCTCACCTGCATACGTCCTGGCCAAGTGCTCAATGATGGCTGGCGGGGCTGGCATGTGACATCCCTCTGGACCCAGTCAGGCCTTCTTTCCCCTCCAATCTGGCCAAGCATCAGGAGAGACTTCCCACTCCAGGGCAGGTGTCTTTCTCCTCTGCCAGGGATAATGCACATTTGTCTTTCCCAGGTGTTTGTCACAGTGCTGTCAGTACCTCCGAATGGGGGAGACAGGAAAAGAAATGTGAACGTGTAAGAAGTTCAGGGGAGCTGAGGAAATTTTCCTGACGTGCTCCTGCTGTGACACCGTGGCGGTTGAGGAAGGCCTGTCATTGGGCTGTCAACCTTTAACCTCCCACAGACGTATTTTGAAATGATGTGTAAAGCATTGCTGTGCTGTACCAATGGCTCCTTTCAGCTCGGCATGTCTGTCCTTGATGTCAGTCAAAAGTAGTTAACTGGCACCCATGGAGTCTTAAAAAACACCTCAACCAAGTGTCGGTAATGACTTTAGTTAAGAAGACTTGCTCTTATCAAGTAATGACTTTTTGACATAAGGTACTGTTTACCTAGGCAACGTTCTCTTACCTGCATTTTAATGAGCCTAATTAATAATAAGTTAGGAGTCCTCAGCTATTTCTTCACAGCTGGACCATATGCACTAATTACACTAAATGGGAAAACCTAAAATAATCTACTTAGTGGGGAGAAGTACTTTAAGAATAGAGAAACCCCCCACTATTTCCTACATTTCTTCTCCCTCTCTATCATGGTATCTACTGTGATGCCAGAGCAGTTTGCGATTGATCGTGGTAGACATTGCTTTTGAAATGGTAGCTTGCTTTGTGGGTTGTCATATTTTCACTTGTAAAAGTTTCAAGAATTTTTCAGAGAAACTGACATAGGGAGGTGTTTGATGCATCCTCTGGGTAAAGAATCAGAATGATTCTTGGGGTGAAAGATGAACACCAGGGGTCATGAGACGTAGTCTTTAATGGAACTATATCACTTACAACAAATACCCTCCAAGGGGCCGTTGGGAAGCTTACGGAAGCCTTGTGTATGTTAGAGACCGGTGTTCTACTGGTCCCCTTACGACTACAGTTCTTATAAGCATTCAGGTGTTCTCACAGTTATTTAGGAATCCAGGTAAGTATTTGGGACCAGGGCAAAACAACTTCAAAGGAACAGGTTATCCCTGGTCAGGTGGAACTTGACACTATGAGAACTTTTGCTCCTCACCCCCGAGCATGCAAAAGCAAGGGGAAGGAACAAGGAGCCTGATGCCCTAGACTGTTGGTGTGATCGGCAGCAGACGCGGAACTGTTGAACTTTCCTCTGATTACGTGACTCTGGGACACAGATATGGGAACTGTCACAGAGAGGATAAGCTGCGGTGCCACTGTTAAAGGAAAGATAATCTCTTATAGAATATATCATTGATCCCTCGAGCAGAAAGTCGTTATTCATTTTTTCCCCCAAAGTGCATCATGTGGTTTAGGGTTTACGTTGTGGACAGATCCTGAGAGAAATGCCTGAGGAAAGTAGCAGTGAGTCAAGTCCCCAGACTTTGTTCCAGGATTCTTCCAGAACTCATGCTGAAAACTTAAGCCCTAAGATCACTAAATGCAAGACAGAGGCGATGCCACCCTCTAGGGGATCTGAAAACTTAGCTCTTAGAGTGACTTTTGGACTTTACCAGGTCTCCATCAGCTCATGTTTTAACAAGACACAGTTCAAAGCAGTCAGAGATGATTTGAGCTAATTGGTTGATTCAGCGAGAAACCTGGGAAAAGGTGGTGCTGAGGTTGGCGGAATCAGGCTGGCAAGGTTAGCAGATGCTGTCCAGAAAGGGCCTTGCAGTGGAGGCGCACCCTGCCAGGCACCATATGTGTGATGGACATGACAGAGAGCACAGGATGTCTGAGCGAAGGTGACAGCTCGGCCCTCTTTCACAGAGAAACTTCCCTTGGAGTAGACACAAGTGAAATAATAGCCACAAAGTGGGCACATTTTGGAGCCTCTGGCACCTGGCAGACTTCTCTGTCGCAGCTATCTACTGCTTTGTGTGCACAGTAGGGAGAGGGGGTAGCACAATTTTTTATGATAGCATGACTAACTTCACTGTTCTCTGTGTATCTCCAGGATAGCAAAGGAAGAATTACAGACCAGAGAGGCAGGGTCCCCATGACCACATTAGCTCACTGAGGGTGTATTCACAGACACTATCTCACATTTGCACATTATCATGGTCGAGATTGACATACACATTTTCAACAAGAGAGGCAGAACTCACTTGTGTCTTCTTGGCTCTGTTGTAAGGGCTAATTCCATCTCCCTTCTTGAGTTTAAGCTAGAAAAAGTCAGAAAAATGTCATCTAACGGGACAGGTGTCACCAGCTAATAACATTTCCTAGTTCCCAAATAAACTTCACACGTTTCCCTCCTACATCTGTCAGGATGTACATGTTTGCAGCCCCATGCTTCTTACCAAGTCTCCGCATTGAAAACCAACAGTTTGACTCAATCTCCCATATAATAGGTGATCCCTAGTATGGCACAGAAATATGTTGTTTAAATGTAGGCAGGTAAATGGAGGTCAGACCCGTGCTTTTGGAGACTGAATTCACTAAAGACCTCTGCTTTTTTGCTGCTTGTGGCTTGGATGTGACTTCTAAATAGAAATCCATTGTGTTGTCTGTCTTCGACAGTCAGAAACCCTATGGAGTGCTGTTATGGTAAGGAAGGAGGGGCAGCTCGGAGGCAAGTTCCCAGGCTAGGAGCTCAGGGGCTTTCCCAGTGATGAAGCAGGCCTCTGTGGGAGTTAAAAGTCTGCCATCTCCACCAGGGTGCTGCTGTTGCCATCACAGAAGATGCCTGGACACCGCAAATACTTCCCTATGTCATTATTTGCATGGCTTAGCATTGACCTGTATCGCCGAGGCCACCTACCCCATTTAGGCTTCTAAACTGCCATTCACTCACAGATCCAAAGGGATTCTCTTTGTCTACACAAATAGAGAATAATCATTTCACTAATATTATTCTCTACTGTAAAGAATTATTCCATATTTATATAGATCTCCTCTCTCTCTCTCTCTCTCTCTCTCTCTCTCTCTCTCTCTCTGTCTCTCTCTGTGTGTGTGTGTGTGTATGCATACATTCACGTACATGCATACACATGTGCCATTGTGTGGTATGTGGGGGTCAGAGGATAACATTTAAAGTCCGTTTTCTCTTTCTACTGTATTGGTCCAGGGATCTGGTTGTCAGGTTTGGAGGCAGGAGCCTTCACCTGCTGAGCCATCTAGCTCTCTCTGATGTACTTTTAAGATAAGAAAACTAGTAATTATGAACAGATGGAATGGCTATTATTTATTGGGATGAGAAGCTGGCAGCCAGTTCCCTGGCATGCCCCTCCCCTCTGCCTCTTCACTCTCCTGCCCCTCCCCCAGGTCCAGCTTCCCACTCATGCACCTTCCCACTGCCTATGAGGGACCTGAGAGAGTCCTGGGGTAAATGTTAACTTTGGTCAATCCTAAGATCCGCACATGCAGAGAAAAAGTTAACTTTAGATTGAGGCTGCTTTGGAATCTTCTTTAATGTTAGCTCAAGGTCTTAGAATAAAGAGAATTTTTATCCTGACGTCTCACTCTTGGGCCAAACTACATTAGAATAATTCTTGTTCCCCATCTTTGAACCGACCTTTGAGACATACTGGGTGTATTCTCTGAAGCTGTTGTAAACACTGAGCAAGACCAGCCCTTTGACCTTAAAGGAAGTGCAGGGTTAGTTCCCAAGAGCTTCTGGTTATAACACGATCATCAACTGTTCAATACATAGTTATTTCTATTGGTGGTTTCTGTTTTAAAAGCACTGTATGTATAATATATGATATATAATATATATGCATATATACATACACACAGTTTGCTTCATTGAAATGGAAATCATAGTTAATACCACTATACCAAATGTCTGAACAAAGTTGATCTCACTCACTTATTTGTCTGTAGGGCACACGACCATCTTCTTGATCTTAGAAGGAGAGGTCGTGTTCCAGCATCACAACCTCAAACAGTGATGCAACCAACCAAACCACTTAAGTGTCAAAAGATCCACTTGGAATAAAGCGTATAAAGAACACTGACTGGGTGTGTGTGGGGGGGACAACAGAAGAAAGTGGGGAACTCCTTCATCTGACCTCAGCGAGGAGTGTGCAAGGGACTGCTGTGGTTTGCCCATTCTATGTGTGTCCTCAAGTGGCCAGGAAGGCACAGGAATGATTTGAAGCTTAAGTAATTTTTGGTGAGCAGGCAAATTCACAAATATGGAATCCACGAGTGATGATAATAGACTATACCTTATTTAAAAGGTTATGCCTGAAAAATCAATTAAAACTAGTAACCTCAAGAAGTGATTAATGAGTCTCATTTGGCTTGGCATGATGTTGTACAGCTGTAATTCCAACAGGCAGGAGGCTGAGAATAGAGGATTATTGAGTAAGAAGCCAAACTGGGCTACAGTGTGGAACCCAGTCTCAATAAATAAATACACAGATCAATAAATGACAAAAGTATCATTCGTGCTGTGCTTTTCCTACAGGAATGGGGCTGGCTCTTTGTTCGGCAGCATCCATTTGGGCTTCAGCAGGTCACTGGTCGTCTGTTTGTTTTATACTTTCTCTTGGGCCCCTTCCCGGTCCGTAGCTCCTCAATCACGCATGCGCTGTCCTCATTCTTCTGGCTTTTCTGAATGCCACTCGGAGGCCATGTTTGGGATCCAATCTGCCCTTGCTCTCGAAGCCAGAGTTTCCCAGTGAGGGAGTTTTTTGGATTATCCCTTTCTGAGTAACTTTCTCTCCTGCCTGCAGAGGGTGCAGGGTTGCCAGAGAGTGAGCTTATGGTGGGACTGGCCTAATCACGTGATGCTCAGCTCCAACTTTTCTTGTGGGGAGGAAAAGAAGGTGATGGTGCCACTGCTGCTCTCACCGGGCTAGAACAGGCACAGCGTCATGAGGAGCTCACAAACTGTAAATAAAACTAAGTTTATTTCAACATAGGGAGCCTTTTGCTTCGTCTTTCTTCTTGTCTCTCCATCTTAAAAATTTCACCGATATGAAAATAACAAAAAATACTAATAACCCTGTAAAATTATTGGGGAATATTCTAGCAAAACTGAAGCAAACACGCATAAAGACGTTCTGGTTTCTGGAGTACACTTTCTCTATTCTTGTGGCCATAAGTAATAAACAATCTCTAGGTCTTGATTTATTTGTCGTTCTTTTTCACAAACCAAGCTTTTAGGTATTGAGAGCTTAATTAAGGTGGTTCTCTTTTGACAGCCATATTTCATAAAAGGATAATTCAAATGAAACGTTGTCAGAAATAGTCAACTGTTAAGCACACTGTCTCACTGAAGCAGATGGAGAGGCAGAGCCACTGTCCACATGCTTGCAGACGCCATGAGAGCAGGACCTCTTGTAGTTACACAGCCTTCCTCATTTCGGTTTTTCAGTCAAAGAATTTGAGCTTTCCAATCTCTTGGTAACTTTATTTTATTTTTTATTTTATTTTATTTTATTTTATTTTATTTTATTTTATTTTATTTTATTTTATTTTATTTTTTGGTAACACTGGACCCAAAGGCTCAGCCTAACCTCTTAGGTGTTTTCTTTGGATAATGTGGAGTAAAAGGCAGTGAGGAAACCAGGCAGACTTGAACTTGAATCTCAAGTACCATATCAAGTTCAGTGTTTAAGATCGGTGGTGCCCTCGAGTAGGCTTAGCCTCCTCCTGTCAGATGGAGGCAACCGTTTCTCCTGGGCTTTTGTGAGGACTGAATTTGTCTTGGATGGGACAGCTTCAATCCTAGGGTCCAGATACCTGGTAAATGCCCATGGCAGTGATGGGTCCCTCCTTCTCAGTGGGAAGGTTCCCAGTGAACTCACTATTAAACATGTGTATGGTTGTATTTAATTTTGGGTTTTTGTTTTGTTTTGTTTGTAGCACAGTATTTTCTACCTTCTGACTCTCATGTGCTCCATACAAATTCTTCCCAAAATAGTACAGCCATTAATGGTATTAACACTCAGCAAGAAGTTCACTATTTAATGAAACTATGCAATTTTTTAAGTTAAGGTACAATTTATAATGATATATTTTTCATAATATTTTATTATTTGGGAATTTCACATCGTGAACCCCTAAGCAGTCTCACTTTCCAGTCCTCCCAAGTCCCTCCCCTACCCTTGGGACTCCCTCCCCCCAGGGGCAAAAAAGAAAAACAGAAAAATCAACCAAACAAACAAAAAAACAAATTAAAAAAAAACAAGTCCACTTTGTGTTGCCCACACACACTAAGACCATGGTCAAACCCTCTGTAGCCAGACTCTTAAAGAAGAGTGAGTCCTTTTCCACCCACACCCCCAATATGATTGGGCTTTTTCACCTTGACACAACAGAGAGTCACCTGGGAAGAGGGACCCTCAGTGGATGATTGCTTCCATCAGATTGGCCTGTGGTGCTGTCTGACAGACTGTCTTGCTGGATGACTGATGTAAGAAGGTCTGAACCACCGTGCCTAGATCAGATTGGCCTGGGCTGTCTGCACAAGCTAGCTGAACAAACCCAGCGAGGGAGGCAGGAAGCAGCCTTCTGCATACTTTCAGGTTCCTGCTTGACTTCTTGCCCTTACTTCCCTCAGTGACAGACTGTAACCTGGGAGTATAAACTGACCCAAACCCTTTCTCCCACCAGCTGCTTTTTGTCTTAATGTTTACAGCAGCAACAAATAGCAAAGGGGAATAGACTTTTCAGGTGTGGATCTTTACTGAATAAGGGCAAAAGTAAAATAATACGGATTGTCTCGGCTACTTTTCTTACAGCTGTGATCAAATACATGATTAAGGCAACTTAAGGAAAGGCAGGCTTATTTTGGCTCCATGAAGATGATGAGGTGTGAACAGCTGGAGCCTGGAGCAGCTGGTCACATCACAGTCACAGTCAGGAGGCAGAGATTCTTGGGCTCAGCTTCCTTTCTCCCGGTATTCAGTCCAGGACCCTAACTCATGGACTCACTCACATGCAGGGTGTGTCTTCCTATCTCAGTTTCATCAGTCAAGAAGTTCCCTCACAGACACACTCAGAGATTTGTCTCTGTTGTGATTCAAAAATCTCATCAAGTTGACAATCAAAACTAATCACCATTACACTTCTTTTCTACCCTAAGGGAGCTTCTGGCCTTGCAGACTTCACCAAAGAGGAGGCTAGTGTCATTGCAAATGGAGTTCAGATTTGTTCACCAAGGGCTAGTCTTCACACCACCAATTCCAGAACACCTTATGTCAACCCTTTCTGCAGAGACTGAATCCTGACACCTGAAGCTATGTGGTGCATTTGTTTTCCAATAGATTTTTTTTTTCTTTTGAAAAATCTACTGAGTTCTGCCAGAAGAAACTCATGACATGTTGTAAGTTTAATTATGTTCAATTCATTAACACAATTAGAGCTGCAAACACATTTATTGACACAGCCAGAATCACTTAGTAACAGGCATTAAGTCATAGATTAAAAAACTCACTCCTGCAGGGCCTCCAAACTCCAGAAAAGAGAGTTGGGAACTGTGTCTTTAGCTCGTGGCACAGCTGAGAGGGAGATGACTAGAGGTTGCTCCTCATTGCTCCCTGAGTGCTGTGTTCACGTTAGGAATGATTGTTTTGTCCTTTGGAGGACAAACTGAATCCTTTCGAAACACCACTTTTCACTTTAACATGGAGATTTGATGCATATGGATTTGATTTTAGCTTAGCTGAGCCAGACAATCTCACATAGAGACAGAGGCTCTTGCTTTTCTAGCCAAGACAAACAGGCCATGGCAGATCGAGAGCCTAGGGCCAGCCGCCCTTCTCTTTGAATTCCTTTTTCCAGAGTGAAGCTTTCTTCTGCCTGGGGAGTTGGTTTTCTTGAACAAACAGTGAGGAAAGCTGGGGTCCATATATGAATGAGCTGATCTCAAGGTAAACTTGTGGGGTCCAAAATATTCTGATGACTCTTCTTTTTCGTAAAAGCCAATCTTCAGGTATGATGGCACTCCCCTGTGACCCTAGCTCTTGGGAGGTGGAGGCAGGAAGAGCAGGAGTTTGAACCAACTTCTCTCTGGCTATATAGTAAACTGGGCCATGAGACCCCCGCCTCCAAAAGATGAAACACAAAAACCAATGGAATCTTTCTCTAGGCACAGAATTTAAATATTTGTTTATGTATTCATTTTTATGGATGTATGCATCCACACACGCATGCATGAATGCATACATCTCTACACATACTCTGTGTAGGTGTGTAAATACGTGGACACACACTTATGCATACTCCTGAAAGCTAGAATATGCCAAGTATCCTCTATTACTCTCTACATATTTCTTTGTGTCAGTGTCTCTCCCTGAATCCTGGGCTCAAGTGTCTCAGACGGGCCAGCAAGCCCTAGCTAGGGTTATAGGATGTGCAGGGTGGGGCGTCTGGCTGTCACCTGAGTGCTGTTATCCAAACCTCCTCCTTCCTCATAACTGTAGAGCAAGTTCCCTTAACTGCTGAGCCATCTCTCCAGCACCTCCAAGACAGATTTTAAAAAGAGGCTTCAATAAAGTTTCAAGTTATTATTTTTGTTAACAAGTTAATTTAAAAATGTTTAATATTACATAGTTGGCTAATTCTCCCCCCAGAATTGTGGGCTCATCTGAGGAGTTGGTTGAGACGCTGCCTCGGGAAACCTGACTCAGGGAAAGTTCCATACAAGTGTTTCCAGTGCCATCATCTACATGAACGCACTCATACTTTGCAAATGTAGGACACTAAGCCGTTTCCTAGTGTGCAGACTCTTAGGCAGCATGCCTGGGTTTACACCCTGCACTCTGACCTGTTAGTTTACTGACTGTTCTGACCCAGGATGCACTCGCAGTGTTTCTGTGTCTTTGGTGTAGCTCTTTCTTTTGAATTGAAACACTCTGGAGGTGGAAGTTCATAAAAGTTACAAGATCCACAGAGGCCCCACCCCAAGATTACATAAGAAGGAAACAATGCTGGGAGACTTCAGCCCAGCTGTTTGCAAGTTGGGCAGATGTCTCTGGAGCCTGAGCTTTGGTGAACTATCACCCCAGCTGGGATGGGGATTCCAGCTGCAGCAGACATCAGAGCTCCTAGAAGTGGCTGCAGTAGGCTTAGGGGCTCACTGAACAAGACTTGGATAGGATCTTCCATTTGATCTGCCACATTCTCTGAAATTTTTTTGTTTTGTTTTGTTTTGTTCATGGCATACTTTTTGTATCTACAAAAATGGCCAACATAGGGTTGGGTCACAAGTCAGAGGTAGAGCGCATGCATGAGGATCTAGGGTCAATACTCCTTATGCAAAATAATATGTAAATAAATACCCAAATAATTGTGTCTCTCTCATGGATACTTAAGTTTAAAAAAAAAATGAAAACAATAGTAAAACCCTTCGAACCATCAGCTGATGCTCACAAAAAAGGAACAGTCACCGTAGACACTCTCATCCTCCACCTAGTTTCTCCTGCAGAATAATGTGTCTTGTCTACTCGCCTACTGAGAATCTGGTGTTTCCTGTTACTTTCCAAATGGTCTCTGTTTTAGTCACACAAGTTATCTGTAGGTGTAACAAGCTTGCCACCTTTGTGAAGTAAGAGATTTTTTTTTTTTTTTTTAAGTGGAACATAATCTGCTCTTTATTTCTCTTTCGACACAGTCTTACGACGTTCATCTGACATACAGTGGGTTCAGTGAGTAGCAGAGAAGCAGGACACTGGATGGAAAGTAGCTGTGCAGTCTCGGAAATATAGACATGGCAGGAAAGTGGACCTGTACACTTAATAATGCTGATGCTTTGTCTATAATGGAATCTGATGCAGAATCAGCACAAGGTGCCCAAATGGTTAAGGCACAAGTTATTGGGTAGGGCCTCACAAATTGTGGGGAACAGCTGGGTTTTTTTTGAGACAAATGTCAGCTGGCATACTCCGTGCTGAGTATTTGTGGAGCCCAGTTGAACCTCAGTAAGACGGTGACAGTAAGTGAGGCAGACAGCACCTGTACTTCAGGAGCAGACAGGTGCCATCATCCTAGAGAAAATTCAAGCAAGATCAATAAAAATGATTAAGGGACTCACAGAATTGATTTTTGAGAAAAGATTAAGAAAAATAAATGTGCAGCTTGACACATAGCCCAGGAGGAATATGATAACTGGGTGGTCCATTGATGTATAAGATGCTGACGAAAAGACATTCGCCAAGCATACAGAGACAAATTCCCTAACAAGGCATCTGGGGACACAGTTTCCCCAAGAAGTGGTGGGAAGCCCTGTCTCAGAAGCAGCAGGGATTCAGGTGCACAGATGTTTCCTGAACTTTGCTGGCAGGGCACAAAAATGAACAAGACCACCACATGTTTTTAATGCAATTTTCTTAATTCCTAGGAGCACAGGAATGAATGAGAACAGAGTTACAACTTCAGCCAAGGTCCTGTTTTGAGACTAGTGACACTGCAGGACTCGATTAACATCATTTAGGCCACGTTATTAAAATTAAGGGGTGAAGAAGACCCAATGGATCCACATAGACACATTTATGCCCTAAGAATAAATGGATAAATGTGTGTGTGTGTGTGTGTGTGTGTGTGTGTGTGTGTGTGTGTGTATGGACATATTATAAATGTCTACATACACAACAAACTTCTACATGACAAAAACATTAGTTTAAAAAATGTCAGTTAATGTGTTTATATTTAGCGACGTGCTACTGTTTCTAAAGTGGCTTGAGAGGTGACAGAGCTCCGTGGTGAGTTGCCTCTGCCCTTTTTTCTGGCAGTTTTCAGAGACAGCTCCTAAGCCAAGTGTGAGTCATCTTTTGCTGGCACTGCAAGAGACATTTCAGCTAAGCCACATCTCAGGGTCATTACTCTTTGGGCTTCATTATGAACCTTCAGAGGAAATGACATAATCTACCCCAAGTCACATGGAGTGGCAAGTGGAGGAGGCTTATGGGAACATCACAGCGTTTGTTTATTCTTTAAATGTCACAAAACTTTGCAAAACAGTCCCCTGGAAGAAAATTTCTCTATGACGAATAGGGGCAAATGACTGGGATTCTGCCCTTCTGGTCTGAAACATTCTTCACATATTTATTGCAATAACGAATGCATAGAGAACACTATTCATTTATTGCTATACCACACATTTATTTTTATTACAAAAATGATGAATGTGTAGTGGCCATTTTTCATACTTTCCTTATAGAGCAGAGGACCTTTTCTTAGATACCATAATAATCAAATGTGGGAAGGAGAAAACGACTGGAAAAGTGCCAGGTGGCATTGACCTATGTATTTTCCATAGCAGAACCTCATACCCATTGGATGGCATGATGTAGATTTACTTCCTACATTACTGAAAGGACGCAGGGGATTAATGTGCCACTTTTTTGCTGCTTGAGGACTGAAGAGAAACTGGATTTTCCTCTAAAGTGAACTGTGTGCTGGCTAGTTGTCTTCCCAGCAGCCTGCCCCTGCTGCCTCCCCACGAAGAGGGCAGAGCTCCACTCCACACAGAAGTCCGGACTAAGTCTTAAGTGTCTGATGCCAAGATAGCACTGGACAGAGATTGCTGTTTGCTTATTTTTCCTTTGCTTTTCTTTCTTTTTTGGATCTAATGTATGAGTGCTTTCCTCTGCTCTGAAAAGACTCATATTTGCTACTATTGATATTTTTGTGAATAATATTGAAACAGGTATAATGTAAAAAAGGCAGGATTTATTTGGGCTCCTGGTTGGAAGGGATACAGCTGCCATGTCCAGGAAAGCATGGCAGTAGGCACCACTGAGGCATCAGGAGCAAGCAGCTTGTCCTCTCATGTAAGCAAGGACACCACCCAGCATAGCATAATTTCTCCAAAAGTAGTTTGCCTTCTTTTTCCTCTTCCTTCATTCAGCCATACACCTTTGATATAGTTAAATATAGTCTTAATTCTATCATGATGACATCAACATCTTGACTTTAAAAGTTAAGAAGGGGCTCTTCCTTTTTATAATGGTGTTTTGTGGGTGTTATGACTTCATAGTATGTCCTTCAAAACAGTACCACACAGAAGAGGGCCCTGTTCTCAAATTCCCTCTCCTAAGCTCTCTTATTCCCTGGCAATCTCTAATCATTTGTTTTTAATCTTAAAGTTTTCCTCTTCTTGTGACATAAAATGGCATCAATAATACACTCCAATATCTTTTCATTCTTCCTTCTTTTGCTTAGACATATAAAGTTGAGATTTCTGTTATTTCCTGAGTCAATTTTCTCCTTTTTTTTGTAAATATTATTCTACTACACCAATGTGACATCCATTAACTTTTTTTTTATTGGATATTTTATTTACATTTCAGATGCCATCCAGTTTCCCCATTTCCCCTCCCTAGAAAACCCCTATCCCATCCTCCCTTCTCCTTTTTTGTTTTATACATTTTTTTAAATATTGATCAAAGGCTTTATAAGTTTGGTAATGCTCAATAACAAGATGCCCATACAATCAGAAGTGTAACCCAATACCCAACCTAGATATACCAACTATCTTTGACTGGTGGAGACACTCGAACATCCACCTCCATGTCCCCCGACCCCCTCTCTTGTCTCCTAGCTCCTCCTCTCCTTCTCCTCCTCCTCTACTTACTATTCCTCTCCCTCTCCTTACTCCTCTCACCTTAGCTCCTCCTACATATCACCCTTCCTGCTAAAATGAAACTTTTCTCTCAAAATACAATTAGAGCATAACTATACCAATTTGTGTCAGTAAGGTACAAGATATACCTAATACCCAGTCCATCGTTTTGTTGACTAACCAGAACCTCTGTCATCTCTCATAACTAAATAACTTAGTTCTGAACCTGGCTTTTTTCTTGGCTTTAGAATGAATGTCAACTGAAAACCATCCTCTCAAATCTTTTCTCTCAAAGTAAATAACCAGGATTGGCTATGAGACTATAAGTCTTCAACCCTGTCAGAAATCCAGAATGATTGAGTTAACTGAAATTATGGAAAGCACAAAGCATAGCTTCTAAAACTTAGCCAATTTATAGAGACTTCTGAACCACCTGGACAGTCCCTATACTACAAAACGTTGGAGCATCCGATCTTCAGCCTTCTGGCCCAGGATCATCTGACAGACCTAGTGATGCAGAATTATTAAGGGCTGATTACTCTGTCTTGGCAAATATAATCAGTCAATTATTTTGCAAGTGTGTCCTTTTCTGGACAGTAATTTGTCTGCAGATGAAAAGAGGCAATTCTTGCCTAGTGCTGTCTCACCACAACTGGAGTAACTCCAAAGATGCTTAATTTTTTCTTAGAATTCAAGACAGGAAGCTGTCAGGATCAGAAAGGTCTCTAATCAAAATGAACAGTAATACAGAAATGTTTGTAATGTCAATTCTGTAGACTTCTGACGTTTTGAAAACCAAATATCCATGTAAGGCAATCTGGACTGTTGTCTGTTAACTCCTCTCAGCTCTTTCTAAATAAAGCATAGAAAACACCCTATCAATAAACTTAGAGCCATGAATTTGCTAAAGGCCCTTAAATCACAGGCTAACCACCTCAAATAAGTTAAAAAAGTTAAAGAAGGACTGGGTCTAAGCCTTGTATTCCTAAATGTGTTATATAGGCACAATGCCTATGAAAGTAACAATATTAATCTCACTTTTATATCAATAAGACACTCATACCAATGAAAACCTTAAATTTGAAATGAAAGTAAATTTTGTGCTATTTAAGAAATTATAACTTTATCTTAATAACAATTATACATATTTTTACCAATAGGTTATGACTATGCAATAAATTCTAGCTATTCCTCCCAGTTCCAACAGAACCACTACTTTCCCCTAGAAAGACAGCCCAATATTAACCACCTCAGTCCCCAAGCCCAGAAAATAGGGGCATTGACTCTTCATTAACTTCTTCAAGCTGATTACAGGCATTGAGATCTTCGAAGAGGGCCAGGGGGAAGAGTAAATTGACAAGCCTCTGACACTGTCTTCACTGCATCCAGCTGGAATTCCAGGACATCAGAGGTTCGAGCAAGTCTGCTCAGCTTGCTGGATGAGTAGAAACACCAAGGCTGTGTATTCTGCAATATACAATTCTCAAAACAAATTTTAGTATCAAAATAATTTTTCATTTGAATTCTGAAATCTAGTCTTTTGGCAGCTTGCCTCTGTCATGTCTAATCCATATAATTCTGGGAGTTTCTACGAGGGCGTGCTTCCACCATCCTCCCATTCTCTCCTCCCTACTCTTGAATTCCCCAACACTAGGGAATCCAAACTTTCAGGCACCAAGGCCCTCCACATCCACTGATACTTATCCCCTTACCCCATCCCCCTCCTCCTATTACTATGAGGGTGTGCTCCCACCATCCTCCCATTCCCACCTCCCTGCTCTCAAATTCCACAACACTAGGGAATCCAAACTTTCAGGCACCAAGACTGTCCACTTCCTTTGACTCCTGGCACCGCCACCCTCAACTACCTATTATACAGGTGGAGCCATGAGTCCCTCCCTTTGTGTTCTTGGGCTGAAGATTTTAGAATGGCTACTCCAGCTTGTTTCTTAGGACCATTTGCTTAAAAAATTGTTTTCCAGCCTTTTACTCTAAGGTAGAGTCTGTCTTTGTCACTGAGGTGGGTTTGCTGTATGCAGCAAAATGCTGGGTCCTGTTTATGTATTTAGTCAATTAGCCTATGTCTTTTAATTGGGGAATTGAGTTCATTGATGTTGAGATATTAAGGAACAGTGATTGTTGCTTCCTGTTATTTTTGTTATTAGAGGTGGAATTATCTTTGTGTGGCTATCTTCTTTTGGATTTGTTGGAAGAGGATTACTTTCTTGCTCTTTCTAGGGTATAATTTTCCTCCTTGTATTGGAACTCTCCCACTATTATCCTTTATAATGCTGGGTTTGTGGAAAGATATTGTGTAAATTTGATTTTGTTGGAGAATATCTTGGTTTCTTCATCTATGGTAATTGAGAGTTTTGCTGGGTATAGTAGCCTGAGCTGGCATTCATGTTCTCTTAGGGTATGTATGACATCTGTCCAGCATCTTCTCACTTTTATAGTATCTGGTGAAAAGTCTGGTGTAATTCTGATAGGTCTGTCTTTATATGTTACTTGGCCTTTTTCCCTTATTGCATTTAATATTCTTTATTTGTTTTGTGCACTTGGTGTTTTGATTTTTATGTGATGGGAGGTATTTCTTTTCTGGCTTAGTCTATTTAGTGTTCTATAGGCTTCTTGTATGTTTATGGGCATCTTGTTCTTTAGGTTAGAGAAGTTTTCTTCTATAATTTTGTTGAAGATATTGGCCCTTTAAGTTGGGAATCTTCACTCTCATCTACACCTATTATCCTTAGGTTTGGTCTTCTCATTGTTTTCTGGATTTCCTGGATGTTTCGTGTTAAGAACTTTTTGCAGTTTGCGTTTTCTTTGACTGTTGTGTCAATATTTTCTATGGTATCTTCTGAACCTGAGATTCTCTCTTCTATCTCTTATATTCTGTTGGTGATGCTTGTGTCTATGACTCCTGATTTCTTTCCTAGGTTTTCTATCTCCAGGGTAGTCTCCGTTTGTGATTTATTGTTTCTACTTCCATTTTTTTATGTCCTGAATGATTTTGTTCAATTCCTTCACCTGTTTGGTTGTGTTCTCTTGTAATTCTTTAAGGGATTTTTGTGTTTCCTCTTTAAGGGTTTCTACCTGTTTACCTGTGTTTTCCTCAAATTCTTTGAGAGTGTTATTTATGTCCTTCTTAAAGTCCTCTAACATCATTATTAGAAGTGATTTTAAATCTGAATTTTGCTTTCCTAGTGATATGGGGAATTCAGGACTTTCTAGTGTGGGAGAACTAGGTTCTACTGATGTCAAGTACCCTGGGTTGCTGATGCTTATGTTCTTGGGCTTGCCTTTCACCATCTGAATCTCCTTAGTGCTACCTGCCCTGTCTCTGACTGGAGCCTGTCTTTCCTATTATTTTGGTTGTTTCAGAACTGTGTGGGGTGAGTGTTACTACTGGGGTTAGAGCTGGGGCCCAAGATCTGGTCAGTGCTTAGGGGCAGAGAGGAAGGAACCAGTGCTCTGGGCCAGGAGTGAATTCCTGGTTCTCAGTGGGTCTCAGTTACTCCCTGTTTGGGGTGGGTGTTGCTGTCTCCTTACCTAAGATATTGCCCTGGTTAGAGCTTCTGGGAAGCCTGCTTCTTCTGGGATCTGTGAGATTGGGGGCAAAGCTGCTGACTGGGATCTGGGCACAGACCGAAAGGGGCATCCATTAACTTTAAAAAGACATTTCAGTTATGTTAACTTTTAATTGGTAACAAGGAAACAGTCATTTCATTTGGGTGAATTTCTAGGGGAAAATTTTTGGGTTAACTTTCTAAGACACTGTCAAGCTTTCTGCCAGCATAGCCATACTGTGTCAGCATCTCTGTCTACAGAGAAGGAGGGTTCTTATTGCTGGAGTCCTGGATGGTATTGGGCCTTGCCAGTCTTTATGATTTTAAGGATGCTGGGGGTCACATAGCATCCTTGTGGTGTGAATGTGCACATATTTGATATTTGCCTTTGTGGTAAATATGTTGTCAGGTGTCCATTTGCCATCCTGACATCATTGGGAAAAATCCTCTATGAATATGTGTGTGTGTTGACTTTCTTACATCTTATCATTTTTCTTATAAAATTAATTTCAATTTTTCTTGCTCAGCAACTTCTCCTGATTTTATTATTAAATGTTTTCACATCCAATCACAGTTGGGAGAGATAGGAAAGTTTATTCTCATTCATAGTAGTTAAGATCTTTGAAAAGCTTTCTACTCCGTTTCTACCAATCAAAATTCTTGAAAAAGAACTGATGTAATTTCTTTATCCACTTTTGATTTTCACAGCTCAAATTCACATGAGTGAATACTGTGAGTGGTAGGCCACTGATCGGGTTGCAAATACATTTTAGTGAGCACTGAGTTTGTAAATCTTGATGATAAACTTCGCTTTGATGGCTTGGGAATACAATTCATGAAGCAGCTATGAACTAGTTCTGAGAAACTTACCTCAAATTAGGTTGTTAATGGTGTGTGTACTTGAAGTTCTAGCCAGAGCAGTTAGACAACAAAAGGAGATCAAGGTGATACAAATTGGAAAGGAAGAAATAAAAGTATCACTATTTGCAGATGATATGATGGTATATATAAGCTACTCCCAAAATTCTACCAGAGAACTCCTACAGCTGATAAACAACTTCAGCAAAGTGTCAAGATATAAAATTAAGTCAAACAAATCAGTAGCCTTCATTTATACAAATGATAAACAGGCTGAGAAAGAAATTAGGGAAACAACACCCTTCACAATAGCCACAAACAGTATAAAATATCTTGGTTTTACTCTTATCAAGCAAGAGAAAGATCTGTACAACAAGAACTTCAAATCTCTGAAAAAAGAAATCAGAGAAGACCTTAGAAGATGGGAAGATCTCTCTTGCTCATGGATTGGTAGGATTAACATAGTGAAAATGGCCATCTTACCAAAAGCAATCAATGTAATCCCCATCAGAATTCCAACACAATTCTTCACAGACACGGAAAGAACAATTTTCAACTTCATATGGAAAATCAAAAAAACCCAGGCTAGCCAAAACAGTTCTCAACAATAAAAGAACTTCTGGGAGAATCATCATCCCTGACTGTACTACCAAACAATAGTGATTAAAAACCAGATGGTAGCGAGCGCACCGTGGCGTAGCGCTGGGCGTCTGCCGGAGGAGGGCGGGCGCACCCCGTCCCTTGCGTGTTCGAATCCCGTGAGGCTCTGTTGTCGAATCTCATGGGGGAAAAAAAAAGTTTGCTGGGCTGTGGTGGCGCACGCCTTTAATCTCAGCACTTGGGAGGCAGAGGCAGGCGGATTTCTGAGTTCGAGGTCAGCCTGGTCTACAGAGTGAGTTCCATGGCAAAAAAAGCGGATGGTGTTGGTACAGAGACAGACAGGTTGATCAGTGGAATAGAATTGAAGACCCAGAGGTAAACCCACACACCAATGAACATTTGATTGGATCTTTGACAAAAAAGCCAAAATCATACAATGTAAAAAAAAAAAAAAGCATCTTTAGTAAATGGACTCATCTGTCAGTCTGTATGTAAAAGAATGAAAATAGGTCCATGTTTATCACCTTGCACAAACCTTAAGTTCAAGTGGATCAAGAACCTGTTCCCTCCTTTCTAAGCAGTTCCCTCCTACTTTCAGTGTGTGTGTGTGAGGGGGGGCCTTGGGGTGTGTGGTAGAGTGGGATGGGGGCTTGGGGGGTTGTGGAGTGGGGCAGTTGGGGTGATCCAGGAATATGGGGGGGGGTAAGGGTATGTCCGCATGAGTAGGCTTCAAGCCCTTTCCTCTTATAGTCCATGCAGGTCCCAGTGTACAGGATGTTGCTGCTTGTATTCATGGTGGGTCTTACTTTACCTATACAACAGAAGTCTTGCTGTACAAATCATTTTCTATTTGAAAGCTACAATCCATAAAGTGTGTAAGACTAGACCGTAATCTTGTCTATGCACCCCTAACATCTTTCCCAAGCATATACCTAGGGTTTTGCTCTTATTCCTTATTCCCTAGACATGTTTTCATCCAGTGAGGTTTTCAATCACGATCATCCATGATGCCTCCCCATCATCCTGCTGCAGGCTCCAGGCATCTACATTTTTCTGCTTCTTTTCTAACTCCCTATATCCTATTCCAGCCCTTTCCTAGTGCCTGCCTGTCACTGTGTATTCACACTGACTTGAGAGGAATTACCTGATCTCTGGGCACACCTTGTTTAGCTTCAGTAGAATAAAAGCTCTGGCTTTTAGATTCGGTTGCTTTCATCCCCCCTATAACCACAGCTCATGGAGTAGTTCCTAGCCTAGAGGAGATGTAGTAACTTCTTTCTGTGTACAATGAACCATCTTTACTAGATCAATTTCATAATGTTGGAGAATGTGTCTATTTAGTTCATATTATAAAGTCTCTTAAGAGAAGACATTTATTAAAATGTCTTAAAGGCCAGATATCAGGATTTTATTTTTATTTGGTTATTTTAAATATTTAGAATTGTAAGCCTGATTTAGGTTTAGATTTTATCAGCAACAAAAGGGGCCACTGTGCTCTGTTTTACCGTCCTGCCTCTCTGTACATGGGCATCTTCTGTAAAGCTCTCTGTTGACTTGCAGACAAAGGGATACATGGGAATCAGTCTATGTTTTTTCTACAGCCTGCAGATGAGGTTGCCATCTGGCTGTCCAAGGCTTTCAGTGTCCAGATCACTTGTGAGCCTTAGTGAATGTCAACACTGTTTGGAATAAACTGTTTTTAATGCAACAAACAATGCATATTCATAAATGCTGATGAGGAGTGGAAATGACATGGCTTCTAAGCAGGAGACACGGCCAGAAAACAGACAGTTGAGAGTGTGTTGCATCTCTCTATCAGAGAAAGAAGCCCTGGTGAGCCCTGTTTTCTTTGTGAAGGCCACATTTCTAACAGGAACTTTCAGTGACATTTTGAGTCTTTTGATTTTTGTTGGTGATTTTTATACTTTAAGCTTTTAAATATATACACACACATGCACACACACATATATATGTATATATACATACATATACACATAAACACACATATATATGTATACATACATACACACAGTATATATATGTACATATATATATACACATACACATATACACATATACACATATATATACATATATACCTATATATAAGTATATATACATATATGTATATATACACACACATATATATATTTAAAACAAATCTGTAAAGGGTAGTATGTTACAGGCCAGAAACTTAGCCACACATGGTATTGCCCAATCAGCCAAGAATCCCATCCTAAACTTATTTGAGGCCCATAAAATGACTAGAGTGTATTTAAAGAGCATCTGTAAAATGCCTTGGAGGAGGCGGTTCCCCAGGCATGGATATTAAGTTTAATTCGGAAAAATAGAAGAGAACAATGTGAGAGCAATGGGAGCTGATTACTGCAGCTGGAGAAGAGAGATAAGCTATGCATGGCATCATGTATGTGTACCTTTCACCTCAGAGAACTACAGAGAGTAAGTTGTGGTACATTCCAAACTTTTGGCCTCAAATCTAGAAATCAAGATGTCCAAAATAAGTTATTTTATGTAGCACATAATATGAAAATGTTCAATTTGCTCTGTCCCAATGTGAGAACTTTATTGGACTCAAATATCAGCTCAATGTCAGGCAGGACTGGCAAGCAGTCACACTCTGCCCTATAGCTTGGATTTCCAGGGCAAGAGGCCAGGGCAGATTTGTCCAGCTACAGAAACCCCACAAAGCCACACTCTACTAATGGTTACTATATAGTTGGGAGTCTGGGCTCATCCACAGACCCCTGAACAGGTCAAATGTTTTATAAACATCAACCAAGAGATAAAGGCAACCCTAACCCATCCTTAAGCATAGAGGACTCTAGGGTGAAGGTGGGGTACCCAGATGCTGGCATCCCCACTGGTCAGGGCTTAGACAGGAGACAAATGAGGCCAGGGTTCCTCAGCATGGGAGCAGGCTTATGCTGTGGTAATGAGCAATGGCACTAGGGCACTGTGCATTTATAAGACCAGCAATGGAGGGAATCTGCCTAATCAAGCTATTCACTCTGGAATGAGTGTGTGTGTTTGTGTGTGTGTGTGTGTGTGTGTGTGTGTGGCGGGGGGGTCCTTATATAGTATTCTGTGACTGGTGGTCCTGGAAGTGGGAGACTTTGTAGAGAGATAAGGATGATGATGAGACCATGGAGACAGAGCACTTCTATGAAGAGGAGGATCACACCATGGTCATGAACAGCCAGGGCTGCTGGGCAGTGCCACACAGTGCCATTGACAAAGCAGGACTCTAGGCTTCTCAGCACCACCCACAGACCAGTGCAAAGCTAGAGAAAAACTCCCAGGAGAGAAGACAACAACTATGGGCAGCTTTCCCAGATGCAGGGAGAAGGCACATCTGGAAGGGCTGGTACATTCATCTTCAGAGAATGATGCTGTCAGTCAGGGAATTGGTGATGAGGACTGTCACAAGTTAATGACACTGGCCACATCCACTGAGATGATGGACTTCACTAGCAGCTCTAGCTGCATGGCCAACGTGGCAGCAATGCTGGTACCACTTGTGGCTGTGCTGTATCATGGGAAGCACCCAGGGTGTGAAGATCACAACAGAAGAGATGTTTATGATGGTGAGAAGTGAATCATGGTCTTGGGCTGGGTCATGTCTGCCAAGAGTGCCGTGGGCAAGGATGGTGGGAAGGTCTGCGAGCAAGAGCCGAGAGGTGCTGGGGGAGGAGGTCAATCATTTCTCTTCCATGTCATTTGATATTTTAAATTCTGAAAGGCACTGCGACAGTTTTCCCCTCCTTTACCCAGTACCGATTTCTACTTGTAAGTGGGTGATGCCCAAGGGTTAAACACAAGGTAAATAATGTTTGTGATTCCCTCTGATGCCAGGAGCAGATTGGATAAAGATACTTGTCTTGCATAGGGGTTCTGCCTTCAACCGGGGAGGATCCATGAGGGTGAACTTCTGCACACTCTCCTTTAAGGCTCTCTGTAACAGGAAGAATACCTTTCAGTAGACATCTGGGCAATGGCTGCCCAGTCATTGGCCATACCTCACTAACATCTAAGTTAAATTGCCTCCTAATATTTTATAATGGTAAGTTTTTTCCCCAGAACTAGGGATTAAATTTGTCATAATTATGAAGGATACTGAGAAGTGAATTAATAGTAGTAAGAGAGGGTGTACCTTCTAGAAGAGAAATTGGAAACATCAGGGAATGATGGGAGCCTCCTCATTTTGCTTGGGCACCTGGGAATTGGGAGAAGCATGTCCTATCCAATCCCAGAATTACATTGTTTGATAGGAATCAAGTTCCCCAGCCAGCAGGGACCTTGAACTTTGACCCTCCAGTTTCTACTTCCCAAACACTGGAATTATAGGCATGTGTCATTCATTATGTCTGGCTTCCATGCATCTTTAATGGCCTGCTTCAGTGTTCAGAATTTTGTTACTTAGTAAAACTCATGCTAATTTTGCTCATACTAAAAACATTTCCTCCTTAGCAAGATTCTGTCATTGTTTTGTTTGGCAATAAATGAGTCCTTCAATCAAATTAATGAGCCTTTTTAGAGGTACACAGGCTGTGAATGGATATCACAACTTACTTTGCATGATTGTTTTTAATAACACATCGCCCGATTCACGCAAGAGCAATGATTTCCTCTTGTTAGCTTTCTATACCATTTCTAGAGATGCAGTGAACCAAACTCAGTAGAGGAAGCAGGGAGACAGATGAGCGGCAGTGGAGCTCTGAAAATAAACCTCAAAGTCTAACTCCTTCCTGTGCTGACTGTTTGAAAGAAAGGGGCTCCAGGAGGGTGCCCCCACCTTCTTCACCAGCTAATGATGGCCAAAAAGATTGCAACTTTTTTTTTTTTTTTTTTTTTTTTTTTTTTTTTTTACAGAAGCTAGCCACACTACTTAGGAATAGAAGGTAACATTCCCACCTTTCTGCCTAAGAGCCAACAAATAGGAATTGCTGTAAGACCGGGGATGGGTCTTGGTGGTAGAGTGCTTGCTCAGCACACACAAAGTCCTTAGTTGATTCGAGGCATCTAAATAAAAGGTGGCTGTTTGGGGAGCCAGGGAAATGAGGTGGACAGGAGACAGAGTCAGAGAGAAAATGAGACAGAGACAGACAGACAGACAGACAGACAGACAGACAGACAGACAGACAGAGACTCAAGGAAATTTGTCACAGTCTCAGAGAGGCCAAGAAAAGTTTGAACCAATGCTCTTGTTGGGTCTCCTCCCTGTTTGCCTGTCAGCCATGACCTTCTGTTCTTAAGGCCGGCTATTTGGTATGTCTTGAGACAGCTTTCTCTAGGTCTTTGGGGTCTTATTTCTAAGTTTCTGAAGGTTCTGAGGACACACACAACTTGAATGAAGTAAAACTGACCTTCTCTTTGGCCAAACATCTCGTCAAAAGCTGACCCAACCCTATGACACATGGGGAAGTGTGTCTCCTCTTAGCTGGAGCTTCATCGGGCTTCCCACTCTCAGCGTAGATGGCTGGCCTTTCTGAGTAGAGTGACTCTTCCTCTGGAGGTGTGTGATTTTCAGATTCATTTTCTGTAGCAGATGCTTTCTTCTATAGAGTGCTGGAGCTCGTAACTCAACACATAAATCTGTCTCTGCATTCCAGCAACTCACCTCAAATACCAGCACCCTATTCCCAAAATAACCCCACTGTGCTGAAGCCTAACCTGGAATGCAGTGTGGCATAAAACACTCCATCTTCTCGGGTATCTGAATCTGCTGGAGACCTGCTGAGTTTACTGTGGATCTTGTCTAGCTTTGAGGTAGAGATAAAAAGAGAAAAAAGGCCTCGCCATCCAGACTGAGGGATGATTTCGCTGGATTTTTTTTTATTTCTATTTAAGACACAGAGTTCATAGCTCTTGGTAGCTGTTTCAGGCTTTCACTTTCTTAGTTAGCAAATTGTCCTTAAGTTGAACCTGGATTCTTCTTGATGCAATATAAGCACATCCTCCCGCACAGCCCTTCTTCTGATTTTACACAGCTGCTAAACTCTACGTATCTAGTAGCAATTAGCCTGAACTAATTTTCACAATCTCCCGAGAAGCACCCATTTTCCTTAGATTTGGGTGGGTTTCTAAGGAGGATAGAAGGGACAGAAGCGGTTTGGAGTATGGTTTAAAAAACATCATTGGTCCCTTCAAGCTGAATAGGAAGATAAAAAGAACTATTACCTGATAGAAGAAATATACAAAAAATGTGTTTTTTCTTTAGATTCTGCTGTTTCCTAAACTATTGTTGAGTTGGAATTGTCTTTACAGCCTACTGAACGTCTGTGTTGGTTAATTAAAAATTGCGATCACTGCAGCGTGACTTTAAAGCGTGGCATTATCTTGGTCCATCTTGACTTTACTGTAGCTTATACATGGAGGCAGCCAGGCAGTGTTAAAATGTGACCTGTGGTGAGGACCTTAGACCTTGCCAGACAGTCATAGAGTCTGTGTCGAAAGTGCTATTATAGTGAATCACCTTGATCTCTAGTGGAGCTGACAACTGTGGTCAGGCTCCTGGGTAGTTACCAGTCTACTTACCCGAACATAGCGGTGACGCCTGTGAACCACAATGACCAGCACGGCACGGAATCAGTTAGGTGCAATAGTGGCACTTAGATCTTGGCAGTAACCAACAGCTGTCTAATTGGACTTATGGCTGCCTTACCTTGAGGGAAATCATGCCTCTCTGGTACTGTAAACCTGACCCTACTACCCAAGGTTAGTTGTGAGATCATGGATGCTAGAGGAGAAGCTACTGCCCCCACTACTAGACCAGCACAATTCCGAACTGCATTCTACATGCTTATTCTTATACCCACAAACAAAGGTAGCTCTCACCCCTCATAAGAAAATACAAAAACAAACAAACAAACAAAACAAGTCCTTCTCTTTGCAGGATGAAAACCATCCTCAAAAACCACACTGGTGAAACAAACTGGCCAACTGCTTGTGGGGTGAAAGACCCAACAATACATCTGCAACACAATTCCTGCACCTAGGGCTCAGGGAACATTTGAAGAAGGGACAGAAAGATTGTAAGAGACAACAGACATGTGCACACAGATGAGGAGGGCTCTCAAGGGGGTGGGTCTAGTAACGTGGCAGTGGCAGTGGCAGGTTCTCTGTCTTTCTATGTGGCTGATCTCAATCTGGACCTTTCAGCTTCAATGACTAGAAAAACAAATATTACAACTTTGCTGAGTCTTGTCAATCCTTCTAACAAACTGCTGACCACGTAGGAGGTCATAGGGACCCACAGACACAAATGATGTTTCTGGGTTCACAGCTACTCAGTGGAAGATTTGTACTGAGTCTCAGAAGAACATACACGACTTCCTTTATTTTACTTCACATAGATAAGCAGTTATGTGTTGACTGGTTTGGGCATATAGGCCCATTTTCCAAAGTTGCTGGGAACTAAATATGGTAGATGAACCATTAAATGAATAGAGTAAAGAACTCTAGAACTTTAGTACCAAATAGAGCATGCTTCTCTATATGCAAAGCATTTGCATAAATGAAACAGACTTTTATACACCTTACTTTCCCAAATATGTGATATTTTGAAACCACGATCTTTATCTTTCAGAGTGAAGATGTCTCAACTATCCTCCACATCCATCTTTGTAGAAAACTATCTGAAGAAACATGGCTACCCTTGGGACAGAGAAAAATAAAGAAAATTGTGTATGTTTTTCTGAGACTCAGTACTTCTCCGGGATGTCAGCTGGGGCAAGCACAATGCTACTTACGTGTCTTGTTTCTTCGTTATCTGCAAGGAGATGGAAGCTGAAAATGGCATTCACTCAGAGACAGAAAGGTGTGGAAATTTGAATGAGAAGAGATGGGTAGGTTCACCAGCATGTCACAAATGCAGAAAGTGTTAGTTGACCATCAAAATGTAAATATTTCCAAGTACTGGAGGTGGAGCAAGTGTCCATGCCTGAGAGAATTTCAGAGAGTCAAATATCACTGAGTTACATTAACTGCCTTTCTCATTACTGTGAATAAATACCCGACAAAAAAGAAACTTGAAGGAGAAAGGGTTTATTTAGGCTCATGCTACAGTTGACAGTGGCAGGATCTCGCGCCTGACTGGGCTGGTCACACTGCACTCAGGATAGTGTTCAGCTAGATTTGGCTTTTCCCTTTTGATTCAGCAGGAGCGCCACAGCTCATGAGTTGGAAATACCTACATTCAGGGTGGGTTGTAACTCAGTTAAACCTCTCTGGAATCACCTTCAAGGACACATCCCAAGTTATGTCTCCCAGGTGACTCCGAATCCAGTCTGGAGTCCAGTTGATAATGGAGACTAACCACCACACAAGTGTACAAGCTGCATAAAAATGTTCTGCCAGTTCACTCGGTCTCCTCTGTTTGAGCTCCATCTTCCCTTCAAGACCTGTTTCCTGGGGTCAAAGCTTTAATTAAAAGCATTTGTCTCACTGTCAGCAGTCGTGGTTTTAATTCTTGTCACTAGAGGGCAGTAGAGAAACACTGCAGAGAGGAAGGGCATTTCCTTGGCTCAAGCTTGTGCTTGGGCAGGCTTTTAGAGCACCACCATAGCCAGTTTTCTCTATGTTCCCATGAAGTAGAGAGTCTGTGGTGGGACTCTATTCATGAATAGCGTCTCCCAGGACTCGGAAACATGGCATTACAGTAGCTTCTGACAATGCAGCATCACGCAGTGAGCCAGGGCTTGCTCTCTGGTTCTCCTGTGGGTTGGAAGTCTTCCTCAGTTGTTCCACCTGAGTCCTGCTCCTTCTGCCTGCTGCTCCGGTGTTCTACCCTCTAGACTCACTTGCCAGTGCCTCAGTACACCAACTTTAGTTATAGTTCTAAATTCCTTAAACTTCCCGTATTTGAATTGGTGAGGGGTGTGTCTCCCTTGTGGTCTGACATCTGTGACAGAGCCCTTGCAAAATAATTTACCAGTGAATTAGAGCTCCATGTGTGACCTTTGTTCTCTCTTATGAAGTAAAGTTGCATGTGACCTGTAATTTTCTTTTTCTTTACCCAAGTCTAGGTAGGAGTTAGGAAAATTCCCTGTCTTCTGAAGGTTTGCTGAAATGAACCTACAGCAGACAAAGTAACAAAGAAAAGATAGAAAAGTCAATGTGTCCAGGACATCACCTGAACACATCCAGACCCTGGAAGACCCAGAATTTTACACACCTTCCTGAGAGTGGCTTGCAAAAGGAGAAGCAGATGATTTTATGGACTTTTCAGGGGAGGGGAATGGGCACAAAGAATCATGATTTCTGATTCTCTCTGGAAGTTGAATGGACCAAAGGACAGAAGATGGCTGTGACAAAGTCTGTTTGGGGTGGGGCCAGCCTTTTGTCCTTCTTGCTGAGATAGGGTTTAGTATTTCCTTGTCAGTGGAACCCCAGGGTGGGATCAAAGTTAACTGTTTCGTGGATCCAGTTTTTAGGTAGATCAGAGATTTCAGAGGAAAGTCCCTTCTTGTCTCAGAAGGAGAAATGAGAACAGGTTGGGGAGGCTTTGATTCCAAGGCCTTTCAGCTTTCCCTGCCTCAAAGAACTGGGCATGTCAAAGCCGAGCCTTGACACCCACTGTGTGAAATGCTACTTTTGATGACAAAGCAGATTCATTGGAAGCTTTACTACAGCATTTTGTTCAAAAGCTCCTCAGATCCATGGCTTTCCAGAGCGAAAATACCAAAGCCAAGTGGCTTCAGTAGGCGTGTTTGGAGAGTGCTAAGTGAGAAAGCACAGAACAGCATTGGGAATTGAGCTCATTTCTCCTTTGCCAATCTCACCAGAAGGCCTCTGAAAGGACTTCTCATTGTCCTCTCTGGAGACAGTGACATCCAGCTGTTTTGAGCAACTCTGGGACAGAAAGCAGGAATCTAAATTCAACATCTCCAAGTCCAATCACAACAGGAAGACTAGCACTGTGAAAGCCATCAGCAATGAAGGTCCGAAAACAGACTGAACATGTATGTCTCACCACAGTTCCCTGAACTCCACGTGGCTGGGCCTAAGTCCCATCCTGCCTCTACTTTCAAAGTGCTGAGATTACAGACATGTGCAACCTGACTTATGTGGGGACATTCCTTTCTGGCTTTAGAAGGAGAGAATCTCCAAAATGTCTTCCAGTTCTAGCAACACTAACAACTGTCTCCACATTTATTTAGTAAAGTAAAAGTAGATGACAAAATATGAGCCGAGTCCACCCTGAGAGCCCGGAAGAAGTGAGAAGAGTTGAATGGAAGCCCAGGATTCTGTCTCAAAGTAAACAATGTTTCCAGACTGTCCCACAGTTTTGGAGATGTGCTACACTGTATCCTTTTTATAATGTTTTAGATTATGTGTGAGTCCCAGTGGGGAACACATGGGAAAACGCACATGATTGAGTGCCCATGGAGGTCAGAGGTGTGGGATTCCCTGGTGTTAGACCTAGAGGTCATTGTGAGCTGACCAGTGTGGGCCCTTTGCAAGAGCAAGTGTGAGCTCTTAACCACTGGGTCATCTCTCCAGCCCCATCATCTATTCTTAAAAATTATTATATACATGTAGTCAGATTTAGATTTCTACTGTACTAATGCAAATTTGGAGCAGGCAATGGTTATTTGGTCATTCACTTTAAAATACATTCCTGTTTAAACTTTCCACCCCCTGGGAGTACTGAAGAGAACTGTCAGCCTTCCATGATGCTGCCTCTGCTTGCACTCTCCAATCAATCACCCCAGCGGATTGCTCCAGCTTCAGAAGTCCACATTAGTAAAATATCTGCTTACTTACTAGAACTTTGTAAGCATTTTCATTTAGGATGCTAATCCATGTGGTTGTGTCAGAGCAGGCCTAGAAGGACAGCAGGCCAGTGGTAACAGGAAGATGACTGTTTCTTGACCACTGTACAGTGAGGAAGAAGTTCACTCCAAGCAAACCTCATGTGTCAAGTCAGTGCAATGAGATGGCCTGCGCAGAGCAAGGGGTAGACCGGGTAGTCTTGCATCCACAACACAACTGATCAGCAAGGTTTGTATTGTCATATTTGCAGACCCCTCTCCACTTTTGTAGCAACAAGTTATTAAAAAGAAATGGATTAATGAAAGTAATTGGCAAAACACAATCTTCTGGCCCCGCCTCCTTTCGTAACTGCTGCAAGACGTTTTGCTGTAACTAGCATGCATCCATTTCAGAGTGAATGCAAATCAGGGCAAATTATCTTCCTTCCAACTCCAGGAACACTGAGACTCACCCTGAACCTATGCTTGGTCACGAGCGGTGCTGCGTCTGAGGTGTTCACTCATTTTGCTCCAAAACTTTCTTGGCTTCACCAAGAGTCTTCCTAAAGTTCTTTTGTATAGAAATATTGAAGTATTGAAACCAAAGAGAATCACTCGTTTTCTCGTTTTTAGAAATATTTTTATCTTTGTATGTGTGTGTGTGTGTGTGTGTGTGTGTGTGTGTGTGTGTGTGTGTGAGAGAGAGAGAGAGAGAGAGAGAGAGAGAGAGAGGGTAAGAGTTTTTATACCAATAGCGTAAATTAACCAGACCTCTGACTGAGAATCAACTGCAAGAGCAGTGTGTGCTCCTAACTTCTCAGCTATCTCTTTAGACAAAGAAATTAAGCTCTCTAAGCCATCTTGCAGGACTTTTCCATTTTTTTCAAATAAAAGAATTTAGATCAACTTTCAGGGTTCTTAACTAAATAAAGAGGCTGCTACTGTAATAAATTCCAGCCATAAGAGGTATCTGGTGCTTAGTCCATGTCACTATATAGATTTGATCCATGTAACCACATAGACACAGTCTATGTCACTACTTAGATATGGTCCATGTCACTATATAGACATGGTCCATGTCACTATATAGACATAATCCATGTTATTATACAGACACGGTCCATGTTACTATATAGACAGTCCATGTAACTATATATAAAATGTATAGGTCAAATGGGGTGTGGAAGAATGTAGGTGCTATAATTGCTTGAAAACAGCTTTATTATTTAAAAAGATCTACTAGACTTCATACTTACCTGAATCGTTGTATTTTTCTAGCTAGTATTTTCAAGGAAAGTTACCCCAAAGGAAGAGCCACAAAGTCGCTTGAGTGGTGACTCATCTCTCAATTTCAGGGTTGCTGCTGCTGACAGACAGAGGTGACATACCTACTTGGCCTTCCAAAGTCTGGCAGTAGATATGCATGATCTCATCCTTTGAGGACAGAACGTTCTGCAGGTCTCTTGGCACAAGATGATGAAGAATGAGGGAGGAAGTCAGGATTCTTAGTGATGCATTCTTCAAGAAATGTTCTACAAAGTCAGAATGCTTCTAATCAAACCTGATGTGAACTTTAATTATGTACTGCTGTCAGATATGAATGTTCTAGATTCAAGGTGCTTGATGTAGCTGTGAAATATAAGGACTTAAATAAAGAGCTAATTAGTTGTGTCTTGAGCTAAATGAAACACAAATTCATACAATGCTCTCATGTAGCTTCCATATGTCTTTGCTGTCTTTCCTCAACAATCCAGCACTAGGCTTTAGCCAAGTACAGATATTTTGATTTCTTGACCAGCTCAGAGCAGTTCTTTTTAATGAACTCTGGGTTATCAAGGACACAGTTGATATCCTGGCATCCTATTAAAATTCTGTATCTTGCTTTTAAAGCACAGGAAGCACTGACATCAACCTTGGACCAGCACCCAAAGACAGGGCATGTTCAGGGTATTTAAAAGCTCAAATTGGCATCTCCATCTCCACTGGGCTTTGTTTCATTGAACCTAGAATAGATTAAATTAAAATAGATTTTAACCCGGTTTTCAACTCAGATGGCAGTGGGTGCTTAGACTGCCACAGAAAGGCTTCTGAGCATGGGAGAGTGGACAGGAGGGTTAGGATAAGCACTGTCTGTCATGGCAACCAGAGGGAGACTTGAGGAGCCCAAAGATATAACCACAGAAGAGGTTAAAGAGCCTGTAGGTACCTTTCCAACCATGTGAAGGACAGTCATGTAGAGCAGAGCACCAGCTGGTTCTAAAGCACCTGGTTAGAATCAGCAAGTGAGACCACAGGCTCCCCAACAAAGGCCAGATGACCAATCACAGAAATCCAACATGGAAAACCAAGAGGTTCTGCAATTTCCAAGACTTGGAAGGACTTGGCAGATGCAATGCAGGTGCTAAGAAGGATTCTGACCAATGTCAGGATGGAGGTAAGCACTTTGTTAGGAATATCCCCCCACATCCTCCAATTTCCAACAATGGGAAACTTTACCTTCTCTGTGGTAAGGCCACATGCAATAAAATCAAATATACAATGATATACAGTTATTAAATACACTTATAGCATTTCTCCCAAAGTTCCTTCCCAGTGTAAAGGCAATATCTGAACTCTGCCATGTATTTTAAGAAGTATTTTGATTTATAAGTGTTCTTAGATATACATTTGAATTTAAACATTATATTAGTTATTTGTTGCTAAGACAAACTAGCAATGGCAATGTAAGAAAGGGAGGAAGGGAGGAAGGGAAGGAGTGAGGAAGTGAAGGAGGGAGGGAGGGAGGGAGGGAGGGAGGGAGGGAGGGAGGGAGGGAGGGAAGGAGGACTTATTTTGACTTATACTTCCAGGGACCGTGGTTCACTGTGGCCAAGGCAGCATGGTGACAAGAGCAGAAGTGGCTGGTCTTGCCATGTTCACAGTAAGAGGCAGTCAAGAATGAGTGCGAGTTCCTCCTGGGTGTTCAGTCTGTGACTCGAACAGTAGGGCTTACTTACCTTCAGGTGACTCTCCCCACCTCAGTTAACCTAGTTTAGATAATATCTTGCAGGTGTGCCCACATATTTCCTTCCACTGTGACTCTGATTGGCAAGATTAATCATCACAAACATCTTTAAGAAACAGAATGGGGGATCCCAGTGTGTGAATTTTGGTATGTCTGAACTAGGAGTCCTTGCCAAAATGGAACATACCAGACCCACTCAGGCTCTAGATTCTAATCCAATTGGTTGCTCTGTAAGGTTAGGCATGTGATCAGTTATTGCTCACCAGCAATCAGCATCTTTGCACAGAGCGAAAGAGGTGGGAGAAGCCTCAGGAGATCACTTCCCTGCGGTCAGAAGACAAAGGCCTGTGGATTCTGCTGTGGGCTGGTGAAGTCTTTACTTCTCCCTGCCGTGTCTTCAGGCTGGCGTGTGGGACGTGCGGCAGATGGATGGTGAGGCTCGGCACGAGCAGCACACACATATATCTTGTGAGTTGATTTTTTTATTTGCCACTCAGGGAGAGCAGAGAGATTGATTTGGGAGCACAGTAATGAAGGTGGGAGGTACCAGTTAGACTGCAGCTCGTCTCCCCAGCATGTTCTCACCACCGTTTCCTCTTTCTCGTGCTGACCTGCTCTCTTCATCTCCACAGTTTTCTGAAGGGGAGAGTGAATGTTCTGATATAAGAAGTCAGAAGCTTAAAAAAAAATGGTAGCTGCAGTGTTGGAACACAGCTTCTGTGGGTGATGTCTGGTGAGATGTTTCAAATGTTTTAAGTACATTCCAATGTTTGCCATGTGTCCGTATGCACACAAACATACATGTACATATGCACAATTACACATTTAAAAATAACCGTGATCTTCATATGGAAACATGATTTCAGGTTTTCTCTTGTTCGCTTCCTTGTTCTTTGTCTCATGACAACTCAATGATTTGCTACAAGGACAACAGAAAAGTAAACAAGTGTCACTCTTCCTCCACATTACGAGAAACATCTCTGCTCCTAACGTATAGCAAAAGAAATGGCTGTCATCACATCCACCATAGCCAAAGAATGCTCCACTCCTCCAGGGAACAGTGAATGGCACATGTTCTGACACTGTTGCATGCTGAGGACACAGCACGGTCCTCAGGGACTGCTCTCAGTGATGTGACACCAACAGGCAGAGATGAAACCTCAGGTTTGAGCTGAGTCTCAAATCTGCGATTTTCCTGTCTTAATTTAGTTCCTGAATAGGGGAATGATATTCCTAAATTCATGTGGTTTTGGAAATACTAATCAAAATAAGTGTGAATTCATTATGAGACAGATATTTAATTATTAAATATTTGTGTTTATCTACAAATATTTAAATTTACAATGTAAATATTTGTAAAAGATGGGTATGTATACACACAAGCAGTAGAAAGCATTTATTTTTGCGAATGTGTTGTGCATACATCTTAGCCTGTGAGGGTACATGCATACCACATGATGTGTGTGGAAGTCAGAGGACAACCTCAGGTGACATTCCTCACTTCAAAGTTTGCTGAAGGCAGGCTCTCTCTCACTGTTTACCACTGTGCTGTGTACCTCAGTCTAGCTGGCCTGCGAGCTTCAAGGCTTCTCTTGTTTCTTCAGAATGCTGTAGTTGCAGACTACATCTCCTGCATCTAGTTTTGCATAGTTTCTGGGATCTGAACTCAGGATGTCAGGTTGAGCCATCTTTTAGCCCTGCTCCTACTTTCTTGATTGAGATAGTGAATTGCTGTGGAGCTCTGACTGGCCTCCAATTCTCTAGGAGCTTAGGCTGGCCGTGAGCTTGCAGTGCTCCCATTACTCGGCCTCCTGAGTGTGAGGGCTACAGACAGGGTCACAGTGCCCAGACTTGAATGTGTTTTAAGTGGTTAAAAAACTAAAGGTGGGCAAATATGTAGCACGAATTCCCTGATTATGACACTGTTATTCAGTACCCAATTTACTATTCAGATTTGCCTTTTTTCTGCCAAGTCTTTTTTTGTTTGTTTGCTTGTTTTTTAATTTCCGATTTCCAAAAATACAAGGTCATAGATTTTGAAATAGAAAGGGAATTTTTATAATGTTTGTAAAATTTGAGTCACAAGAGCTAATGTGAATACATAATTATCATTTATGTAATTTATATAATACCTGGTTTTTCACTTCATGGGAGAGTCCTTACCGGTTAGGGTATGTGTAAAACGGAAGGTCTCAATGTGGTACAAGTTTCATGCAAAATGATAGGTGTGAACCAAACTTCCCTTTTTAGTCAGTTTGAAATTATGAATGCTGTGCTTCAGAAAACAACCACACCTGGCTAGCAACCATCACTGACTCCACAGAAACTTTTGCAATTCATATCATATGTCCAGTAAAAGAGGAATACAGTCTCAGAAAGTGAGTGTGACAGTGGCTTGAGATGTCTCCCATAAGCCCCCCTGTAAGTCCTTGGCCCCTGGACGCTGGCATCATTATGTAAAGTTCTGGAAACTTTGGGAAGTGGGGCCTACCTGGAAGAAGCAGGCCACTGCAGCCATGTCTGTAGGAGCTGTGTGCCACCATGTCCAGCTCCTCCTCATTGTCCTGTTTCCTGTCTGCCAAGTGGTCAAGAAAGTTCTCCACCACAGACCCTACTGCTCTGTTCTGTTCAATCAAAGGGCCAAGCCACCAAGGACTAAGTGTTCTGAAAGTGTGAGTCAGAACAAAGTCCCCCTTTAATCCGCTGCATCCGGGCTATCATGTATTAGTGAACCTGGTTTTAGTGGTAATTGTTTTCTCTTGTATTCTCTATTCATTTAATGATTCTACCTCTTCTGTATCTGTGAATACAGTATCTAGCTCCCTACGTAGCTTCGCTTTGTAGTTTCCTCACTGTCATCGTCTGCCTGGATTTTAGTTCCTTGCTTCTGCAGTGATTAAGAAACCAGAAATGTGTCCAGGGGCACAGCAGTGTGCAGGGGAGGCTGTACTCTCTGTTGGCCTTGGCCTCATTGATGTCTTCTTAGCACAGTCAGGCACGTGATCTTGTGTCTTATGGTTATTTACTGGTTGACAACTCTTCTAACAAAAATCTGCTCTAGTCATGGGAGCAGAAAAGGAGCACACCTGGCACTGTGCTTGGACCTTCATGTTTTTTACCTGCTGTCTCTTGAAGCTTCTGGCCAAGGGCCATCTGCACATGTACAAATGGACTTTCCTTTGTCTCCCTCCTTCCTTCTGAACTCCATGTAGGGATGGTTAATGATCTCAGTGAGAAGCAGCTGGAGAAGGTTGGAATCCGGCTTCCTTTTTAGGTCCCATTGCTTCATTCTCTAGTCAAAGTCTGGAAAATGTCGTCTACCTACTTGATAAGAGAAAATGTTTTAAAGCAAAATTTATTCCATTGATTCACGGAAGTTTTTTTTTTTTTTTTTTTTTTTTTTTTTGTTTTTTTTTTTTTTTTTTTTTTTTTTTTTTTTTTTTTTTTTTTTTTTTTTTTTTTGCTTAGAATGTGTTTGTGTTTCCACAATGACAAAAATACAAATAGAATACTTTATTCATTAATATTTCAAAATATGTGCATTTTCAAGCTATTGAGTATGTGTGTGTGAAAAACTAATGGTTTATTACAATAAGTTTACTAATGATGCTCTAGTTTATAGTTTTAAATCTGAGTGAAAGAATATTCTTCAGGGGGAGCACCCTCTCAGAGGCAAAGGGGAGGTGGGAATGGGATGAAGAACTCTGGGAAAGGAAATGGGAAGAGGGTCCGGCAACATTTTGAATGTAAATAAATAAAATAATTTGATGAAAAGCAGTTCATCTATCTATTGCTGCATGTTTTTACTGTTTGTTATATGTTGTGTGTGTGTGGTACAAACATATGAGTAAGCATGGCCCTGTGTGAGCATGCAGAGGCCTGAGAAGGGTACTGGATATCGTCCTTTCTTACTCTCCACCTTATTCCCTTGAGATAGGATCTCTCACTAAACATTAAGTTCAGCCAGGTTGACAGACCAGTAAGCACTCAGCAAAGGCCTGATTCTACCCAAGCACTGCATTTACGTGAATACATAGGCATTCTCTGTTTGTTGCCTGCTACAGATTTGGTCTCGAGTCTTCATCCTTGCAGAGAATATATCTCATAGGTGATTCTAGACCCTTTCAAATTGACAGTCAGTATTAACATCACACTACCACAAGTAGAAATTTTCATTGTGAGGATAAATTTGGGAATGAGATCAAGGGACATGAGAACATCAGTTGTTTATTTAACATAAATATCCCAAGAAAACTCAAGTCTTTAGGAAAAAGTAGAAACCTTACCTGGCTTCTTAGCAAATCATAATTCAGAGTCATTGGAATAGTCACAGCCACAAAACCAGGTGATCTTGTTACTGCTCCATTCTAAGTAACCTGCAAATGCACTTCTCATTTGAGAACATGCCTGCTTGGCTCACATACCCACTAGTCTTTGTCTGTTGTATCTCAAATTCCAGGATGTTGTTATGCAGCAATTTCTTCTGAGATGAAACATTCCATTCTGCAAGGAGCTGTTAAGAGTCAGAACTAAACAACTCATAAATTTTAGAAAGTCCCTGAAACTGAGCAGATGAACTATGCCCCTCCTTCTTCTAAGCTTATAAAAGTAGTAGTAAGGACTGCTAAGAGACACTCTCACAAGCTGAGGTGCCTTAAAGAGGCCCTGGGCAATAGGAGCTGCCTTTAGAAGATACTCTTTAACTTGTAAAGCTGCCTGCAAGTTGTGCAGTGGGCTCTAGGTTTCGAGAGTTCATGAACTCTCACCCTTGCTTAAGTGGGCTTTTGGTGATGCAGTTGTCTTTCTTTGAGCCATTTCTACTCCTATAAGTAATCTCAGTAAAACATATTGGTTCATCAAGTTGAATTGTGGTGGTATCTTTACTTTGATCTCTTGTTGATTCCTTGCTTAGGTTGAAAGAGTTTTTTTTTTCATGTCTGTCAAGGAATAGCATCATACAACAGAAATAGCAGTATTATTGGGATAATGTGTCATCATTTCCTCGGGGAAGAATTTTTATGCTAACTACTTCTCTACCATCCACACTTCAAATCATGTTATCTGTTATTAACCGTTGTCCAGTAACACGGGGTAACACTCATCACTGAGTAGAATGACAGGGGTCAGAGTATTGCCACTTCAATAGAACCTTTGAAAGAACTATTCATGGCACTTTGGGTGAAAGAGGCTACAGTTGTTAACAGATGTTCTCAAAGGCATTTGTCCCCAAATAGATGAGGAAATCTGAAATACCTCCACCCCGCCCCATAGCTATAGACCCCAAACTCACATATACCTCCCTCACCACAACACCACATTTGACACATACACCTCCCACACACAATACACACAAGCTGTAAAATAAATGTTATAGTTTATTGAATCACAGTGAGTCTGGCTCACTGGTAAATCTGAATAGTTCTTATAAAAGTTTCTTTTGTATTTTCCTTCCAAACTATAAAGTTTTAATGGACCAGAAATGGTTTTAAATTTTTTTTCTTCTGAAATATGAGAAAGTGAGAGCAATAAACTGAGTTGGGGTGGGAGGAGGAGAAGAGGAGAAGAAGGAAGAAGAGGGGAGGGAAGGACAGAGGAAGAGAGCTGGAGCTTGTAGGAGCACACGAAGGTTAAAGGACTGAGATCGAGGTGGTCCCTCCGCCATGGAGGTAGAGTCTGGAACTCTGGGCAGTGGCATCTTCCATTTCATGCTCACTTCATCTTAACCTCATTTCCACATTATGTCTTCTGTTCTCTAAAACCAAGTAGCACAATGAGAGGGAGAAGGCACTGTGTTAAAACACGTTTTCACGCTCTTAATACAAAGTGTTTTCTTAGTCTAGGAAGCAAGGGCCCTGCCACGGATCCCTAACATTTGTGCGCATTCTCCCTGCTCTCTGATGACTCTGACAGTGCATCCAAACTAGCAATCTTGAAGACAGGTGTCACTAATAATCTTCCTACGTTACTGAAAACACAGGGCATCCCTCCCCTGAGCAAGTGGGTGAGTGACAAACAGAATCTTCAATATGAGGACAGTTTAGAGAAGTGTGTTAGTTTTATTATTTGCCAGCTCACTATGAGTAAACTTAAGGTTACAAACTTGTACAAGGCCAGTATGAATGGCCATGTTTCCTAGTTTTTCTTAGTGGCTTAAAATTTTAATCCCCAGCAGGGAAAGTGTATCTTAAATGTCTGCTTACCACTCTCAGCTTATACAGCTCATTTTCCTTACCCAGTGTCTAGAATACTGTTTCTTCCTTACAAAGACAATGGATGTTTCCATTTTTTCAACCCATATGTCAAGTACACTTGATTTTTATTTTCAGGTTTTGAGTCATTCATATGCTGGGTTCCCACAGAATGGAGGAAAATGAAGAGCATTGCTTTTCATGTCTAAACAATGATTTAATCAAAACTCACCTCATCTGGCTTCCAAATAGAAACACATTTTAGCAGAAAGACAGGCTGGACCAAAGCCCATTCCAAAGAAGAGTGGGAATATTCACCAAAATACATGGCAGGAGAACTCCCACAGATGCTGCACAGACTCTGATGGGGCCCCATTCATAAATACAAACAACAATCTCAACTTCTCATGACATTGTCTTTCTACTCTGCTTATGAGAGACTTCCTGTCTGGCGGCATGAAAGGGACCACACAGGTAGCCCAACATTGACAGAGCCCAGGGGATTCTAAATTAGGTCAAATTGATTTGGGAACCTCTCAAAAAGTGATTAGTTACAAAGGCAAATCAAAGAAATGAATAGCCCCTAATTCACAAGATAAGTAAAACATGATATGAGTCAGCAGACATTTCTTTAAAGTCTGCCATGCATGTGTCTTTGCATGTCTGCCATGCATGTATGTCTTTGCATCTCTGCCATGCATGTGTCTTTGCATGTCTGCCATGCATGTGTGTCTTTGCATGTCTGCCATACGTGTGTGTCTTTGCATGTCTGCCATGCATGTGTGTCTTTGCACGTCTGCTATACGTGTGTGTCTTTGCATGTCTGCCATGCATGTGGGTCTTTGCATGTCCCTGCTCTTTAATTAGACCAATGTGAAATGCTTGCTATTCTTGCTCTTATCATTCACTATAAATAATCTAGCAAGTACTTTATCTTCAAAAAAAAAATAACAGTGCCTTATATTATCATGATTAAGAAGAATTGTAATGTTCACATGTTTGTAATCACAGAGCACTATTAAGCTTTATTAGAGAATTTAGTTTAATACTGCCTTTGTCTGATTAAAAGAAAATTTAAAACTAAGTTGAAATATAAAGCACAATCTGGGAAAGATAAGTTTGAAGAAAATCTTACCAGTCAGAGATAGCTTCCATTACCATTTCTGCAATATATTAATGTATATATACATATTTTATATAAAAATAGGTACATAGAAATATGCTTCAACAGATATGCAGATATATATATATATGTACATAAGACATTGTTATGCAATCAAATTGAACAGTGGTTTTAACAGAGCCTTCTTAGGAATACAAGGTAGGCATTTTGTCAGATCAGTGGGTAAAAACATTTTTTTACATTAACATAGAATTACATTGTATTCGCTTTTCACTGAATTTGCTATATATTAATCAGCATTTAGGTTGGTTCCAATATTGTTGTGTAGCACTTTTTTCTGAATTAAGGTATTTCATCCTGAAGGGAAACTTCTTAAGACTCAGGAAGTTCTTAAGGAGGCTCCTTAAGGGTCAGGGAGTAAACAACTCACAAGTCTCACAAAGTCTCTGAAACTGACAACATACACAAAGCTCCCCTCTCCAAGGTCATTAAGTAAGAACTGCTAAGGAGGATAGACTCTGTCCACTGAGTTGCCTCCAAGTCATGCAGAGTGACCCAGGGTTCTACCTTTCATGAGTTGTCACCCATGTTGGAATGGACTTTTAGGGATTCAGCTGCCTTTGAGGTGTCCACATTCCTGTAAGTAAATCCCTAATATCCCCTAAGTAATCTAAGAAACTCACTCAGTCACCAAGTTGGACTTTGTGGTTTGGTGACTTTTTTCTATCATCAGTTCTTTATCTGGCAAGAATAGATGACTGCTCATGTCTCCTAGAAACAGCATCACACAGGAAATACTTCTTTATAAAACCATTAGAAACAGAATTAATAAATCTTTCAATTAAAAGTTGCATACATATATGTGACATACTATGGGCCACAGATCATACATATTCAATGGCAATAATACTTTAAACCTTCGAAACAGTGTTCTTACTTGGTGACAAAAATGTAAAATTTTTCTACTAACTAGAAATATTTTCCATTTCCTCTCAGGTATTCTTTCAGAGCATTTAGGTGGTGAGTATTGGTATCTGTCTTTAATATATTAACACCCCAATCGAAGCCTTCAGGGATACATGTGAAGTAGAGGAAACACAGCACACCAAATGCTGTAAGGCTTTAACTACACCATGTTCTTCCCAGCAGACCAGTGTGTGCTCCCTCACCTGTTGGCCTGGAGGACACTGGGCAATGTGATTTCTTTATTTGTGATCTTTCTCCCTGACTGTCTTTTATCTCATAACTGCTTAAATTGTGAAAACATAAACACACACACACACACACACACACACACACAAACACCACAAAGTACTGTCTATGATCTTAACTCAACTGAAATCATCTTTTAATCTAAAATATATTAGCAATAAATATAAAATTATTAAAATCTTGTTTGGTTCTTGAATTTGGTTCTTGTGGTTATCTTTTTTCTTGTCTATCCTGCACATTTTGGTAATTATCAGAGACTCTAGACTCTTTCCTATCACTCTTAATTAAGTAAAGAATTTTTGACTATAATTTTTAAAAAGTCCTGAGAAACATTTTAGCTTTTGGGCTACTACTGGTATATTTTCTGGTACTGTGTAAATCTTTATTGTGTCATTTAATTAAAAGATAAAGGATACCTCAGACATTTGTTAGTTCTGTTAATACATTTTAGTCTATTTTAGAGAAGATATTTGAAAAATAAAGCCAATCGTTGAAACCATCAGATTAGAATTAAAGACATTTATGAAATTTTACTTTACATAAATATTGTTTTCAGCATTTAAAAAGTGTCTAACAGTTAAGTCAGTTTCATTTGATTAGTAATTTATTTAGTATATATTTGGAAGTACTCAGAAAAAAAAAACAATGCATACCTTTATACAATTTCTCCAGCTTTTGAATATAACTTCCCATACTTTGAGAAGAGTTCAAATGATGGCAGAACAGTCTGAAAATCCTAGGGAAAAGAGCTCAGGTTACCATAGATACCCCACTGGTTCCTACTGGCAACGTTATAACTATCATTCTGATTAACTTGAAATCTAGGGTAGGTTTGAACAACCACCCTTCACGTTTCCTCATCAACTCCCCCCCCCCACATACACATGCACATTTTGGATATTTTATCAGTTTAAAGCTTTCATTAAATTCACATTCATATTTTGTTTGCTTGCTTTTTTGTTTGTTAGTTTCTGGTTTTGGGGGTTTTTTTTTTCGTTATTTTTTACTGTTTTGTTTTGTTTTTAGACAAAGTCTCATTGTGTTCCCCTGGCAGTCCTGGACATCATTATGTGGGCCAGGCTGGCTTCACACGTGTGTCAGTCTTCCTGGATCTGTCTCCTGAGTACTAGGATTATAGGCACACAACACCACACCTTGCAAACACAGAGTTTCTCATGTCTAGGGGTGGCAAATGTAAGCAGCTCTGGGCCTTGCCAACATGAGATTTAATTACATGCTTTCAAGGAGTTTGCAACATGATAGCCTTTACCTTGGTTTTAGGGTGTTCTGTACTTAGCTTTTGTCAAAGTAAACATTTGTTAACAGAGTCACAAAAGGAGGAGCGTGATGTGTCCAAGAACCTTCACTAAAAATGAGCTGGAAGCACCTCGCACTGACTTGTGCTTTAGGAGGTACATGCAGGAGGAGTTTTTTGCAAGTAGCCAGATTTGAAGCATTTGATTAAGAAATGTTTTTCCACAGCCTGAGGGTTAATGAGGCAGTTCCTATACCAACTCCAAATACTGTGAATAAACTGAAGAGATTTGGGTTTTTTTTTTTTTTTTCTTAAGAGTCTATTAGTGAAGAAAATTTTGTCTGAAACTGTTTGGCTGAGGAAAACCTCAGAGAAAAGCTCCATCCTTGGCCCAGGTCTTCAGAAGGTATATACTTCACAAGTACGTAAAAGCAAGATTCTCAAAAGAGCCTGTGGTGTCTCTGTGTCTCTGTTCTTACACATCTGAGTCTCTGCTCTGGAGCAGTAGACTCCTAACCCTAAATATCTGTTTTGATGACTAACCTTAGGCCCCAGGAAAATAGCTGTACTTGTCTGGGTTTGTCTGTCAGAGAGGCTGTAGTGGACCCTACTTCCAAGTGCAGAGATAATGTGTGTAACAGAGGCTCAGAAAAAAAAAAAAAAAAACCTAATGAGTTAGTCCAAATGAAATGCTTCCCCACAGGTAGCACAATGTGAATAATTGTGTATAAGGAAGTTTGCTCTTCCTGTGGGGCTCAGCAGTGTTCCTTCTGTCCCAGACATAGCAGAGGTAATGCAAACCCATCTCACTGTAGTATCTCAGGCATGTTTACCAACAGCTAGGACCTCAAGCAGCTCTCTGCCTTGCATCTGTAATGCTTTGTTGCCTATGTCTCATGGTATCTTGATGGCTACCATAACCTAGAACTGTGAATAGCTTTATTTGTGTAAGTGTGCATAGCAATATCTTACTTAACTTTCAGAGCAAATAGACCTGTGCCACATGAAAGGCTAAAGAGGAATGAAATGTGATAGATGTCAGAAATTTAGCTCTAGATACAGGGAAAATGAAATCACTAGGTTTTCTTATTCTTAATCTATCAGATACCAGTCTTTGTTATGAAGTCATGGTAATAGTAATATAATTGGTGAGCATGGCAAATAATGGCAATGTAACATGGAAGGGTCTGGAGAGGAAAACAAGAGGAATCTGTTAAAATCTTTTAAATGTAGGCAAGGCAGTGGAACTTGGAAGGTGACTCATTTGCTGTAAATATATACCCACACTCTAGGAGACATGGAACATTATAAAATGGTTAATTAATAGCAGATGTACTAGAGGAAGATGAAAACAAACTCAGACTAAATAAAGGGCAAGTGTGGCAAAAAAAAAAGCAGTGACCATGTTGGTTGATAGTGACCCAGACGCACTAATAATCATTTTATACAGACACGGTCTAAATGCCCCATAAAGGACAATGGAATGCTGAATAATATATTGCCTAAAAACTTGCTTTAAATAAAAGACACAAATAGTGAAAAGCAGGTGGACAGAGAAAGGTCCTGCATGTTCACATTAGCCAAGGAAGAGATGAAAATGCTATATTAATTTTTGGATAAAACAGATTTCAGAGTAAGGAAAATGATCGGGGATAATGGGAGTGACTGTAGAATGCTAAAGGGGTCAAGTCTCCAAGAAGACCTGTCAATCAGTAATGTCCACGTGCCTAGAATAAGAGGGTCAGCGTACATAGGGCAAAGATGATAGAGCTGGTAACAAGTGGATGGATTCACTATTGTACTTGGCAAATTCCACACCTCTTTATCAGTGACTGACAGATCCAGCCGGTAGAAAATCAACAAGGGTGTAATTGAACTGAACAGCACCGTCAATCAACTGGATGTAATTGACATCTATAGACTTTTTTATCCACCAGCAGCAGGGTGTACACTCTTCACAGATTCATATAGAAATACCACCAAGATAAACTATGTACTGGACCATAAAACATTTTAACAAATTGAAAACAAACCACACAAGTACCATTTCATAAAACAGCAAACTTACACTGGGCATCAATGAAAAAATACATGGAAACCTCCAAATATTTGAACACTAGAGAGTGCACCCCTAAAAAGAACACAAGTCAAAGAAACCTCAGGAGGAGACCAATCTAACTGGGAGTGGAAATAAAGCTTCTGCAGATGGCAGAAGCACCAACGGCAGCCAGCCTGCCAGCAATAGGAGCCACAAGGACGGAGCGCAAGGTGAGGCCTTGCCCAGTGACAGGAACATCTGCTTCAGGAAACAGGAAGAGAGAAGCACTCAGAACCACACAGAAGAAAATGATCCAAGTAGAAATCATGAAACCAAAAGTAGAAAACCGGCCAGGGAGATGGCTCAGCAGGTAAAGTGCCTGCCCCTCGGGCATGGAGGCCAGACTCTGGCCTCCAGCACACATGTAGTCCCTGCACTCTGGGGATCCGCTGGGTGGATACCAGCTATAAGTGGTGAGGCCCAGATTCCTCAGTGACAAACCCTGTGACAAGAGCAGGAGACAGAAACATGCAGGCAGTTCTGCTGTGGGGACCTTGAAACTAAGGAGTACTGTTTCCTCCACTGCGCTGGAGAGCTCTCTGGTTTTCCCCAATACCATTGGCCTCAGGAAACAAATTGCAAAGTAATGAGTACGATGGTGGGTGTCAGCTTCAGGCCTCCACAAGCAAGTGCATATGTGTGAATGTGTACCTGCACACATGTATACACACATGTAAACAAGCATACGCATGCACACATACATAAATATACGTACACAGATGAAATAGGGAAACAAACATCAACAACATCATTCGCTTCCTTGAAAACATTGATAAAGCTGGAAAACTGCTAACCAAGCTCAGCAAGGAAAGAAAGCGAATACACCAGAAGCTAACACCAGAAGGAGACAGACCTCAGGCTCTGAGAGGACAATACAGGGATACAATGAGGAAGTTTACAGTTGGAAACTGGATAACAGGCAAAGTCAGCCAATGCTCTGAGAGACACTGCTGAAACTCTACTAGGATGAGCAGATGAATGGAACAGCCTGTGCCTGTTTAAAAATGGAAACAAGGCATCATTCTTTCCTTTGGCCACAATGGTGTCTCATTAACTGTCTAGTAGGGTGGTGGGCATTGCGACTTGATTGTGGAGATTGTGGACAGAGCAAGGCTCTCAGCTCCGTGTTTTCTCTCCTCTGCCCATTAGTGGTCAGAATCTGCTGGTAGTCCACATACTCTGTCCTCTCAAGTGCCCACTAAAGTAACCCACTGGTTCTCTGACAAGTTTACAGCAACGTGGTAAGGTAGACTTTGGTCACAACTCCTCGTATTGCTATTTTAAACAAGTACCCTGAGCATACATAAACACATGCATTGACATGTACAATTAAGATTAAGAATGATTATAGTCACAAGTTCTGGGCTTTTCTTCCTTCAGTTTTGGTATGCTCTTGTGTTCTTAATTTCTGACTTCTGTGAGTTATAGAGTTTCCCCTCCCCATGCATCCAGCTAGCATCTGGGCCTGTGTACAGAGTGCTGTGTCCTGTCCAAGTAAGTACTGGTACCAGGACTTAGTCCTGCCTAGGGCCAGACAATAGACAGACACTTACAGTTATATGGATGAGCATGGATTGATTGTCCACTCTCTCCAATAGAAGAAAAATCTTTCAGAAAGCCTTTACCACCTTGGTTTCACTTTCTGTTTTCAAGTCCCTCACAGCCTTAGCTAGTAACTAACCACAGCTTTTGTCTGAGGAAACCTCTGGTCCTGATTCCAAATTCCATACAAGTTGCTTTTGACACAATAAAACAGTCACCCTGCCATGAGAAGCGATTTACTCATGAGTTCAAGAAGCCACCTGCATGATGCTCTTATGGGGTCAGGTTAAACAGGGGCTGGAGGTTGCTTTTCTGAAAAACAGCCCCATTAAGAACAACACTGGGAATAGTGATTCTCCACGCTGCCGTAGCTGCTGCCTGCCAGGGCGGACAGCGTTTGCTACTAGGATGCCCAGCCAAACACAAGTCATCCACTGCCGAAATGAGCTCCTTGGGACAACTTAGGAGAGTTTGGAAGTGAGTGGCTCTTTCAGTTGGAAAGCAGCCTAGGTCCATTTCAAACCCAAGTCAAAATGACAGAGAGTGAATTTCCTGGGCCACCCACCCCAAAGTGTAGGATCGCTTTTATCTACTTATTTTGTAGAAACTTAAGATTAAAAAGAAGCTTTGATTTCGATTTTAAACTCAAACATTAACTTCCCCCAGGGACACATCCTGGGAGAAGCACATTTCAAAGACTCAAACAAACATTCCAGGAAGAAAGACCCAAGATAGGAGTTTATTAGAGAGATGGGCCCTTAACACAGTAAACCTGGGTAAACAGAAGCTACTTAAGCTGACCCTCTTTGTTGTAAAGATAAGGTGCAAATTTGGGTTACTTAGAAACCGGGCTTGGGAACGGAAACTGGGCCTGGGAACGGGAAACCAGGCCTGGGAACGGCTGTTTGAAATTTAGCCTTTGTGGTTATTGTTTAAGAGGTAATTGTATAACTGCCCTCATAAATTCTGTAAAAATGGTATATAAGCTGCCCTTAGCTTTAATTTGGGGTTCTTCTTGCCTGCATGCAGGAGAACCCCAGTATACTGGTTGTCATCTTATCATCAATAAACCTCATGTTATTGCAGTGAATCCTGCCTGTGAATATTTCTCGGGAGCCTGTCCCTCAGTTTTGGATCTGTAGGTCCAACAATTTAAGGCTTTCCAGCAGTCAGTCAGAGCTGAGCATGAAAGCAACCCATGCCCGTGTCCCTCAGTGAAACAATGCTGCTGTACCATGCACAAAGTCCATAGAGAACGGGAAAATCACAGGTTAGGCACATACCTATCAGCTGAAATTATTTTAATATAGTCAGCTTTAAAATATTGCAGAGATTTTTTCTCTTAGAACTAAAACAAAAACAAAAACAAAAAACAAAGTAGATGATAAGAGATGTTTGTCTGAATATTAAATGCTATTTTAGTGAAAATTATCTCCTGAATGAAACCCCAAATACTCTCTCCAGCTAGTCTTCCAGATTTTCTCTGCTTTTCACATGGGAGTTCATGGGGTGCTTTCGAACAGTACCTGTAAACACAACCTAAATGAACCTTCTAAAAGTGTTCTCAGTTACTTTCAGCTAACTTTGAAAACCACTCATTTTGGAAGCCACATGGCTAAGAAATACACTATTAATTTCCTGCTGGCTTTGGTGTAGGTAACATTGCTGATATATGAGTCATGATGACAATGGTGGCTCACTCTGCAAGGATATCAAGGCTGCTCTGTCAGAAGTCTGCAGCTAGTCATCCGTGTGTGTGCAGATGTGGATTCGTGATGCTCATATCTGAGGGACCAGAGCCTCTCTCACCAGGTCACTCTTCTTGCTGAGCATGCATTCTGTGAAGAGCTGGAAGGTTTGAGAATACATGTGAAGACTCCCTGTGATGTCCTCACACTGAGGTGCACTCTTCCCCTCTTCTTCGATACAGTGCCTTCCCATGAGCCTCATTTGTCTGGAACTCTGCTACTCAGCCTGGCCTCACACTCCAGATCCTGTTGCCTGCTTTACAAATGCTGAGGTTGTAACTGTGCTCCAGGCTAGGCCACCCTGTTCCTCTACCCCACAAACATCCAAACATAAAGGGCCTACACTCCTGAGCGACAGATGGGTGTCCAGTCTCCTAACAGTTAGTTGGCCACCTTGTGAACAAACTTTCCCCTGAAACACTCACAGCTTCAGTGAGTGGCATTCGGCACCTCTGGCAAAGCTGCTTAGTCAGTCAGGTTCTGTCACAATTTTGCCACACGAGGAAGCTCTGGGATGACAACAGCATCTCCACAGTTTTATCCAAAGCACAAACACACTGGGCAGCTGCCTGAGCTGAGGATGCTCCTCTCAGTTTACTCAGTTTTCTAGAAACTCCAAGTTTCTAGAAAAGAGCTTCAAGAGTTCTGTTCTCTGTATTCTCCTAAGTCATCAAGACGTAGGTTTTATATGAAACCACTTTGCTTTGAAAGGGTCAATGCTTAGCTGTGAAAATGTTTCTTGTCAATCTGAACCTAAACAAAAGCAGAATTAATCTGCATATTACCTTATAGCCTGGAGGCTGTAGATGCCTCTAGGGGTTGCCCACAGATTTCCGGGGCCATAGACTCAGAAGTACTACCATGGAGCTCAGGGCCTCCAGAGAAGCTTTGTGATCTTAGACAAGCCCTAAAATCTCTACCATGCTTGTTACCTCCTAAAATTTGGAAAGCTGAGTCAGGGGGAATCACAGGTTCAAAGTCAGCCTGGGCTCTGAAGAAGGTTCCTTGTCACTGTGTGTCAAATAGAGAGACATCACCTCTACCGACAGTGACACCAGAACCGGTGTCCAGCATATAAGTACTTATTTTTAAAGAAACACTTAAGTGCTCTTGTTTTTAAAGTAAATATGATGAATAGTCTCATGCTTTCTCAGGCTCACTATACTTGACTTAGGTCAGGAAGGGCATAGCCAAACTGTAGAGTTATGTATTTGAGTTGCTTCCTTCTCTGCTTTCTAGAGACATCTTTCCCCAGAGCTCTATTGTCTCAGTGTCGTTGATCTCACATGTTAGTTCTCATAGTCAAGTCCCCATCTTGTGTGCTGTCTTGGCTATAAATGCACATGTAGGTAGGCACTGGCAGACCAGAAATGTGAATCAGCACACAAGCAGTGGGGATTCTTGTTGACAAATCTATTGTACTATGGGGTATATATGTCACAATAAAAGGAGTACATGATATAACAGTGTGTCAGAAGAAATAGATGCACATACAGAAATAGATGTATGCACAGAAATATAGGTATAGATATTAAGTTTATTGCAAATAAAACAAAGTAAGACATCCAACTAGATATATGCTGTACTTAGGAAGGTCCATGGCCTGCTCATTGATTTTTATCTCATAGCTAATGACATCATGGCAGGAGGTTCTGGTAACATCACCTGTGTATCGCTTGTGTGTACACAAGTTAAGCAGGAGGAATGTTGGATGAGACTGGTACTTAAGGGAGCATGTGGCTTGCACATGGCTAATCTACTGGAAAATATGCTGCAAAAATGTTCAGAGCTGGAACCAGGATGGCTTCACAAGAACAAATTACAATGGGAATAACAATAGACACTAACATTATAACATTCTGAAATAAGTGTTTCTTGGTAGAAGGAAAACCGAATGCCTCTGTGTAAGAGGCTCCCTAAGGATGACCTCATTGAAGGCTGGAACTGCTAAAAGCCAGGTGACATTTTATTCATAGTTGTACTCTCAGGATTTAATTTAATACAATTGTTAGGTACAAAATGAGCTTGGTAACTACCTGGCCAAAGACATGGCTTAACAAATGCACACACAGGCTTGGCCATGCATCTCTGTGTGGGCAACACATCTTCAAGCCTGTCTGTCTTTCAGCCTGCCTCCCTAGAAATGTCATCAGAATCCTAGTGTCAACTCACACATTGACTGAAGGCTTTAGGATACCAGCTAGCACATATAGCCTTGTCTCACTTCATAGCTATAGCCCAAGTCTCAAAGTACATGTTATTAACCAAGAGTGTCGGGTCTACTAGCAAGAAAGAAGCATCAGACACTAAATCAGAGTTGTATAGCCAGGGCCTTCATCTGTCTTGTCTGTCTTCTGTGCCATTATAGCGCTGAATACATTATGCATATACAATTACACACAAATAAATCTTAACTAAACAGAAATGCAGGCCTTTTAAGTGTGACTCTACTTTGTCAGAAAGTGGGTGCAATGCCTTTAACGAGGACTTCATAAGAACAGAGCTGTCACACAGGTCTAGACCCCTGACTGGCACATCTGTTACTGCTCACTTGTTAACCCCAATCCAATGCTTGCAGTACTTGCATAGTCATGTGCAGGGTCAGGACTCACATCCTCAAGTATAGTGCTCAGATGTCTAAGTGCTTTGAACCAAAGGAAAGGGTCTCAGAAGCAAGACCCTTCTCACCCTCTCTGGTCCTTTTTAGTCAGTAGAAGCCCATTTTTTCCCAAGGCAGGCTATAATATCTAGAGTCCTCCCCAGCCATGCCAGTAAGAAAATGGAGACAAGGTTTTAATCCTCTCACCTTTCTGAGGCAGCACTGGCCATGAAGAGACTCTCTGACTTACCTTGTCTACCAGGAATGACCGACATAAATGTTATATATAGAAGCTAAGAAAACAGTGAAGAGATAGGCCCTTGTGTGTTTCCCTCTGCTTTAAAAAATTACATCATACCATTTTTCCAAGCCTGTTTCTACATGGTTATCTTTTCCTCCTAGAACCTGAAGATCAGAGCAGATAGTGCCCATGGGTGTTTAGATCTACAGTTTAATATTTGGTGTTCATGGTGGCCCTAGAAAATAGAACTACCACAAACGACGAGAGTAAAGAGTATATTCTATAGTTAGGTCACAGTTCTGTCCAGACAATTTCACTGTGCATGAATGTGTAGCTTCTGATGCTACATGGCAGATTCTAGGCCACCTATGATGAGAAATTGTCAGAAAAGTCAATGAATGAGAACATGAACACATAAGATAACGTAATAAGTTAGAATGCGCACACAGATCTTAACCTAAATCTCCACAGGCAGTAGCCATGCATAGGATCCTCCCTGTTCAGAATGCCTGGGATGGAAACTCTTAGGAGTCTTTTCCGTGGGAATGGATTTGGGAAGAATTGCATTCATGTAACTCAGGACATAGGCTGGTGATGGGTCCAGATCCAAGTAGGGAAGTCATTTATGTTTCACAAGCACAGCCCATGCTCAGCTGAAGGCAATTTCATTAACTACTTAAACGATTCTGAGCACGAGAGAGTCTCATGGTGAGTCTCACAATGGGGTCTCACAGTGTGGCCCTTTCCACTTCAAGCCACTTCCACCAAGAGTTTCAGATTTCGGGTTTTCAGGCCAGAAAATAGTTATGTACATTAGAATTTGAAATTTAGTTTCTTTTTTCAAAAAGAATAATTTTGAAGTCAGGACAATTTCTCTGAGGGAAGAACAGGCCAATGTGGGAGTGGAACTTTGATGAACATTCTGTACACTCATGGCCAACCCCGGATTTCCACCACTGCTCAGAAACAGTCACACTTGATACATTGGTTTCTTTATGCTCTTTTTAAAAACTGATTTTAAACATTCATTTACTAGTGTGGAAGAGACCCTACCCCTGGCTGCCTACAGAAGACAATGCCCCTTTGCTGCCTGTGGATCAAGATGTAGAACTCTTATCTCCTTCAGCACAATGTCTGCCTGCACACTGCTATGCTTCCTGCCATGCTGATAGTAGACTAAACCTCTGAACCTGTAAGGTAGTTAAATGTTGTGCTTTATTATTATTATTATTATTATTATTATTATTATTATTATTATTATTTTGGTTTTTCAAGACAGGGTTTCTCTGTATAGCCTTGGCTGTTCTGGCACTCACTCTGTAGACCAGGCTGGCCTCGAACTCAGAAATTTGCCTGCCTCTGCCTCCCAAGTGCTGGGATTAAAGGCGTGCACCACCACCGGCCGGCTCAAATGTTATGCTTTATAAGATTTGAAGATTTACCTTGGTCATGGTGTCTGTTCACAGCAGTAAAACCCTCAGTCAATCATGTTATCTCTTCACAGTAATAAAACCCAAACTAAGACAGAAGTTGGTACAAAAAGGGGAGTATTGGTGTGATAGGTTGACCACGTCTTTTTGTTTTTTGTTTGTTTGTTTTTGTTTTTGTTATTTATTTATTTATTTATTTATTTGTTTGTTTTTTAGCAATGTGGATTTGGGGACTTTGAAAACCAGTGGAACACTTTAATTGGATCTTAATGGGCTATCCTAGTAGGAATATGGAAGACAGTGGTGCTGAGGGTAGTTTGAACTGTAGGGACCTGGCTCAAAAGGTTTCAGAGGAGAATAATTTTAGTACGTGGCCTAGAGTTCAAAATCTGTGTACAGGCAGCGAAGAATGTAAGAGAACAAGTGGGCTATGTTCCAGCCTCAGAAAGCAGCCGAACTCAGCAGTTCCAGCCATGTGGCTCTGGCTGAGAGTAAAGAATAGAAGGGAGTACTAAATGGTTACTAGGAAGGGAGATGGAACTGAGTCCTGTGTACAAGGAGATAAGGAGTGAGACTTTGGGGAAAGATCCTACCCAGATAAGTTTAGATCCAGGCATTATGGTGCATACCTTTAATCCCAGGAGAAAAAGCAAAGCAGATCTCTGAGTGCAAGGCCAGCCAGAGACAGACCAAGTTCTAGGTGAAGAAAAGATTAAATCCAAGCATGGTGGTATACACCTTCAGTCCTAGGAGACAGGCAGGCAGATCTCTGAGTTCAAGGTCAATCTACAGAGCAAGATCCAGGGCAGCCAAGCTTAGGCAGTGAAGGAGCTGGAAAACAGAAAGCTGGTGATCATGTAATAGAACAAGGGGGCCGTGTTCCAGCTCCGCAAACAGCAGAACTCAGAAGCTTTGCCCATGTGTCTCTGGCTTTATATTCAAGAAGAGACAGAGACTACTGGGACAATTGATGCTGGTTAGCAAGAGCTAAGAAATCAGCAGTGATTAAGATGAGACCAGCATCATTGAGTTGAATTCTTTTGGGAAGTGTTTTCTGAGAGCAAAAAACAAAACAAAAAAAAAACAAAAAAAAAAACAAAAAAAAACCCAAAAGTGGTATTCCAGAGATAGCCAAGGTTGTACCTTATGCTGCAGCTAGACTCGGTAATGTGTAAGAATCACCCAGGCAGTACAGCTTTTAAAGGCATAAAGGGATCATGGAGAGCAACTGAGGCTTGGCACTGTGTGAGGCGAAGGAAGGCCATTGGTGAAGATGCAACCTCAATTGCAGCCAAAATTGAAGGGTCATGCAAAGAAGTTAAGGCTTGACACCATGGAGGGAGTCTATGGGATGGTAATGGTGAAGTGGAAGGCTATAGTTTCAGTGGAACACTCCATGAATTGGAGATGCCAGTACTATGGGATTATCACCAAGAACAGCAGCAGCAGTGGAGGGGGGTCAACCAGAGCCTAGAGTGCTACAGAGGGTAGAGCTGGAGAAGTGACCCAAGCCCCTTGGAGGTGCCCAGAAGATGAAGTGTGGATCCAGACATTGGAACAAGAAGCTGGGAAGTTGAAATTGACATGGAGACCCAAGATGTTAAAGATGTCAGAGGCATGGACTATCTGCTGAGGGAATCTGCTAACAGGGAGTGGAACCAGCCCAGGAGAAGGAAGTGTGCTGCAGTCAACAAGGATGAAAGGAGTTGGAGATCTGCTTTGACATCAGACATGGAGAAACAGAGTTTGGAGTTTGCCCAGCTGGTTTTCTGTCTTACTTTGGTCCAGTATTCTTCACTATAACATTTTGGAATGTTAATGTATATCCTGTGATATTGGAAGTACATGATCTGCTGTTTGATTTTGAATTTATAGGAGATTACAGTTAAAAGTTTATATGAATATCAGGAAAGACTTTGAACTTTGAACTTTAAAACATTGCTGAAACTGTCATATACTATGAAGACTTTTGAAGTTGGACTAAATATATTTTGCATTATGCTATGGTTAGGTATGACCCCCATAAACTCATATGTTTGAACAAGCCTATGATGGGGGCCAGGGAGTGGAATGTGATGGTTTGAATATGTTTGGCCCATGGGAAGTGACACTATTAGGATGTGTGGCTTTTTTACCGTGTCATTCACTGAGGACAAGTTTTGAGCTTTCCAAGATACATTATTCCTATTCTGCCTTTCTCTGTCTGACTGCTGCTTCCTCAGTAAAATGTGAGCTGTCACCTTTTCCTAACTCTCAAGCCATTGTTTCACTATCCTGGGCTCTAATCTTCTAAAACCATAAGCCTAATTAAACGTGCCTTTTTATAGGTTGCCTTGGTCATAGTATTTTTGTCATAGCAATTTGAGTTTCCCAAGACACTTGCTCTAGTGTTTTGCCCAATATACCACATAGTGGAATATTTACTATCCCTTTCTCTTAAGACTCCCCTTCAATTCCCAAATACTTCTCATGTCTCCTTTCTTGCTATCTGTCTCTATATACAGCAACTCCTACTTATATAAGCCATATATGAGAAAAGAACATGCAAGGTTTTTTAAACCTGTGTTTGGGTTACCTACATAGTATAGTATTTTCCCAGTCACCTGAAGTCTTCATTTTTATTCAGTGACAAATAGAATTCTATTGTGTAAATAAATAGAATATTTTTTATTGTCTAAAAAAGAAAACACACACAAAAAACCTCCGCAAAAACCATTCATTTACTTATTCATACAGTCTTTTAAATTAAGTATTGATCAAGTGCCTTGGCAGTAAGAATATAGTAATGATTAAATTAGGCAAATTTTCCTGTCTCCCTGGAATAAAAATTTCTAGAAACGGGAGAAATGTAAGAAGTAAACATGGGACAGAAATGGGAGTCAGACAGGTGGGGCTGAAAAAGTACCTGTGATTCCCATTATGTGTCAGGGAGGCTATCTGAAGACACATCTGCCCAGCCCTGAAATACAAGAGTGACCCTGTGAGCACTTCCACACCACTAAGTCTGTCACCACAATACTCGTGTCATAGCACGTGACCAAAATCAAAGCACCTCCAAAAGATGGTAGAAAATTTTGGGGGGCTAAAAAATTTCAACTGTTGTTAATGCCTTTAATATTTACAATGAGGAATGCTGTTCAGTGTGCAGCCATAAGATTAAGTGCCTCTTTAGGGGTACCCTGGCCTTGCAAGTTTAAAGAGCTCTCTCGACTCATGCTGCTCCCTTACAGCCAAGTCTGAACCATATGCTGCCAGCATCTAGCACACCCTGAGGAAGAGGGTGACAGCTCTGAGGTGAATGAGTGCCAGCTCAGCATATTGAGTGCTCTTGCTGTTTTTATACTGTGGAGCAGCACTGTCTGAGAGAGACACTGGAGATGACTGTTGATAACGGTTATCTCTTTCCTTCACTAAGCCCTTAAACGGTGTCTAATGTCAAAAAGAAATTAGTTTGGAAGAAATTCAAATAGAAAGATTAGATGTTGTCTGGGCAGCTGGGAATTTGGCCTGTGTGTATGTGTATATGTGTACTCATGCATGTCTGTCTGTATATCTGCATGTATGTATGTATGTATGTATGTATGTATGTATATATGTATGTATGTATGCATGCAATATATACAGGCGCATTTGCCTATGGACACACACACATACACTCAGAGGCCAGAGGAAAACATCATTAGAAAGTGTCCTACTGTTCCCCACCTGCCTTACCTCCTTGCAACAAAATGTCTCACTTCATCTGCAGCTTCCTGTTTTCAGCTAGGTGGCAGCCAGCAAGCCATAATGATCCTCTTGTCTCTGTTTGCCCCTCCCATTGCAAGGGTTACAAGTACTCACCAAAACTAAAACCAAAACAGATAGATAGATAAATAGATAGATAGATAGATAGATAGATAGATAGATGGATAGATAGATAGACAGACAGACAAATGGATGGATAGATTCATATATAGATACATAGATACACATAGATACATAGATACATACATAGATACATACATAGATACATACATAGATACATAGATAAGGTGGGAGCCATCTTTGTAGCCTAGGCAGTTTTAAGAGCAATAGGAGACTTCTATGAGGATCAGGTTTCTCTCTGTGGCCATGGACACTGGTGGGAGAAGTGACCCCGCCCCCTAAGGGGACCCATTTTTCTTCCATTTTCTTCCTGGAAACTGTTCAGGCTAAGGCTTGTGATAGGATGTATTATTATTTCATGGTTAGCAGGAAGGTGGGCCTATGCATAGCACATCTTGTGCATTTTCTAATTACCTTCTGAAAAGGCAAACACCCCTGAAACAATAAGCTGGCTAATTTAAAAGGCAAAGCGAACTAAAATGCAGGGCAATTTTCTATGTATTTTAACAGCTTTACATGTGCAAATCTTACCCTTGGAATCAACTAGTCATCAGATCTTAAAAGAAAAAGCAATCCTGCCTTGCTTCATAAGAGCAGTTCATTTCCTTCTGCACACGTCGTCATCAAAAAGCGCTTTTCACTTGTTGCTCTGAGTCTATGCTGTGAGAACCCGTGTGATAATGTTCGGTATAAAAATCAGGAAATTAGTCTCACGGCGGGAGCCTGCTAGGGACGCCGTTTTAATCTTATCCTTGAAGCACTGGCAGAAAACATATTAATTGTGGTTTAATTTATGCAACAAATATTTCATTTTAATTATGCTTCATTTTGTCAAGCTATAAAAATGTCAACAGTTCTGACAGTATTTTTTCTTACAAGTTTTTTTTTTTCAAATGAAAGAAATTAAAATCAAGTACTGTTTCTGAAAGAGATCGTGAAAGATTTCTAATTACTGCTTGTGTTTTTGAAAAATTGCCAGTCTAGTAACCCCAAAATAACATCTGGGAGTGTGTGAACTTGAGGCTTTATTACTCAATATTTATAATTCTTAATAATATACATGCATCATTAATATAATAGAATTCCCACCACAAAGTTGTTTTTTTCTTATAATTACAGCATATATCAATAACTGTCATTACTGTGGATGTTCTTTCTGCTTTTTATCATTTCTCTCAGGGAAACAAGGATGAGGATAAGTGCGCTGATTGCAGCTGAGACAGAGCACTGAGGAAGGAGTGTTTCCCATCAGCAGACCTGCACAGCAGCACGCCAAACCACACAGGCTGGAGAATGATGTTAATTGTAGTTAGCTAATATTTACTCTACCCTGAGTAGGTGTGGATCCACCCAAACATGAAGTCTCCTACAGAACTTCCCTTAGGAAAGCCTCTCTTTAGATAGAAATTAAATTTCCCTGCCCTTGAAGACCTATTGTGAGTCTTCACATCTTTCTCGTGTTCTTTCATGCTTCTTGTTCCATGTCACAGCAATTCCACTTGAAGTCTGACCTCAGACTATCAGATGGAAAGGTCCCGGAGTTAGACCTCGGCCTCAGTTCACTATTCTTAATTGGCTAGATTCAAAGTGTGTGCACAGGAAAGCCTATGGGAGCAAAGCCTATAAGGTATTATTACACTTTTAGAACTAACATCATTTCATAAGCCTTTCTGCAAAAAATGAACCTTGTGTACTGAAATTTCACCATGGCAGAGCAGTGAATTCTTCATTCTGTTCTATCCTCTCAGAAATGCCTACTCTCAAATATGGAGAATTATGCAACTTCTGGTAAATTACACTTGTCTGGAAACTAGAAGATAGTAGGAACCTCAAGTCATTACTGCTGGTGAGCAAAGCTAGGGTGCGGCACCAACCTGAAAGTGAAGAAGTGGGGTACGGCTAAGATCTCCTTCTACTCTTCCTCTCTATGCCCAGAAACTTTAGCCACCAACACCTTCAGATGGGTTGGATGGCAGCGTGAGGCACAGGGTTTACTGGAAACTGTATAAGAGGAACACAGAACCCAAGTTCCCTAGCTCCCTCTATGTGCTCTCCTCAGAGACAACTCTTCTTCCTCTGCCCTAGCTTCATGGACAGGGGTAGTTCTGGAGACAGAGCAGGGAGGATTGGAGGCCCCCAGATGCCAGCAAGCAAGGGTAAGGTCATATGATAGCACCCTCTTATTTTGAGTTGTTCAGCACTTTGTCACCTACAGTTACCCATAGTCTAAAAATAAACGAAAAATTACAGACATATCTACTAAGTTTTAAATAAAATTTGTTCTCATGTATTGCTATAATGGTTCTAGGTTGGCATTGCTAGTTGTTAATCTTGTAACTGTGCCTAATTTTTTACTGTGTGCATTTGTGCCTGCATATATGTAGGGCACCACACCTTTGCAGGTAACTGCTGAGACCAGAAGAGGGATCTGAACCCACAGACCTGGAGTTCCAGGCAGTTATGAGCTGGGACTGGACGTGAGTTCACTGCACGAGCAGCAAGAGTTCTTTACTACTGGGACACTGGTTGCCCTTTTAAATGCAACTTTACAAAAAGAGTTCCTTAAATATGTCACTTTGACTTCAAACTCAGAGCACCTGAAGCATAGCTAACTCTGGGTTCTGACAGGAAAGATTTCTCTCAAGTTCATTGGTCTGAAACCTAAAGACAGACTGCCAATGAAAGTACAGTTGCCCTGGTTCTGACTGAAATTCTATGAAGCCAAGAAGAATTACAGTCGTATCACAGAGGAAGGTGGTGAGAATCATGAGTCACACCAGGATCTGTCCCAGTACACTGTTTCCTTAGTCCAATCACATTCCCCCCAAAAAATCATTCATCGTGGCTCTGAAATTATCTGTATGCCCAACTTCTCTCTGCCCTGTGAGAAGTTAAGTCTCAAGCATCTGCCCCTCCCTTGAGTTTTACATTCTGTGAGGCCCTAAGGCAGCACATACATGGTAATCCATCTATGTACGCTATCTTGTCACCTGTTGCTTGCCAGTGTTTTAGTAGTCTCAGTTCACAGACTTTTTCAAACTCTTCCTCATGTGTATAAAGTAAACCACATGATCTATAAGGTTCAGAACTATCCAAAGTTTCAAGCACATACTGGGGGCATCACATGAAACAATATGTCTGGGTATGAAGAAAACCTTCTCTGCTCCCAGTTAAACCAGACACAAAAACAGCCGTAACTTCCTTGTAGCTACCCAGATATGTGTGTATGTAAATATACCTGCCCCCAAGTCCTTCTAAATGCATTCAACCTGCATCCCACAGAAACGTAGGGGCCCCTCACTATTCCGACACAGTGGTTCTCACTCTGTTGAGATCAGGTTTGTCTACTTCTCTGCCTTAGTTTTCTTACATCTGGTGCTGAAAGCACCATCCATCTAGGTCTCTGGTCAGAAGGCCTCCTTCGCACCTCCTAGGCATCATTCCTTAGGCAGCAGACACCCTTTAAGTTCACTATATATCCTAACCATCTGCTACTTCAACCTAAGCCCTCCGGTCTCTTGTGGAGCTGAGTGAGTGCCTCTGTGAGTAGGTCCTGAGGGTGGAACTTGGGTCCTTGAGGCTTTATTAGTGTCTGTGCAAACACAGCTTGACCTTGATCCTCTGCTTTCTTCCAGATCTGCTCCATCACTGTCCTCTGATTTCTTCTTCCCAGACTCTCTGATCTCCAGGCAGAGAGGTCTTTTGCCATTTGATTCTGCCACCACACATCCAAATTCTGCTGGTAAAGCAGACAGCTCAGGCTGGGGCTAAACAATCCTTTATGGCTAGGGGCTATTGCCCAGTACAGCCTGACTCAAGTCCTCATGACCTGATGCTTTTACCCAACACTGTGATACTGTACTCTGGATAACTAGACCTAATGTACTAAAGGTTAAGTAGAAGTTCTTATGCAGAATGCTGAGAACCACATCTTACTTCCTGTTTGCACCTCTGCCCCCAGTACTAGTGTACGCTCAGAATAAGATTAGACAAGACTCTATTGAAGAAAATGAGTAGCCTCAGGCCTCTAGAGGTCTTCACAGTCACCTCAAAAGTACAGACTGACCTTCAGAGAAGTCACCCCCACAGTTACCACCAGAGTACAGACTGTCCCTTCCAGACACCTCCACTGAACACACTTGGCTCTTCACAGACAGGCACCTCTGTAGTAAAATCTTCCCCAGCAAGCCCAGCCTGCAGAGGTAGTGATGTCAGGTGTGGTTTGTACTAAGTGAATAAAAAAAATAAAAGATAAACAGATGACTACAAAAGCCCAATTAAAATGTAGATAAGAAAAACCAATAGCACTAAACAAAATATTTAGATAAATTTGAGGACAGGAGGAAGTATCCCCGAACATATAAAATTAATATCCTAAGAGACATCAAAAGACAATTGTTTCTATTAAATAAGTACAGGTTGCCAGTTATTGAGAAAGAAACGGAGTCTTGGTGAAGTAATGGCATTCAAGCAGAAAACACAACTTCATGGAAAAATTCAGATTCCACAGCGAGGAGCCGCTCACAAAGTCAAAAGAACCGACAGTGAAAAGGGCAAAACCATACAAGGCACGGACACATTCAGAGCCAGCCAGCCAGCCAGCTCCGTCTGCGACTGTGATAGCGCTAGGAAAGCTATGGCAGTTGGTCTGAGAAGACAAGGAAAACAATCCGGAAGGTAAAATCCCCCCAAGTCAGATGACAGACAACAGACACTTAGAGCAGAATTGAAACAACTTCCAACTTGGAGTTTCAGACATTCTAAGACACCAAAACTGCACTGCCAGGCCATAAGAGAACACAGGAAAAGGAAAAGACACATGAAGAAATGATGCAAATGAGGAAGGCAAACTCTAACTCCAGAAAAGGAGACAGGAAAATATTGCAGAGCATTCCTGAGGCAGCAGGAATGCTGTACCTGGAGGTCCTGTTGAGAAACAGTGGAGAGTGCCAGTACTTGTTCAGTCATAAGTCACAAGTCATATGACTTGGTAAGTCAGAATTCCTAAACTAAACTCTAGGAAACTTTAAGACTGTGGTTTACAAAACATAAATTCTTATTTCCCATATGGAAAATATAAATCAAATGATAATGTCTAACTTAGGTATGCAACCCACTGGTGTCTAGGAGGCCTGGGCAAGCCAACTAGTGTTGAGGGGGAGATGCTTCTGGGCATTGTGTACTCAGATGCTGGTTGCTGTGCTCAGAGATTTGGTTGAAGTATGGACATCAGCATTGTCGTGATATCTGGAGCTTCTCCTGTCTCAACTGTGTGTAAGGATTGTTTTCTATCACCTCTGATTGGTTGATAAAGTTAGAACTGATCAGCCAATTAGCTGGGCAGAAGAGAAAGGGACAGAACTTCTGATCCCAGTCAGGGGGTCCCAAGGAGAAGAGAGCAAGAAAGATAGATAGATCAGGAGGGTTCACTGAGAGGTAGCAATGAGAGAGCTGCCATGAGGACACACATGGACCAGAGTGGGCCAAGGAAAGACTCAGATTGCAGGTACAGGATTACGTGGCTGGGAAGTAGGCAGCCATGGGTTAGAATAGCTCAGAATCTGCCCAGCTTAGTGTTTGCAGCTTATTAATAAACATATCAGGTCTCTGTATCATTTATTTGGAAACTAAAATGGGCTAGAGGTATAGAGATACCCTGTTGTTATTCAGGAATAAGGGGATGGTGAACAAAACCTCCCAAATTACTTTTATAGAGTAGAGGCAAAAGAGTCGGAACTATGTCTCATTAGCAATGTTGTCCTTTGCCAGGATTAAAGTAAAAATAATAAAGACTTAAGTAAACCACTTACTGCCCTTAGAATCATATTTCACTTCTATTTGTTTACTTTTCATCAAACCACATGTATCTTAGCAACTAGTACACTGAAAAAATAATTTATACAAAATAATCATACTTATTCTAAAAGTTTAAATACACACACACACATACACACACACATATATATATAATTATAAGTTATATCATATATATATATATATATATATATATATATATTCTTTCTTTGCATGGTAGTGTTTCTACAAGTAGATCCAGATTTAAAATATATTAGAATGCAGATAAGATAGTCAATGTAAATGAATGCACTTTTTTTTATAATGCCAACTCTCTCTACATGCTTTGAAGAAATTATATGCACATTTACTGGTTTATATACAACATTTAGTGACTATATTCGAACCAAAATTATTAAAAATCTATTTTTTGGACTAGTGTCCTTTTTCTGACTAAATCAAATTAAGAAAGCAATGGTAATCTTCTCAGAAGCTATTTCATACGTGGATGCCCTTGAACTTTACTAAGTTTGAACTAAAAGCACATGTAGGTAAAACATCTTGGCATTAAATATGAAAGATGTTTACTTGTTATTATCTGTCAGGGTGCAATCTACTGAACAATAAATAAATATAACCCCTATTTAGACTTCATAAATGAAAGACTGTCAAATATAAAAAACATTGACATTTGAGGTATATGAGAATTTAATAGAAATATTTAGTACATTAGTGTATTTCATCAATTTTTAAACAATATCGCATTTAAATATAGAAAGTATATGAAAATGGAGCAATTTAGATGATGGTTGCCCTTTAAAATTGTATTGGCATTGTCTTCCATGAGATACAATTGAGTTCAACTGTGTGTGCATTGTCTTGACTCAGACAAACGCACACATATACTAAATGCAGACATACACTTACTTTATATTTTTGTTTTTTAAATAGGAATTTATCAGAAATTTCAGGTGTGGTGGTGCATACCTCTCAACACAGCACTGCCCAAGCAGAAACAGAAGGACTCCAAACTCAAGGTCAGCCTGAGCTATAAGAGTGAGACTGTGTGAATAATAAAAGAAGAAGAATCTACTGGAGACAAATTTAAAAACTGTCTTCATGTGACTAGCTAACCTGATGTCTGGTTTTAGTCACAGTCTCACGACATAGCCCCACCTGGCCTGTGACTTGCTGTGTAACTTTGCTCTGACCCTCTTGCTAGGCCTCCTGAGCATTAGGATTGCTGATCTGTGTCTCTGTTTGACTAACACCTTGTCTTGAGTTGTGATTTTTAAAACTAACTCATTAATTTGGCATATTCTTAGTACACAAGCTGTGTGCAAGGCAAGTGGCTGCTTACAGGCCCTTAGGAGATGCTGGCTTCATAAGAAGGTCAACCACTCTGTGTCACTCGGTAACCCATTTTATATTGTAAGGCCATGTTTATAAACACATAAACAGGAATAAGATGTCAAGGTCAAAGGCCAGTGTCCTGTTGTCCCTGGATGGGAGCAAGCACACATGGTCTGCAGTCCTCCTTGCAGCTCTTAGAGCCATTAGGAATGTGGAGTGATGTGAATTTCTCAGGGCTACAAGCAAGTCAAAATCTTCAAAAAGCTTCTCATTTTATTTAAGAAAGAAAAAAGTGTAAGAATTATTCCACACTGAAAAGTCATAGGAAGGCTCTGTTAAGAGGCTGGTGGGATGGCCCAGTTGGTAAAGGCACTTACCATGCACCCAATGACCTGAGTTTGGTTCTACAACTAATGGAAAGGGGAAAAGTAGAGAACTAACTCCACAGAGTTGTCCTCTGATGTCTTCATGTGTGCCATGACACACCTGCATGTGATTTAAAAAGTAAATTTGTAAGGCTATTATGAGCATTATATTAAAAAGTTAAACAAATGTGATTTAGACTTCTTTTATCTAAACATTCTTTAGCAATGCAATTCAGCATGCTAATAAAGAATTCTCTTTACTGATATATCTCTTACTGATATCCACTTAACTAATGGATTGTGACACAGGTGTCAATGATCCTTAGTGACATTTACATAAGCCTCTTAGTTTCCAAGGGTGTGAATGTCAATGGCAAAGTATTTTAACTATTTTCTCTGGTTTCCAACTATCCAGCTACATTTTTTTTTGTAGTTGTGCTATTTTATTTGACATTCAGCAAGTCAGTTCTCATCCACATTGACTGTACGTTTTTGAATGTGGTAACAGGCACATGAGTTACCAATGTGTAGAGCTTGTTTGGTGAATTCTCATCTTCACTATGTTTTCTGGACACATGTACTTGGATGCAATATGGAACAGTCCCTAGGCCCATGTGGAGGCCCCATCTCTTTCATGGCAAACTCCCGGTTTTCATGACAACAGGACACTGGCCTTTGACCTTGACATCTTATTCCTGTTTATGTGTTTATAAACATGGCCTTACAATATAAAATGGGTTACCGAGTGACACAGAGTGGTTGACCTTCTTATGAAGCCAGCATCTCCTAAGGGCCTGTAAGCAGCCACTTGCCTTGCACACAGCTTGTGTACTAAGAATATGCCAAATTAATGAGTTAGTTTTAAAAATCACAACTCAAGACAAGGTGTTAGTCAAACTCCCGAGGGGCACACTTCTTGGGCACACTCCATGGATGCCCTTGTGAATGTTGATGGTGTATTCTCATGCTACCATCTAGTTGATGGCAGAACCTTTCTTTGTTGGAGCCATTTTACTCGACCCAAGTTGGAAAGGACAGGTGCAGGGGATTGTGGGAAGGAAAGTCATTCCAGTTGCATTCTATACAAATTTTCAAAACTGCTAATGTGAGTGTATATGTGTATGTGTTTGTTACTGCACTATTCCATGACTGCTTGCTCATCATGGGTGCTCAGTAAGGAGCTGAGAGCAAGAACAGCCTGTTCTAGGCAATCTTCTATTTGGAGCCATACAGTCCCCCATTCACCTCTGATAAGCACATGGAAAAATTGCATAAGGATGCTGGGCCAGGGGATTACAAATCAATCTTACATATCTTTGCATTATGTGCTCCCTTTAGGAGTGTTCAGATGGAGGAGCAGAAAGTGGCTTCACTGGGCTGCAAAAGCAAAGCTGTGGCCTGATCTGGGCACAGAGCACTTCATGCAGGGCATCAGGGGCCATGCCACACAGGGCTCTGCTCATCAGTTATCAACAGCAGGGAGCTAGGGGATAGGGAGTGTCATCCAACTTAAGCCTCAAAAGACATCTTGATTAATCCAGTCTAAAAGCTTAAATCCATTGGCCTCCCCTGCAGGAAAGCAATGTATCTAGTGTTCTTCACAATGAGAGGGGTCAGAAGGAAACAAGTCCATAAGCCCATGGAAGAAAGCAGCATGCTGAAGGCCTGGGTGAGGAGCAGGGAGCTCAAAGCCAGTCTGCACAGCACTGCAAACATCCAAATGATGGAGATAATTTGCTAGCTTCAATTCTCTTTTATACTAAAAAAAGACAGGCTAAGTGGAAAAAAAATAGGTTAAAAGGAAGGACCAGACACTCATAAAGTAAGGGCAGAGATGATGATAAAAAAGAAAAAGAAGAAGACGAAAACTACAATTCTACTAATTAAAATTCACCTTGGAAGTACTTTATATACGTGTGTGAAATGTCATAATGAAACTCAATTTCTGTACAATTAATACACACTAATAATAAAAAGATGTTAAAAATTCACTTTGGAGGTAACAATTGACTTTTCAAAATTGAATTAGTGATGAAGGCAAGGTCATACTTTAAAGGAAATAATTAAAATGTGCACCCCATCCCAATACATAATAAAGGAAGCTGTCTTACCTCAGATACTTCTTTTCTACCACTAAGGCAAAAACCTAATGTCTGAGGCTTGTTTCAAATGGATCTGGGCCTGACATTTTATAAACATTGAAGGATGCTCATTCTTGTTTGTCATGTAAATGGGCATTAGACTTTGCTGTAGTTGTTAGAACATCCAAGAAAAAGAAGTAAAAAGCACAGAAGAATGTCCGTTTCTCCTGTATATGAAGGTGCAGGGTCTGAGTGGCACTCCACATGGTGAGAACCCATCTTCTTCTGTCTACTTCTTGTCCACTGAACTTGCTCAAAGATGGCATTCCCACTGAGGATGCCCACAAAGTTTTGTAGCTATTCAGTCTCTCATTCCAGACATCTTCAAGAACAATACCTTACAGTCTTACAGCACAGCATCTGGCCATTGTGTGATTTTTTTAGCTCCTAGCTGTACTGTTGAGTGTACCCAAATTGCTATAGAGTTTGTCACTTTTTAAAACCCAGGACTACTTCTCAGAATTTCTTTATGCAACAGGAAATTCTGAATCCAAGTACCATCTCCCCAGCACACACTACATGTCCTGTGATTTGGAGGGTAGGCTTGCTAACTGTGCCAGTAGAACTGGCAGATTCCCACACTCAGTGTGCTCTGTGGTGTCCGAGCATGCTGGGCTCTCTGATACACCATGTGGGATTTAAAGTTTGGGATTGGCACTACTTTCCTAAACAATTGGTCTTTGCACTATGAAGGACAGCCTCAATTTAACTTACATTCTGCTTTCTCCCACTTTATTAGGGACTTAAGCCTAGCTTTATGAGGTAGCTGATGAATGTAGTTTTCATTTTAGGCAAACACTAAGCTCTAAATCAGCAGATTCCTGAAAACAAAACAAGGATTGGCAAACTATGCAGCCACTGGCCCAAGCCAGCCTCATTTGAAAACAACATTTTATAGGAGAAATCTATATCCATTTGTCCCTAGCTCTGCTTATTTGTATGGAAGTTTAGTGATATATAGACCTGCCTGGTGGCCATGAAACCTGAGATGTTTCCTCCATTGTCTTTGAAGAGAATGTTGACTGAATATTGACACAGATGGGGAAAACTGGTGAACTATGAACTCTGCCATGGAAACTCAAGAGCACCAAGGTCCTGGAGATGCCCCATTAAGCCATGTCTTTGTGGTATGTCCCATGCACCAAAGAAATGGTTCATTTTGATATGTCAGAAAGAAATATCAATATTAATGCTTTAAATATTATGATGAGCTAAAACTAATAATGGAGACTTCTCAAAAACTGAAGACATTGATTAATAATGAAAATTGTATGCAGCAGAGCAAAATATGTATACTTTTTATGTACTTGAAATATTTTCTTAGACAGAACAGAACTTGGCCAATAGGCAATTTCCATAAAAGTTTGAGAGGATTACAATCACAGAGTGGATTCTCTGAGTATAGAAAACTTTAGCAAGTAAATTAATAAATGTAAGTAGGAAATCTTGAAATGATAATGAGAACATTTTAAATGTTCTGTGACAGGCTACTAAATTCATTCCTTGAGAGAAGCTTATAGATTTGTATGTATGTTATAGGATTAAAAATTGAACTATCTAAGGATTATTAAGAACAAAAGCATCAGCAAATTAAACTCAACAGATCAAAAATGAGCATAAGAGTAAATATTAAAGAAAGATAAAGTAGTTAATTTAAGAGAAAGTCAAGACAGACAAAAGCTGCCTGATGAAACTGAAAATCCCCAGTAATAGCACTAGAAAAATACATACCAACCTCCATGAAAGGAAGGGTAGGGCCACAGCAGTAATAACTAATAATTCATAAACATTAATACAGACATCCTTGCAGGATAAGAGGAAGCCAGGGGCATCTATTTTGCCAATATGTAGGATTCAGACATTCAGAAAGTTCAGAAGAGTGAGTAACACCCTGAACAAACCACAGTCCACCACAACAGCCATGATGTCACCATTCAGATGGTCCTCCATGTATCAGAATAACTACATCAATAAAGGTAAACCCACCCGGAAGAATACCCCACCAGCTTATACAGTCATTAGTGGATTCTTCCAAATATTTAGGGAACAGCTAATAATTTATATAAAATCTCTTCAAAAGTAAAAAGGAATATGACCTAAATTATTTTGTAAAGTCAGAATAACTTTGCTAGCCATATCCTGTTAGTCATATTACAAGGAAAAAAAACCCAAGCTGATCTTCCTTATTGGTGAATGCCAGTGTAAACAATACTAAACAAAGTAAAGTGGATTAGAGACTGTTGCCTATGACAAAGGCATGTCATGATCAATGAGATTTACTGAGAGCACGTCGCCTTAACATAGCAAAAAATGTCTGGTGCCTTTTTAAAGACAAGACATAAACCTTGAAACAAGGTTTTGTCAGTTGAATTTCAAGATTAAGCAGCTATTAATATGCACCCAGAAAAGAAAAATCAATCAAAATACTAATATATGTGCACATGTATACACACACACACACACACACACACACACACAGAGAGAGAGAGAGAGAGAGAGAGAGAGAGAGAGAGAGAGAGAGAGAGAATATACCTTTGGTCTTAATGCTTAAAAATGTTTGTCTTGATGCCAACTGTGTACACCTTATAATTCTAAGTAGTGGCCTGTCCTCTCCTAAAATATAAGCTGATATCTACATATTAGCTTTGAAGAAACCCTTGTGGAATTTAGTCAGACAGCCACTAACCATGATTATCCCAAACTACGTCACATACGTGTCTGAAAAGAGTGATGTCATGGCAACACTTTATTGCTGTCTGGAGGACTGAGATGCCGCATCAAGTTTTATTTCTGTGGGCCTTTTATTAGCCCTCTACCACTTGATCAGGGGATATCTCTAATAGTATTTTTTTTCAGAAACTGGACTTTGCAAGTCCTGCCTTGAGAATGTAATATTTCAAAAAACAGTCTAAGCTTGGGGAAAAAACCAATTACATAGACAGCATTAAAATGCCAAGCAGCGGGCAGAAGCGATTCTGGATCAGTTTAAACCAGTGATTGATGAAACTCTAATCCAAGCTGAAGGAACAGTTTCACGACAAGCTGTGACCATTCCACACACTTCATTAGCTGCCATAATTAGCCTGGTGTTTCAATTTGTTAGAACTGGTGGGGACAATTTTCCTCAGAATGCAAACATCAAAACCAGGGTCCCTCCGACTTAAGAGGAACCTGACGAGTGGCTCCCCAAGCCTCGGTTAACTGAGAGATTAATTATTGCTGATGGGAGGCTGTGCTGTGCCTGTCACTCTGTCTGTGTGCATTACTCCTAGCATTAGGGGGACAGACATGGTCGCTAGTGCACTACTCAATCAAACAGCCGCACATCAGAGCACAAAGTCGCTTTTAATATCCAGAGTATTTTTGATTGATTTTTCTTTGTTTTGTGGGTCCACGAGTCACATCTGTTTACTTATATTAGAATTTCTAAACAGCTTTTCAAGTGTTGGGAGATTTGGTTAATGTACTTCACCCCAAGTTGTGGTGTGGGTCCAGAGACTTCACACATTTCTGTGATTGTGTCTAATCATCCCTCAGATATGTTTAGGTCTAAGAGTACAGTGTGTTCTGCAAGTGAGAAAGTGATGAGAATATTGCTTTTTTTTTTTTTTTTTTTTTTTGCAACTACTGAACTATAACCTTTCCCTTGAATTATGGATGTTCACTCTGACTTTTCATAATGTAAATTCATAAAATATAATTAAAGTGGATGGCGGGAAGTGAATCCCTTAGCTTCCTTATAACAGACATATTTTCTTTAGTACTTGGGCAACAAGGAAAGCTGATCTCAGATCAACAGCACACAGCAGACAATATCATGAAAATCACAACAAAGCTTTCATTGTTAATTCTCTGAACTTGTATCAGTTCTTTTTTCATTATGAATGTTTCCAAGATAAAATGTCCACGCTGTTTGTAACATTCTCCTTCAATTGGCCCATAACGAGTGATCCTGGGGCAGCTCTGTGAGCTGCAGAAGTAGCAGACTCTGTCGAGATCTGCTGGCCTTACAGTGAGTGTGTGAGATGCTGGCGTGCTTGAGAGCAGAAAGAGGCTGATACCACAGGACATGCTTGCCCAAGGTTCCAGAGGAAATTTTCTCCACATTCTGCTAAAACCGTTCCACTGTAAGCAATTGGGCAAACATATCCTTTTGTAGTACTGTCCAAAACCATAATGTCTGCCACAAAGGTCAGTTCATTTTTCTAATGATCACATTAAAAATGTGACAAGAAACAGATGAAATCTTAAGACATCTAAGGTATTGTCATGTATCATGGAGTAGAAATCTTAAGGACACTTACAGGGTTTACCCAGGTCTTCAGGATCTACAGTGCATCTCATGCTAGAGACACCACATGTAAAGTGCTCACTAACTACACAGTCAACCATCAGATAACACAGATTTTGAGCTTGTGAAATCTTCCCAACATCATGGAGCAATTGTTTGCTACTTGGTGAAAAAATTCTAGAGTTCTGTGGATCTACATAATTAACAAAATGGTCAATGAGGGCAAATTTGCCTCCATCTTTACAAACATACACCAGTGAAACAAATAGACCTTAGGACCCCAAACCATTATATAAACATAAGACAGGAAATCAACAGGGCAAAGCAGAATTGCAGATGGTGGAGGACCCTGCACGTGGCTGACACACAGTATAACACAAACTAGCCCAGGAGGACAGTATCTAATCTTACAGCATGAGTGAGGTGGGCTGGGTTAATGCAGGAGCATTTCCTTAGCTGAGATTTAGTCAGCATGCACCAATATAGTTTCAACAGTTACAATAGGAAATGCATTTGTTATGTGCCAGTAACAACTCTGACTCAAGCCTTCTGCTCAAGCACTCCCATGGTCTAGCCACAACAAATTCCATTATGGAATTGTACTTTATCCTAGTGGAGATCTTTGAAACTACTGTCAATTTGATTATTTCTCTTTCCTTATTATTTATTTATTTAATGCATGTGAGTACACTGTCACTGTGTTCAGACACACCAGAAGAGGGCATCAGATCCCATTACAGATGGTTGTGAGTCACCATGTGGTTGCTGGGAATCGAACTCAGGACCTCTGGAGGAGCAATCAGTGTTCTTAACCACTGAGCCATTTCCCCAGTCCTTGATTGTTTTACAAAACTGCTCTTACATATATATAGTATATTCAAAATTGTTGAATCATTTTACTTTTACTACACACAGAGGAAAAAAATAAATATTAAGCCCGGAATGAAAATAACTCCTGAACTTCAAATGATTTTGCCATTAAAAATATAAAATACATTTTTCTGGGGTTCTGTTTTCTCTGTGAAAATAATTAAGAGGTGATTCTTGTCATACACTCACATGATTTGATTTGAAAAGTCTGAAACCGTTTGTACCCGCTTGGAGATCTCTGTTTGGGAATAAGTAGAACACAGGCAAAGGAAACTGTATAGAACTAGAAAGCAATAAGGGATCACAACAGTAATTGTTGACATTTCCATGTGGCACACAGACCAGAGAAGAAAGCCTCACTCTTCCCCGTCCCCAACATCGTGCCACATAGCACAGTGGAAGGGTAGGAAACACTTGTCTTCAGTGTGCTTTAGAAAGCACCTGAGAATAACTGACTCACGGACAGAACTTCCTTCCTCCTACATCATGACGGAGAGATTCCCAGATTTCAGTTTTTCTCCAGGCTCTACAGGCTGTTTTCCTCTCTCCAAAGCCATTTGCTGAGTAACTCTAATCAGAAGGGATGTCCTGAAACTTCATGGCCAAGGAGGGTCCTGACAGTCTGTAGAAACGCACCTGCCTGTGCTGCTTGCTCATAGAAGTCCCACCTTTCATCTGGATTATTTTTCTTTGCACATTAGCCTGAATTTCTGCCCATTCTTTGGGACACCCAGCTTCAAAACCGGAATCTTTTCAGTGGCATTTTGTGAGAAGCTAAAAAGTAGAATCTAAGTCTTAGATAAGGATTCAACTTTAATCAAGGGTTCAAAATAACTCAAGAGAAGCAGAAATCCACGGTCAGAACAATGCCAGGTGTTCTACTCCTGCATGCTGATGGTTTATACCCACCTATAAAGCTAAGATTCCGTAGGCTGAGGCAGGAGGATCTTATGCAGAAGCACAGCCTGGGGCTACACTGAGAGCTCCTGTCACAAGCAGTTCATTTATGGACTGAATTGCTTACATATTCTTTTCTTCTTATACACCCCACTGCAGTTACTTATGGATGGTATTGAGCTGTCATTAATCCACCTTAAAAACTTCCTTACCTGGAGAATAAATCAGAAGATAATTGTATCTAATGGCCAGTTCCAAAGGAAGCATGTTAGTAGGTTCACAGTGTTAAAGAAGTCCGTGTGGGATTTCTGTTAAGGTGAAAAATCCCTGAGCATCCTTTTAAAGTCAGTTTCTATGGAATCAACTTCCATGGCACAGAGATTCCTACCATTCAGTAACGGCAGAGCACACTGACAGCATGAATGCCAGCATGCTCAGCCACGCCACCTACATGATAAAGTAAGGGACACAGTCTCCAACCAGCACGCCCTTGGAAAATCCAGCATTTGTCTCTCCCAAATCAAGTTACTTGGGCTCTGGATGCCACAGACATTGCTTAAAGAGGTGGATGCTTATTTGGGTTACTTTTTTTCCACTTCGGAAAAAGATAAACTGTAACCAAATACCCACTACCGACAAGTGCATTTTGACATTTAACCCCACCACGTCTCATCCAGCTGAAAAAGCAGTGATACTCTCATGAAAATTTGATTTTCTAAAATGTCTTTGCAAAAATGTGAATTTATTTTCACTTTGCCAAAAAGTTTCAGAGTCGTGATGGTAAAAACGAACAAAGAAGCAAACGCCCATTGTTTTGATTGGCCTCTTTGGTAGTGAGTTGTAAGCTTGATGCTTTCACATCTTTCTTAAGAAAAGAGTGGTGTGTAAATGAAACTGAAGAGAGATGGCTATTCTACACTTACACCGACTTCTCACTCCCATAAGGGCGAGTTAGGAGGTAGGCAAGCAGGTTTCTTAGAAATAATGACAAATGGTTAAGTAAGAGAGAGAGAGCACTTGGATTTGTACAAGTGGAGTGCTGAGTAGACAGACACATCTTGAATACAAAGACTGGAGCTCAGAGGCATACATATTTGCAAGGGTTTCCTGGAGGAACAGAACTTATAGAATGAACATATATTGACATATAGATAAATATAAAGAGTTAAGATAGATTGCTAGTAGTCTAGCTAGTTCCTTAACGACTGTCTAGCAACAGAAGGTCCAAGAATCCAGTAGTTGTTCAGTCTACAAGGCTGAGTGTCTCAGACCATCTTCAGTCTATGCCAGGATCCCAGAGATCTAACAGTGAGAACAGAGAAAGCAGGCGAGGAATAAAAGCTTTCTTCTTATCCAGGCTCTGTGAGAAGATATGGCTCAGATTAAAGGTGGCTCTTCCCACCTCAAAAGATTTAAGTAACCTAATTAAGAAAAACTCCCTCCCAGGTGTATAGGCAGCCTCTTTGATTTTGGTTAGCTCCAGATGTAGCCAAGTTGACAACGAAGCATCGCCATCACAGCATGCAACATTTGTCATGAATTATCTGTCTGGTGTCGCTCTTACTAACTCTAGTCTCATGGAGTAAACAGTGAAACAATGGAGCGTCACTCTTAAATGGAAACTTGACTTGAGAAGTTTTTCCAGCTGTTTCCTTGTGGTACCTTTCCTATATGAGTCTGTTTGTTTTAGTTCAGGAAAATACTCCAAGCTTAATGGGGCAAAGGTAGCTGAACTCTGAATACATGGAGTAGATACTTTCCAGATAACGTGTTCTGAAGGTAACTAAGTTCTGTTTATAACATTTAAAATACAAAAGCAACTACAGTGTCAACCCCTATGAGGTCGTAACACAGAGTGATAATGATGAAATTCATCTCTAACATACATTGGGAAGATGGGCTAACTGGAAAGTGTCTTCGCTCTGAAACGGAAGTCACGGTTGCAGTGTAGGGGCAGTGTGTTGATCCACTTTAGCAGAGAGAGCCTTCTTGAAACTTATTTTATGTTGGCATGACACCAAACACCGGATGCCAGAGCTGCCAGTGAAGGTTGAAATGCTGCTAAAGCCAGAGCTTCATCCAATGTGGCAGCTCCACTCGGCAGGGTTTTTAACTTCATGGAATACCAAATCTCAAAGGTGACCCTGCGAATCTCCTGATCTGAACAACTCAGGCAACTCCAGGCCCTTCTTCACTGTCAGCAGGTGTGTCCATGAGAGCAGCAGATGAATTTTATAAGTAAACAGGGAATTTTATAAGTAAAATTTTAGGATAAAAGATAGACTATGCATATTCTAAGTAAACATAGCTGACAATGTACAGTCCCCCAGTTATCTTTTGGGTATACTATTAGAAATCTTAATACTTTTCAGGTTTGCCAGCAAGCACAAACATGAACATTGCTTTTATAAACCTCAAACATATTGGGCATAGAGATTTGAGACGTCCTCAATGATGCCATCAGAACTAGAAAGTCTATTAGAACTTGCAGATGAAGAATGCTTCCACCCTTTGGATATTGTTTGTGTGTATTAGATGTCAGAGCTAAGATGACTGATGATTTCTGAATTCATTTAGCAAAACAATATATATTATTTCAGAACCCCTACAGAGACTGGTAAAGCTTCAGGTTCAGGCTGACATAGTTTCAAATTTCATCTTTCCAAAAACTCTTATTTCCAATAAAACACTCTGATATATTGTTTATAGCTTTAGCAACACAAATGAGTTTCTCCAGAAGATGAGGACAAATAAAAGAGATTTTCGGAAGGTATCACAACCATGAGGGAAAGATACAGAAAAGGGGAGCTGGAGAGAAGGCTCAGTGGTTATGATCACTTGCCGCTCTTGCAGAGAGCCTCTATCTCTCTTCAATTCAATTCAATTTGAGTTCAATTTCCAGCACCCACACAGCAACTCAGAACCACCTGTAACTCCAGTATCAGGGTTCCAACGTCTTCTAGCCTCTATGAACACCAGTTACACAACGTGTGACACATACACGCCCACAAAACACCAATGTGTATAAGATGAAAATAAATCTTTAAGGCATAAGTAAAAATACAAGATAGATGCAAACTCTTCTTCACACATGGCATAGCGCATGTCAGTATTATATATGGCTTTAGGTTGGTAAGCCACACGAAATTTGGAGAAGCATACCTTTATTCTTCTAATAGCAAATAAATTCTTTCAAAAAATCACAGAGAGATTTGATAAAAATAATTAAAACATTACCTGAATGTAATGGTCTTCTCCTTACCATAAGAAAGTTTATGCCATTTTATGCCAGACTTAGTGTTAGGGAAGCAGTTACACTCACATACTTGTGATGCGTCTGAGGAGGACTGAGAGGGCTTCTCCCGTGCTTGCTTTTGAGACAGTGTTGTTATGCAGCCCTGCCTGGCCATCCCAGAGCTCACTCTATCAATGAGACTGGCCCCAACCTTCAAAAGGTCTTCTTGTCTCTACTTCAGAAGTTCTGGGGTTCTAGGAGTGTACTCCACACAGGGATAGGGGAGGCCTTCTGAAGGAAGGAGTGGAGAGAAACCCCTAGTGTATGTTGTGGAGAGGACTGTGTAGGCTGGAGGAATTTAGTAGAGAGGTGTCAGGGAGGAGGTTCTGTGTTGGATGTGTCTAAGGAAAGACAGAAAGAGTGCAAGAAGCTCTGCACCCTGCTCTTTGATGCTGGTGCTGAGCAGGTAGGGAAAGCGAGACAGCACATAGACGGGCAGCAGCGGTGCCACACACACTAGCACCTTAAGAAGGGCCTTCACACATTCTCTTTCAGGATCCATTTATTCTTTAGAGCCTGCAATCAGCATCAAGGGACCACATTTTCCAGCTGAGGCATTACATTAGAGGAAGATTAGTTTCATTGACTACCCCAATTGCTGTGAGATAGCCCTTTGCAAATAACTCACAGAGTAGATTTATTAAGAAAGTAAGATCAACACCTGAAATGTCTTTATCACCAACATTATAAAAATTTAAAAAGATACAATTAAAAGATAAATAAAATTTTAAAACACAGACAATTGGTTAAGTAATATGTATCTAGCATAGCATAATTTATTCATGGCCAAGTGCTTTCCACTTTAAAAACAAAATGAAGGTCTTTTGCCTCCTTGTTCTTCACAGCTGTGGGTCTCTTTTTGTACATGCAGTAGCTTCTCTGTTTGCTCTGATCACTCCCACTCCTGAGTGGCTTCTGTCTGAGTTAGTCTCCACACTGTCATTAAATCAGGTCCCGCTAAGAGACTAGTGACCTGCAGTTTGCTAAATGCGGGAGTGTTCTGCACTCATCCGCTGTGACTCCATGGCATCGTCTGAGGTAGCACATCACATCACTCCTTATCTCTCTCTTACTGCAGCTTCTTTCCTTGATTTCTTTAATAACACCATTCACTTGATTTTTCTCATATGTTAAAATATCTCCTTTAAGAGGCTTCCTACTCCATGTGGCCACAAACATTGGCATTCCTTAAAATGTCTTCCCTCTCGCCTTCTCCTTCACCAGTACTCTATGATTTTTATGAAGTAATTTGCTCAGTTTTGCAACTCTAGTTAAGACCATCCTTACAAGAAATGAATCCATTGTTCAGCCATCTCTCTGATATCTCCAATGGGTTGAGTCAAAGTCTTCACAGGTGCAAACAGGACCAACATTAATTGATGAACTCTCTCTACTTGTCCCCAAGCTGGGCTCCTCCTTTTCTCCCAGTGACTACCGTATCTGAATTAATTCCCATCCTATCTAGGCTATACCCTCACTGCCTTTCTTTCTCTCTTCCTTTCTCTCTTTCTCTCTTTCTTTCTTTCTTTCTTTCTTTCTTTCTTTCTTTCTTTCTTTCT